>CM046963.1:54299404-55549404 GCA_025698475.1 Gossypium anomalum
CAATAGATATATAATTTACTTCTAAACTAAGCATGATTTATACCATTTCCAACATCAATCATAATAAAACATAAATACCATATATAGTCACCTAATTTTGTACCAATCCTTGACTTTTCAATTCACTAAAATGACCACTATCAAATATGCATTATTTGGCCTAATTTCACAAGCACGCCTATATCCACAAATTATCTATTTACCATTCATAGTACCTATTATCATCAATCATCACATAACCATCAACCAACTCAATTAACAAGACATAACTATACTTATTTGTACATTATTCAAACATACCAAACAAACCAAAATAAGGCATCACACATGGTTATATAAACATACCTAAACATAAACATTTACAATGCCAAACCATATGGCCAATATCATTACCAAAACATAACCAAAATGACTCAAAGTCCCTATACATGCCATATGACCCAAAACATAGTTTCCAAAAGTACCAAAGTGTCACTGAATAGTGTGATGTAGTCTCCGATGATCCTCGAGTTTGAGCTAGCTTTGAAATCACTATAAAACATGGAAAAACAACAAAGTAAGCTATATAGCTTAGAAAGATCGTATGTTAACAATAAACAACTATCACTATTCATTAATCATTCAAATAATAGAAAACAATATACAACAATTCTATTAAATCTCAAAGATATCAAATGATCATTCACATAACTTACTAAAGACTTATCAATTCCATAGTTTCCAAAACTCAATTCATTATCGTACGTACCTGTATCATCTCATACCAATCCCATATTCAACCACATCTTTCATTTACCCGTTGAACCATTCGGAATAGAAGTCAGATACTCAAGGGTCTTTCACGATAAGTACCTATACCATGGGCTGAAGCAAAATCAAAGTAACTTATCCGAAATTCTGATATCATGGCCCGAGGCCAAATTGGTTTATCTCGCACGCGAAGTGCCATATCACGGCCCGAAGCCAACTCACGGTATCCCTAATGACATGTCACTAGCATCCTAAACTATTCCTAAGGTTCAACCGGGATTCCAATTGTCAAATCTTTGTCGAATCATTTCCGAACTTGTCTGTAATCACATAATCAATATTCATGCTATATAAAAGCACATAAAATACATTTGAAATGAAATTATAACATACGAACTTTACCTTGGATATTAAAATGGTGAATCGAGTCAATTAGTTGATAACTTTATCTTTTCCCCGATCCAAGTCCATATTTCTCCTTTCTTGATCTAAATATATTTAGAATTAGCTTATTTAATCATCTCTCTATTCAATTTAGTCCAAAACACACTTTAAAACACATTTACACTTTTACCCCACATATTTCACATTTTTTACAATTTAGTCCTTATTTCATAAAATCACAAATTAATGCAAATTTCAAAACATCCATGCTTAGCCAAATTACCATTATACCCTTAGCAGCCCATATTTTTCATTTATTTCACATTTCAACCACAGTTTCAACATTTCTCAATTTAATCCCTATTTTGCATTTTTACTAAAAATCACTTAACAAAACTTGTATATCTATCAACAAGCATTCATAATCTATCAAGAACTTCAAAATACACATATATTCAGTAATAGAATCATTAAAAATCTTTAATAGTTTTTCAAATTAGTCCTTGGGCTAACTAGTAGTAGTTGCAACGACTACAAAAACATAGAAATAATTAAAAATCGAGTAAAAATCACTTACCAATCAAGCACACAAGTGACCGAATAGAAAACCTTTTGGATTTTCTTCCTCTCTAATTTTGGTTGATGAAGAACATAAAGATGATAACAATGTTTTGTTAAATTGATTTTATTAACATAATTTTACAAATTACAAAAATAACCTTTGTTATAAATCATTTGAATTCATTTATTCATGTCCATTTATGTCCACTCACACTAATCATGGTCTAATTAAAACATAAGGACCTTAAATTTAAGGTTCTATACCTATTAGACACCTTTAGCTATTAGAACTCAAGTTTTATGCTTTACGCGATTTAGTCCTTTTTATCAAATTGACCATTTAAACGATAAAAGTTCTTAACGAATTTTTCACACAATCATTGAATCATGATTAAACATTAAAATAATAATAAAATAAATATTTTAACTTCATATTTGTGGTCCCGAAACCACTGCTCTGATTTGACTAAAAACGTGCTGTTACAACTCTCTCCCCTTTAGGGATTTTCGTCTCCGAAAATCTTACCAGTGAATAGGTTAGGTACTATTTTCTCATAACTTCCTCAGGCTCCCACATAGCCTCTTCGATACCATGACGTTGCCACAAAATGCTTACTAAAGCTATGCATTTATTTCTCAATTCTTTAACTTCTCGAGCTAGAACTTTGATCGGTTCTTCGTTGTATGTCATATCAGGTTGAATTTCTATCCCTGATGGTGAAATCACATGTGATGGATCATATCTATATCAGCGCAACATTGATGCATGAAATACATTGTGAATCTTTTCTAACTCTAACGGTAAAGCTAGTCGATATGCCACTGGCCCTATTCGCTCAATAATCCCATATGACCCGATAAATCGCGGACTTAATTTACCTTTGCGACTGAAACGAAGTATTTTCTTCCACGGAGATACTTTTAAGAATACTTCATCATTGATTTGAAATTCAATGTCTTTTCGTTTCAAATTCGCGTACGATTTCTGACGATCTGAAGCTGCTTTTAAACAATCGTGAATTACTTTCACTCTCTCTTCGGCTTCTCTAACCAAATCAACCCTGTGAATTTGTTTCTCACTAAGCTCAGTCCAGTACAATAGAGTTACAAAGCTTCGTACGGTGCTATCCTTAAGCTCGATTGAAAACTATTATTGTATGCAAATTCAACCAGCAGTAAAAATTTCTCCCAATTGCCTTCGAACTTTAAACACAACATCTGAGCATATCTTCGAGAATCTAAATTACTCTCTCAGACTGACCTTCGGTTAGTGGATGAAAAGTTGTACTAAAATTCAACTTTGTACTTAGAGCTTCTTGTAATTTCTTTCAAAAACTCGACGTAAACCTCAGATCTCTATTTAAAAGAATCGAAATTGACGCCCTGTACAATCTAAAGATTTCAGAAATATACAACTCAACCAATTTATCTAGTGAAAAATCAGTACGTACCATAATGAAATGTGCAGATTTCGTCAGTCGATCAATGACAACCCAAATTACTTCTTTCTTTTTCGGAGACAAGGGTAATCCCAATACGAAATCCATAGTCACTCTATCCCATTTCCACTCTGATATCATCACAGGCTGAAGAAAACCTGAAGGCACTTGATGCTCTGCTTTCACTTGCTGACAAATCAAACACTTTGATACAAATTTTGAAATGTCTCGTTTCATACCGGACCACCAATACGACTTCTTCAAATCATTGTACATTTTAGTACTTCCAGGATGAACGGACAAACAACCACTATGTGCCTCATGTAAAATTTTCTAAACCAACTCTAAATTTTTCGGTATACAGATTCTATCTCAGAACATCAAATAATCATCGGATCCAGTTTGGTACTCTAAATCACTAGTCGACTCGCATTGCACTCTTTTAGCTTGCAATTCACTATCACATTTCTAAACTTCACAAACTTGCTGAAGAAATACTGGTTTAGCTTATAACTCAGCTAAGATCGAACTATCATCGGATAATGTCACCTGTGTATTCATTGTTCTCAAGGCAAACAACGACTTTCTACTCAAAGCATATGCGTCCATATTTGCTTTTCCCGGGTGATAATCAATAACTCATAGTCTTTTAGTAATTTGAGCCATCTCTGTTGTCTCAAATTCAAATCTTTCTGAGTCATAATATACTTTAAGCTTTTATGATCAATAAAGATGTGGCATTTTTTACCGTACAAATGATGTCTCCAAATTCTCAATGCGAATACGATAGCAGCCAACTTTAAATTATTTCGTAGGGTAATTCTTTTCGTGTAGTTTCAACTGTCTGGAGGCATAAGCTACAACTTTTCCCTCTTGCATCAATATGCAACCCAAATGATGGTAGATAAACTAACTAAAAATTTGACTAAGGCAAGCGCACCTATCAAACAGTAGTATAGTTATGGTGAGACCAGAAATATCATATCCACAAGGACTAAAAGTACTAGTATTTACTATCTTTTTTGTAACAGCCCGATTTAGACCCTAATTAGAATAGTGGTTTCAGGACCACGAATTCGAGTCAGAAAAATTTTTAAAAATTATTTTCTGTGTTTATTTTGTATGAATTTATATCTGTGAAATTTTCGTGATTTAATTTTATCGTTTGAGTGTCTGATTTAATAAAAAGACTTAATCGCGTAAAATGAAAATTTGTTGGTTATTTCTAAAAGGGACCTAGTTGTTAATGGCTTTATTAATGGGAGTTTTTATGTTGCAGTTAGTCCATTTTAAGAAAGGGTGGACGATAATGGGCTTATAATATATGATTTAGTTATAATTTTATTAAGGTTAAAAACGTAATTAAATAAAAATGTTAATATATGTTATTATATCATAAAAGAAAGCCATGTTTTATTCATTCTTTTGACCGAAATTAGAAACAAAAGAAAAGAAAAAGAAAGACCTAGGTTCGGCCATCCTTTGAAGCTCAGTCAAGATCAAGAACCAAAGAAATTGAATTTGGATCGGGGGAAAATGAAAGTTGTCGACTAGTTGCCCTATTATCATCCAAGGTAAGTTTATAAGTAAATAGTTGTTGTTAAATTTTAATATATATGTGATCAATAAATAGAAGTAATAATTTGAAGTAAATTATGAATCGGCATTGAGTATTGCAAATAATTCATGTTTAATGATAAAGTAATGAATGAGTTTGGTATTGAAAGTGGTAATATGAACTATACATGTTAAAACATTGATTAATTGTACATAAATTGCAAGCTTATATTCGGCTAAATATTACATGTTTATGTATGTGATGTTAAAGTGTGGATCATAAATAAATATATATATGTATATTTGATTGTATGATGATATTGTGATCTTTATAGTGAATGATAATTTGGTTGACAAATATATGTATATTTTGATCAATACAAAGTTGATACAAGGATGTATATGAGGCTTCGAGACGTGGTTTCCATATGTGATGTGCGAGTAAGACCATGGCATCGATATGTGATTCTGATATATGTGTGCGAGTAAGACCACATTTAATACATTGGCATCGATATGTGATTCTGATATGTGATGTGCGTGTAAGACCATGGCATCGATATGTGATTCTGATATATGTGTGCGAGTAAGACCCTGTTTGGGACAGTGGCATCGATGTGTGATCACATGTAAGACGATGTCTAGGACGTTGGCATTGTATGATATGTGTGATAATCCAGATATCCTACCCAATTTCGAACGGTTCATCGGGCAAAGGTAAATCGTGATCAGATGTGTAAATAAGCTAAAAGGCCAGGTATGGTTAGCTTGTTAGCTATTGATAATAAGGTATGTGTGAGACTTGAAAGTTGGTAAGTTTTAAGTGATACAAAGAATAAATATTTATGAATCAAGCAAGTATATTCGGTTCGAACAAAAGGTATGGATATTATGGAATTAATTTTGGATATGTATATATGTGATCATATATGTGTTCGAATATATAAGTAGTATATGTATATAAAAATTATAGTTGGATTCTTTAACTTATGTGAATTGGTAATTATGTGTTTGATTGTATAATGATATTTTAACTTAAAAAGTTAATTGATATTCGGTTAATATGATGGTGGAAGCATTCGGCCATGTAGAATTATGTATGAAAATATAATTATTTATTTCACTTGTAAGTTGGAAGTTAAGTTTGACAATGTTAATATAACTCTGTTTAATTTAAAATGATTCGATTATATCTTGGAATTTTTTTATTTGCTTTTGACTTACTAAGCTATATTAGCTTACTCTATGTATTTATGTTACTTTGTTTTATAGATTTTGGATTTAAGTTACAAGCTCGGGGATCGTCAGCAAAGTCTATCACACTATTGACCGTTTTTGGTATTTTATAAGTTACATTATGGAACTATGGCATATATAGGCTGGATTATATTTTGAGAATGCTGAATGTTGGTTATGTGTATAAGCCATGCGAAAATGGCTAAACTTTTATCTTTAAAATTTAGCTATGTTAAGTTCGGTTTATGTTCACTTTGGTCTTATAGTTACGTGCCATGTTTGTATAATGTTTGTATTAGGTACCACATGTGCTGAAAAATGGTTACTTGTTATGTCTCAATTTGATTTTTCCATACTTTAGATTAAATATTCATTGAGTTTGATTATTGGTAATTATTGAGTATGCTACATGGATAAATATGGTTGACTATTTGATATGTATTTTATGCCAAAGGTGGCCTTTGTATTAGGTAAGTTTTATATACTATATATATATGCTTCATTTACAGGTTCGACTATGGTTTATTGGAATTAAACATATATGATTGCTTATTAGTTTATTTAATATGTTTGTATGAGTAACTTGGTTTGTATGAGTATCTTGGTTATTATGAAATTTCAGTATGAGCTAGGTCGAGGATAATAATATGTGAAAAAAGTTTATGATGTTTAAATAGAGACTAACATTTTTGTTATTACGTAAGTTAATTAGACATATTAACTAATATATATATATATATAATAAGAGTATCTCTTAATGATGTGCGCTTAAAATAGTTTGAATTTACTAAAATCAAATGCATAAAAAAATAATCTAATGAAAAAAATGGTATGCGAAAATATTGATGATTAATTATTATTAATAAAGTATATAGAAGTGCATGCCTATTGCTGTGTGAATGTTTTAAATTAGTATTAAGTGAAAGGTATACAAGACTAAATTGCCTATGATCCAAGCCGTATAAACAAGTGATATAAGATGTGAAATATGACTTACTAAATTATAAGAATGTGTATATGATATAGCGACTACATATATAATTACATAGATGGTAATGGAAATATGTATAACCAGGTTGATGATAGTTAATGTTGTCCTATTAAATGGATTATATGCTGTTAGTAACAAGTAGAAATTTGTTGTGACTTGTATATGCGAGGTGTAAATTGATGTATGTTCTGAAATGGGAATTGATTGTATTTTATTTATAAATGAGGTTGACTTGAGTGATTATACATATTAATAAATGTATTGAAATTGTGTTTTTGATTGGTAATGCCTCGTATCCCTAATCCGGCGACGGATATGGGTTAGGGGTGTTACATTTTTTTTATCTAGCCTAAGAATTAAATGGGTGTTTTTAAACTAAGATTAACTATCTAATTAACTAAGAACATGATAGAGATAAAAGTTGGAAAACACTTTTGGAAAACCGATGGAGAAGACAATACCCAAGGAAAAATCCACCTAGACTTCACTTATTACTTCTAAATTAGACGATTTATTCACTTGACTTAAACCGTAGAAATCCCTGATTTATGTTAATATCTCTCTTGAGACTAAAAACAATCTCTTTCTAATTAAAACCCCTATTGTCGCATTAACTCAATCTATGGATTCCCTAATTAGATTTGACTCTAATTTGGCAGATTTACGTCATCCTATGTCTAGGATTGCATTCAACTCTACTTAATTATGCTATATCTACTCTTAAACAGGGACTTTTGCTCTATTGAATAAGCACATCAGACTTGAGTTAATATCCTGAAATGTTAAAGCATGAACTAAGAACACATAATTAAGAATAAGAACAAGTATTTATCATATAATTCAGATAGTAATAAGATCTATCTTCAGTTTCATCTCCCTTAGGTATTTAGGGAGTTTAGTTCATAACGATAGGGGAAAACATCTCAAAATTGGGAAAACAACAAAACATAAAGAAACCCAAAGAACGTCTAAAGAAATTGAATGGAGATCTCCAGTCTTGAAGTAGATCCTGCTTCCAAGCTGATTCCGATGTCTGTCTTTGAGTATTATCTACCTTCTACTCTTTGTGTCACCTTTTGATCCTCTTCTAGGGTGTTTATATAGACTTTGGAATGCTTCAAAACCCTAAAAATTAGCCTTTTTTTAGTAGAATTAGACTTGGGCTCGATAGGGGCACGCTCGTGTAATGATGCTTAGGTCGTGTGTAATTCTAACATAGTCCACAAGGTCATGATACACGGGTGTGTGGATTACCCGTGTGGAAGTGTCTAGGCCGTGTGAAGCACTAAAATAAAACTATTTTTTCTGTTTTTGGCCTTTTTCTTGCATTTTTCAATTTCCTATGCTCATCTGGATATAAAACATGAAATTAAAGGATTAGGAGCATTAAATCCACTAAATCCTATGATAAATCATCCAAAAATATTCCAAGCATGAGATTAAAATATGTTACTTTTGAGGTTCATCAAATATCCCCACACTTAAGCATTTGCTTGTCCTCAAGCAAAATCCTCAACTCACAATTAAAATTAGTTTTTCTCAACTTATAATTCTGATCAAATAATGTTTCGAAATAATTCACAAGTAATCATACATTGAGAATTAAACTAAAAGAACATTAAAGTTTTAAACAATCCAAGTTGAGCATTTTAATCATAAGACCATAGGTATCCCCCTTTATCTAAGTAATTACCTTTAATTCCAAATTGACAAGGGTTGACATCCTCACTAAAGATTCACTCAAATCACTCAAAGTGTTTAAGGTTTAATAATTAAGCACTCAATAGTCAAACATGAAAAGTTATTACCATAGGCTTGCATGAAAATCAAATCTCCACTACTATAAATGAGATGATACAGAAATCAAAAGGTCTTTAACAGGGTTGTAATGGGGCTTGGGTTAAAGGTGTGGATAAAGACTAAAAAAGAGGGATAGAATCGAGATTAATTTAATAAATTACCAAACTTAGAGAAATAAGCTAATGATTGAGTTACAGACAAATGCCAAAATTAAAACTACCCAAGACCAATGAAGTGAGCTTTCTCTCAATATAATAACTTTAACTTATCCAAGCTTTTTATAACAATATATAATTATATGAATATAAATATACGGTTTTTTAGAATAAGAACAATAATAGAAAGTACATAATAAGAAATAATTCAGCAACTAAAATAGACTAAAATAGTTAGATAACTAATCAAATCAAATCTCGATAAAAAGGGAGTCGATAAAAAAAAGAAGAAGAAATTCTGAACGAATCAAAAAGGGTTAAGTTATGGGTTAAAATTTAATGGGAAAATATCAAGAAATTGTGTTTAAGGCTCAAAGGGGTTCACTAAGGGTTAATTATGTGGGTAGGCCTTTTATGGAGTGAGTGCGTTAAAACCTAAGTGCCTTCATCATCTCAGTATATCAACTTAATAGTGTGGTCTTGACATGTATAATCGATGCAAGTTCTAGAATCACAAATCAGTATTGACTCACTCATAACCATCAATAAAAGTGAGCAAGAAAGATATATACTCTAAAAGGCTCAAAATCTCACAAAAATTATAGGTTTTTTATGCCAATCCTATAGATTTAGAACTTCAAGATAATACCTCATTTCAGGGAAACAACCTAACAATTTTAATTCTCAAAAGTTCAACTTATCATGCTTTATTCTCAATTGTCCTAAAGTTTAAATATCAATGCACAATTACTTATGTTGTAATCAAAAACATATCAATAAAAATCATAAATCAATCAAAATTCATTCTCATAGTAATATGAGAAAATTCTTTGAGAATAAGATATAATTTAGGGATTTTCTAATAATCATATAAATAACCTCCCCACACTTAAGATGTACATTGTCCTAAATGTACAAAGATAAATAATAACAATATAAGCATAATATTATAAAAGAAAGGGAGAGGTGAAACTGCCCTAAATTTGGATGTAATCCTTGGAATAGCAAAAGCGGATTTATAGACATTGAAATGTAGTGCACGCTTAACTAGGTAGAGGTTAAGGTGGGGTAGGGTACTCCGGTGGTGGTAGAGGTTGGATTCCATAATCACAGTGCCAAGCGAAGAGGTTATCGTGGTAGTCGGTGATGTTAGGGCGTGGGACAAAACCTGTGTGAGGGAAGAGGAAGGAGAGGGGTTCGTGGGCTATGGGGGTGAGCAAAGAGGGGGAAAGGGAAGGAAAGAAAGAAAGAAAAAAAGGAAGGAAATAAGAGTGGGGGTGTTGGTCGCCGGCGGCTCGTCGGGGAATGGTGGCCAGAGTAGGGAAGATGAATAGTGAAAGGGGGTGTGATGGGTGAATAGTGGAGTTTAAATAGGAATGAGAGGATTTTAGGGTTCGGGTTTCAATTAAAAAGGGGGCCACGATCGTGCAAGCCTCATTTTAGACCACACGGTCGTTGTCCACGCCCGTGTGCCTCCCTTCTAACCCGTGTTTTTCGTAAAGTTTTGAGTCAATATCACACACGACCTTTCACCACGCCCATGTATCCAGGTCGTGTGGCACAGACGGCCGTGTGCTCTTTCGTTCGCTTCTCCCACGCCCGTTTGAGTTCCAACATTCTCGTGTCTTAATTTGTGCTTGTGGTCTTATATTTTAAGTCAGTGTTGTCCATGGCCTTTGGGCACGCCCGTGTGGCATACCCGGTCGCATCGCATGGCCGTGTGCTCTTTCATTCGCTTCTCTCATGCCTGATTGAGTTCCAACACGCCCGTTTGCTGTAATCAGGATTGCACACGACTTTTGGGCACGGCCGTGGGTTCTGTCGGTGTCCTATTCTAACTTGTTGAAAATTTCAAAGTTTGTGCTCAGGTTCTCACACGGCCTTAGGCACGCCCGTGTGTAATGACTATGTGGGTTATATGGCCGCATCGCATGGCCGTGGTGATTTAACGCATTCCGTGCCTCTGCCGATTTTTGGGAAATTGAAGTGCAGTTTCACCACGGTCTAAGACACGCTCATGTCCCTCAGCCGTGTGGTTCGCACAGTCGTATCACACGGTCGTGGCTAGTTATCACAGCCCGTGTGTCACTTTGACTTGGAAAAATGTGTATCCTATTTTAACACAGCCATGGACATGCCCGTGTGTCTAGGCTGTGTTCGTCACTGTCGAATGTCAACACTAAGGCTTTAAGAGTTTACACGGCTCAAGGCATGCCCATGTTTCCAACCCGTGGTGAGCACACGGCTTAGGACACGCCCGTGTGTCAGGCCGTGTGTGTCAAAAAAATGCTTGCATTTAAACTATGAAAAATGAAAGAAAAATAAACTTATTTAGTGGGGTTAGTGCAAGGGTTGCCTTCCGAGGAGCACTTATTTAAAGTCTAAGCTAGACTTTACCTTGAGTGCATATTTAGGCAGGTTTACGAAGCCGTAGCTCCTCTCTATTATCTTTAAAATCCTTAACATTATAAAGTTTAAGACGATGTCCATTTACCTTGAAAGTGCCGTGGGTTGGATGACTTACCTCTACTGTGCCATATGGAAAAATGGTTTAGACTATGAATGGACCTGACCATCGTGATTTTAGCTTCCCAGGAAACAATTTGAGCCTTGAGTTGTATAGCAGGACAAGATCTCCAGCTTCAAATTGTTTGTGTTGCTTTAAACGAGCATCATGGCGACGCTTCGTTGCTTCCTTGTATAATCGTGAATTCTCATATGCATTAGCTCGCCATTCATTTAGCTCATTCAAGTGCATCAACCTTTTCTCACCTGCAAGTTTTAGATCAAAGTTTAAAAATTTTATAGCCCAGAATGCCTTGTGTTCTAGTTCAAACGGTAGATGACAACTTTTCCCATAAACAAGTCTATAAGGAGATGTTCCTATGGGGGTCTTAAGAGCAGTTCTATAGGCCATTAAAGCATCATCTACTTTCATTGTCCAATCCTCCCTATTTGACTCTACAGTCTTTTTTAGGATACGTTTAAGCTCTCGGTTTGCTACTTCGACTTGTCCACTAGTTTGAGGATGGTAAGGGGTAGCTATCCTATGATGCACTCCATATTTCTTAAGCACTTTATCAAATTGAGCATTACAAAAATGTGTACCTCTATCACTAATAATTGCTCTAGGTGTTCCGAAATGAGAGAAGAGTGTAATATCCTGATTTTGGGCCTAGTCGAAATAGTGGTTTCGTGACCACAAAATCCAAGTTAGAAATAATTATTTTATGATTATTTTGAGGTCTATGATATGATTGCATAATTGTGTGAAAATTTCGTGAAGAAATTTTATGCATAAAGTGCTTAAATTAAAATTAGGGACTAAATCGAATAATTTGCAAAACTTGCATTTTAGAAGTTTCTAGTATGAAATTGTTTTTAAATATTAATTAGGAGGCCCAAAATAGTAATTTTACCAATTTCTAAGTCTATGGACAAAAACTGGACATGGATGGAATTTTTGGAAAGTTTAGTAGTAAGGGCATTTTGCTCATTTAGGGGTAAAATGAATTAAAATACAAAATTAAAAGCCAATTTTGCTCATCTTCAACCCCATGGCCGAATATAGCAAGGAGAAACCATGGCTAGGGTTTTCAAGCTTCCAAGCTCGATTGTAAGTCCGTTCTAGCCCGTTTTTCAAGTTCTTTACGTTTTGGAATCCGGTAACTTGATTAAGCTTATTCTAGCAATAATTTAAGCTAGGGTTCATATTTGGAAAAATAACCATAGGTGAAATGTGTTTATTTTGATGTTTTATGGTAGAATATGAAGGCTGAAATTATGTTAAACAACATTTGCTAAGCGATTTTAAGCAAAAATGAGTAAAACGGCTTAATCGGTAAAAATTGTTATTGTTCATAACTATGTGTTAGAGTGAGAATTTGATCTTTTCATAGAAGGGAAAAATGTTCAGCATGTCATAAAACATAAGAAAATATGCTGAGGTTTAATTTACGAGCTTTGGGGAAAAAGTGTAAATATGCAAAAGTTTAGGGGCAAAACTGTAATTTTGCCAAAATATGATTTTGGGTTAATTTGAATAATGTGAGCCCTAATTAGACTATATTTTAAATGATAGAGCAAGGAAAACTAAAATTCGGGCTAAAATGGGGAAAATACCAAGTTATGGACGAAATGGTAAAAGTAGCCATTTTCACATACGCGGTAAGTTCATATGTAAATGTTGGTAACATAGTTATTATTTTAAATGTTTTTATGTTATTTAAATGATATGATAATTATTATGAAATATTATACTCGTGATAATTGTTTGATAATATGTCAAATTATGTGATATACTTGAAAAATGTGAAATACTATCGAGTATCGGTATCGGCATTTCGTAGAAGATGGTTGAGACACATGATTGGGAAAAAGGTCCCGTTGAACCTTAGGAATGGATTAGGATACAAGTGACATGTCACTGGGATATTTGGGCATCCGAACTCATTGAGTTGAGTCCGAGTTCACTTATGGATGCGAATGTCCAAACTCGTTGAGGTGAGTCTGAGTTCGAGAGGTGTAACTAGGCAACCAAGCTCGTTGAGTTGAGTCCGAGTTCACTTATGGATGCGAACGCCTGAGCTCATTGAGTTGAGTCCGAGTTCACTTATGGGCAGGTTACATGGTAGCTTGGCTACATATGTGGCGCTTATGTGCAAACTTTTCGTGTATCCGAATTATATTCCGATGTGTTCAATGGGTAAAATTCTACTCAAATAGAGGAATACTCGAGATGAAAGGGACGTATTGGTAAGTGATGTGAAATGGATACTTTGAACAGGTATGTACTTAACCCTCGGGTTGAAAACTCGATATAACAACAATATGGTAAGATGATAAATGAAAATGTGATATGAATGTCTCGGTGATGGTCATGCAAATGATGTTTATGTTTGCTTATACAGTTGTGTTACTTGCTATTTGCATGTGAACTTACTAAGCATTTGTGCTTACTCCCTCCTTTTCATTCCTTGTAGAGTTGACAAGCCAGCTCGAAAATCAGAAACGGTCGGAGGCATGCTCACACTATCCGTATACCATCTTGGCATAATGGCTTGTATATTTTGAGTATGGCATGTATAGCATTATAATCATTTTGTTTTGAGGAATCCAAAGTTAATTCAGATGATTTTGGGTGAGGCTCACAGTAGTAAATTTTCAGTACATCCGGGGAGCACGAAAATGTATAATGACTTGAAACAACTATACTGGTGGCCGGGAATGAAAAGAGATATTTCTGATTTTGTTTCTAAATGTTTAGTCTGTCAGCAAATTAAAGCTGAAAATCAAGTACCATCAGGTCTGTTGCAACTGATTATGATTTTGGAGTGGAAATGGGATCATGCGATTATGGATTTTGTTTCGGGTTTGTCCCTGTCTCCGAGAAAGAAAGATTCAATTTGGGTTGTAGTTGACAGATTAACGAAATCAGCTCACTTTGTTCTAGTACGATCTGATTTCTCACTTCATAAGTTAGCTAAGCTTTATATTTCTGATATTGTTAGACTACATGGTGTACCATTGTCGATTGTGTCAGACAGAGATCCGAGATTTACATCGCGATTCTGAAAGGGTTTACAAGATGCTTTAGGTACTAAATTGCATTTCAGTACTGCTTTTCATCCGCAAACAGATGGTCAATCTGAGAGGGTTATTCAGATACTCGAGGATATGTTGAGATGTTGCATTCTTGATTTCGAAGGTACGTGGGAACAATATCTACCTTTGATTGAATTTGCTTATAATAATAGCTTTCAATCCAGCATTAAAATGGCACCGTATGAAGCATTATATGGTATAAAGTGTAGAACTCCATTATACTGGTCTGAGCTTAGTGAGAATAAGTTTTTTGGTGTTGATCTGATAAAAGAAGCAGAACAAAAAGTAATAATAATCCGAGATAGTCTGAAAGCTGCCTCTGATTGTCAAAAGTCTTATACAGATTTGAAACGAAAGGATATTGAATATGAGATCGGTGATAAAGTATTTTTGAAGGTATCTCCGTGGAAGAAACTGTTCCGATTTGGTAGAAAGGGCAAGTTGAGTCTGAGGTTCATCGGACCTTATGAAATCATTGAGTGAGTTGGGCTAGTTGCTTATAAATTAAGGTTACCATCTGAGCTAGAAAGGATTCACAATATATTTCACGTATCAATGCTTCGACGATACAGATCTGATCCTTCGCATATAATTTATCCGTCTGATATTAAAATTCATTCAGATATGACTTATGAAGAAAAACCGACTAGAATTCTGTCACGTGATATTAGAGAATTAAGTAATAAGAGAATTTCATTAGTCAAAGTACTGTGGTGTAGACATGGAATAGAAGAAGCTACATGGGAGCTTGAAGATGCAATGAAACAACAATATCCAAATCTATTTAACGGCAAGATTTTTGGGGACGAAAATCCCTAAGGGGGGAGAATTGTAACAGTCTGATTTTGACCCTAGTCGGAATAGTGAATTCGAGACCACAAATTTGAGTCTAAAAAATATTTTAATATTATTTTCTGTGTCTGTGATATATGAATTTACATCTGTGAAATTTCTGTGATTTAATTTGTCTATTTCTGTGCTTAATTATGAAAAAGGATTAAATCGCGAAAAGAGTAAAAGTTGTGTGCTAGATGATAAAGCACCTATTTGGCTTGGCTTTATATTGTGAGGTCCTTATATTATAATTTGACCATTGAAGGGGCTAATGGACATTAATGACCTTCCATCAAATGATTTTTATATGTTTTAATGAAGGGTAAAATTGTATACTAATTATAAAATGAATTTTAATGAAAATAAACATGAAAATGAAGCCATTTCATGTATGAATTACCGAAAACACAAAGAAATAGAACGGAGAAGACCATATTAGGGTTCGGTCATTGTTTTGGTTGATTAAGGTATGTACTTTGGTTTGTTTTTGATAATTTCTACGTTTCTGTGATCGTTGCTTTGTGTTCTTCAAAGCCCATGTCTGAATTTCTGTTTCTGTAAAAGATTTCATGAAATGCCATTGTTGATAACATAAGTTTTGTAATATTTTTGGATGAATTATGAAGGCTTGTTAGATGGGTTATATGTTTTGTTCTTGAAGTTTTGATGAAATAAGCTATTTGGGCTAATTTGTGAAAATGAGGTTTTGAAGGACTAAATTGTGAATTAAACATGTTGTAAGGGCTTATATAGAAGCCATGAAAATTCGGCTAGCCTTTGTTGCAAAGAAATTTTACATGTTGATGATTTTTTTTTGAAAAATGGACTAAATTGTCAAAGTGTGTAATTATAAGGGCTAAAGTGAAAAGTGCCCAAAATATGTGTATATGTATTAAATTGAATGAAATGAATGATTGAAAAGTTGAATTTGTATTGTATTAGATCAAGAACCAAGAAAATCGGACTTAGATCGGGGGAAGTCCAAAATACTTGAATAGTCAACTCGTTTTATCCGAAATCCGTCTGAGGTAAGTCAAACTACACTTATGTGTTAAGTTGATTAACTTCTGTGTTTATAAATTGTTATCTGCATTGGACGGCCTTGAGAGCCTGATAAAAGAATGTTGGTATTGATCTAAATTATCGTGTAAGACCGTGTCTGGGACACAGGCGTCGATTTGAAATTTATGTATAAGACCATGTCCGGGACATCGGCATCGTATCTGATTTCGTATAAGACCCTGTCTAGGATAGAGGCATCGATATTGAATTTCATGTAAGACCACGTCTGGGACGTTGGCATTGTACTCGTTTATGAATATCTATATCATTTCTAAAATGTCTGATTATAAAGTATGAGTTATGAAAATGAATATGTGAAATGCATAATTGATACAGGTACGTTTGTGTCATACTTAATTTCTGAGTATGAAAAACTCAGTTCTGCGAAATAGCGAATGTGAAGTAGGTTCGAAATCATGGAAATGAATTTGGTATAGAAGAAAATGAGTATGGTTAAGTTTATGAACCACTCTCAGTAATGGCTACAAATTCTTATTGTTGTTTTTGCATTACTTATATATGCTTTAGTAATTAGACCAATTGTGTTTGGCTTACTAAGCTTTTTGTAGCTTACTCTGTATGATTTTTGTCTATTTTACAATTATCGTTGCTACCGAAGGCTCGGGATAGTCGAGGATTGTCATCACACTGTCAAACTTTTTTTTGGTACTTTTGAAATGTACATAATCTTAAGTATGGCATGTATAGGCTAGAAATGTCTAAGTTTGTAAGCTTGATATGTATATATATGTTATGCCATAAGAGTTGGCTAGCAAATGGTATGTTTTTGTTAAGTTTTGGAATGATTTTGAGTGAGTTATTGAATGATGATGATATAGTTGTATTGAAGCACGATTTTTATTATGAAATTGGCTGAAAATTTTTGCATGAGTGTTACTTATTTATGCTTGTATGATTGGACCCTAAAAGGGGTGGCAAATTGGCTTAAACCAAGCCTGCATTATGCCACATGGTCAGGGAACACGGGCATGCCTTATGGCCGTGTGAAAAAGTTAGTAGCTAGCTAAATTTTTGCACAATCATGGCACACGGGCGTGTCTGTTGGCCGTGTTAAAAAGTTAGTTTAGGACCTATTTTTTGCACAGTTGGACCACATGGGCGTGTCTTTTGCTCGTGTGAGTCACACGGCCTAGTCACACAGGTGTGTGACTTTGTCAGTTTTGAAAAGTTTGTTTGATTTCTAAAAATCATGAATGGGTTCGGTTTAGTTCCGACCTTCCCTAAATGTATGTTTTAGGTCTCGTAGACTATCTTAATGGATGAATTGTGGTTGATTGTAAATGTATTAATGTTATGATATCGGTGAATCTTTGTTGTTTTGTAATGCTTTATCTGTCTGGTGGCTCCCCTTACCTATTCCGACGTCGGTTACGAGATAGGGGTGTTACATACAAAATAACCAAGTCCCTATACATGCCATAACTCAAAATGTTGAAATCATTGGTACCCAAAATAAGAAGTTGATAGTGTGAGTGGATCTCCGATAGTCTCTGATCCCCGAGTTAGCTTGGTGACACTATAAGACAAGGGAAAAGAAAAGGGAGTAAGCTTAAAGCTTAGTAAGTTCCTATGCAAATAATAAGCATCATAAACACACATTTAACATACAATTAACATGAGGTAAATTAACATAAATGTTATTATAAATCTCATAGTCAAGCTTACTCAATCATAACCTTACTGAAGGTTCATTACATAATGAGCTCATTACGTATGAGTTTTATGTACATACCTGAGTCATCTCAAACTTGGATTTTCACACAATTCATTTTTGACATACTCGTTAAATTACCCGTTGAATTTCCCGCTGAACCACTTGGAATACTAAAGGATACTCGGGAATCTCGTTCACATAGTACCATATCAATGCCGTATCTCAGATATGGTCTTACATGTAATCTCGTATTGTTTCCAATAGCCCAGCTATGGTCTTGCACGTAGTATTAGTAACCCTAATGTCATGACATTTGTATCCTATCTATTCCTAAGGTTCAACCAGGATTTCACACTTGTCGAAACTTTGTCGAATACGTCCAAAGGTCAATCACAATTCATACAATAGTAAAGCAATTAAAACATTATTAAAACAGTGAATTATTTACATACGAACTTACCTCGGTACAAAAATAGTAGAAATGGGACCTAATCATCAAACACTTTGTTTTTCCCCCGATCTAGTTGTTTTTCCCCCGATCTAGGTCCGAACCTCATTTCTCTTGATCTATTATAGCAAATTTAACTCATTTATTATTCACATTGCTCAATTTAATTCAATAATTACATTATGGAAAAATTACGTTTTTACCCCTAAACTTTGACATTTTTACACTTTGGTCTCTAGGCTCGTAAATTGAAATAGATTCAATTTCCTCGATTCCCAAGCCTAGCCGAACCTCTTTCATGCTTATAACAGCCCACATTTTTCATTTAATCACACTTTTACACACATTTCATAATCTTTTTTTACAAATAGGTCCTTTCGACATTTTCATCAAAAATCACCTAGCAAAAAGTTGTTTATCCTATTCCAAACATACATTTTCTACCATTAGACATCAAAATACACACATATCCAACATGTGTAAAATTTTAGACCTTGATAATTTCTTAAATTAGTGATAGAAATAGATAGATCAAGTTAAGGATCTCAAAAACATGAAAATCATTAAAAACGGAGCTTGGAAGTGGCCAAACCCTAGCTATGGCTTCCCCTCGAAAGATTCGGCTATGGTGAGAAAGATGGACAAGATTTTGGCTTGATTTTTTATTTTTAATTCATTTAATTACTAAATAACCAAAATGCCCTTTTCTTAAAACACTAAAATTCTCTTACCTCATGTCTATTTTTGTCCAACTTAAAGTAAAATGGTCTAATTACCATCTCAGGACCTTCAATTTAAAATTTCATAGCAATTAGACACCTCTAGCATGTAGAACTCAACTTTTGCACTTTTTACAATTTAGTCCTTTTTGCTAAATTGAGTGCTCAAACGTCAAAATTTTCGAACGAAATTTTCACGAAATCATTCCATAAAATTGTAGACCATAAAAATGTAATAAACACAAGTTTTACTACATCGGATTCGTGGTCTCGAAACCACTGTTCTGACTAGGTCCGAAATCGGGCTGTTACAACTCTCCCTCCTTTAGGGATTTTAATCCCCGAAAATCTTCCAGAAAATAGGTTTGGGTACTATTTTCTCATAGCTTTCTCAGGTTCCAACGTAGCCTCTTCGACCCCATGTCATTGCCATAAAACTTTCACTAAGGCTATACTTTTATTTCTCAACTGTTCAACTTCCCGAGTTAAAATCTTGATCGGTTCTTCACCGTACGTCATATCAGGTCGAATCTCAACTTCTGTCGGTGAAATCACATGTGAAGGATCAAAATGATATCGTCGTAACATCGACACATGAAACACATTATGGATCCTTTCCAACTCTATCGGTAAAGCTAACTGATATGCCATTGGCCCTATTCGTTCAATAACTTCATACGGCCCAATGAAACGTGAACTCAACTTGCCTTTACGACCAAATCTGAGGATCTTCTTCTACGGAGATACTTTCAAAAATACTTTATCACCGATCTAAAAATCAATCTCTTTTCTTTTCAAATCTGCGTACAACTTTTGTCGATCTGAAGCGGCTTTCAAGCAATCATGAATTACCTTTACTTTTTCTTCGATTTCTCCAACCAAATCAATCCCATGAATCCGTCTCTCACTGAGCTCAGTCTAGTACAATAGAGTTTGACACTTGCAGCCATACAAAGCCTCATACGGTGCCATCTTTATACTCGACTGAAAACTATTGTTATAAGTAAACTCTGTAACACCCCCTAACCCTAAACTGTTGCTAGAACAGGGTTACGAGACATTACCGAATATATTAGACAATTTAAAAATAATTCTTAAATAAATAACAAACATATTCTAATATAATCATAAATTTATATAAAACTTTTTCTAATTGGCTTCATTTAAAAAAAAACTCAGTATAACCCCTTTATAAATATTTAACCTTCCCTGCAATTTCAAATCGCAACCAATTTGAAACCAATATCACAATCCATACAATTTCATATTCAGGTACACCTAAACATAACTTAAACATCAACTTAGTAATTTACTAAATAAACATTCGCATATATTATTTAATTTAATAAACTTCATTCATTCTATTTCAGCTTCTTACCAACTATACCAAATATGTTATGATAATTCTATTTCCATTTCATTAAACCAAGTATCAAAATATCACTTTAGTATCAATTTCAACCAAAAGCATAAGACATTTTCAAGTGACCAATATAACACCCTAGTACATGCCACTTCACCAAATGAAAGATTACATCACCAAATTTTGTGATGGAGTCAGGATCGCTCTGGATGCTAAACCGAGACCTTAATTTCTACTAACCTGCGCATGGAAACAATCGTACGTTGAGTATTTCATACTCAATGGTATTACTATAATTCAAATTATAATATAATAACCAAGTAAATTAAATCATTTAACTTTAAAATTTACCAAACTAATTCATATATAACTTCCATTTCTCAATATTTACAATTCATTTTGGCTTTTCATTAGTTAACATCATATACTATCACATTGAGCCATTATTTATCTTAAGAACATTTAGTTCATGCTTTCTATTCACATTTTCAAATCATACTCCACAATCACGTTTCTTTTTAATGGCTCAACTGATTCATTTCGTTCGATTTAACTTTTTATTTAATTACCCCTATTAATGGACTCGGACTTTGGCAGATACACGGATCAAACCAAACACACCAAATTGGCACACAGTGCCTTATCAGATAGTTTGAAGCAATATTTGACACCCAGTATCTCATCGACCTAGTTGAAGTAAAGTGGAACCCAGTACCTCATCGAATCTATCCGAAGTAAAATAGTGACACCTAGTGTCTCATCAACTTGAGGTCGAAGAATCCCTGAACTCTTCCAATCCTATGGCATGCCAACTATATCCAACTCAGCCCAACTAGTTAATAGGGTATTTGATTCATTTTCTCAATTCGATATCACTTTAATCAATATACAATTCAATATCAATACTTATCCATCATCAATTCAATTTCCTTTTCAATTCTATAATTGTAACGCCCCAATTTTCGGGAATTCTAAAAATGTTGGCAAAATTTAATATCCTGTGTTTTGTCTGCTTGGCGTTTAGTGGGCCTCTAGAAGGCCCAAGCTTAAGTTAAAACCCGATAGTTTTAATTAATTTTAATTCTATAAGACAAAGGGGTTCTGGTTAACTGGCCTTTTAAGTATTATTTGTGTAAAATGGATCACAAGGAAGCAAGTGGTAAAGTGGCATGTGAGGCCACTGAGAAGGTTTTAAAAGTGGCGTGTGGATGCTAGGGAGGACCCAGGTTCAAGTCACAATGACAGCAAAATAAGGGATTAATTTTTATGAATGGAAAGGTAAGTAATGGAATTGAAGTGAAAGATCGTTAGGAAGAGTTGGAGTTGCTCAGGAGATTGAGTAAGGAGGGGATAAGGGAGAAAATTTAGGAGCTGATTAGGGAGAGCTATGTTGGCCGAACAATGGACTCTTGAGGAGCAAGAGCTGGCCGGCCAAGGGGAGCTTTAGGGAGGCAAAATTCTGCTAGGGTTAAGGTCAGTATAAATTCGGCATTAAGGGGAAATTGTGCCATTTGCTGACCATTCCCCTCTTCATTCTTTTCCCCTCTCTTCATCAACCTTTTTCTTATTCTCCTTTTTCCTTCATAGCCGAACCCTTCTAACCTCTTGTTCATCTTCATCCTTCCCTTCAGATGTTTCAAAACCTTCATAGCCTTTGGCCATAAAAAGCTGAAATCCCAAAAGCTACACTTCTGTGTCTATTTCTCCTAGAAAAATTCTCTTATTTTGCTTATCATCTTTGGCCGATTCTTTCCTCCTTTAAACCTCAAGTTTTTGTCGACAAAACCACAGTAAAACCCTATTAATTCATCTTTTTCTACACAGTTGCAAAAAAGCCGAAAACCCCACTTTCATAGGGACTTAGCCGAATATTGAAAACATTGAAGGCTTGACTTTGGTGATCGTTTAAGGGTAGAGCGGCATCAGATTTAAGTAGGCATCAATTAGAAACATTGATCGAAGGAATCGGTGGTAAGTAGTTTCAAAACTTAGTCTTTTTTCGTATTTAAGGAAAAGTCGAAATCCCTAAATGTTAGGGAGGCTGTCGATTTAGACTTGTAGCCGTAAAGGGTTGTAATAACCATTTTTTTTTTATAATGGTGTGATTTAGAGACAGCTGATCAAGGGCTTGGACAAGTGGAATGAACGGATCTTTGGATTTAAAACATAGTTCGGCAACAAGGTAAGAGCAATAAGGTTCTAAGCATGTTTGGCCGAATATGGTAAGGGGCTATATACTCAGTGATTAATTCGATATTTAGAGTAATGTGTTAGTAATTTAATTGTAGGCAGTTCGTGCGTGGATCTCGATAATGAATCATCGCAAAACAGGTGTGTAACTGACACCCCCTATAGACTAGATCGGCATTAGTCGAAAAGCTGAAATACCGAAAAACTGGTATTTTGGGAAATTATGAGTGTGCGAATGCTCATAAGATAAGTGGGTTAATAATTCTGGTAATCCGTGGTGATAAGACTGCAAAGTGCACTATTCCGTGCGTTTCGACATTTTTGGGCTTAGTGGGCCTAAATCAGAAAAATGGGCCAATGGGCCCAATTCGGTAAGTACGCGCGGTAGGTGTTTTTGATAGTACGTAATGGTAGAATATGCATGAAAACTTTAAGACAGTTAATTTACTAGAATACCCCTATGTATGAAAATTACCATTATACCCTAGGTGTAAAATGACCATTATACCCCTAGTGTTAATTTTGTCTGAAAAGTATGATGATTTAAATCTGTATGATGTATGACATGAATGAATATCTGTTGCATAGGGACATGGGTTATATTATGGAGGAAGCGTCCTGGTGGCTATGCCACAAATTATCTATTCTGGTGGCTCTGCCACATATATATATATATCTGTTCTGGTGGCTCAGCCACAATTATTTGTTTCTGGTGACTCGGTCACGTTATACGATACAGCGACCATGCGCATATTTACGTGGCGTGTAGCGGTTGGGTGGGTCGAGTAGTCTCCCCACATGGTGAAAGGATGGTAAGGGGGTGTACATGGTTGGATATGGGTTGGGTTTTTGCATTAGCATGTAATAATTGTTCTGATCTGTTATGGGCCTATGGGCTTTGTTCCGATATCTATTCTAGGCTAAGCCCAACTTATTCTGCTTCTGTAGTTTGAACTGGTTTAGGCTATGGTTGGGTTAAATTACACACTGAGTTTCCCAAAACTCACCCTTTTATTTTTCATCCACGCAGGTGATCCCCAACCATAGTGGGCTTGGAGCTGTGAGGGATTCGGAGTGGCCACATGTTTCTACAAACTTGGTTTCTTTCTGGTGAACTGGACGTCCTTTTATTTTCATTTACGGTTTGGGTTTTTAAGTGTAATAAGGCCGCTTAATTATTTTTATGGTTTTGTTTTATTTTTATTATTTTATTTTATTATGATAAAAATGAACAATGATAACTATTGAAATGGATTAGCTCTAGGACACGTTTTCAAAAACATTAAGTGATTTCAAAATAACACGATTACAAGTAAGGCTTCCGCTAAGCAAATGTTTTCAAACTTAATCATTTTCTTAAGATGGACATAACCAAATGGTTTTCTCACAATTATACGAGATGTTAGAGTGTGGCAATGGCGGTGTGCATGTCTAGGATTGGATCCGAAGGGAGCTTGGTACTTAAGCAGTCCGATGGGCTCGCCTCCTCTATTTCGGTTTCCTACCTGGTACACAGCTTCCATTCACTTTAAAGGAATCTTTACAACACCAACTATGTTTTCCAAATTAAGTAACACGGGATGTTTTGAACGCTTTGATGTGGCGCGTCGGATCCGGTCGTAACGTCTAGGCCGGGTTTGGGGTGTTACATTTAGTGGTATCAGATCCTAGGTTGCAACAACTCGGCTGTGGAATGGGTTTACAAAAATAAAGATTTTTAAAAAATGAAAGTTTTATGAAGACTATAAAACTCTGTTTTCAAAATCTGGATCTTTGAGTGGCATTCCGAATCTCCGGCCCAAATCTGTGAGTAATTCTGAACTTTTCTGAATATATATTCTGCATTATCTATTTGTACTGAAACCCTACTAGGATACTCTAGATAGGATGCTACTGAAACCCTAGAAAAGCTTGCTAAAAGACTGAAACTGTAGCTAGACATCGATTCTGCGAAAATTAACTTTGAATTACTATCTGAATCATAAAACATCTGTAATAATCACTGGAATGCTAAAATTAATGCATAAAATTCGTAAAACAAATAATACGATATGAGTACGCGAGCAACTCGTGGAAGAGGCCGTGGACGAGGCCGAGGTAGTGCTTGGGTAGGAACTGCGTCTTCTGGGCATATGCTGATAGCAGAGGCACTGGTACCACCAGCAACTAAAGTAGAGTCTCATGACCATGGTGTTGGGGATGACGCCCTGTCGCAGGCTATGCTTCGAGTTCTGGAAAGGGTTGCCAGGGCAAGTTCGGGCAACAAAATTCGAGGATCAATTTCTGAACGACTCCGGGCTAACGGAGCGGAGATCTTTAGGGGCGTATCTGGTGTAGCCCCGAACGTGGCAGAATATTGGTTGGAGGCCACAGAACAAATTATGGATGACTTGGACAGCTCGGTGGAGCAGAAGCTGAAGGGGGCCGTATCGTTGCTACGAGATGAGGCTTATCAGTGGTGGCTCACCGTGAGGGATGGAACCCCAGCTGATAGGGTTACTTGGGAGCTGTTTAAGACAGCCTTTAAAGGCAAGTACATCGGGGCAAGTTATGTGGATGCCCGCAGGAAGGAATTCCTGAATCTAGTCCAAGGAGGTAAAACTGTTGCTGAGTTTCTGAGGCTGAGCCGGTATGCTGTGGGGATAGTCGCTATGGAGTATGAGCGTAGCGTTCGCTTTGAGGGCGGACTCAGAGATGACCTTAAGGTGCTGATTGCTCCGCAGAGGGAGAGAGATTTCGCGGTTCTGGTGAGAAAAGCTAAGATAGCTAAAGAGGTAAAGCGTACTGAGAGGCAGAACTTTGAGAAAGATCAGAATCGTTTCTAGAGGGATTCTAGACCTTCGGGTGGAACAAATAAGAATGTCAAAAGGGCGAGAGTGGAGGAGCCAGTTCGAGCAGCTCCGGTGAATGTGGTTAGACTGCCAATTTGTGGAGACTATGGTAAGGTACACTTGGGTAAGTGTAGGAAACATCCTGGTGCTTGTTTTCGATGCGGATCTATGGGGCACAGAGTTAAGGACTGTCCTCAAAGAGCTAATCAGGTTCAGGTTGCTGCACAGAGGGTGGCTCAACCCGCGAGAGGCGGACAATAACCACCGAGAGGACGTGGACAAGGTAGGGGCAAAAATGGAAATGGAAATGGTCGAGGTCGAGGGGCGCCTAGCAGGGGTGCCAAAAATGCTGAGGCTCGACAGCCAGCGTTGGTGTATGCAGCTCGTCGTCGAGAGGAGGGCGACGCACCTGACGTCATAACTGGTACATTTTGGGTTTCTAGCATGCCGTTTACTACTTTGGTGGATATTAGATCTACTCATTCCTATGTTGCATGTGCGATATCTGGGTCATTGGAGTGCATTCTGAGAATATAGTGAGTGGGGTATCTGTGTTAAGTCCTTTGGGCCACTCGGTTAGGGTAGACAAACTGTATAGGGATGTACCCTTAGAAACTCAACGTAGGATTTTTCCTGGCGATCTGATGGAGTTGCCGTTCGGAGAGTTTGACCTCATTCTGGGAATGGATTGGCTTGTTAAGCATAAGGCGACTTTAGATTGTGCTGCTAAGCAGATAGTGCTAAGAATCACTGAAGGGGATGAGGTTTTGATGATAGGTGAACGAAGGGACTATTTGTCCAATGTGGTGTCGACATTGAGGGCTGAAAAGTGGATTCGGAAAGGTTGTGAGGCCTATTTGGCATTTGTGATCAAACAGAAGAAGAGGGACTGACAGTGGATAAGGTTAGGACCATAAAAGAGTTCCAAGATGTTTTTCCGGAAGAGCTTCCGGGTTTGCCTCCAAATCGAGAGGTCGAGTTTGGAATCGACTTATTATCGGGAACGGCGCCAGTGTCCATCACACCGTATAGAATGGCACCGAAAGAGTTAGTAGAGTTAAAAGCGTAAATTCAAGAGTTGTTGGATAGGGGCTTTATTAGGCCAAGTGTGTCTCCATGGGGAGCACCGATGCTATTCTTGAAGAAGAAGGATGGGACGATGCGCATGTGCATTGATTATCACCAGTTGAACAAACTGATGATTAAGAATAAGTATCCACTACCGAGGATTGACGATCTGTTCGACCAGTTTAGAGGAGCTTCTATATTTTCCAAGATCGATCTTTGATCTGGATATCATCAGTTAAGGGTCAAGGAGGCAGATATTCATAAGACGGCATTCAGAACTCGTTATGGTCATTACGAGTTTCTGGTTATGCCTTTTGGACTAACGAATGCTCCTGTAGCATTTATGGATCTGATGAATCGTGTGTTCCAACCTTTTTTGGATTGGTTCGTAGTCGTCTTTATTGACGACATCCTAGTATATTCTGAAACGGAAGTAAAACGTGATGAGCATCTTCGCACTGTGTTGCAGGTGCTAAGAGAGAAGGAACTGTACGCGAAGTTCAGCAAGTGTGAATTCTGGTTAAGGGAGGTAACTTTCTTAGGACATGTTGTCTCTGCTGAGGGGATTAAGGTGGACCCTCGAAAGATTGAAGCAATTTTGGAATGGAAGCCACCTAGGTTGGTGTCGAAAATTTAAAGTTTCCTAGGGTTGGCAGGATACTACAGAAGGTTCGTGGAAGGTTTTTCTGTGATGGCAGCACCTCTGAAAAAACTCATAAGGAAAGGAGTACCATTTGTATGGACTGAGAAGCAGCAAGAAGTTTTTGAGAATTTGAAGAAAGTTCTAACCGAAGCACCTGTGTTAATTCAAACAGAGTCTGGGAAGGATTTTACTGTGTACAGTGATGCATCACACGTAGGTTTGGGTTGTGTGTTGATGCAAAAGGGTAAGGTGGTTGCTTATGCATCACGACAGCGTAAGCCTCAAGAAGGAAACTATCCTATTCATGATTTGGAGTTGGCAGCAGTAATCTTTGCACTTAAGATTTGAAGACATTATTTGTATGGAGAAAGGTGTATTATATACACAGATCATAAGAGTCTTAAGTATTTGCTGACTCAGAAGGAATTGAACCTAAGGCAAAGGAGGTGGATCGAGTTGCCTAAGGATTATGATTGTTCGATCGAATATCACCCAGGCAAGGCTAATGTGGTAGCTGATGCTCTAAGTCGTAGAGCTGTATCTGATCTGAGAGCAATGTTTGCTCACCTAAGTCTATATGATGATGGAAGTCTGTTGGCGGAATTGCAAGTAAGGCCAACCTGGGTGGATCAAATTAAGGAAAAACAGTTGAAAGATGAGTCTTTGGTTGCTCGTTTTCAACAAATTAAAGAAGGGGAAACTTCTGAGTTTGGGTTAAATAACGAAGGAGTTTTGTGTTTTCGAGGAAGAATTTGTGTTCCGAAGGACTCTGACTTGAGACAGTCAATATTGAAGGAAGCTCATGGGGGACTTTGTGCCATGCATCCTGGAGGGAATAAGTTGTATCACGACTTGCGGGAACTGTACTTGTAATATCCTGATTTTGGGCCTAGTCGAAATAATGGTTTTGTGACCACAAAATCCAAGATAGAAATAATTATTTTATGATTATTTTGAGGTCTATGATATGATTTCATGATTGTGTGAAAATTTCGTGAAGAAATTTTATGCATAAAGTGCTTAAATTGAAATTAGGGACTAAATCGAATAATTTGCAAAACTTGCATTCTAGAAGTTTCTAGTATGAAATTGTTTTGAAATATTAATTAGGAGGTTAAAATAGCAATTTTACCAATTTCTAAGTCTATGGACAAAAATTTGACATGGATGGAATTTTTGGAAAGTTTAGTAGTAAGGGCATTTTGGTCATTTAGGGGTAAAATGAATTAAAATACAAAATTAAAAGCCAATTTTGCTCATCTTCAATCCCATGGCCGAATATAGCAAGGAGAAACCATGGCTAAGGTTTTTCAAGCTTCCAAGCTCGATTAGCAAGGAAAACTAAAATTCGGGCTAAAATGGGGAAAATACCAAGTTGTGGACGAAATGGTAAAAGTAGCCATTTTCACATACGAGGTAAGTTCATATGTAAATGTTGATAACATAGTTATTATTTTAAATGCTTTTATGTTATTTAAATGATATGATAATTATTATAAAATATTATACTCGTGATAATTGTTTGATAATATGTCAAATTATATGATATACTTGGAAAATGTGAAATACTATCGAGTATCGGTATCGGCATTCCGTAGAAGATGGTTGATACACATGATTGGGAAAAAGGTCTCGTTGAACCTTAGGAATGGATTAGGATACAAGTGACATGTCACTAGGATATTTGGGCATCCGAACTCGTTGAGTTGAGTCCGAGTTCACTATGGATGCGAAGGTCTGAACTCGTTGAGTTGAGTCCGAGTTCGAGAGATGTAACTAGGCATCCGAGCTCGTTGAGTTGAGTTTGAGTTAATTATGGATGCGAACGCCCGAGCTCGTTGAGTTGAGTCCGAGTTCACTTATGGGCGGGTTACATGGTAGCTTGGCTACATATGTGGCACTTATGTGCAAACTTTTCGTGTATCCGAATTATATTCCGATGTGTTCAACGGGTAAAATTCTACTCAAATAGAGGAATACTCGAGATGAAAGGGATGTATTGGTAAGTGTTGTGAAATGGATACTTTGAACAGGTATGTACTTAACCCTCGGGTTGAAAACTCGATATAACAACAATATGGTAAGATGATAAATGAAAATGTGATATGAATGTCTCGGTGATGATCATGCAAATGATGTTTATGTTTGCTTATATAGTTGTGTTACTTGCTATTTGCATGTGAACTTACTAAGCATTTGTGCTTACTCCTTCCTTTTCATTCCTTGTAGTCTTGACAAGCTAGCTCGGAAATCAGAAACGGTCGGAGGCACGCTCACACTATCCGTATACCATCTTGGCATAATGGCTTGTATATTTTGAGTATGGCATGTATAGCATTATAATCATTTTGTATATATGGTCTTATGATATGGTTATTGAGTGGTATGGAAATGCTTGGTAATGATTAGCCATTGGAATGGCTAATCTTGATCATATTTGGTGTTATGTATGCTAAATTGCTAGCTAATCCATGAGAACCATCAAATGGGTAAAATTTACCATAAAATAGATTCAGACAGTAGTAGTGACGTGAATTTGAAAAATCACTAAAAATAGTAGAAATGGAATTAAATAATGAATAAGTTATGGAATTGAAACTTGATGAGTCTATTTTCATATGGATGGAACAAAACAGGTATATGAGTTATATTTTATGAGATGTTTAAATTTTTGTGAAACAGGGCCAGAGCAATTTCTGGATCCCCTGTTCTGACTTTGGAAATTCACCATAAATTTTTCAAAGATAATTAGAAGTCATTATTTATATGTACAGATTCCTTATTGAGTCTAGTTTTATTATAAATAAACGACATAGTCATTGAAACTCTGTACAGGGAGATATCTAATTCGTGATACACAGAGGTCAGAGCAGTCGAACCCTGAAATAGGGGAGATTTTAACTAATAAATTGTACTAATTTGCTTGACCAAAAATTCTATAAAAAAAATTAGTAAATATATATATGAGTCTAGTTTTAGGGAAAATTTACTAAATTGGATTTCAAGTTTCGAAACTCGAGATATGGATTTTTAAGCGACTGTGACGCAGATTGCTAGCTTGACTAAAAATTTTAAAAATAAATTGTTTGAGCTATTTAAAGTAATGAATTAAGTCTGTTAACACCTTGTGTTCGACTCCGGCGACAGTCTCGAGTACGGGACGTTACATTTGGTGGTATCAGAGCAGGTTTAGTCGGTTCTCGGACTAACTTAGCATGCGTAAAAATTTAGCTATACATGCCACTGATCTATGATAGTGTGATGTCTTTCGACGCATATGAGTACCGTCTTATTTAGACAGGTTACTCTCCAACCGAGCTGCGTCGACCATGTTCAGTGTTATGTGAAGGTATTCGAGTAAAATTATGATTATGATAAGTCTCGGTTCAAAAAAGTATGAATAAAAGTTTATGATACATATGTGATAAATATCCATATTTGCTTAATGCTCATATGATGTAGTGTATACGGCTTAGTTGATAAGATGAACGGAAGAAATAGAAAGTAGTAGAGGTATGAATAAAAGTTATAATATTATGATATGAATGAAAATGTCCTTGTCTTGATTTGGACGTCGAATATTGATGAATGCTATTGATATATAATTTTTATGAGATAAAGGATTATAATGAAATGAACTTATCTATGTTAAATTGTTGGACTGAATTATATGATTGTAATGACATGTACATGATGCACAAAATGAAAGTTGTGATTGTGATGCAAATATCTATGTTTGTTTGGCCCTATATGATGTCATGAGCATGAATTAATTTAATTAAATGAATGGATAAGTAAAGCTATCTAGAAAACATAGAATGTATGCATAAGTATATTGTCTGAATGGGACAGTAGGAAAATTTGTGTAAGCCAACATGAATGTTGCATTGCCTGAATGAATGACATGATTTTGATGATGTTGCTATGATGATGGAAGTTGTGTCATATGTGTATGTATAAGAAAGTCGAGTCAGAGGTCCTACAACCCCTCCCCCTTACCGAAGTGGTACTTATAATGGAATTTCATGAGATTTGTATTGAATAAGTTTTCGGTTGAGAACCCAAAGAGTTCAGTGATAGAATAATTATAAGTATGATCAGAGATCGAAAATGAGCTGATAAGTAAAGTTAGAGCCAGTAAAGTATCGGATTGACGTAAAGATTATTGGAGTTATGCACTGTCCCAATTAGAGAAGGAATTCTTTTTGGTAAATCGAATTACTCAGGTGCAAGGTCGAGAAAAGTGTAAATCGAAATTTATTCAGAATTGGCCTTCTTTAGTGAATGGTTTAATATGAAATTTGTGTGGCAGAACTAGTTGGGGAAATGATATTTGAAATGTGAACTATCTCGAGTGTGATGATTATGACTCGGACAGATTTAGTGATCTCTTTTGAGATGTTCTATGTGTTTACTTGTTCTCGTAAATATTTCTATGGCTATTGATCTTCTGAAGAAATTCTTGTTATATGGGAATGTCTTCTAATTCTAGTGTTGGATGAAAGTATTGGTAGTCTGACTGGTTTATAATTTATATTACTCTATTTCATCGGGTATTCTATTTCATTTTAAATCGATAAGAATTGATGAGAGAATACATATGATATTATAATCTATTTTTCTTCTACTTGATGCTTCATATGATATATATGTATGGGAAGATATATTGATCTTGTTATATTTGATTTCAAAGTGAGATTAAATGATGTTTTCTTTTGGACTTTCTTTCTTTGAAGAATTATCGGGGTATTCTATATTTTCTCTATGAGTTTGGTTTTCGATTCTCTAGGCATAGTATCGTATCTTGGGTTTCTTTATCCTGTATATTTTTATATTCGATTTCTTTATTCCGGTTTCTCTATCTTGGATTTCTTTATTCGGTTTTCTTGTTATCTTTGTTTCATAATTTGTCAATTATGACTCATGTTCAAAGTGTGTTCTTCAGCTCGTGATAATCATGTCAAATATGACTATACTTCTAATTTGATCTTGGTAATGTGGTGATTTTAGTATTGGGATTTTTTTTTCTAATTTCTGTGTAAGGATTTGACATCAGTAAAGGCATAGGTGATAAAAGCGCGAGTTTCAATCGGTATGGTGAATTATTTATTTGAAAGATTTCATGTGACAATTATGTCAGGATTATTTTTCTCAAGTCTGATAATAGAATTTCATTTTTGTACTGATAAAAGAGTAAATAGTCTGAACGAGAAGTGTATATTTATTAGAAAGAGTTGGATATTAGTTAAAGTCACTACGAATGATAAGGTTTTCATCTTATGAAAGCTGAAAAGTTTATTACATGTTGACAGAGTTCGGATAGATGAGAATATTGGTAACCGAAGAGTCTGAACTAGACTAGTCTACATTGAGCAAAGACTTCCTGACTTTCAGTAATGTATTGTTGTATGAATTGTGATGTGTTTCAAGACAGTGAGGTAATGTGATAGTTTAGAGCATTCGATGTTACATAAAATCTGAGTTGTTAAAGAGGTTAAAGCTGAGCATTGGGATCTATCAAAATTATCCTTGTCAATGTTGATATTGGGATGGAAATGAGAAGGATTATTCTTGAGGCCATATCAGAATTATTTCTATGGCAGAAAGAGGAAAATGTGATGTATCCTATTCTTGAATGTTTGGAGAAATCTATAAATCATATCGGTATTGAATGAATTCCTACTCATCAGACTCATGGAATTTCAGGTCTCTTTGATTATTGGATTTCTTGGAATTCCAGTCTCCATTAATCAAGTTAAGATCCTGGTTTTATGTCATGATATCATGGGAAACTGAGAAGGGTTGAAAATTTAAGAACAGTTGAGAGTTGAGACTGTAAGCTTTTAGACCATATGAGAAATTAAAGAGATGTATTGGAGGTACAACCTAAGTGAAAGTTCTTCAAAGCACCGAATATGAGATTAAAAGTGAAGACCACTTTTAGGTAAGATTTTCTGGGGACGAAAAATCCTAAAAGGGGGAGAGTTGTAATATCCTGATTTTGGGCCTAGTCGAAATAGTGGTTTTGTGACCACAAAATCCAAGATAGAAATAATTATTTTATGATTATTTTGAGGTCTATGATATGATTGCATGATTGTGTGAAAATTTCGTGAAGAAATTTTATGCATAAAGTGCTTAAATTGAAATTAGGGACTAAATCGAATAATTTGCAAAACTTGCATTCTAGAAGTTTCTAGTATGAAATTGTTTTGAAATATTAATTAGGAGGTCTAAAATAGTAATTTTACCAATTTCTAAGTCTATGGACAAAAATTGGACATGGATGGAATTTTTGGAAAGTTTAGTAGTAAGGGCATTTTGGTCATTTAGGGGTAAAATGAATTAAAATACAAAATTAAAAGCTAATTTTGCTCATCTTCAACCCCATGGCCGAATATAGCAAGGAGAAACCATGGCTAGGGTTTTTCAAGCTTCCAAGCTCGATTAGCAAGGAAAACTAAAATTCGGGCTAAAATGGGGAAAATACCAAGTTGTGGACGAAATGGTAAAAGTAGCCATTTTCACATACGAGGTAAGTTCATATGTAAATGTTGGTAACATAGTTATTATTTTAAATGTTTTTATGTTATTTAAATGATATGATAATTATTATGAAATATTATACTCGTGATAATTGTTTGATAATATGTCAAATTATGTGATATACTTGAAAAATGTGAAATATTATCGAGTATCGGTATCGGCATTTCGTAGAAGATGGTTGAGACACATGATTGGGAAAAAGATCCCGTTGAACCTTAGGAATGGATTAGGATACAAGTGACATGTCACTGGGATATTTGGGCATCCGAACTCGTTGAGTTGAGTCCGAGTTCACTAATCGATGCGAATGTCTGAACTTGTTGAGTTGAGTCCGAGTTCGAGAGATGTAACTAGGCATCCGAGCTCGTTGAGTTGAGTCCGAGTTCACTTATGGATGCGAACGCCCGAGCTCGTTGAGTTGAGTCCGAGTTCACTTATGGGCGGGTTACATGGTAGCTTGGCTACATATGTGGCACTTATGTGCAAACTTTTCGTGTATCCGAATTATATTCCGATGTGTTCAACGGGTAAAATTCTACTCAAATAGAGGAATACTCGAGATGAAAGGGATGTATTGGTAAGTGTTGTGAAATGGATACTTTGAACAGGTATGTACTTAACCCTCGGGTTGAAAACTCGATATAACAACAATATGGTAAGATGATAAATGAAAATGTGATATGAATGTCTCGGTGATGATCATGCAAATGATGTTTATGTTTGCTTATATAGTTGTGTTACTTGCTATTTGCATGTGAACTTACTAAGCATTTGTGCTTACTCCTTCCTTTTCATTCCTTGTAGTCTTGACAAGCCAGCTCGGAAATCGGAAACGGTCGGAGGCACTCTCACACTATCCGTATACCATCTTGGCATAATGGCTTGTATATTTTGAGTATAGCATGTATAGCATTATAATCATTTTGTATATATGGTCTTATGATATGGTTATTGAGTGGTATGGAAATGCTTGGTAATGATTAGCCATTGGAATGGCTAATCTTGATCATATTTGGTGTTATGTATGCTAAATTGCTAGCTAATCCATGGGAACCATCAAATGGGTAAAATTTACCATAAAATAGATTCAGACAGCAGTAGTGACGTGAATTTGAAAAATCACTAAAAATAGTAGAAATGGAATTAAATAATGAATAAGTTATGGAATTGAAACTTGATGAGTCTATTTTCATATGGATGGAACAAAACAGGTATATGAGTTATATTTTATGAGATGTTTAAATTTTTGTGAAATAGGGCCAGAGCAATTTCTGGATCCCCTGTTCTGACTTTGGAAATTCACCATAAATTTTTCAAAGATAATTAGAAGTCATGATTTATATGTATAGATTCCTTATCGAGTCTAGTTTTATTATAAATAATCGGAATAGTCATTGAAACTCTGTACAGGGAGATATCTGATTCGTAATACATTGAGGTCAGAGCAGTCGAACCCTGAAACAGGGGATACTTTAACTAATAAACTGTACTAATTTGCTTGACCAAAAATTCTATAAAAAAAATTAGTAAATATATATTTAAGTCTAGTTTTAGGGAAAATTTACGGAATTGGATTTCGAGTTTCGAAACTTGAGATATGGATTTTTAAGCGACTGTGACGCAGATTTCTAGCTTGACTAAAAATTTTAAAAATAAATTGTTTGAATTTGTTTAAAGTAATGAATTAAGTGTTAACACCTCGTGTTTGACTCGTGACGACGGTCTCGCAGTGCGGGCGTTCAGATCTGGTGGCACGGACTTAAACGAGAAGTAACAGAATTCGTGGGGAAATGTCTGACATGTCAGCAAGTGAAAGCTGAGCATCAATTACCTTCTGGATTGTTGCAGCCAGTGAAAATACCACTTTGGAAGTAGGAAAGGGTAACCATGGACTTTGTGAGTGGGCTACCCTTGACACCATCAAAGAAACACTCGATATGGGTGATTGTGGATAGGTTGACCAAGTCAGCTCATTTCATACCTGTTCGCACAGACTCTTCACTGCAGAAGTTAGTCAAGTTGTATGTGGCGGAGATTGTACGACTTCATGGAGTTCCAGTTTCGATTATCTCTGATCGAGATCCAAGATTCACATCTCGGTTTTGGAAAAAGCTACATGAGGCATTGGGAATGCGACTGAATTTTAGTACGGCCTTCCATCCCCAAACTGATGGTCAGTCGGAAAGAGTTATTCAAATTCTGGAAGACATGTTGAGGGGATGTGTTATCGACTTCTGAGGTAGTTGGGAGGATTACTTGCCATTGGCAGAATTTGTGTATAATAATAGTTATCAGGCGAGTATTCAAATGGCACCATATGAAGCACTGTATGGGCGAAGGTGTCAAACACCTAGTTGTTGGACCGAACTAGGAGAGCGACAAGTTCTTGGACCAGAGTTGATAGGCGTCATCGAGGAAAAGGTCAGAATAATTAGAGATCGATTAAAAGAAGCATCTGATAGGCAAAAGTCGTATGCAGATCTGAAGCGTAAGGAGATTGAATACTCAGTGGGTGATATGGTCTTCTTGAACGTTTCTCCTTGGAAGAAGATACTAAGGTTTGGTAAGAAGGGCAAGTTGAGTCCGCGGTTCATTGGGCCTTATCGGGTTTTGAAGCGAGTAGGCCCAGTGGCTTATCAGTTGGAATTGCCTCCAGAGTTAGACAGGATTCATGATGTTTTCCACGTCTCTATGTTAAGGCGTTATCGTTCTGACCCTACTCATGTGGTGCCGGTTGCAGAAATTGAGGTGCAAACTGATTTGACCTTTGAGGAAGAGCCTGTGCAAATACTGGATCGAGAGGTTAAAGTTCTAAGAAGAAAATCTGTCCCATTAGTAAAGGTGCTTTGGTGTAATCATGGCAGAGAGGAAGCTACTTGGGAGCCAGAGGAGGCGATGCAGCAACAATACCCTCATCTGTTCGGACCAGGTAAATTTCGAGGACGAAATTCCTTTAAGGAGGGTAGAGTTGTAACGCCCCAATTTTCGGGAATTCTAAAAACATTGGAAAAATTTAATATTCTGTGTTTTGTTTGCTTGGCATTTAGTGGGCCTCTAGAAGGCCCAAGCTTAAGTTAAAACCTGATAGTTTTAATTAATTTTAATTCCATAAGAAAAAGGGGTTCTGGTTAACTGGGCTTTTAAGTATTATTTGTGTAAAATGGATCACAATGAAGCAAGTGGTAAAGTGGCATGTGACGCCACTGAGAAGGTTTTAAAAGTGGCGTGTAGATGCTAGGGAGGACCCAGGTTCAAGTCACAATGACAGCAAAATAAGGGATTAATTTTTATGGACGGAAAAGGTAAGTAATGGAACTGAAGTGAAAAACTGTTACGAAGAGTTGGAGTTGCTCAGGAGATTGAATAAGGAGGGGATAAGGGAGAGAATTTAGGAGCTGATTAGGGAGAGCTGTGTTGGGCAAATAATGGACTCTTGAGGAGTAAGAGTTGGCCGGCCAAGGGGAGCTTTAGGGAGGAAAAATTCGGCTAGGGTTAAGGTCAGTATAAATTCGGCATTAAGGGGAAATTGTGCCGTTTGCTGACCATTCCCCTCTTCATTCTTCTCCCCTCTCTTCATCGACTTTTTTCTTATTCTCCTTTTTTCTTCATAGCTGAACCCTTCTAACCTCTTGTTCATCTCCATCCTTCCCTTCAGACGTTTCAAAACCTTCAGAGCCTTTGGCCATAAAAAGCTAAAATCCCGAAAGCTACACTTTCTTCTGTGCCGATTTCTCTTAGCAAAATTCTCTTATTTTGCTTATCATCTTTGGCCGATTCTTTCCTCCTTTAAACCTCAAGTTTTTTTCGACAAGACCACAGTAAAACCCTATTAATTCATCTTTTTCTACACAGTTGCAAAAAAGCCGAAAACCCCACTTTCATAGGGACTTAGCTGAATATTGAAAACATTGAAGGCTTGACTTTGGTGATCGTTTGAGGGTAGAGCGGCATCAGATTTAAGTAGGCATCAATTGGAAACATTGATCGAAGGAATCGGTGGTAAGTAGTTTCAAAACTTAGTCTTCTTTCTTATTTTAGGAAAAGGCGAAATCCCTAAATGTTAGGGAGGCTGTCAATTTAGACTTGTAGCCGTAAGGGGTTGTGATAACTGTTCTGTTTTGATAATGGTGTGATTTAGAGACAGCTGATCAAGGGCTTGGACAAGTGGAACGAACGGATCTTTGGATTTAAAACATAGTTCAGCAACAAGGTAAGAGCAATAAGGTTCTAAGCATGTTTGGCCGAATATGGTAAGGGGTTATATTCTCAGTGATTAATTTGATATCTAGAGTAATGTGTTAGTAATTTAATTGTAGGCAGTTCGTGCGTGGATCTTGACAACGAATCGTCATAAAACAGGTGTGTAACTGACACACTCCTAAAGACTAGATCGGCAGAAGCCGAAAAGTTGAAATACCAAAAAACCGATATTTTGGGAACTTATGAGTGTGCGAATGCTCGTAAGATAAGTGGGTTAATAATTCTGGTAATCCGTGGTGACAAGACAGCAAAGTGCACTATTCCGTGCGTTTCGACATTTTTGGGCTTAGTGGGCCTAAATCAGAAAAATGGGCCAATGGGCCCAATTCGGTAAGTACGCGCGGTAGGTGTTTTTGATAGTACGTAATGGTAGAATATGCATGAAAACTCTAAGACAGATAATTTACTAGAATACCCTTATGTATGAAAATTACCATTATACCCTAGGTGTAAAATGACCATTATACCCCTAGTGTTAATTTTGTCTGAAAAGTATGATGATTTAAATCTGTATGATGTATGACATGAATGAATATCTGTTGCATGGGGACATGGGTTATATTATGGAGGAAGCGTCCTGGTGGCTATGCCACAAATTATCTGTTCTGGTGGCTCTGCCACATATATATATATCTGTTCTGGTGGCTCAGCCGCAATTATCTGTTTTTGGTGACTCGGTCACGTTATTCGCTCAGCAGACCATGCTGCATATTTCTGTGGCGTGTAGCGGTTGGGTGGGTCGAGTAGTCTCCCACATGGTGAAAGGATGGTAAGAGGGTGTACATGGTTGGATATGGGTTGGGTTTTTGCATCGCATGTAATAATTGTTACGATCCATTTATGGGCCTATGGGCTTTGTTCCGATATCATTCGCCGGGCTAAGGCCAACTTATTCGCGCTCGTGGTTTGAACTGGTTTAGGCTATGGTTGGGTTAAATTACACACACCGAGTTTCCCAAAACTCACCCCTTTATTTTTCATCCACGCAGGTGATCCCCAACCATAGTGGGCTTGGAGCTGTGAGGGATTTGGAGTGGCCACATGTTTCTACAAACTTGGTTTCTTTCTGGTGAACTGGACGTCCTTTTATTTTCATTTACGGTTTGGGTTTTTAAGTGTAATAAGGCCGCTTAATTATTTTTATGGTTTTGTTTTATTTTTATTATTTTATTTTATTATGATAAAAATGAACTATGATAACTATTGAAATGGATTAGCTCTAGGACGCGCTTTCAAAAACATTAAGTGATTTCAAAATAACACGATTACAAGTAAGGCTTCCGCTAAGCAAACGTTTTCAAACTTAATCATTTTCTTAAGATGGACATAACCAAATGGTTTCTCACAATTATACGAGATGTTAGAGTGTGGTAATGGCGGTGTGCATGTCTAGGATTGGATCCGAAGGGAGTTTGGTACTTAAGCAGTCCGATGGTCTCACCTCCTCTATTTTGGTTTCCTACCTGGTGCACAGCTTCCATTCACTTTAAAGGAATATTTACAACACCAACTACGTTTTCCAAATTAAGTAACACGGGATGTTTTGAACGCTTTGATGTGACGCGTCGGATCCGGTCATAACGTCTAGGCCGGGTTTGGGGTGTTACAATAATCATACTCACCTTATAATTTACTTACCATACCTATAATTAAAAATTTAACATTTAATAAAAATAACTTGAATTATAGTAATACAAACCCGGATTTGTTCGATTACTCCTAGACAACTTTTTCCTTTCCTTTTGGTGCCGATGCCTCGGGTTCTTTGCTATCTACGAAAATTAAAATAACTATACTATTAATTACAGCATTAATTATAATAAATAATTAAATTTCTAATTAATTCCTACCTTATTCCCAATTTAATCCTAACTAAGCTTACTTACTTTCCTAATTCAATTCACACTCTATTTCTATTCAAATTTTATCCAAACTCAAATTTAACTATTAAATTTCCAATATATTTTCCTAATTTTGAATTTTCCTCAATTTAGTCCCTACAACATAAAAGTTATAGCTTACTTCACAATTTAATCTTTTTATCAATTCTTACTTGAAATTCATTCAATTAAATCCCTAATTCATCTTTTTGTTCAACATAAACTATACTTGAAAACCTATGAACTCTTAAAATATCAACTTAATTTCAATAAAACCTTGTTTTAAAGCTTTTAAAACATCAAATTTAAGAGAAAAGGACTTAGTTTAGCTTACCAATTAAACTTGAAGGTTCCAAATCCCAATTCTCCCTTTTTCTTTTCTTTCCCTTTTCATTTCTTTCTTTTTCGTCTGTTCTTTGTTTCTTCTTTCTCTCTTTTGTTTCCTTTTTGTTTTATTATAGTTTATTTACTTTATTTTATTTGTTAGCTTAACATATATTATATTTTTAATTCTAAATATCTATTAAATATTCAATCATATATTCACATTTGTATACCATCAATACCATACATTTGTTATATACTTAATTTTCAAGTAAATAAATAAATAAAATAAAAATGCATATATTCTCATTATTACAATTGTCACTACTTAATTTGTTTATTATACAAAAATCTCACAATTTAATTATTTATCTCATAAATATTTTTTTAATTTAATAATAATAAATATCTATTTACTAATTAAATAAAAATATTACAAATGTGCATACTTAAATTAATACACTTGTATTTTTATCTTTACCATACACTTGGCAAAATCATAATTTATTATCAACCAAAATTCTTATACTAATTATTTAATTATTAAATAACTTTTAATTTAATAATAATAGATAATAAATAATAAATATCTTATGCTTAATTAATAAGCAAATTAAATCTATAAACTACAATTGTATACTTATTTTAATTACACATGTATTATTTTATCAGCATCCATTTGTCAAAATCATAACTTATTTATCATATAAAAATCTTATAATACAATTTATAACTAAAATAATATATTTATAATTTATAGCTTGACAAAAATCTTAGATTTTTGTTTTAATGTTTGCCACCTCATATACCAAATGTGGCTTAATTGCCCATTTGATCCTTTGTGATCTCTTTTAATCTATAATTCAACTTTTACACCTGATTCTATTTAGTCCTTTTTCCTAATTATTCTGAATTAGACTAAATTCACCTAATTAAAACCTAATTAAGCACTCAACTAAACTCATATTTACTTCTAATAATTATTTATGACTCGGTTTACTAAGATGGAAGCCCTATAACTCACTTTTTCGGTGCCTGTGAATTTTGGGTCATTATATTTCTCCCCCCTTAATAAATTTGGTCCTCGAAATATACCTGAGAAAAGATGAGGATATTGTGTTCTCATCGTGTCTTTCGGTTCCTAAGTCGCTTCTTCCACACTATGACTCTTCCATAAAACTTTTACTAAGGGAACTCGTTTATTTCTTAATTCCTTTGCCTCTCGTGCTAAAATCTGAACCGGCTCTTCTTCATAGGACAAATTAGGTCGAACTTTAATATCTTCAGTACAAATTATGTGAGAAGGATCCTATCTATATCTTCAAAGCATAGAAACATGAAAAACATCATGAATTTTCTGTAGTTTCGGAGGTAAAGCTATCCGATAAGTGACTGGTCCGATTCTTTCTATAACCTAGTATGGCCCAATGTAATGAGGACTTAATTTTCCTTTTCGGCCAAATCTCAATACTTTCTTCCAATGAGAGACTTTAAGAAATACTTTGTCTCCGATTGTATACTCAATGTCTCGACTCTTCAAATCGGCATAAGACTTCTGTCTATCAAAGGCTGCCTTTAACCTTTCTTGAATCTTCTTAACTATTTCCTTAGTTTCTTGAATTAACTCTGGTCCAATCACTTTTCTTTCATTCAATTCAGTCCAACACACTGGTGATCTACATTTTCGACCATATAATGCTTCATACGGGGCCATTTGAATACTTAATTAGAAACTATTCTTGTAAACAAATTCAGCTAATGACAAATAAAGTTCCCAACCTGATTCAAAATCGATGATACAACCCAAAGCATATCTTCTAATATCTGAATTTACCCGCTTTAACTACCCGTCGGTTTGCGGATGAAGTGTAGTACTGAAACTAAGTTGTGTACCCAACAACTCATGTAATTGCCTCTAAAATCTCGATGTAAATCGAGGATCCCGATATGAGATTATCGATATCAGAATACCATGTAATCTCACAATTTCCTGGATATATATTTCAGCTAGTTTCTGCAATGACCAATCAGTTCTGACCACTATGAAGTGTGCTGACTTGGTAAATCTATCAACTATCACCGAAATGGCATTCTTCTTACTTGTTGACAACGGTAATCTCGTAACAAAATCCATTGTGATACAATCTCATTTCCACTCCAGAATACTAATAGGTTGAAGTATTCCTGTAGGAACCTGATGTTCTGCTTTTACTTGCTACAAGTCAAACATTTACTCACAAATTCAACTATGTCTCTTTTCATTCGAGGCCACCAATATAGTTCTCGTAATTCACGATACATCTTCGTGCCTCCAGGGTGTAAAGCAAATGGACTATCATGAGCTTCTCATAGAATCAACTCTTTCAACTCAAAATTAGTTGGAACGCAAATTCAATCTCGATATTTTAAACAACCATGATCATCAACACTAAAGTTTTCTGCTGTGCTAGTCTGTACCATCTCTCTCTTTTTCAACAACTTATCATCTTTCAACTGCGTTGATCTGATTTGATGAAACATTACTGAATTTACTTTCAACTCAGCCAAAAGACTCCCATCATTACTGATACTGAGCCGTGCAAACATTTCTCTTAATTCAATTGCAGCTTTTCTACTTAGTGCATCAGCTACAACGTTAGCTTTTCCCGGATGGTAGTCTATAACATAGTCATAATCTTTTAGAAGCTTGATCCACCGTCTTTGTCTCAAATTCAACTCCTTTTTGCGGCAAAAGATATTTCAGACTCTTATGATCGGTATATATGTAACATTTTTCACCATAAAGGTAATGCCTCCAAATCTTTAATGCAAAAATCACGACTGCTAGCTCTAAATTATGAGTCGGATAGTTACGCTCGTGTGGTTTCAATTGTCAAGATGCATAAGCTATTACCTTCTCATCCTGCACCAAAACATAGCCCAGACCATTCAAAGAAGCATCACTGTATACTACAAAATCCTTACCCTATTCTGGTAATGTTAGAATTGGTGCCTTGGTTAACATTTGCTTTAATGTTTCAAAACTTCTCTAGCACTAATCATCTCAGATAAAAGGAACATTCTTCTGTAATAACTTGGTCATCAGCTAAGCTATCTTTGAAAACCCATTTACAAATCTTCTATAATACCCAGCTAAACTAAGGAAACTACGTACCTCAGATACATTCTTCGGTGTTTTCCACTGAACAATTGCTTCAATCTTCTTCTAATCAATATGATTCCATCTACCGATACCATATGTTCCAAAAATACAACTTCTGATAACCAGAACTCGCATTTGCTGAGCTGTCCATATAACTGCTTCTCCCGTAGAATCTGTAGCACAATCTTGATATGCTAATCATGTTCTGACTCTGACTTCGAATAGACCAATATATCATCAATGAAGACTACCACAAACTAATCCAAATATGGCTGGAAAATACGATTCATGAGGTCCATGAAAGCAGCTAGGGCATTAGTCAACCCGAATGGCATTACCAAGAACTTATAGTGACCATACCTCATACGAAAAGCTGTCTTTAGAACATCGCTTTCTTTGACTTTCAACAGATAGTAACCTGACCTTAAGTCAATTTTTGAAAACACAGAAGCTCTTTTCAACTGATCAAACAAATCATCAATGCGAGGCAATGGATACTTATTCTTGATGGTTACTTTATTCAACTATTGGTAGTCAATACAAAGTCACATCGAGCCATCTTTCTTCTTAACAAATAATACCAAAGCTCCCCACAGTGATATGCTTGGTCGAATAAAGCCACGGTCTAACAAGTCTTGCAACTGTATTTTTAGCTCTTTTAACTCTGTAGGTGACATCCGATACGGAGGTATAGAGATTGGTGCTGTGCCTAGATAAACCTCTATAGCAAATTCAACTTCCCTATCAGGCGGTAAACCTGGTAGTTCTTCGGGCAATACATCAATAAACTCACAAACTGTCTGAATTTTACTACACTGGCTTCCAGCTAAATCTGAATTGATAACATATGCCAAATATGTTGAATAACCCTGCTTAAGTAATTTACTAGCCTTTATTGCTGAAATAATACGTGCCGGCCCACTAATACGAATACCATCTACTTCGATCTGATCTCCACCTTTTGTCTTAATACTGAATTTATTTTTATAGCAATCCAAAATCACTCCATGTTTAGATAACCAATCCATCCCCAGTATTATATCAAAATCCCTAAATGGCATAATCAACAGGTCAACAGGAAAATTTTTATTATGTATAATTAACGGGCATCTCGGACAAACTTGATTCACTAATACTGTTTGCCCCAACGGACTCAACACTTCTACAGACACTCTAGACATCTCAGATTTTAATTTTCCCGACTCAACTAATTTTGAATTAATATAAGAATGTGAAGATTCTGGATCAATTAAAGCATAAACAGGCCCAGAATACAATAAAAATATACCTGTTACTACTTCATGAGCATTGCCTTTTTCTCGAGCTCTGACCACATAAGCTCTAGCTGGTACTTTGGCCTCGGACTGCTGAGTAACAATATCACTGCTCCTCCTAACACCTCCTCCTCTGGAAACTGATCTACCTCTACCTGATCCTCTGCCTCTAGTAGTAGATACTGATCTCTATGATGTCACGGGTGCAGCACTATCAATTTTCGGGCAATCTCTAATGAAATGGTTTGTAGAACCACACCGGAAGCAACCTCTAGTTAATTTCCAGCGTTCCCCTCTGTGTTTCTTCCCACAGTGTTGACAACCTGGAATTTCTATTTCCCGAGATGGACCTCTAACACTGCCAGTAGATACTGTTGTCTATTTCCCTCTGCTTCTACCGCCTCTATCCGATCTAAAACTGGATCTCCATCCACTTTGAGATTCCTTTGATCTTTTTGGCTGTGGATTTAAGCTGGTAGTTCTCGTATGTTTCCCGATTAGTCTGAAACTTTCAGTCTTTTTATCGAGGCCCAACACTTGCTTTACCATTTTGGCTCGCTCAATTAAATATACAAACTCAGTAATACTGTGAGATACCAACTGTACCTTGATCTCGTCACGCAATCCCAGTAAAAATCTTTTACAAATATCTACTTCAGTTGGGATAAACTCGGAGGCATATTTGCTAAATCTCAAAAATTCTCTCTCATAGTCTATAACTGACATGTCACCCTATTGCAGCATTAAAAACTCTTGCTTCTTGTATTCGATATACATTTCTCCAATATATTTCTTTTGAAAATTTTTTTGAAATAGGACCCATGTTATTTGATCCTCCGGTAAATGTCAAACCACTGATTCCCACCGTAAATAAGCTTCCCCTTCTAACAACGATACAACACAAATCAAGCATTCCTGGAGGGTACATTCTAATTTCTATAAAATTCTTTTGGTCGACTCCATCCAATTTTCAGCTGCAGATGGATCGACTCCTTCCAGACCCATAAATTCAGTAGCACCATATTTTCTCAATTCTTTTATCGGGGTCGGTCTTTGAGTTGGTACTGAAGTCGTAGTAGGAGCAGTTCCCGCTACTCTTTATAATGCATGGGCAATTACTTGTAACATATCAGAATCATCTCTATCATTTCTTCTATGAAATTTAGGAGGTGGATTTCTTATTGGATTTATGCTAGGTGTAACTGACTTCATTTCATCTAATCCATACGACTCTTCGTCTCCAGTATACATTTCTTCATCAGTATCATTTATTCTTTCATCAGACATCTTTAACCTATAAAATAGAAACAAACAAATAGGTCAGCATCCAAAAATCCCGACTCAAATTCGACTCGACAGTGGCATGCACATCTAGACTTAGTTTTCGAGCTCGATTTAGTCCAAGAATCGTCTAAACCTGATAGCTCTGGTACCAACAACTATAACACCCCCTAACCCTAAATGGTCGCCAAAATAGGGTTACAAGATATTACCGAATATTTCAGACAATTTACAAATAATTCTTAAATAAATAAAAAACATATTATAATATAATCATAAATTCATATAAAACTTTTGCTAATTGGCTTCATTTAAAAAAAAAAACTCAAGTTAACCCCTTTATACACGAATCCAACCAAACACACCAAATTGGCACCCAGTGCCTCATCAGATAGTGCGAAGCAATATTTGACACCGAGTGTCTCATCGGCCTAGCCGAAGTAAAGTGGTACCCAGTACCTCATCGAATCTATCCGGAGTAAAATAGTGACACCTAGTGTCTCATCAACTCGAGGTCCAAGAATCCTTGAACTCTTCCAATCCTATGGCATGCCAACTATATCCGACTCAACCCGACTAGTTAATAGGGTATTCGATTCATTTTCTCAATTCAATATCACTTTCATCAATATATAATTCAATATCAATACTTATCCATCATCAATTCAATTTCCTTTCGAATTTCATAATAATACTCACCTCATAATTTACTTACCATACATATAATTAAAAATTTAACATTTAATAAAAACAACTTGAATTATAGTAATACAAACCCGGATTTGTTTGATTACTCCTCGACAACATTTTCCTTTCCTTTCGGTACCGATGCCTCGGGTTCTTTGCTAGCTATGGAAATTAAAATAATTATATTATTAATTACAACATTAATTATAATAAATAATTAAATTTCTAATCAATTCCTACCTTATTCCCAATTTAATCCTAACTAAGTTTACTTACTTTCCTAATTCAATTCACATTCTATTTCTATTCAAATTTTATCCAAACTCAAATTTAACTATTAAATTTCCAACATATTTTCCTAATTTTGAATTTTCCTCAATTTAGTCCCTACAACATAAAACTTATAACTTACTTCACAATTTAATCCTTTTACCAATTCTTACTTGAAATTCATTCAATTACATCCTTTTTTTCATCTTTTTGTTCAACATAAACTATACTTGAAAACCTATGAAGTCTTAAAATATCAACTTAATTTCAATAAAACCTTGTTTTAAAGCTTTTAATACATCAAATTTAAGAGAAAAGGACTTAGTTTAGCTTACCAATTAAACTTGAAGCTTCCAAATCCCAATTCTCCCTTTTTCTTTTCTTTCCCCTTTCCTTTCTTTCTTTTTCTTCTGTTTCGTCTTTCTCTCTTTTGTTTCCTTTTTATTTTATTATAGTTTATTTACTTATTTTATTTGTTAGCTTAACATGTATTATATTTTTATTCTAAATATCTATTAAATATTCAATCATATATTCACATTTGTACACCATCAATACCATACATTTGTCATATACTTAATTTTTAAGTAAATAAATAAATATAATACAAATGTATATATTCTTATTATTACAATTGTCACTAATTAATTTGTTTATTATACAAAAATCTTACAATTTAATTATTTATCTCATAAATATTTTTTTAATTTAATAATAATAAATATATATTTACTAATTAAATAAAAATATTACAAATGTGCATACTTAAATTAATACACTTGTATTTTATCTTTACCATATAATTGGCAAAATCATAATTTATTATCTACCAAAAATATTATACTAATTATTTAATTATTAAATATCTTTTAATTTAATAATAATAGATAATAAATAATAAATATCTTATGCTTAATTAATAAGCAAATTAAATCTATAAACTATAATAGTATACATATTTTAATTACACATGTATTATTTTATCACCATCCATTTGTCAAAATCATAACTTATTTATCATATAAAAATCTTATAATATAATTATTTTAAATTAATTTAATACAATTTATAACTAAAATAATATATTTATAATTTATAACTTAACAAAAATCTAAGATTTTTGTTTTAATGCTTGCCGCCTCATATACCAAATGTGGCTTAATTGCCCATTTGATCATTTATGATTTCTTTTAATCTATAATTCAACTTTTACACCTTATTCTATTTAGTCCTTTTTCCTAGTTATTCTTAATTAGACTAAATTCACCTAATTAAAACCTAATTAAGCACTCAACTAAACTCATAATTACTTCTAATAATTATTTATGACTTGGTTTACTAAGATGGAAGCCCTATAACTCACTTTTTCGGTGCCTGTGAATTTTGGGTCATTACATTCAACTAATGGTAGTCATTTTTCCTAACTACCCTCGAATTTTAGAACACAACATCGAAGCATATCTTCGAGAACCTGAGATACTCTCTCAAACTAACCATCGGTTTGTAGAGGAAAAGCGTACTAAAGTTCAGCTTTGTTCCCAAAGCCTCTTGTAATTTCTTCTAAAATCTCGAAGTAAACCTCGGATCTTTATCAGAAATAATAAAAATAGGAACTCTGTGCAATCTTACAATCTCAAAAATATATAATTCGACTAACCTATCAAGTGAGTAGTCAGTACGTACCGGAATAAAATGAGTCGATCTCGTTGATTTATCAACAACAACCCAGACGACATCTTCTTTTTCGGAGTCAAAGGCAACCCAATTACAAAGCCCATAGTAATCCTATCCCACTTCCACCCAGGCACCATCACTGGCTGAAGTAAACCCGAAGGCACTTGGTGTTCAGCTTTCACTTGTTGACAAATCAAACACCTCGAAACAAACTCTGAAGTATCTTGTAACACCCCTTAACCGTATTCGAAATCGGAACAGGGCACGAGGCATTATCGAACTTTTACATAAGCAATCACAAAAATCGAGACGTAAATTTCCATCCAAATTTAAAACTTTTCACAAACATTCATATCATCCCTAAAATGAGCCCACGAGGCCCAAAACATGCATTGGAAGTGGTTCAAGACTAAACCGAGAACTTTAGAAAACTTCACAATACTTAGAAAATTTTTCATGTTTTAAGAGCCACACGCCCGTGTGGCTTAGGACACGCCCGTGTGGGTAGGCCATGTGGTTACAAACGCCCATGTCCCTAACCCATATAGGTCTTTTTTTGTCACTGAAGAACAAATTGAAGACACACGGCCAAGTCACAGGCCCGTGTGCTAGCTGTGTGGTCGATTTAATTTTCATGATTTTTTATAAAATAGGTGCAGACTTCACACGCCCATGCCTGAGGCCATGTCATCCATACGACTGAGACACACACCCGTGTCTCTACCCGTGTGCTCAATTCTAAGTATTTTGTTTTTCAACAATTAAGGTCCAGGGGACACACGGCTGGAACACACACCCATAAGGCAAGCTGTGTGTCATACACGGCCTAGACACATGCCCATGTGGACAAAAACAAGGCTATTTACCAAGCCATTTTGTCACCCTATTATGCACACACCTACACAACAAAATATAACACCAATCCAAGCAATTACATTCAACCAATTTAGCCACAATCAAAACATCCACACATCATTCACAAGCTACCATTTACCACATACAATCATCACATACTTATCAACTTAAACTATGTAAATTCCCACATCCATGAAAACATCATCATATGCATATATACTTAGACCAATTTAGTCAATTCCAAATGGCCATTTACAAAATGAATTACCAACCAATATAGGCCAACACATTAGGCCAATTCAACTATGACACATAATAAAATAATCAAATCCCTATACATGCCATAACTTAAAATGTCAAATTCATTGGCACCCAAAATAATCAGTTGATAGTGTAAGTGGATCTCCGACAGTCCCCGATCCCTGAGCTAGCTTGGTTACACTATAAGAAAGGGAAAGAAAAGGGGAGTAAGCTATATAGCTTAGTAAGTTCTCATGCAAATAATAGGCATCATAAACCGGCATTTAACATGCAATTAACATGATGATAATTGGCATAAACATTATTAAGATCTTATAATCATAACTTACTCAATCATAACCTTACCGAGGGTTCATCACACAACAAGCCCATTACGTATGAGTTTTTCGTACATACCTAAGTAATCTCGAATTGGATTTACAGATAATTTGTCTTTGACATACTCATTAAATTACCCGTTGAACCACTTGGAATACTAAAGGATACTCGGGAGTTCCATACACACGGTACCATACCAATGCCATATCCCAGATATGGTCTTACATGGGATCTCGTATCGATGCCAATAGCTTAGCTATGGTCTTACACGAAGTCTCTTATCGATGCCATATCCTAGATATGGTCTTACACGAAGTCACATAATGATGCCACATCCCAGATATGGTCTTACACATAATTTTAGTAACCTTAATGTCATGACATTTGTATCTTATCTATTCCTAAGGTTCAATCGGGATTTCACGCTTGTCATAACTTTGTCGAATACGTCTATGAGTCAATCACAATTCTTACAACAATAAAGCATTTAAAACATAATTACAGCAATGCATTATTTACATAAGAACTTACCTCAGTACAAAAATAGTAGAAATAGGACCTACTCATCAAACACCTTATTTTCCCCCCGATCTAGGTCTGAACCTCGTTTCTCTTGATAATCGATCTTGGAAGATGAACAAACCCTAGCTATGGTTTCCCTTTGAAAATTTTGGCCATGGGAAGAAGATGGACAAAAATTAGCTTTTAATTTGATTTTTAATTCATTTATTATCCAAATGACCAAAATGCCCCTAACTTAAAACATAAAATTTCTCTTACTTCATGTTTATTTTTGTCTACTAACTTAACAAATAACCTAATTACCATCTAAGGACCTTCAATTTAAAAATTCATAATAATTAGAACCTTTAGCATGTAGAACTCAACTTTTGCACTTTTTACAATTTAGTCCTTTTTGCTAAATTGAGTGCTCAAACGTCAAAATTTTCGAATGAAATTTTTATGAAATCATTTCATAAAATTGTAAACCATAAAAATGTAATAAAAAAAAGTTTTACTACGTTAGATTCATGGTCCCAAAACCACTGTTTCGACTTCATACCTGACCACTAATACAATTTCTTCAAATTATTATACATTTTTGTACTACTCAGATGCACAGATAAACAACCATTATGTGCTTCATGAAGAATTTTTGAATAAGTTCATCATTTTTCGGTACACAGATTCTGCCTTGGAACATCAAATAATTATCGGATCCGATATGAAAATCTAAATCACTACTCAATTCACAAAGAACTCTTTTGGCTTGCAAATCACTGTCACATTTTTTTAGCTTCACAAATTTGTTGAAGAAATAATGTAACAGTCCAGTTTAGACCCTAGTCAGAATAGTGGTTTTGGGACCACATATCTGAGTTTGAAATATATTGAAATATTATTTTCAATGCTTCCGATATGTGAATTAACATGTGAGAAAGTCTCGTGTAAAAATTTAACTGTTTGCATGCCTAAGTTACAAAAAGGACCTAATTACGTAAAATGTAAAAGTTGTGTGCTAGATGTTAAAGTGCTTATTTGATTTGGCTTTCTAAAGAAAAGGTCCTTATGAGGTTATTTGTCGATTGAAAATGTTAATGGACTAAAACAACCATTCATTAAATGGTTTTATAATTGGTTAAAAAAAGGGCAAAATTGAATTTGCTTATTAAGTTAATAATAAGTAATAAAACATGAAATAAGGTCATTATATATGTATGTTCATCCACCAAAAATAGAAAAGAAAACCTATGTTTGGAGAGATTTAAGTTTTGGCACATACAAGGCTTAATTAAGGTATGGGTTTTGTTCGGTTTTTTATAATTTCTACGTTTTTGTAATCGTTGCTTTGTATACTATCAAACCCATGCTTCAATTTCTGATTTTGATGATGATGTTGAAAGGTTCCATAGATGGAACTATGAGCTTTGTGATGTTAGTTGATGAATTATAAGAGCCTGATGTTGGGTTTAGATGTTTTATCTTTGGATTTTTGATGAAATTGAGTAATTTGGGCTAATTTGTAAAAATGTTATTTTTGGGGACTAAAATGTGAAATAAATGAAATGTATGGGCTTGTATGAGAGATAGGAGAATTCGGCTAAGCATTAATATATTCAAATTTTGTGTATTTTGTGATTTTGTGAATTAGGGACTAAAGTGTCAAAATGTGAAAATGTAAGGACTAGTTTGCAAAATGTCCTAAATATGTGTCTATGGATTGTTTTGAATGATTTGGTGAATAAAATGGTTAATTTTGAATGCATATAGATTAATAAAAGAAGAATTTAGATTTAGACCGAGGGAAGTCAAAGATTATAGAGTAGACGATCGAGTCGACAATTCCGAGTACGAGGTAAGTTCGTACGTAAAACATGGTGTTAAGTATATTTTGATGTTTTGATTTTACATAGATTGTTTATATATCTGTTTTGGATGAATACGACGATGAATTAATAGTATTTGGCATTAAGTGTGCGATTTAAACTAGCTTCAGCTACTTGAGGCACTAAGTGTGTGATACCAACTTAGCTTTGGTTAATTGAGATGGCACTAAGTGTGTGGAATTGTTCTAGCTTCGGTTAATTGTGATGGCACTAAGTTTGTAGAATCGTTCTAGCTTCGGCTAGCCTTTACAGCACTAAGTGTGCTGATGTTTGAAGTACGAATAATTTACGGAAAGTCTTAAAATATTCAAATGAAAGGTGAGAATGAAAATGAATAAGTACGAGACGATTCAAGTATGTACAATACCTAAGTGGTAGATGATATTATATATGTGAAGTTCATTGAATTGGTATGATCATATGGATTGAAAATGTGTAAATACTTATGTGTTGATGTTTTATGTTTTATATATTATTGATGATTTTAGTACGAGCTTACAAAGCTTTTGAAAGCTTACTTTGTGTGTGTTTGTAATTTTTATAGATATCGAAGCTACTGTGAGCTCGAGGATCGTCAAGGATTATTACCACACTGTCGAACCTCATTTTGGTACATCTAAAAATGTATATTTTGAAGTATGACATGTATAGGCTAGTAGTTGTAAGTTTATGTTTTGTACTGTATATACTTAGCCATGGGATCTGGCTAGTTTATGTTTGAACTTATAGTTAATGATGGTATATAATATGTGATGCCAATGTTAAACTTTGGTATGTTTTAGCTGGTTAAAGAGATGGTAAGTTTTGGTAAGTTTTAGGATGGGATTGAATGATGTATAGAAAGAACTGTTTTGATATGATCTTACCTTATGTTTGACATGAATTGGTAAGGTTTATGAGTATGGATTTGGGTGAATATTATATGATATGGATGGTTTATGTTTTGGTGTTGAAATTGGCTGAAATGGTGGTGCAAATATGCTTGTTTCTTTGGTTGTAGGTTGACCCAATTTGGGTTGACAAATTGGCTATTCAAATGGCCTATTTTTGTCCACACACAGGCAGTGTCTCGGCCGTGTGCAGAAGCGATACATAATCAGATTGCACTGGTCGTGTGTCCCTTGGGGTACCCTACAATTGTAAGTTAGGCTCGAGCCCAGCCAAAGCGCACGGATGTGTGGCTAGCCGTGTGACCCAAGTCAAACTCGACCACGGTCAAGGCACACGGGCGTATCTTGTGGCCGTATGGACAAGTCAGTATGTATGCCCTGCTTTGCCACGGCTTAGTCACACGGGCGTGTGACCTTTTAAAAGTTGAAAATTTTTATAAGTTCTGAAACTTTTATATGTTATCAATTTGGTCCTGAATGCATGTTTAAGCATTGTGTACTCGATTTTATATGAATAATGAATGTGAATCAATGATTTTTATTAGTAATGAGATGGTATTTGATGTTTGGTGGTTCTGATATGAGTTACATGTCTGGTAATGCCTCTTAACCTATTCTGGTGACGGTTACGGGTTAGGGATGTTACAGTTTATTGGTATCAGAGCCATGATTTAGTCGATTCTAGAACTACCATAGCATTTGTGAGTCTAGCTATACATGTCATATTTATGAATTGCGATAGTATGATGAATCCTGATGTTGAAATGTGCTTTTATATAGCAAATGGATCTCGAAAGAGCTGTAGTAGACGATGTTGAAAGCAATGCGCCTGCTCCCGCGCAAGGGACGGTGCAAGCTGATTCTCGACCTGCTACGAGTAGCCGTGATGGTGAGGCTAAACAAGCCTTCTATCAGATGATGAACAATTGGTTTACCTAATATATTAGAACCAATCTGGTTGTACAACAACCTCCACCCCCGGTTAATCCTCTTCAGGCTCCGGTTATGCCACTAGTGAATTCAGTTCAGTTAAATAGACCACCAGTTGAGAAGATTAAAAAATATGGGGATGAAGAGTTTCGAGCTACAACAAGTGATGATGACAAAAAATCTGAGTTCTGGTTAGAGAACACAATAAGAGTGTTTGATGAGTTGTCTTTGAGTCTAGAAGAATGCATAAAATGCGTCGTTTCACTTCTGAGAGATACGGCGTACTATTGGTGGAAGACTTTGACATCTATGGTTTTGAGTGAACGGGTTACTTGGGATTTCTTCCAAATTGAATTTCGGAAGAAATATATCAGTCAGAGATTCATTGATCAGAAACACAAAGAGTTTCTCGAGCTTAAACAAGGCCATATGTCTGTCACAGAATACGAGTGAGAATTTGTAAGGCTAGGTCAATATGCTCGTGAATGTGTATCTACGGAAGCAATAATGTGTAAAATATCTGAAGATGGTTTGAACGAGGATATTCGTTTGTTAGTCAGAATTTTGGAAATCAAAGAATTCATTGTACTTGTGGAACGAGCATGTAAAGCTGAAGATCTTGGGAAAGAGGACAGAAAAGCTGATTTTGAAGCTAGAGAGGTATGAAAGAGATTATCAGGCAAATCATTTTCAATCTGGGTCAAAGAAGTTTAGAGAAGATAGTAGTCGTTCAAAGACTAGTGTGGGACAATCGAACAGAGATTGTACTAGATCGCAATCGAATTTCAAATCTTCAGCTACGTCTGTTGCCAGTGTTGATAATGCAAAGAATGAAAAGCCTGAGTGTAATCAATGTGGAAGACGACATTTTGGTGAATGCTAAGGAAAAAATAATAATCGAGCTTGTTATATTTGTGGTTCAAGAAATCATTTTATAAAAGATTACCCAGATTTAGTTGAAAAGGATAATGTTCAGAATCTGAGGCAGAGTGGTAAAGCTTCTCGTGGTAGACCTCCCAAAAATTTGGGAAATGTAAGCGGTAGTCAAAGAGGAACAAAAGACATAGCTATTAGATCTGAGGCTTGTGCACCTGCCAGAGCTATGCTATCCGAGCTCGCGAGGAAGCTTCATCGCTAGATGTGATTACGGGTACACTTACTCTCTATGATACTTCTGTGATTGCTTTGATAGATCCTAAATCAACACATTCATATATATGTATGAATTTAGTGAATAGTAAGACTTTGCCTGTAGAGTCTACTGAATTAGTAATTAGAGTTTCGAACCCCTTAGGCAGATGTGTTCTGGTTGATAAAATCTGCAAGAACTGTGCGTTAATGTTTTGAGACATTTGTTTTTTGGCTGATCTGCTGTTATTTCCTTTTGATGAGTTTGATATGATTCTGGGTATGGATTGGTTAACTTCACATGGTGCTGTGGTGAACTGCAAGCGAAAAACTATTTATTTGAGATGCAAGAATGATGAAATAGTCAGAATTGAATCTAGTGATTTGAATGGATTGCCTGCTGTGATATCTTCAATGAAAGCTTTGAGTATTGTGAGAAAGGGTTGTGAAGCCTATTTTTCTTATGTGATTGATTCGAGAATGTCAGAAAAGAAAGTTGACTCAATGCCTGTTGCGTGCGAGTTTCCTAAAGTTTTTCCTGAAGAACTTCCGAGATTACCTCAGGTTAGAGAAGTAGAATTTGGCATTGAATTGATAACTAGTACTACTCCAATTTTGATAGCTCCGTACATAATGGCTCCGACTGAGTTAAAAGAATTAAAATCTTAGTTGCAAGAGTTGACCAATTGAGGGTTTGCTAGACCGAGTTTCTCACCTTGGGGTGCTCCAGTATTATTTGGTAAAAAGAAAGATGGTACAATGAGAATGTGTATAGATTATCGTCAGTTGAACAAAGTGACTATCAAGAATAAGTATCCTCTGCCCCGAATTGATGATTTGTTTGATCAGTTGAAAGGAGCTGCTGTGTTTTTGAAAATAGATTTGAGATCAGGCTATTATTAGTTATGAGTGAAACATTCAGATATTCTGAAGACTACTTTCAGAACGAGGTACGACCACTATGAATTCTTAGTTATGCCTTTTAGATTGACTAATCCACCTGCTATCTTTATGGATTTGATGAATAGAATTTTTAGACCGTATTTAGATCAATTTGTTGTTGTATTTATTGATGAGATATTGATTTATTCACATGATGAATCCAAACATGTCGAGCATTTAAGGTTAGTGCTACAGATTCTGTGAGATAAACAGTTGTATGTGAAGTTTAGTAAATGTGAATTTTGGTTGAGAGAAGTGAGTTTTCTGGGCCATATTGTATCAGCATCTGGTATCCGGGTTGATCCGAGCAAAATTTCAGCTATTTTGGATTGGAAACCTCTAAGAAATGTCTCTGAAGTCTATAGTTTCCTGGGACTTGCTGGTTATTATAGAAGATTTGTGAAAGGTTTTTCGATGATTGTGACTCCGTTGACAAAACTCTTATAGAAAGATGTGAAATTTGGGTGGTCTAAAATGTGTCAAAACAGTTTTGATCAGTTCAAAGCCTTGTTGACTAAAGCTCCAGTATTAGTACAACCTGAATAGGGTAAAAAATTTGTGATCTACAGTGATGCTTCATTGATTGGTCTGGGATTGTGTTCTAATGCAAGAAGGAAAAGTCATTGCTTATGCTTCGAGATAGTTGAAGCCGTATGAAAAGAACTATCTGACGCACGATCTTGAATTAGCTATGATTGTGTTTTCTCTAAAGATTTGGGGCCATTACCTATTCAGTGAGAAATGTCACGTATATTCTGATCATAAGAGTTTGAAGTATTTGATGACTCAGACAGATCTGAATCTGCGACAGAGAAGATGGTTAAAACTGCTAAAAGACTACGAACTTGTGATTGATTATCATCCGGGAAAAGCAAATGTTGTTGCTGATGCCTTGAGTCAAAATCGTTGTTTGCTCTATGTGTGATAAATGCTCATTTGGTTCCGTCCGATAATGGTTCAGTTTTAGCTGAATTAAAAGCAAGACCTTTGTTTTTACAGTAGATTATCAAAGCTCAGAAGATTAATAATGAGATTTTAGTTAAACGAGCTCAGTGCGATGTAGAATCTGATTCAGAATTCAGAGTTGACAAAGATGATTGTTTGAGATTTCGAGATCGAATTTGTGTTCCAAGAAATCCAGAGTTAATTCAAATGATTCTAAGTGAAGCCCACAGTAGTCATTTATCTGTGCATCCAGGTAGTACGAAAATGTATAACGATCTGAAACAACATTATTGGTGGTGCGGAATGAAAAGAGATATCACTGATTTTGTTTCTAAATGTTTGATCTGTCAGCAAGTTAAAGCTGAACATCAAGTGCCATTAGGTTTGTTACAACTGATTATGGTTCCAGAGTGGAAATGGGATCGAGTGACAATGGATTTTGTTTCGGGTTTACCCCTGTTTCCAAGAAAAAAAGATACAATTTGGGTTGTAGTTGATCGATTGACAAAATTAGCTCATTTTATTCCGGTTCGATCCGATTACTCACTTGATAAATTAGCTAATCTATACATTTCAGATATCATGAGATTACATGGTGTACCATTATCTATAGTGTCAGACAGAGATTCAAGATTTAAATCACGATTCTGGAAGAAGTTGCAAGATGCTCTGGGTACTAAATTGCACTTTAGTACTGCTTTTCATCTACAAACGGATGGTCAATCCGAGTGGATTATTCAGATACTCGAGGATATGTTGAGATGTTGCATTCTTAAGTTTGAAGGTATGTGAGAACAATATCTGTCCTTGATTGAATTCGCTTATAATAACGATTTTCAGTCGAGCATTAAAATGGCACCCTACGAAGCTTTATATGGTTGCAAATGTCGTAGACCTTTGTATTGGACTGAGCTGAGCGAAAATAAGATTCACAGGATTGATTTGATAAAAGAAACTGAGCAGAAACTAAAAGTGATCTGAGATATTTGAAAGCAGTTTCCGATCGTCAGAAGTCATATGCAGATTTGAAAAGAAAATACATTGAGTGTGAAATCGGCGACAAAGTATTTTTGAAAGTATCTCTGTGGAAGAAAGTGCTTCGATTCGGTAGAAAAGGCAAATTGAGTCTGAAATTCATCGAACCTTATGAGATTATCAAGCGTATTGGGCCTGTAGCATATAGATTGTTGTTGTCACCAGAGCTAGAAAAGATTCATAATGTGTTTCACGTATCGATGCTTTGACGATACAGATCCGATCCTTCACATGTGATTCCTCCGTCTGAGATTGAAATTTAGTCTGATATGAATTACGAAGAAAATTCGATCTGTATCTTAGCTCGAGAGGTTAAGAGCTGCAGAATAAGAAAATTTCGTTACTTAAAGTGTAACAACCCTTACCTGAGACCATCGTCAGAGTCGAGCATGAGGCGTTACCTGACTTAACTTACTAATTCGGGTCATAAAATTTGCTTTTAAAATTAATTTATTTACATTCATTCAATATGTCCCAAAAAAGGGCCCTCGAGACCCTAAGACATGCAATTGAAACGGTTTGGGACCAAACTGGGGACATTAAAAATTTACCGAATACTTAGCCAAATCAAAACAATTTATTTCATTATTCCTTATAAAATTGTCCACCTGCGTCATAGTCACTAAATAAATCATAACTCAAGTCACAAAACTCAAAATTTAAATTTGTGAATTTTCCTTGAAACTAGATTCATATATCTTCTTACTAATTTTTTTCTAGAATTTTTGGTCTAGCCAATTAGTACAGTTTATTAGTTAAAGTTTCCCTTGTTGCACTGTTTGTTTACTCTGACCTCTCCTCACTACAAATCAATTTTCTCCCTGTACAGAATTCAAATAACCATTCCGTTTATTTCTATTGAAATTAGATTCACTAAGGAATCTATAAATATAAACTATAGCTCCTAATTATTATTTTTACAATTTTTAGTGAATTTATAAAGTCATAATAGGGGATTCAAAAATCGCTCTGACCCTGTCTCACTAAAATTCAAATATCTCTTAATATAAACTTCTTTTTCTTAATTTGTTTCTTTCATATGAACATAGACTCAATAAGATTTAATTCTATATCTCATTCGTTACCTTATTCCATTTCTAATATTCTTGGTGATTTTTCAAGGTTACATCACTGCTGCTGTTCAATACTGTTTTAATTTAATTTCACTTTTTCATGATTTCTTTGTATTAACTACCATTTAGGCATACATAACACCGAAAAATGTTCCTCGTTATCCATTTCAATAGCTAATCATTATCAAATATTTACATACCATTTTTTAGCCATATCATAAGGACATACACACAAAATGGCTAAATCTCTATGCATGCCATAAACTAGAACGTTTGTAAATAAAGATACCCATTTGGTAACTTGATAGTCGATAGTGTGAAGTGATCTCCGATGACCTCCAACCTGAGCTTGCTTTTAAGTACTTTGAAACATGGGAAAGTGAAATAAGTAAGCTTATAAAGCTTAGTAAGTTGACTTGTAAAATAATAAGCATTAGCAATCAATTTAGCTTATTACTATGCTGTCATAATTTGCTTAAATAATGTTTAGTTCTTACTTTCCCATCTTACTCATCGGTAACCTTACCAAAGGCTCAGAATACAAAAGGCACCTTACTTAATAGCTTGCTTACATACCTACAACATCTCACTTAACACATGAGTACTCTTTCATAATATAGGCATATTGCCAATCATGTCATAAAGTGTCACAAGCATAACTAAAAACTCATCACTTACTTAATACTTGATAATCTCAATTACTTGCAATCTTAATATTAAATAAGCCTTAAATGCATACTTGTACTCTTTCTTCATGTTCTCACCTTGTTGTTTCTTTGACTTACTCTTTGGATTACTCATGAACCTTTTCTTTTTTGAACTTACCATTGCCATGTCTTAACATGGTCTTACGTGGTATCCTTGCCTTATGAACTCACCAATGCCATGCCTTGGCATGGTCTTACATGTGACCTATGCCTTATAGTAACTCATCAATGCCATATCTTAACATGGTCTTACGTAATTTCCTTTCCTTATAGAACTTATCAATGTCATGCCTTGGCATGGTCTTACATGGGACCTATGCCTTACAGTAACTCATCAATGCCATGTCTTGACATGGTCTTACGTAATTTCCTTTCCTTATAGAACTTATCAATGTCATGCTTTGGCATGGTCTTACATGATTTCCTTGCCTTATAGAACATATCAATGCCATGTCTTGGCATGGTCTTACATGATATCCGTATCTTACCAAATGCCATGTTCCAAACATGGTCTTACATGGTATCCTTGTCTTACCAAATGCCATGATCAAAACATGGTCTTACATGGTATCCTTATCTTAGTGCCAATGTCACATCTTGATGTGGTCTTACATGGAGTCCTTAATCAATGTCGATGCCATGTCTTGACATGGTCTTATATGGTATCCGTAACCGTCAATTCCTTCTTAAATGTCATGTTATGAACATGGACTTTTCCGTCAATTCTTCCTTAATTGCCATGGTACAACCATGGACTTTGAGAAACATACTTGCTCAAATTCTCAAGGTTAGTCGCATAACTTAATAATAACAATACTAATAACAATGATTGCATAATAATAAAATGCTACTCAACTTACATACTTACATTCTCAATCTCTTCATATCATCAACTTAACTTATTCTCGTCAAACTATACTAGTCAATACTTTGTTGTTATCATACAAAGCCATAATACAAAATATGGTCTTACATATAAATTATACAAGTTCTCTTTCCAATATCAAATTATTATCGAACATTAATCAGTATATTTGAAACTCAATACTAAAGTATTTATGGCCAAAATATCAATTTATCATTCAAATATGCATAATTAAATGCTTATTAAACTTATGAACTTACCTCGATACCAAAACGACCATTTTACCAACTTTTTCGATTTTCGATTTTTCTCCCGTTCTAGGTCCAAATCTCACTTTCTAGGATCTAAAACATCATATTTCACTTATTTAATTAATTTACTATTCAAAACATTCCCTAACTCAAACTTTGGAAAAATTACAATTTTGCCCCAAACCTTTGCAGAATTACAATTTTGCCCCTAGGCTCAGAAATTAAAATTTATCCATTTTTCTTATGTTTTATGACACGTGGAACATTTTTCCCTTCTATGGAAACATCAAATTCCCACTCTATCATGTACTTATGAACATTAGGTATTTTTACCGATTATGTCGTTTTACTCGTTTTCACGTAAAATCGCTTAGCAAAAGTTGTTTAACACAATTTAAAGCTTCATATTCTACCATAAAACATCAAAATAAACACATTTAATTTATAGGTATTTTTCCAAATATGAACCCTAGCATGAATTATTGCTAGAATAAGCTAAATCAAGTTACCGGGACTCCAAAAACGTAAAGAACATTAAAAACGAAGCTAGAACGGACTTACTATTGAGCTTGGAAAGCTTGGAAACCCCAACCATGGCTTTCCCCATGCTATATTCGGCCTCCATGAAGAAGATGGAACAATTTTGGCTTTATTTTTCCTTTTTAATTCTTTTAATTACTAAATGACCAAAATGCCCTTAATGGCTTTTCTTTCAAACTTGTCCTATTCTTGCCCATTTTTGTCCAAACATAGATATAATGGTCTAATTACTAAATAAGGACCTCCACTTTAAGAACCCATTTCAATTAAATGCCCTTTATTATCTAGAACACACATTTTGCTAATTTTACAATTTAGTCCTAATTATCAAATTAGGCACTTATACATAAATTTTCTTCATGAAATTTTCACACAATTATTCAATCAATGAATAAACCTTAAAACTTAATCGAAATAAAAAAAATTTTGACCTCAAATTCGTGGTTTCGCAACCACTATTCTATTTAGGCCTATTTTAGGATGTTACATAAAGTGATGTGGCAGTGACACGGAATTGAAGAGGCTACGTGGGAGCCTGAAGATATTATGAGGCAGCAATATTCAAATTTATTCAATGGTAAGATTTTCGGGGATAAAAATCCCTAAGGAAGGAGAATTGTAACAGTCCAGTTTAGACCCTAGTTGGAATAGTGGTTTCAGGACCACATATTCGAGTCTAAAAAATATTTAAATATTATTTTTTGTGCTTGTGATATGTGAATTAGCATGTGAGAAAGTCTCCTGTCAAAATTTAACTGTTTGCATGTTTAATTTGCAAAAAGGACCTAATCGCGTAAAATGTAAAAGCTGTGTGCTAGATGTTAAAGTGCTTATTTGATTTGGATTTCTAAAGCAAAGGTCCTTATGTGGTTACTTGTCCATTGAGAATGTTAATGGACCAAAACAACCATTCATTAAATGGTTTTATAATTGGTTAAAAAAAGGGTAAAATTGAAACTTGCTTATTAAGTTAATAATAAGTAATAAAACATGAAATAAGGCCATTATGTATGTATATTCATCCACCGAAAATAGAAAAGGAAACCTATGTTTGGAGAGCTTTAAGTTTCAGCACATACAAGGCTTAATTAAGATATGAGTTTTGTTCGATTTTTGATAATTTTTACGTTTTTGTAATCATTGCTTTGTATACTATCAAACCCATGCTTTAATTCCTAATTTTGATGATGATTTTGAAAGGTTCCATAGATGGAACTATGAGCTTCGTGATGTTAGTTGATGAATTATGAGAGCTTGATGTTGGGTTTACATGTTTTATCTTTGGATTTGTGATGAAATTGAGTAATTTGGGCTAATTTGTAAAAATGTTATTTTGAGTGACTAAAATGTGAAATAAATGAAATTTATGGGCTTGTATGAGAGCTAGGAGAATTTGGCTAAGCATGAGTATATTCAAATTTTGTGTATTTTGTGATTTTTTAAATTTGGGACTAAAGTGTGAAAATGTGAAAAATGTGAGGACTAGATTGCAAAATGTCCTAAATATGTGTCTGTGGATTATTTTGAATGATTTGGTGAATAAAAGGGTTAATTTTGAATGCATATAGATCAAGAAAAGAAGAATTCAGATTTAGATCGAGGGAAGTTGAAGATTATAGAGTAGAAGATCGAGTCGACAATTCCGAGTACGAGGTAAATTCGTACGTAAAACATGATGTTAAGTATATTTTGCTGTTTTGATTTTACATAGATTGTATATATATCTAGTTTGGATGAATACGATGATGAATTAATTGTATTTGGCATTAAGTGTGCGATTTAAACTAGCTTCAGCTACTTGAGGCACTAAGTGTGTGATACCAACTTAGCTTCGGTTAATTGAGATGGCATTAAGTCTGTGGAATCGTTCTAGCTTCGGCTAACCTTTACAGCACTAAGTGTGCGGATGTTTGAAGTACGAATAATTTACTGGAAGTTTTAAATTATTCAAACGAGAGGTGAGAATGAAAATGAATAAGTACGAGAAGATTTAGGTATGTACGATACCTAAGTGGTAGATGATATTGTGGATGTGAAGTTCATTTAATTGGTATGATCATATGGATTGAAAATGTGTAAATACTTATGTGTTGATGTTTTATGTTTTATATACTGTTGATGATTTTAGTACGAGCTTACTAAGCTTTTGAAAGCTTACTTTGTGTGTGTTTGCATTGTTTATAGATATCGAAGCGACTGTAAGCTCGGGGATCGTCAAGGATCGTCACCATAGTATCGAACCTTATTTTTGTACATCTGGAAATGTATATTTTGAAGTATGGCATGTATAGATTAGTAGTTGTAGGTTTATGTTTTGTGCTGTATATACTTAGCCATGGGATTTGGCTAGTTTATGTTTGAACTTATAGTTAATGATGGTATATAGTATGTGATGCCAATGTTAAACTTTGATATGTTTTAGTTGGTTAAAGAGATGGTAGGTTATGGCAAGTTTTACCATGGGATTGAATAATGTATAGAAAGAAATGTTTTGATATGATCTTACCTTATGTTTGACATGAATTGGTAAGGTTTATGAGTATGGATTTGGGTGACTATTATATGATATGGATGGTTTATGTTTTGGTGTTGAAATTGACTGAAATGGTGGTGCAAATATGCTTGTTTCTTTGCTTGTAGGTTGACCTAATTTGGGGTGGCAAATTGGCTATTCAAATGGCCTATTTTTGTCCATACGGGCGTGTGTCTCAGCTGTGTGCGACACACAGCTATGTTGTACGATCGTGTGTCCCCTAGGGTACCCTACAATTGTAAGCTAGGCTCGAGCACGGCCAAAGCACATGAGCATGTGGCTAGCCGTGTGGCCCATGTCAAACTCAACCACGGTCATGACTCACGGGCGTGTCTTGTGGTCGTATGGACAAGTCAGTATGTATGCCCTATTTTGCCACAGCTTAGTCACACGGGCGTGTCTAAGGCTGTATGAGGCACACGGCCTGTTCACACAGGCGTGTGACCTTTTAAAAGTTAAAAATTTTTATAAGTTCTGAAACTTTTATATGTTATCAATTTGGTCCCGGATGCATGTTTAAGCATTGTATACTCGATTTTATATGAATAATGAATGTGAATGAATGATTTTTATTAGTAATGAGATGGTATTTGATGTTTGGTGATTCTGATATGAGTTACAAGTCCAGTAATCTTAGCCTATTCAGGTGACGGTTACAGGTTAGGGGTGTTACAAATAATGGTCTAGCTCTCAACTCAACTAGGACCGAACCATTATTGGACAAGGTCAACCGTGTATTCATCACTCTCAAAGCAAATAAAGTCTTTCTACTTAACACATCTGCGACTAAATTTGCCTTACCCGGGTGGTAATCAATTACTAGCTCATAATCCTTCAGTAACTCGAGCCATCTCCGTTGCTGCAAGTTTAAATCTTTCTGAGTCATCAAGTATTTTTAAACTCTTATGATCAGTAAAGATATGGAATTTCTCACCGTACAAATGATGTCTCTAAATTTTTAAAGCAAACACAATGGCGGCTAATTCCAAATCCTGTGTCAGATAATTCTTCTCGTACGATTTCAACTGGCTCGAGGCATAAGCTATCAATTTGTCCTCTTGCATCAAGATACATCCTAATCCATTTAGTGATGCATCACTATAAATCATAAACTCTTTTCCCGGCTTAGGTTGCACTAAAATTGGCGCCTCAGTTAATAATGCTTTCAACTTCTCGAAACTTTGTTGACATTTTTCAGACTATTCAAACTTAACATCTTTTTGCAACTTGGTCATAGGAGTAGCAATCATCGAAAATCCTTTGACAAAACATCAGTAATATCCAGCTAAACCCAAAAAGCTTCTAACCTCAAATACATTCATCGGCGGTTTCCAACCAACAATTGCTGAAATCTTACATGGATCAACACGGATACCATCACCCGAAACAATATGTCTTAAAAATCTAACTTCTTGGGGCCAAAACTCACTTTTACGGAATTTAGCGAACAATTGCTTATCTCTTAAGGTCTGCAATACAGTTCTCAAGTGCTTGTCATGCTTGGGCTAGTCTCGAGAATAAATCAGAATATTATAGATGAACAAAAGTCTAGCTATACATGCCACCGATCCGTGATAGTGTGATGTCTCTCGACGCGTATGAAAGCCACTTTGTTTAGACAAAGGTACTCTCCAACTGAGCTACACCGACCATGTTGAATGTGATGCTAAAATATTCGAGTAAGTATAGTCATGATGAACTGAAACTTGGAAAGGTACGAATGAGGATTCATGAAATGTGTACATGGTGAAATGAGCTTATCTATGATTAATAGATAATTCCATGATGTATATGATTGATTTATTTGAACAAATGCATGTGTTTGATTAACTTATCAAAAATATTGATAAGTTGAATATTCATGTATATTGGTTAGGATGATTATGATTGGTAAGCTTGTATAATTTGAGTAAATGTATTAAATTGCTTGGACTGATATATATGATTGTAATGATTTGTATACAATGATGTGTAAGATGAAAGTTTAGACTGTGATATACTTATCCATGTTTTTTTGGCCCTTATATGATATTATGTGCTTGACTTGTCTAATTTAATGAATGGATAAGTAAGATTATCTAGGAAACATGGAAATACATGTATAAGTACACTTGTTTAAATGAGATAACTGGAAAGTGTGTGTAAAATCAATATGAATGTTAGTTATTCGAAATGAATGACATGATTAATATATGATTGCTATGATGAAAACTGTGTTACATGTATATGTATATGAGAGTTGAGTCAGAGGCCCTACGACCCCTCCCCCTTACCAAAGTAGTGTTTTATAATGGAAATTCTTGAGATTTATGTTAAATAAATTTCCAGGTGAGAAACCAAAGAGTTCAATGATGGAATGGTTATAAGCATGATTAGAGATTGAAAATGGGTTGATAAGTACAGACATGAGCTAGAAAGATATAGGATTGACCGAAAGATTGTTTAATTTTCACAACATCGCAGTTAGCAAAAAAGGTTAATTTTGATAAAACGATCTATCCTGGTATGATGTCGAGAAATGTATTGATTGAAATTCCCTCATGAATTGGTTTTCTTAGTAAAGGGAATATTATGGAATTTGGGACGGCAAAAATATTTAAAGGAATAATGTTCGAAATATGAAATGTCCAAGCATGGTAATTACAGTGAACAGTTTGTGATTGTCTCTATTGAGATATGGTATGAGATTATCTGACACCAGAAATAATATTGGGGCTATCTAATCCCTAATGAATTCTTATATTATGAAAATGTTCCCCTATCTTAACGTTAGACAAATGTGTTGTCAGTCTGATTCGATTATAATTTGCATGGTTCTATTTTTCTCTTGTATTTTGTTATATTCTGCCTGTTGGGAATCGATGAAAAATTGTATATGGTGCCATGATTATATTTCTATCGATCATTGCTCTGATTGATTTTATATATATATGAGAAGCATATAGTTCTGGTTGTATTTGTTGTCAGTGGTTTGGAATGATGTTATTCTGGATTTCTTTTCTTTGAAAACCTTTTGGGGTCTTTCATATTTTTTTGAGTCTGGTTCTTGGTCTTCTGATGCCGTGCTGTAAATGGGATTTCCTTATCATGGATTTCTTTATCTTGGATTTCCTTATTCTGGGCTTCTCCGTTTCAGATTTCTTTATCTTGGGTTTTTTGGATATTTTATCTTGTAACTTGTTGATCATGGCTTACATTTAGAGCATGACCTCCAGCTTGTGATTGATGTATATAACGAACAAGTATGACTATACCTCTGAATTGATCCTGATAATGTGGTGAAATTTCAAGTCCCAATGTGTATGGTGGATTTCGTTTCTCAAGTAAGTTAATCAAAGTTAATGTATTCAGTTGAGGTATCAGTATTACTTATGCTAATGCATTTGTTATGGTCTTTGATTGGCATTATGAGTGAATTTGGAATGATACATGTTGAATCGTTCTGTTGACTAGAAGAAAGAATTTCTTGAAATATCAATTACGGATGAATAAGGTCGACTTGATTGTTCAATCTGTATGGACTATATGTTTAGAATTTAATGAAATGTGCATGCTGGAGAATAAGATTTTATTTATTCACGGGTAAAAAGATGAATAGTCTAATTAAGAAGTGTATGTTTCCTAGAAAAATCGTATACGATAAGAAGATCTGATATTGATAATGTGGAGATAATCTGGGTATTTAAAAATGTTGAAATGATCATTGTTTATCTTTGAGTACAATTTCTTGAAATGTTGAAAGTTTAAAGATGTTTAGCAAGAATCATCAGAATTATTTTTGCCGTTTGGGAATTAGAATGGAGATAGAAAAGGTTAATATGGATTTTCTTGTCTGGATCATTCCTATCCTTGAAAGAGGAAAGTGATATGTAGCGTTGTTAAACGTTATGAGATGTGTAAATTATGCTGGTATACCCGAATGTCTGCTCACCAGATTCATAGAATTTTGTGTCTTTATGAATTTTAGATATCATGGAATTTTAATCTCCACTAATTGGATTGAGATCCGAGTTTCATATCATGATTTCTTTGGAAATTTAGAAAAGGCTTGAAATAAAGAGTAACTAAGGGTTGAATTGACAAATAATTAGACTATGTGAAATTATAAAGAGTATGAGGTTGAGATGAACTGACTAGTTTTACTATTTGAATCTGAAAAGATTCGGGTGCGAATGTATTGTAACATGATGGTATGGATCAGACTTTTGAGTATATGAGCTTTTTGCTAGAGATTAAGTTTCAGTAAAAATATTGTAAAGTGAATACCATTTATGATTTTTGTATGTAAAATTTAAAGAGATAGGTAGTAAAAGTTTAGCCTGAGTGAAAGTTCTTTGACATTGATTATACGATTGAGGAATCCAAGTGAAAAACCAAAACCACTTTTCTAGTGAGATTTTCGGGGACGAAAATCCCTAAAGGGGGGAGAAATGTAACATCTCGATTTTGGGCTTAGTCGGAACAGTGGTTTCGGGACCACAAATCTAATGAGGAAAATTTCATTTTTATTATATTTTATGGTCTACAATTTCACGGAATGATTTCATGAAAATTTCGTTCGAAAATTTTGACATTGGGGCACTCAATTTAGTAAACTAAATTGTAAAAAGTGCAAAAGTTGAGTTTTACATGTTAGGGGTGTCTAATTGTCATGAAATTTTAAATGGGAGGTCTTTAAATAATAATTAAACCATTGTATAACTTGTTGGACAAAAATGGCATTGGTTGGGTAAATTTTGAAAGAATAGTAAAAAGGGCATTTTGGTCATTTAGGGGTAAAATGAATTAAAAGACAAATTTTAAACCCCAAATGTAACACCCCAAACCCGGACTGGAAGGTTGGCTCGAATCTGGCGTGTCACATTGAAGTGTTTTTCGAAAACTATGTTTCCATTAAAAACCCTTCTTAATAATTAAAAACTTATACCCTTTTTAAACCTTGTTAGAAAACCTCAGCTGAATAACATTCTTAACAACTTTGTAAAAATCTTGGCAGTTGCGGAAGCTTAATTTAGAAACAATTGTGGATACATGATGTTTTAAAAACAGTAGTTGCTTTGGAAAACCGTGTTCTAATACTAGCAATTATAAGAACAATAAATAAAATTCCAAATTAGAAATCCCGAAAATTACAACGGCTTTACTACAACCCATATAAAAACATTTAAAAGTAATAATCAAAACTATAACATAAACAGTGTGTGTGACTCCCTCCGAGCCCCTCGTAGCTCCAATCCGTCTAAGGCTGGAAATAACCTAAAAGGTTAATAAACGGGGTGAGTTTATGAAAACTCAGTGTGTAATCTCCTACTTTATAAAAGGAACAGTCAGTTATATAAAAGAATTAAAAGTCTGGCCCCAACCTTACTTACAGTTTCAGTATCAATTGGGCCCTAGCCCATTATAATAGACAGTACCAGATGGGCCTTAGCCCTATAAAGAATTCAGAATGAAGCCCATAGGCCCACAACAGATAAAGAACAGATATTTCATGTATGCAGAAACCCAACCCATATCCATCCGTATACACCCCCGTACCAACCTTACACCATGTGGGGAGACTACTTGACCCACCCATCCGCTACACGCCACAGAATTTGCAGCATGGCTGCCAGAACAGATATTGTGACAGAGTCACCAAATACAGATATTGTGGCAGAGCCACCAGAACAGATATTTGTGGCATAGCCACCAAAACAAATATTTGTGGCTAGCCACCAGAACAGATATTTGTGGCATAGCCACCAAAACGCTTCCTCCATCAATATAACCTATGTCCCATGCAACAGATATACATGTCATGGCATACAACATACAGAGTCAGAATATCATGCCCATATTTGAATCAAACAATCACAGTCAAGTCATTCATATCACCAACATATATTCACAATCAAATCCGTCAACCACACAGTCCAAGTCAGTCACTTGCCCACAAGGGCAAAACGGTCATTTAACACCCTACGGGCAAAATGGTAATTTTACCCTCAAGGGTATCTCAGTAATTCTACCCTACAGGGGTATTTCAGTATTTCTACCCTACAAGAGTATTTCAGTAATTCTACCCTACAGAGGTATTTCAGTAATTTAGTAAACTAAAGTATTCTAAACAGGAATAACAATACGAATGGGCCTAAAGCCCTTTCTTGGCCCAAATAGGCCCACACGCTTGTGTGGCCCTTTTAGCCCAAATCTAGCCACAGATATGAGATTCACCTAGCCTAGTCCAATATTTACTACACAATCAAACAACTTATCCAATTGGGCCTGTAGGCCCATTGGGCCCACATGGCCCCTTTCGGCCTATCACGGCCCGAAGTAGCCATCCTATAGCCAGAGTAGTGAGAAATACACACCTGATAAGAGAATGGAGTTAATCCACGCTCCGAGCACGCTTAGCCGACGCCCAACCCAAACAAGCACGCCATAAAGCGAAAGGGATCAGCCAAGAAAGGTACTTTTACTCTCCTCATGGTTCTCTCTATTTAAAGCCGCCAGCATCCACTCTTATGTTAGCTTCCCGATGTGGGATCCTCCATCATCGAGTTTAAATTCAACACCAACTCTTGCCGCCCCCTATTAGCAAAATAAATGCTCTTTGATTGCCATGAGTTTCGAACCCTGGACCTCCTTGCCAACTCTATGACGCCACCTTCTTGCCTCTTATATGGCGCTACTTTGCCACTAGACCACAAGGCTTTTTGCGGCACAATTTCTCCAACAATATTCTTAAGGCCTACCTACTACACCTAGGGTTTGATTCACCTTAAACCAAAATTTTTGCTAGAGTCCAGGTTTGAACCCAAGACTTCTCCAACACTTTTCAGCACACTTAACCACTAAAACAAGCCTTCATTAACAAAATTTACATGCACAACAAAATATTATAAGCTACCTTCAACTGCTCCCATGCTCAAGGCCTAAAACTTCTAGGCCCAAATTCAGGGTGTTACACCAAATGTGTCCCTTTCTTCTTGCTACAGCAGAATGTACCAAGAGAAGCCATGGTTAGGGTTTGGCCAAGCTTCCAAGCTTAATAGTAAGTGATTCCGAGCTCTGTTTTTAATGTTCTATGTATTTTTGAAATCCCGGTAACATAATCTGCTCATTTCTACCATTATTTTGAGCTAGGATTTATGTTTAAAAATTTACCCATGAATGATATGCATGTATTTTTATGTTTAATGGTAGAATATGTTGAAATTGTGTTAAACAACTTTTGCTAAGCTTTTTTACGTGAAAACATGTAAAACGACATAATCGGTAAAAATACCTAATGTTCATAAGTACATGTTAGAGTGAGAATTTGATGTTTCCATAGAAGGGAAAAATGATCAGCATGTCATAAAACATAAGAAAATAGGAAGAAGTTTAATTTTCGAACCTTGGGGCAAAATGGTAGATATGCAAAAGCTTAGGGGTCAAAATGAAAATCTGTAAACATATGATTTATGGACCCATTTGAATAATGTGAGTAATAAATGAGCTATATTTGTAATGTTAGATCAAGAAAATCAAGATTCGGGCTAAAATTGAGAAAATACCAAGTAGTGGACTTAAATGGTAAAAATGGCCATTTTTGTATACGAGGTAAGTTCATATGATTTTTAATAATGCAATGTGTATTTTAATGTTATTGCTTTAATAGTATATGAGATGTAAGTTTATATGTAAATAATGTACTGTTTTATTATGTTATAATATTTTATTTTGTGACATGTGAAATAAGTTTTAATATTGTTCAATTAATGGACACAAACGGTGATTTGTGGTTAATGAATTGAGATTAAATGAGGAAATCTTAGTTGAACCTTCAGAATGGAAAAACGTGGTGGTAAGTGGATATACCACGATTATACGTGTAACGTGGTGCTAAGTGGATATACCACGATTACACATATTGATACATGTAACGTGGTGCTAAGTGGATATGCCACGGTTACATATATTGATTCATTAACGTAGTGCTAAGTGGATATGCCACAGTTATATATGGTAATTTGAAAAGTGGCACTAAGTGCGTATGCCACAATTACATGTTAGCCCAATAGTGTGGTGCTATGTGCATATACCACTAAGTTGGGCATTAATTACAGAAGGTGGAGCTATGTGCTAAAACCACTAGATATTGTTACTTTCCAAAGTGTTCACAGGAGAAACAAGTTTGCTAAATGAAATTTAACGTGAAAAAAAAATGTGGGATAATACCGGAATATGAATATATGAGTTTTGAATTATGAGATAGATATGTGATTGAATTTTTGATAAGATGAATATGGATAAGTATTATCTTGAAAGTTGATAATAAGAAATTTTATTGAAGGAATGAAATTTGGGATAAATAGTCTAAAACAGCAGCAGGGGAGTGACTTTGAAAAATCACCAAAAATGGTAGAAGTTGAAATAGAAGTGGAATGAGATATGGAATTAAATTTTATTGAATCTACTTTTCTATAAAAGAAACAGAGCAAACAAAGGAATTTTTTAGTTTGAGATATTTATATTTTTGTAAGACTGGTTCAGATTGATTTCGTGATCCCCTGTTCTGAATTTTAAAAATCATTAAAAATTGTAAAAAAATAGTTAAGGAGCATAATTTATATGGTTGGATTCCGAAAAAAGAAACGATAACCTCATTTGAATTTGTTAGCAAATTATAATTAAATTTTAGTGAAAAGTGGTCAGAGCTTCTGAACCACGAAATAGAGGAGATTTTAATGAATAAACTGTACTAATTTGCCCAACCAAAAATTCTGAAACTTTTATGGTAAAAATATATGTGAGTCTAGTTTTTGGAGAAATTAACGGATCTTAATTTGGAATCCTGTAGCTCGAGTTATAAATAAATTATCGACTATGACTCGAGTAGACAGCTTGACCAGAATATGAATAAAAGTGTAATTATAGTTGTTTTACCTAAGAAAACATATTGGTAAATTGCTTATTAATTTCATATGGACTTACTAAGCGTAAAGCTTACCCCCCTCTCCATATCTTTTAGTATTGGCAGGTCTTCTCGGGATTGGAGATTGTCAGAGGCAGCATCACATTATCAGAATGTTGATGTGAAGCGTCGATAAATTTCAAGTGTTTTCAAGTGAGTGGCATGTATAGGGACTTAGACTTTATGGTAGTTGCTAGTATGATTTGGCCAAATGCATTGGCTTATGATGGTTAAATCGTATATAGCCATGTGATATGGTTTGTATTCGATCATTGGGTTGTAAACCTAATTGATTATGCATGCTTGATCCATTGCTATATGATATGTCATGCTTACGTGGTGAATAAATTATGATCATTAGATGTGACCATATTCTAATGTAAAGGTGTAAGGTAAGAATAAATAATACAATTGTTAAAAAAATGAAATTTTATAGCCCGTATTTTAGTTGGATGTTTGTATGTTTGTCTGGTAATGCCTCGTACCCTATCCCAGTTTCGGGTACGGGTAAGGGGTGTTACATTTATGCTACAATTTTATATTCTAGAGTAGAGGTATCGATATTTGGTTTTGAAAAATGGTACCTCTATATATTCAAAAGTGCAAGGAAACATAATATAGATTTAGTGTCGATAACCTAGCCCAAGTATGCATACTCGGGGTAAACTTATAGATTCTTTGAGAAAGATACCGATAGTTTTTGACGTTTGAGAATTTTGGTGAGAAACATAATGAACATTTGGTATCGATCTTACATGCGGTATCGATACCACTCTTTTAGTATCGATACTTACATAACATTTTTGGAAAAATTTGCTAAGTAGTCCCAATGCTTGATGTTTGTCCATTTTCTATTTTTTTATACTATATTAGCATAGTTAAACATTAATTTGAGTTTGCATGCATTAATAGTCGCATGATTGCTATAGTAATTAAAGAAAATAAAGATGCTTGTATGTTAAATGTGATAATTGTGATGAAATTGATGTAAGACGGTAATGTAGCATCCTAGTATTCGGGCTCTACGACCGGGCTGAGTATAAGGTGTTACATTTGGTGGTATCAGAGTTCTAGTTTCATTAACTCACAGACCTAGGTGATTGTTGTGTGTTTGGAGTTTTGGAATGCATGAGTCTAAATTTCTCTATTTTATTAGAATTGTGATATGACTCTATTTGAATTCATGAGATGGCTTGAAATATTCTGATTGAAATTCATGTAGGGTAGGAATGGGAACACATTGCCTTAATCCTAAAATATTACAGGAATGAGAGTTGGATCATTTCCCCTACCACTCACACCTTTGCTTGTTTGTTTGTTTATTTGTTTGTGCATGTTATATTATTAGATTCAATATGCCTCCTAGACGTGTTAATGTTAGAGCTAGTGCTCAGGAGGACGATACATCTTCCACACCTCTTATACCGCCGCATAAAATGAATTTACCTGATGATGGTGTAGGCTTTCTGATTGGAACCGATAATTGGAGCATTTGAGCAGATTGTTGGTGTTAATCCTACTATTGCAGCTGCCAATCATGCACCCGTTAGTCGTGGGTTACTACTTGAACGTCTTCAGGTGTTGGGTGGTAAAGAGTTTCCTGGAGTTAAATGATTGATCCGACCATAGTTGAGTACTGGTTGGAAGCAGTTGAAAGGATCCTCGAGCAGATGTTCTGTTCTAAAAAGGAGAAATTAGGTTGCGTAATGTCCTTACTCGATGATAAAGCTCATCGTTGGTGGAATATTGTCAAGAGAGGTACAACTGCTGATCGTCTAACTTGGGATTATTTCCTTGAGGTATTTAGGAGGAAGTTCGTGGGCAAGTAGTATATGGAAGCTCATAAGCGGGGATTTATGGACCTTGTGCAAGGTGGTTTGTCTGTGGTTGACTGTGAGGCATAGTTTGTGCGACTTAGTCAGTATGCACCTGATATAATTTTGACTGAGAAGGACCATTGTAGGAGGTTTTGTTTCGGGCTCAATTGAGAGATTCGAGTTTACTTGGTGTCCCAAAATGCAAAGTTGTTTAATGAGCTTGTGGAAAAAGAAAAATAGTTGAGGAGACTTTGGTTGAGCCATCATTCTGTAGTGGTTGAGACTGGTAAAAGGGCTTCTAATAGTGCATCTAGAAGACCGTCTAAAAGAAGACGTAATATTTAGGGTTCTGATGGGAGTGCACGACAAGACACAACCAAGTTAGTCTGGGCAACAAGTAAGTATTGTAGTTAGTGCTGGTGGTTTTGGATGGTCACTTTGTGTGCATTGTGAACGTACGCATCTTAGAGAGTGTTGTAAGTTAACAAGTGGTTGTTATAAGTGCAGTTCAAAAGAACATTTTCTTAGGGACTATCTGAATAGAGTTGAGGTTTCGCAAACCCAAAATTCAGCACCTGTTTTTGTGCTTGCTAGAGGTCGAGGTCGCGGTAGAGGTAATGGGAGACCGGCTGGACAGCGAGCTATTGCTTATACAGCTACTTCACAAGTTAAGTTTGGAGTTCAAGTACGAGTTTATGTTATTAGGGCAACACAGGACCAAGATTTGAACGTCGAGATTGCGGGAATTTTTGTTTTGTGATAAATTATTTTGTTCTAGTTAGTACGCTTAGGTTCTATGCCTTAGTAATTTGGAGTGATTTAGCTAATAAGTGAAAAATCCCGATAGAGACTATTGAATTAGGAACATCAGTTACGAGTTCTTTAGATGAAAGTGTCGTAATGAATAGAGGAAGTTGTTAGCAAAGTTCTCATAGAATAGCTTGTGATAGCAAATAGAATCTTTAAAGAAAAGTAGTAGAAAGGTAGAGGTAATTGAAATCAGAGTGCACAACAAAAGTGTGATGGTTAGTTTAAAAGTAGAAATATCATATTGAGTGATTAAGCAAGTGACATGTTTGTAGGAAATTTTGAGGACGAAATTCTTTTTAGAGAGGGAGAATTGTCACACCCCAAAATTGTGCCTAGAAGTTTCAAGGGTATTTTAGGAATTTTAGGCTATATGTACTCGAAATTTTGTAAGTTTGGTAACCAATATATTTTTGATAAAGGCTATTAGGATATTAAACCAATTTCTGAAAATGAGTTTTAAATATCTTTAATTTTGAAAATAGGACTGATTTGTAAAAGAGTTAAAACTGAGAGTTTTTATGAAGCAATTTACCCAGATTTTAAAATCAACCTAAATTCCCCATCTATAGCATGTTTCACATTATTTCTTTCCTCTTTGCTAGTTGTGTTGTCCTTTTTTCTCCTCTTATGCTTCCAATTCCTTTTGATCTCCAATTTCTAATCCCTCTTGATTTCCAGCATCCCTTAAACTATAAATCTCCATTGAAGCAAAGAAAACACTAATAAACTTCATTAATTTCACCATCTTCTTTAAGAGAGAATTTTTGGAATTTCCCCAAAGTTCATTTTTCTTGCATTCAAGGTAACCATTCACCTTCCAATTAGTTTTTAATGTCATCTAGACTTTTAAATTGAATTTCTAGCCATTAAAATGCAAGTTTTAAATAAAAGTTGATTTTTTTGTTACTAATGTGGATTTTGGGTTTTTGGATTAAAACTTGGTTTGAAAGTGTTTTTCAACTTGTTTTAACATAATTAGAAGGTTTCTAAAGCTACTTTAAAGTTTCGTTAAAGAATTCTTGAGTTTTAATGAATTTCCATCATAGTGGCCAAAACTTGCCAAAAAATGTTGATACCTTAAAACATGTAGTTTTGTGTAGTTTAAAGGTTTTGAATTAGTCGTAGATGATTATGTAGATGAACAAAAAAAAATTCGTGCGAAAAGATTAAGTATAGGTTGAGATATTAGAATTTAAAGTGTTTTATGTCGAAGGTTTCGATTAATAGTGAACGTAGCTTAGGCTATTGTTTTTGATTGTCTAAGCTGAGTCGATGATTGATTTCTGATTGTGTGTTTGTTTGGTTTGTCTTACTAAAGTGTCAAAGTCAATAGGACCTTTAACGAGTAGAGACAAAGGCAAGGAAAAGCTTGTCTAAGAATTCGGCTTTTCAGTAAAAGCATATTTCTGGTGAGTGTTTTCGGATCGCTACTCATAGATAATTCATTGTGTAATTGGGAATCTAGATGTAGCCTAAACCCTTACTATAAATTTCTAGTGTAAGTGTTCTCATGCCTATGATTAAATGTGAAATATATTTACTCGCGAATTTGTGAAATTGTGAAGTCATGAACATATATGAGATGCTATGATATATGTTATACGCTTGTGATGGCCGTTGTGAAAGTGAATATAAAGGTATGTTATTCATGCCATGTGACAGTAAATGTATGGATATGTGTTCACACCATATGATAGATATGATATTGTGCTACTAATGTGAATATGTAGTGAATATGTGTGAAAAATCGGTAAATAAATATGTGATAATAATGTGGATATTTTGGCCTTGTGACCTTATGAGACTGTTGAATATAGTTGGGATGCCATAGGATTATGAGTACTCACCTTTTTGTTGTGATATATGTGGGGTGTTGAGGCCTAGGGATATTTTCGGAGTGATAAAGGAATGTGAGCTAAGCTCCATTCATCGGGATATGTATGCGTGGTTTGTTGGAGAGTGTTAGCTAAATGCTTCACTTATGGGACATCTTCTACTCTTTGAGTCATTATGGTGTGATGGAGATCCGCATATCTGATTTGTGGTGATAGAGTCCATATTATGTTTCATAACCTCAAAAGCCAAACTATCTTACAATATGATTGAATGTGACTAAATATGGTCTATTTATGCTATGATATATGCTCAAATAATCATGTGGTTAAATGTGTGAAATATGATATTAGAGTTAAATATGTTATGAATATGTGATATCTCTGTTTAGTTGATGCATGATGACTTGTTTACGTAGTGGTTGTTCTCAGCATTCACTGAGCTTGTTAATCTTACCCACTCATTCTTAACCATTGCAGATACATAGTGCCAGTGTGAGTAGTGTGTCCTTCAAGGGATTGATCTAAGTTGACTATTGAACTTCTATTAGTAGGTGTTATATGATTATTTATGTTTGGAAGTTTGAGGACTTGAACATGACATTGGGACTGCTATTTCAGAAATTTTGATGTTTCTTTAACTAGGTGAATGAAGCATGTTGTCTAGGATTAAGTTGGAATGGTTTTAATGTTGATGTATGCTGCAATTTTATATTCTGGAGTAGAGGTATCACTATTTTGTTTTTAAAAATGGTACCTCTATATATCAAAAGTCCAGGAATAGAATATAGATTTAGTATCGATACCCTGGCCCGAGTATAGATACTTGGAGTAAATTTACCGATTCGTTACGAAAGGTACTGATAGTTTTCGACCTTCAGGAATTTTGGTGGGAAACAAAATGGAAGTTTGGTATCAATTTTTCATGTGGTATCGATACCACTTAAAGAAAATATCGATACCACTCCTTTAGTATCGATACCTCCTTAACATTTTTGGAAAAAATTTCTAATTAGTCCCAATGCTTGATATATGTCCATTTTATGTTTGTTTATAGTATATTGGCATAGTTGAACATTAAATTGAGTTTGCATGTCTTTATATTCGCATGATTGCTATAGTAATAAAATAAAATAAAGATGCTTGTATGCTAAATGTGAAAATTGTGATGAAATTGATGTGAGACAGTGGTGTAGCGTTCTAGTATTCATGCTCGACGACCGGGCCAATTATAGGGTGTTACAGAATAGGATCTAGTTCTGAAATTACCACAATTTCTCTACCATCGAGCCTTGCCACCTTTATTGGGTCATTATTGGTTTCTTCGTCCTCTTTAACCCCCCTCGTTTTCTTATCCTTCTTCGATACCAACCCCGGTTTCAAATCTAGGGTTGGATCCGCCCTCACCGGTCGAGGTTGTTGGGAATAGTTTATGTTTTCTTATAAACATCGAGTCAACCCTAAAATCACTTTGGTTTGACCCACCTCAGTAACTTGATGGCGTGCCCATCTGAGAGTTACTGGTTTTAAATATCAACATGTCAAAATTAAAATCAAAGGCACTGACAGAATGTCATGCGAGTGTGTTATAAGCCCGGCGACCAAATACCTTCAATTGTCTCCCATGCCAATGATTGAGGGGCGAAATCGACGAATGCCTCACCATTGATGATGATTTCGATGGGTCTTGGAATAAGCTTTGTATGAAAGATGTGGATCCACCGAATAATTGTATAGTAGGACTTTTAACTTCTTGATCAGGTGCCCACGAGCCTAGGCCACTTTCTTCCTCCTTGACGAAGTTGACATACAACTCTATACAACATTCCCACTAGAACAATTAGATTTAAACACTTGCTTTAGATCGTTGTCTCGCTTGATCTAAAGAATGACATATCTAGTGGGATTGAATGACGAAAGATGTAACACCCCTGTAATAACCAAATATTGCCCGGCCCCTAAGTGGATAAAAATAAAAACATAAATTTTAAAAAAATAGTTTTTATACAGTCCATGTACAAAGCCCAAAGACCCGATTACATTTCTTAGCCCAACAGAATACTTAAACTACCCAGTAGACCACTAACCCGTAGGCCCAAAATCAGAAACTACCTAGCAGACCTGTTATAACCTAGTAAGCCTACAGTTACCCAATACCCGTTTAAACCCAAAACTCAACGGCCCAAATATCCGAAGACCGACCCAAGCTAAGAAGGCCCAATGCCTGAACAGAATCTGGAAACCCTAGGGTTTCCAGAAGTTTCGCGCCGCAGGTACCCCAACAGTCGCGCCGTTTCATCTCGCGTTGTTCCAGCTACCCACCATCAGTGCCGTGACTTCGGCCTCGTATCACACCGTGATCAGTGCAGAGATCAACGCCAGCCCATTTCTCGCCGTGAAATCCTCGCTCACTTGCAAAAGAAAACAAGAAGGGACAGTACCAATATGGCAAGAAATCGGGCAAACAAAAACATACCAAAGATTTGTATTGTAATAAAGCCTATAAAGGCCGGATATCAAACGATGTAAAAGGGATCCTTTTTTAAAAAAAAAAATACAAAGTTTCAATAAAAAAAGTTAGTTTTACACACATATACAAAAAAGAGAACCACAATTGATACACAAAGGTAAATATTTTTTTTTTAATATATATATTGCAAATAATAAAAAAGGGAAAAGGGGAACGTACCATTTTGATTCGCGTCGGAAGAAGGAAACTTTCCAGTTTCCGACTGCCGTATATGGCGGCATTGACGGGGGCGCGTGAGCACGTGCAAAACCCCGGACAGAGGCTCGGTAGCACTCCGAGAACCTATCCTCAACCCTCCTGCAGAGGGTTTCCTCGTTTTTTTTAAAAATAGACTACCAAATGATTTTAAAGCTTAAAAATTGGCTTATATAGCCCTAATGAAACGGTGCCGTTTTGGTTTAATCCAATAAGCACAAAATGGCGTCGTATCGATGCTTAGGATCCGTGCGTTGACTCGTGACCCGGGGAGGATCCGCGTGTTTTTGAAAAATAGGCTAATTGCCCGATTAGTCCTTCCGTGATTCCTGTATTTTCAATTTCATTTTATTTTATTATAATTTGGCCCTAACATTTTGATTTTAATTCAATTTAGTCCCAGCAGTTCTTTTGAGGCGTATTCAGGAAAACGGTGTCGTTTTGGGATTAGGGCAAATTGCCCAATGAGTCCCTCGGTTTTAATGCGCTTTCCAAATAGGCCCAAAACTCTTTTGATATTTTTCTGATTAGCCCAAAGTTTTTAATTGCTTGTAATTTCAGTCCTCTTACACTTATAAATTTGTTTATTTTAAATTTTATTATTTATTTACTGTATATTATTATTTTATATTAAAATTATATGTTATATTTTATCATTAAGTATTGGAGATTTATTTATTTTATTATATTATATATTATTATATTATTTTATATGATTTATATGTTATTTATATTATTATTCATTTTATTTATAAATTGTACTATATATTATATTTTACTATATATTATTCCTTGTATTTTGATTTTATTATAAATTATAAAATTATTTTATTATTCATTAATTGTCTAAAATTTTAAAAATTATTATTAAATAATAGTATATATATTACCCTTATTTATATGATATTTTTCAGTATTATTTATATTTCATTATTATTTTATTTATATATTTTATCACATATCATATTTTATTAAATATTATTCCTCATAATATTTTTCTTTTATTATATATTATTTCATTATTTATTAGTTATTAGTTATTGGAATATAAAAATTAACATTTGTAAATATTTATAAAATAATATATATATTTTTTTAATGTTTAGTATTTTAAAATTTACTGCAAATAACATATATTTTTATAATTATATTAAGTTATTATATCGTGTAATTGTATTTTATATATATATTAATCATCTCTAAGAAAATTCACCTTCATCATTTATTCACCTTCATCATTTATACCTAATTTTAAATATTAAATACTTCATCTTTTTTAATTTTTTTTTTTTGTATTCATTTTCTTATCTTCATTTTTTTGATTTGTATGTTCATAATTTTGTTCATTTATTTTGTGTATCTTATTATATTTATTTAATATTATTTTGGTAATAAAATCTCACCACTTATTTGTTATTTTTATATCTATTGTTTACAACATTTACATAAGAATTGATTATTTATGTTGTTTTTGAGAATATTGTCATATATTATGTAATTACTAAATTCATTGCTTTCTATGTTATATTTTGTATGAAATATTATTATGTACGTACCATGCAATTTATATTGTTATTCTCGTTGTTCTCTATGATTATAATTGCATGAAATGATAATGTATATCATAATTTATGTCGTCATTCATCATTTACTTTATTATATTTGTGTGAAGTATTAAAGTATATAGTTTATATTGTTAGTATCGATGTCATAATATGTTAAATGCATCATTATTTTAAAGAACCTTTATATTTCATTCAATCCAAAAGATTTTTTTAAAAAATAAGGCAATGTTTTTGATAGTTAGGAACCCGAAAAATAGTGCCCTAACACGTTGGGCTGCGATTTCTCGTTTGTTTAAATATCTAAAATATCCTTCTAAATAAGTTTTGAAAATTACAAGATGATTTTGGTTACGGAAGTTAAAAAAATATCGTATTCAATCATGCTGAATATGATGTTTATATTCTTTCAAAACAAAAGAATCTTTTTTAATTCAAATTATTACGGTTTTTTAAAAGAGATCTTATTTCTAAATTCTTTCAAATTTCTGACGTTAAGACAAATTATTCAATTTGGTACCAATTTTGGGCGTTACGAGGGTGCTAATCCTTCCTCGTATGTAACCGACTCCCGAACCTGTTTTCTCGTAATTTCGTAGACCAAAACGTTTTATAAAGTGATCCAATCACACTTTAAAAGATTGGTGGCGACTCCCGTCTTCATTTTTTTTAAAAAACCTGTTTTTAAGGAGGTTTCGACAACCCCTATTCGTATCCGTCGCTAGAACAGGGTTTCGAGGCATCAACAGACTTATATCACAAACAATCATACAATTCCGAGTTATAAATTTGCTTCCAAATTAAAAACCATTTGGAATTAATCATAAAGTCCCTAATACGAGCCTACGAGGCTCAAAACATGCTTTGGAAGTGATTCAGGATTAAACCGAGAACTTTAAAATTTTTTACAAAACTTAGAAAATTTTCCACTATACAGGGGTCACACACCCATGTGAATATGGGACACGCTCGTGTGGGCAGGCCATGTGGTCACACACGCCCATGTCCTGACCCCTTGTAACTCTCTGACTTGTAACTCATAAACAAATTGAGATCACATGGCTAAGACACATGCCTGTGTTCTTGGCCGTGTGGCACACACGGTTGAGACACACGCCCGCGTCTCTACCCGTGTGCCCAATTTTAAGCATTTTGTTTCTCAAAATTAAGGTGCAGGGGACTCACGGCCTAACCACATGCCCGTGTTACTAGGCCATGTGCCACACATAACCTTGACACACGCCCGTGTGTTTGCCCGTGTGAACAAAATAAAGCCATTTCCTAGCTTCATTTCTCACCTAAAATCACCCAAAAACCTACACATGAAACACTCAACCAATTTCAACCATTTCAAGCATTCAAATTTGGGAATTCCATCATTCATCAAGGCATACCATTTCATGCATACATGGTTACAAACTCACCTTAGCTTAACTTAGGAATTAACAACATTTGATCATATGAACTTAGCATAACACATGTGTATATTATATCATAATAGCTTACTAAATCATACCCAAAATGAACCATCACTAGCCATTCCAATGGCTAGGTTACGAAATAACATTTCAAGCCACTATTGACCAAGTTTCCCTATACATGCCATTATACCAAAATGATTTCACTAAATATACCCAAAGTGCTAAACGATAGTGTGAACCTTCATGAGCTTCCGAGCATTATAAATCAGGGAAAAAAAATAAAAGGAGTAAGCATTACATTCTTAATAAGTTCGTATAATGGAAATTAAACTAACCAATCTTGATTATTAAATCTAAACTTACAATATCATATTTCCATCCATTTGACTAAATTTTCCTAAGCACATACATTCAACCAAACATGTTAGCCACCAAAATCTTCATATAAATCAAGTAACATAGATGAGCTCATCAAGCAATATTCTTTCAAGTATTTATCAGTTCATCTCAAAATTCTTGTGCCATGTCAAGAGTTTTATGTTCGTTGAATCGTTGAATTCCAATGAATGCTCAAGTAGTACACTCGAAGTGTACAATTCAACAATTCATCAATTTCTTATTCAGAGATACCCCTTAGGGCACTTAACCAAGAAACACTCTCTCGAGTCACGTATTGTTTAACAGGATTACCAGTCTGGACTAAATCCTTTATATAACCTATGCTCAAAGGCTCGATTAGGATTACCAGTCCAGGCTAACCCTAATCTTAACGCATACTCGAGAGGTATTATATTAGGATTACCTGTTCAGGCTAAATCCTTTATATGAAAATGTCATTGGGATTATTTTTCTGAGCTAAATCTCATCCGCAACAAATGCAGGGCCTTACTTGTTTCGGGAAAGCGCACACAATCATCAGAATTCAACATCTAATCGGGACTAACCCCTTTATCTCCATTTCAAACTTATTTTCTTTTTTGATTGTAGCATGCAAGTGAAGCACATCAAAATAAATCACATTACATGCAACACAACAATTAATTAACATAATTACATGTCCGATTAAGTTACACGAACTTACCTCGACACTTGTTCGTGTAAAAGTCTACTAACCCGAAATCATTTTTTTTCCTCGATCTAACCTCGAATTAGTGTTTTTTGGATCTATATAGATGAATTTAACATCAATTTCACACATTTCATAACTAAATGGACTCACTTTATGTTCTAGGCAAAAATACTATTTTGCCCCTAACTTTTCATAACTTTCGATTTTGTCCCTAAGCCCAGAAAATGAAACTTGTACAACTTACTCCCTATTCCAAGCCTAACCAAAGCCCCATTACAAATTTTCCAGCACATGTATTCATAAAATTTTAGAATTTTTCATCAAATTTTACAATTTTTCATTTTAGTCCCTAAATCATGTTTTCATCAAAAATCACTTTGTAAAAGTTGTTTATCTATCAATAAAATTTCATTTTCTACCATATATTTCTAATTTCCAACATAATACATCCATAACCCATTTTCATACTTTGATAACTTTTCAAATTTATCTTTCAAATGGAGAGATTAAGCTATCCTAGTTTCAAAAATACCAAAATTACTAAAAACGGGACAAGAGAACGTACCCAATTAAGCTTTGAAAGTTTATTTTCTCTCTCCTAAGGTTTCCATGTGTTTTTAGGTTGAAGATGATGAAAATAAGATGATATAATTTCTTTTCATCTTTTAATTCATTAAGTATTTTGGTATTTCCAATTTAGTCCCTTGTCTTTTTCTATAATTTCATGGATGAGCCACCAAGAAAAATATGCATACTTTTCTTAATGGTCTAATTACCATATAAGGACCTATAGTTTTGAATTTCATAGCTATTTGATCCTCATAGCTACTAGAATTTAACTTTCGCATTTTATGCGATTTAGTCCTTCTCGTAATTAAACACTTAATCGATAAAATTTTCATATCAAAATTTTCATATGTCATTCCTAACATTTTATGGGCCATATGATAAAATAAAAATAAAATATATTCTAGGTCAGATTTGTGGTCCCCAAACCACTGTTCCGATGTCACTAAAAAATGGGCTGTTACAAAAGATATCTACATTTGAGGCTCAAAATTCTTCTCCGAATCCCCACTTTGCACCTAATTCTTGTTTGAAAATCCTTCAACATTATGTCTAGTTGAATGCCAAATCTTCAAATTGTGCTGATATAAAAAAGGGCCAATTTTGGTCTAACAAATTTTACCATTGTAATGGATAATAGGTCTCACTCATCTGCTTATCATTAATGAAATAACCTATTCCACATGTTTAAAATTGAGAAAATAATAAAAAATTATAGTGCTCATCACCAAAAAATCTAAACCTATATGTAAATTAATGAATTGCATTTGCTTCGACAACAGCATGGGACGAAATTCAAGTTTCAAGACAGCGTCGATTACTCCTATTGCCAAGTATCCTTCAGATCAACAATTTTCTTCGAATGTCGATATGGAAAAATAAAAGGCCTATATTGAGTTCTTTCTATAAATCTCTTTTGTGGGGGAGAAAATGCTCCCACGCAGAGGCATGGGGCAGGGAAAAAGAGATTTTTTTATCTCGAGAATCCCGAGTTGTAGGGACTCAAAGGTAGAAGCAATGGAGTTGGTTGGGGGTTGAAATGTCTAGAGAGAAAATGCTCATTGCAGGAGGCGTTTTCATCTGAAACAACAATGAAAGCCCTCCCTATAGGGAGCATTTTAATTTCCATTTTAGATGAAAATGCCTCCTGCAGGGAGCATTTTCTCTCTGGACATTTCAACCTTCCATCCAACTTGATTGCTTCTACCTCTAAGCCTTGCAACTTGGGATTCCTAAGATTAAAAAAAAAAAATCCCTTTTTACCTTGCCCCATTCCCTATATAAATGCACATTCTGATTCCTTAAATCAATATCCTAAATTATTTTTTTTTCTTTTTCCTTGCGTGTTGAAGTTTTCATGTTGAAATATTATTTTTCTCCCTCACTTTGAAGGACACATTGTTATTGTTTTAAGTTGTGTTTGGTGTCACGGTGATGTCATGGAGCTCGGTAACCTACAAATTTAACCTATTGTGTGAGTATGACGCCATCACCCAAGAAAACAGGATCGCTTTGCAACTCGAGGTCCAAGTTGGCAGTGATTATATCGTCTCAGGTTGAAGTGTAAGTAGGGCTTCAAGTTTACAAAGGTTATACTGTCAAAAGATGGAGCATAATCGGGGTTGTAGTTGATAGTAATGAGTTTTTCCTCACCAGAGGAGCATGCTTTATAAAACCCATACACAAGGTCGAGGAAGAAAATCACAGGGCCCTTCTAGTATAATCAAGTAATTCATTTTATTCATCTCCATCAACGGTAGTGACCTTGTTACTAAAACCTATTAAGCCCCAATTCTATCATAGGTTATAGTAATTGGGTCATCGACTTTGGTGGAGATGGCTAAAATGAATTGCTTGATTCTATTGAAGTGCCATTGTGTTTTTCTTCCTTATACTTGTGTATGACTTTTAGAAAGCATCCTCTTCTAATGAGAAAAAAACCCATTGTCGTGCTTGCGTAACCACTATCAACTACCACCCTAGTTATACTCCATCCTTTGACAGCATAACCTTTGTGAACTTGAAGCCCTAGTTACAGTTCAACCCTAGACCGTATAATCATTGTCAACTAGGACCTTGAGCTACAATGCGATCTGGCTTCCCAGGTGATGGCTCCATACTCACATGGCAAATGAAATTTGTAGGTCACCCAACTCCACAGCACCACCGTAAATTCAAGCATTCCTTAAAACTATAACCATGTCTATCTCAAACACAAATAAAAATAAATCTATAAACTTCTAATTTCCAACCGCAAGAAAAAAAAAGAAATAATAACTTTTAGGTAAGTGAAAACGCATCCTACAGAGAGTTTTCTGTCATGGCAATAAAAATGTGCCCTATAGGATACGTTTTCCTTTCTCTCTCCAAAAACAATATAGATTGAAATTTTTTAAAAATTTCAGCCTACTTTCTCAATTATTAATTTTTCAACATATATATATATATATATATATAAATTAACCACAAATTATCTTCTTATTTTTACGTAAGAAACATATTCTTTTCTTTGTAGGCCATCCCATTGACATTGATATGACTAGCTAGGTTCCAAGAACCTATTGCTTAGTAGCTATTCACTTATATCTATTCCTCGTCAGGAACATTAATTTGCCTTTTCACTGTATCAAAGAGTCCCAAAGTTGACAAGGGATTGCGCCCTCGTATCAAGCAAATCAGCCACAATATCTACCCCTTGTATATCAATGGTTTATAATATTGATCATCCCTCCTTGGGCCTTAGCCAACAATTATCCCTAGTAGGGTTATGTCTCTCAACCCTACAGGGTTGTTTCCCGGTGGCTATCTTGTCTCCTTGGAAGGGCACCACTATGTTAGGCTCAGTGCTTTGGTTTTCTGCCCTTAGTTCAAATTGACTTACTTGAATGTCGATGAGAATACTACATTAATTGCCCAAATGATTCGCGTTTTTGGCTTATTGTAGGTTTTGTCCGTTGCCTTATGCTGAAACACAAATCTTGAGTTCAGATAATGTTTATAAATAATTTTATATAGATCAGTACTTTATGGGTTAGTGTTAATAATGGTGAGTATGTGGGGATTCTTTTAGTTTTTAGCGCCTAAAATTTTAGGAGAGATGAAGACATACCACATGGGATCTGTACATTAAAAATGGATAATTACTTTGACAAAGGGAAAATCCCCCGTTAATTGAGCCTTAAACCACACCGTCTCCCGTCATAAGCCTGCAATTCAAGGGTATTCAAGTGGTCCCTCTCCATATCTCTGATTAATCAGTTTGGATCAAAAGCTTACTTGATTAGGGATGCCCTTAAGTTTGACCATATTAATTGTAAATCCATGTCATTGATACAAATTAGTGCCGTAATCATTGGTTATTAATGGGTCATACCGCCAAACTTAAAAGGGTAAATTAAAACTACTGATCAATGTTGTTTTGGTCATATTTTCTGTTTGTTCATCCACAATACCGAAACTAGTTTAACATTAGCGTAATGTTCTTTCCTTTCTCAAGAATGGGTTGGAAATAAATATAAAAGTCATGCTGAATATAGTTGTGATCCAATATAAAAATTAGAATCGGCTAGACTTAAATGTCATGTTTATAGCTTATATTTTAAACTTCAATCAGCGTCTCCAACTTAATTGCAGCATATATCAGTATAAGCAAAAGGAACCATGGTGGATATTAAGACTAAAAATTTTAATTGATTGAATAGGTCATCTAATATATTGTTTAAAATTTAAATATTACAAAATAATAATTGGATGATTCTGTTTTGACAATTTATGTTTATCTTTGGCGGTGTTGTAGAGCCATAAAATATTTGTATCAGGATTTGCTCCATTCTCATTCTCAAAAGCCTCACTGTCTCTTCCAAATTCCTAAGAGATGAAATTTAATTCATGTAGTACGTCACACACCTGTCTGAGGTTAATCATCCACTACTCAGAAGTAAATATAACATCCAATACGGTTTTGGAGTCAAACTTTGGTTAAATTATTATTTTTAAATTGAAATGATTTGATTCAAATTATCATCTATTAATTAAACTATTTTTAGAATTTTATTTTAAAAATAAAATATTAAATTATTAATATAAAATAATGACTTAAGGTTTTAAGTTAAATTCTTTAAAAAGGATATTCAGTTAAATTAGAACAAATCTAAATTAAAAAATAAAATCCAAACTTTACGTGATCTAATTCATAGTTTCGTACTTTGCTATATTTGAAGGAATTAGTTTGCATATATGTGCAATGTACAACTATATATATTTAATGTCAGAAATTACTTTATGGATCATTCCCACCACATTATCTATGGTCATTGTTAAATTATTTAATGACATTTTAGTAATTTTTTCATGCCATTAATACATAATTTTTGTAATTTTTTTATATTGAACCTCAAACCTTAAACCTTAAACCTCAAACTCGAACCCAAACCTTGAACCTCAAACCCAAACCCTAAACCTCAAACTCAAACTCAAACTCAAACTATAATATCCTGATTTTGGGCTTAGTCGGAATAGCAGTTTCGTGACCACAAAATTTGAGATAGAAATAATTATTTTATGATTATTTTGATGATTATGATATGATTGCATGACTGTGTGAAAATTTCATGATGAAATTCTATGCCTAAAGTGTTTAAATTGAAAGTACGGACTAAATCGAATAAGTTGCAAAATTTGCATTCTAGAAGTTTTTAGTATGAAATTGCATTGAAATATTAATTAGAAGGTCTTAAATAGCAATTTGACCAATTTTAAGTTCATGGACAAAATTAGGACATGGAAGGAATTTTGGAAAGTTTAGTAGTAAGGGCATTTTGGTCATTTAGGGGTAAAATGAATTAAAATACAAAATTAAAAGCCAATTTTGCTCATCTTCTTCATGGAGGCCGAAATTAGCATGGGGGAAGCCATGGCTAGGGTTTTCAAGCTTTCCAAGCTCAATAGTAAGTGATTCCAAGCCCCGTTTTTAATGTTATTTACGTTTTTGGAATCCCGGTAGCTCGATTAAGCTTATTCTAGCAATAATTTAATCTAGGGTTCATATTTGGAAAAATACCCATAGGTGAAATGTGTTTATTTTGATGTTTTATGGTGGAATATGAAGCTTGAAATTGTGTTAAACAACTTTTGCTAAGTGATTTTATGTAAAAACGAGTAAAACGACATAATCGGTAAAAATACCTAATGTTCATAAGTACATGTTAGAGTGAGAATTTGATGTTGCTATAGAAGGGAAAAATGATTAGAATGTCATAAAACATAAGAAAATAGGCTGAAGTTTAATTTACGAGCTTTGGGGCAAAAGTGTAAATATGCAAAAGTTTAGGGGCAAAATTGTAATTTTGCCAAAATATGATTTTGGGTTAATTTGAATAATATGAGCCCTAATTAGACTATATTTTAAATGATAGAGCAAGTAAAATTGAAATTCGGGCTAAAATGGGGAAAATACCAAGTTGTGGACGAAATGGTAAAAGTAGCCATTTTCGCATACGAGGTAAGTTCATGTGTAAATAATGTAGCATAATTGTTATTTTTAAGTTATTGATGTTAATTATATGATATGCTGATTTTTAATCGTGAAATATTATGCTTTGTGGTTAATGTTGAGTAATATGCAAATTATGTTTACTACTTGATAAATATGAATTGCTACCGAGTATCAGTTCCGATATTCCGTGGAAGACGGCTAATGTCAGATCGAGGGAAAAAGCCCGTTTGAACCTTAGGAATAGATTAGGATACAAGTGACATGTCACTAGGATGGTTGAGCATCCGAACTCGTTGAGTTGAGTCCGAGTTCTCTTATGGATGCGAATGTTCGAACTCGTTGAGTTGAGTCCGAGTTCGAGAGATGTAACTAGGCATCCGAGCTCGTTGAGTTGAGTCCGAGTTCACTTATGGATGCGAACGCCCGAGCTTGTTGAGTTGAGTCCGAGTTCACTTATGGGCGGGTTACATGATTGCTTGATTACATATATGGCACTTATGTGCAAATTATCCGTGTATCCGAATTATATTCCGTTGTGTTCAACGGGTAAAGTTCTACTCAAATGGAGGAATACTAGAGATGAAAGGGACATATTGGTAAGTGTTGTGAGATGGATACTTTGAACAGGTATGTACTTAACCCTCGGGTTGAAAACTCGATATATCAACAATGTGGTAAGATGATAAATGAAAATATGACATGAATGTCTTGATGATGATTATGCAAATGATATTTTATGTTTGTTTATATGGTTATGTTACTTGCTATTTGCATGTGAACTTACTAAGCATTTATGCTTACTCCCTCCTTTTCATTCCTTGTAGTTTTGACAAGTCAGCTCGAAAATCGGGAACGGTCGGAGGCTCACTCACACTATCCGTATACCATTTTGGCATAATGGCTTGTATATTTTGAGTATGGCATGTATAGCACTATAATCATTTTTTATATATGGTCTTATGATATGGTTATTGAGTGGTATGAAAATTCTTGGTAATGATTAGCCATTGGAATGGCTAATCATGATCATATTTGGTGTTATGTATGTCAAATTGCTAGCTAATCCATGGAAACCATGAAATAGGTAAAATTTACCATAAAATAGATTCAGATACAGATAGTGACGTGAATTTGAAAAATCACTAAAAATATTAGAAATGGAATTAAATAATGAATAAGTTATGGAATCGAAGCTTGATGAGTCTATTTTCATATGGAATGAACAAAATAGGCATATAAATTATATTTTATGAGATATTTAAACTTTTGTGAAACAGGGCAGAGTGATTTCTGGATCCCTGTTTTTACTTTCAAAATTCATAATAAATTTTAAAAAAATAATTAGAAGTTATGTGATTAAGTAATACACAGAGGTTAGAGTAGTCAAACCCTAAAACAGGGAGATTTTAACTAATAAATCTGTACTATTTGGCTCAACCAAAAATTCTATAAAAAAATTAGTAGATAGAAATATGAGTCTAGATTCATATAAAATTACAGATCTTAATTTTGAGTTTTGTAACTCGAGATATGAATTTTTAAGCGATCGTGTGATGTTGATTTTTAGCTTGTCCGAAAATTTTAAAATTAAATTGTTTTTGATTTGTTTAAGTAATGAATTAAGTCTGTTAACACCTCGTATTCGACTCAAATGACGGTCTCGGAGTGCGGGCGTTACATTTGGTGGTATCAGAGCGAGTTTAGTCGGTTTTGGACTAACCTAGCATGTGTAAAAGTTTAGCTATACATGCCATCGATGCGTGATAGTGTGATGTCTTCCGACGCTGCATGAGTACCGCTCTTTATTTAGACAAGGTACTCTCCAATCAGTCATGTTGACCATGTTCCATGTTATGTGAAGGTATTTGAGTAAAGTTATAATTATGATAAGTCTCGGTTTGTAAAAGTGTGAATAAAAGTTTATGATACATATGTGATAATATGTGAGATGAAAATTCATGTTGTGATAAATATCCATATTTGCTTAATGTTTATATGATGTAGTGTATGTGGCTTACTTGATAAGATGAACGGAATAAATAGAAAGTAGTAGAGGTATGAATAAAGGTCATAATATCATGATACGAATGAAAATGTCCTTGTCTTGATTTGGACGTCGAATGTTGATAAATGTTAATGATATATAATTTTTATGAGATAAAGGATTATAATGAAATGAAATTATCTATGTTAAATTGTTGGACTGAATTATATGATTGTAATGATATGTACATGATGATGCACGAAATGAAAGTTGTAATTGTGGTGCAAATATCTATGTTTGTTTGGCCTTATATGATGTCATGAGCATGACTTAATTTAATTAAATGAATCGATAAGTAAAGCTATCTAGAAAACATAGAATGTATGCATAAGTATATTGTCTAAATGGGACAATAGGAAAATTTGTGTAAGCCAACATGAATGTTCCATTGCCTGAATGAATGACATGATTTTGATGATATTGCTATGATGATGGAAATTGTGTCATGTGTGTATGTATAAGAAAGTCGAGTGAGAGGTCCTACAACCCCTCCCCCTTACCGAAGTGGTACTTATAATGGAATTTCATGAGATCTGTATTGAATAAGTCTCTAGTTGAGAACCCAAAGAGTTCAATGATAGAATAATTATAAGTATGATCGTGAGAGATTGAAAATGAGTGATAAGTAAAGTCGAGATGAGTAAGTATCGGATTGACGTAAAGATTATTGGAGTTATGTACTGTCCCAATTAGAGAAGGAATTCTCTTTGGTAAATCGAATTACTCAGGTGCAAGGTTGAGAAAAGTGTAAATCAAAATTTATTCAGAATTGGCCTTCTTTAGTGAATGGTTTAATATGAAATTTGTGAATAATTTGAACTAGTTGGGGAAATGATATTTGAAATGTGAACTATCGAGTGTGTGTGATTATGATCGACAGATTTATGATCTCTTTTGAGATGTTCTATGTGTTTACCCGTTCTCAGAAATATTTCTATGGCTATTGATCTTCTAAAGAAATTTTTGTTATATGGGAATGTCTTCTAATTCTGGTGTTGGATGAAAGCATTGGTAATCTGACTGGTTTATAATTTATATTGCTCTATTTCATCGGGTATTCTATTTCATTTCGATAAGAGAATACATATGATATTATGATTCTGTTTCTTCTACTTGATGCTTCATCTGATACATATGTATGAGAAGATATATTGATCTTTTTATATTTGATTTCAGTGGGATTAAATGATGTTTTCTTTTGGACTTTCTTTCTTTGAAGAATTATCGGGGTATTCCGTATTTTCTCTATGAGTTTGGTTTTCGATTCTCCGGCATAGTATCGTATCTTGGGTCTCTTTATTCTGGATTTCTTTATTCTGGGTTTCTCTATCTTGGATTTCTTTATTCGGTTTTCTTGTTATCTTTGTTCCATAAATTGTCAATTATGACTCACGTTCGAAGTGCGTTTTTCAGCTCCTGATAATCATGTCAAATATGACTATACTTCTAATTTGATCTTGGTAATGTGGTGATTTTAGTATTGGGGTTTTTCTAATTTCGTGTAAGGATTTGACATCGGTAAAGGCATAAGTGATAAAAGTGTGAGTTTGATCGGTATGGTGAATTATTTTTTGAAAGATTTTATGTGACAATTATGTCAGGATTATATTTCCCAAGTCTGATAATAGAATTTCATTTTTGTCTTGATAAAAGAGTAAATAGTCCGAACGAGAAGTGTATATTTATTAGAAAGAGTTGGATATTAGTTAAAGTCACTACAAATGATAAGGTTTTCGTTTTGTGAAAGCTGAAAAGTTTATTACATCTTGACAGAGTTCGGATAGATGAGAATATTGGTAACCAAGCGTCCCGAACTAGACTAATCTACATTGAGTAAAACCTTTTTGACTTTCAAGAATGTACTCTTTGTATGAATTGTGATGTGTTTCAAGACGGTGAGATAATGTGATAGTTTAGAGCATCGATGTTACATAAAATCTGAGTTGTTAAAGAGGTTAAAGCCGAGCATTGGGATCTATCAAAATTATCCTTGCAGTGTTGATATTGGGATGAAAATGAGAAGGATTATTCTTGAGGCCATATCGAATTATTTTTATGGCGGAAAGAGGAAAATGTGATGTATCCTATTGTTAAATGTTTGGCGAGATCTATAAATCATATCTATATTGAATGAATTACTACTCATCGATTCATGGAATTTTAGGTCTCTTTGATTGTTGGATTTCTTGGAATTCGGTCTCCATTAATCAAGTTGAGATCAGGGTTTTATGTCATGATATCATGGGAAGCGAGAAGGGTTGAAAATTTAAGAACAGTTGAGAGTTGAGACTGTAAGCTTTCAGATCATATGAGAAATTAAAGAGATGTATTGGAGGTACAGCCTAAGTGAAAGTTCTTCGGCACCGAATATGAGATTAAAAGTGAAGACCACTTTTTAGGTAAGATTTTCGAGGACGAAAATCCTTAAAAGGGGGAGAGTTGTAATATCCACGATTTTGGGCTTAGTCGGAATAGCAGTTTCGTGACCACAAAATTTGAGATAGAAATAATTATTTTATGATTATTTTGATGATTATGATATGATTGCATGACTGTGAAAATTTTGTGATGAAATTCTATGCCTAAAGTGTTTAAATTGAAAGTAGGGACTAAATCGAATAAGTTGCAAAATTTGCATTCTAGAAGTTTTTAGTATGAAATTGCATTGAAATATTAATTAGGAGGTCTTAAATAGCAATTTGACCAATTTTAAGTTCATGGACAAAATTAGGACATGGAAGGAATTTTTGAAAGTTTAGTAGTAAGGGCATTTTGGTCATTTAGGGGTAAAATGAATTAAAATACAAAATTAAAAGCCAATTTTGCTCATCTTCTTCATGGAGGCCAAAATTAGCATGGGGGAAGCCATGGCTAGGGTTTTCAAGCTTTCCAAGCTCAATAGTAAGTGATTCCAAGCCCCGTTTTTAATGTTATTTACATTTTTGGAATCCCGGTAGCTCGATTAAGCGTATTCTAGCAATAATTTAAGCTAGGGTTCATATTTGGAAAAATACCCATAGGTGAAATGTGTTTATTTTGATGTTTTATGGTAGAATATGAAGCTTGAAATTGTGTTAAACAACTTTTGCTAAGTGATTTTATGTAAAAACGAGTAAAACGACATAATCGGTAAAAATACCTAATGTTCATAGTAAGTGATTCCAAGCCCCGTTTTTAATGTTATTTACGTTTTTGGAATCCCGGTAGCTCGATTAAGCTTATTCTAGCAATAATTTAAGCTAGGGTTCATATTTGGAAAAATACCCATAGGTGAAATGTGTTTATTTTGATGTTTTATGGTAGAATATGAAGCTTGAAATTGTGTTAAACAACTTTTGCTAAGTGATTTTATGTAAAAACGAGTAAAACGACATAATCGGTAAAAATACCTAATGTTCATAAGTACATGTTAGAGTGAGAATTTGATGTTGCTATAGAAGGGAAAAATGATTAGAATGTCATAAAACATAAGAAAATAGGCTGAAGTTTAATTTACGAGCTTTGGGGCAAAAGTGTAAATATGCAAAAGTTTAGGGGCAAAATTGTAATTTTGCCAAAATATGATTTTGGGTTAATTTGAATAATATGAGCCCTAATTAGACTATATTTTAAATGATAGAGCAAGGAAAATTGAAATTCGGGCTAAAATGGGGAAAATACCAAGTTGTGGACGAAATGGTAAAAGTAGCCCTTTTCGCATACGAGGTAAGTTCATGTGTAAATAATGTAGCATAATTGTTATTTTTAAGTTATTGATGTTAATTATATGATATGCTGATTTTTAATCGTGAAATATTATGCTTTGTGGTTAATGTTGAGTAATATGCAAATTATGTTTACTACTTGATAAATATGAATTGCTACCGAGTATCAGTTCCGATATTCCGTGGAAGACGGCTAATGTCATATCGAGGGAAAAAGCCCGTTTGAACGTTAGGAATAGATTAGGATACAAGTGACATGTCACTAGGATGGTTGAGCATTCGAACTCGTTGAGTTGAGTCCGAGTTCACTTATGGATGCAAATGTTTGAACTCGTTGAGTTGAGTCCGAGTTCAAGAGATGTAACTAGGCATCCGAGCTCGTTGAGTTGAGTCCGAGTTCACTTATGGGCGGGTTACATGATTGCTTGATTACATGTATGGCACTTATGTGCAAATTATCCGTGTATCCAAATTATATTCCGATGTGTTCAACGGGTAAAGTTCTACTCAAATGGAGGAATACTAGAGATGAAAGGGACATATTGGTAAGTGTTGTGAGATGGATACTTTGAATAGGTATGTACTTAACCCTCGGGTTGAGAACTCGATATATCAACAATGTGGTAAGATTATAAATGAAAATATGACATGAATGTCTTGATGATGATTATGCAAATGATATTTTATGTTTGGTTATATGGTTATGTTACTTGCTATTTGCATGTGAACTTACTAAGCATTTATACTTACTCCCTCCTTTTCATTCCTTGTAGTTTTGACAAGTCACTCGAAAATCGGGAACAGTCTGAGGCTCGCTCACACTATCCGTATACCATCTTGGCATAATGGCTTGTATATTTTGAGTATGGCATGTATAGCACTATAATCATTTTGTATATATGGTCTTATGATATGGTTATTGAGCGGTATGAAAATTATTGGTAATGATTAGCCATTGGAATGGCTAATCATGATCATATTTGGTGTTATGTATGTCAAATTGCTAGCTAATCCATGGAAACCATGAAATAGGTAAAATTTACCATAAAATAGATTCAGATACAATGAGAGTGACGTGAATTTGAAAAATCACTAAAAATAGTAGAAATGGAATTAAATAATGAATAAGTTATCGAATCGAATCTTGATGAGTCTATTTTCATATGGAATGAACAAAATAGGCATATAAATTATATTTTATGAGATATTTAAACTTTTGTGAAACAGGGCAGAGGTCAGAGTAATCGAACCCTGAAACAGGGGATATTTTAACTAATAAACTGTACTATTTGGCTCAACCAAAAATTCTATAAAAAAATTAGTAGATAGAAACATGAGTCTAGTTTCATATAAAATTTACGGATCTTAATTTTGAGTTTTGTAACTCGAGATATTAATTTTTAAGCGACTGTGATGCAGATTTTCAGCTTGTCTGAAAATTTTAAAATTAAATTGTTTGAGCTGTTTAAGTAATGAATTAAGTCTGTTAACACCTCGTATTCGACTCCAGCGACGGTCTCGGGTACGGGGCGTTACACAAACCATAAACCATAAATCCTAAATCCCAAACTTGAAATCTAAAATCTCGGACTCTGAAATTAGGGTTCGAAGTTTAGGATTTAAGGTTAGGGCTCATGGTTTAAGATTTGGGGTTCAAGATTTAGGATTCAAAGTTTCAGGTTTAGGGTTCAAAGTAAATAAATACCAAAATTATATATCAATGACATAGGAATAATTATTGAAATATCATTAAATAATTGGAAAGGGACCATGAATGATGTGGTGGGAAGAGTCCATAAAATAATTTCTCATTTAATGCATCACGTTCTCGACAAGTTTGTGTACCAAAAAATAGTTTTAAATACATTTTATTTATAAACTAAATTGTAGAACGTTATTTATCATGTTTTAGAACTTGTGTCGTTCTTTTATAAATTTTTTTTTATAGGTAAACTATGGTCAAGTTGACTTAACTATCAATAAGTTTATATATTGGTCATTTGTTTTAAAAATGTTACAATTTAGTAATTAAACCATTCAAAAGTTACAACTCAGTTACTGAGCTGTTAACTTTGTGATGGATGTCAGATGTAGGGATGAGCAAATTCACAATTTTGTTACGTAATATCAAACAGTCAAAAGTTGGTCATTGAACTATTAGTGAGTTTACAATTTTACAATCTGGTGACTCAATGTTTGCTCTATTACACCATATTTCAATGATCCAAACAACACCAACAACAATTCAAGCCCCAAACCCTAAAAAAGCCACTGTCAACCCTATGCCTTACCTCTAACCCAACCAACTCAGTAATCATTCATTCTTAACTTACACACCATCTCCCCTTCAACCAAAACCATAACCCAAGAAAACCCACAATTAAACTATTCACACACCCTTACCCAGAATTAGTAACCAAATATCACCACAACCATAATGAAAAGAAATAAAATACAAAAAAAGTAATTTTTTAAAAAAAGAAAGCCTCTTGTTTCTATGAGCCCCAAACATATGATTTACAGAACCAAATGATCGAATAATGTAACACCTTCGACCCAACCTGATCTACAAGATTTGAATCTCAGGTGTTACGTCCTTCGTATAGATGTAACTTAAATTTTTTTTCTTTCTTATTCATTGATGTAAATGTCTCTTTATGAGTGCAACAGAATCTCTTAATGGCGTACATTATATGGTTATTTTACAAATCACCTATGTACAAACTAATATCTATGGCTACTATAGAGTTTATTGTAAAAATACAATGTGTGGTTACTATTTTGACTCAATAAAATTTCAGACTTTCCTACTTTATCTCTTAGTATACTGGATATACTTTGGGATACTACTTACTGAACTTCAGTGCAGGCTCGGACACGACATTTGACCTCCTTTGTATGCATAACCACCTAACGCATCGCTCCTTTGGCGTATCCCTAACATCAACTGTCGACTCATATTCTTTTATAGACATGAAAACAAAAACAACTTTTGTAAGTTCGTAAGAACTTAGTAGATTAAACCTTAGAATACCCTTTTCATTCATTCTATGTTGCATATGTTATTTTGCACATCCTTGGGGCATTTCTTGACCTTTCTTCCTTCTTTAGTTGGTACAATACTGAAGCTACCATATTTATTTCTTTAGAACCATTTTTCCCTCCCTTGAGCGTACTATACTTAACATCTCTTTACTTTCTATATCCTTTCTTAAATCTTGCCTTATTATCAAACTTAATATCTTTTTCCATACTCACTAGTCTTATCATTTTCTTCAGGGGGGTAGACTACACCAAATACTTAACTCAGATCTTCTTTACTTTAGTGCACTCTCTATACATACTTTCAACACATAACTTTGCCTCGCCATATATTGTGGCGCACAATAGCCTAATCTCTTGTTAATATATGGGATTCGCCCAAAGGCATTGTCTTCAGATGGTCATCATGCACGCTGATCTTCAGATTACACCACAGAGGTGTTCCTTTCCAAAGATAGCCACAAAGGCTTTCCTTTGAGAGTCTCGCTACAAAGGCATCTTTTTAATAGAGATGGCCACAAAGGCTTCCTTTTAACAAAGATAGTGATGAAGGCTTCCTTTAATAGAGATTGCCTCAAAGGCTTCCTTTTAACAAAGATAGACATGAAGACTTCTTTTAACAGAGATCACCACAAAGGCTTCCTTTTAACAGAGAAAGCCACAAAGGCTTCTTTTTAAAAGAGATAGCCACGAAGGCGTCCTTTTAGGGATAGCTATAAAGTCGTCCTTTTATAGAAATTATTGTTTTTGACGATAGAGATTCGCCTAAACTCACCATCGTGAGGTTTGGCCCTTATCGCAATGTACTCACCTATAGTCCTTTAAATCTTTTCCATATGATGCCATAGCCCAACCATGGTTTTACAATATATAGTCTTCAGAGTGCCATGGACTTTTCTTTTTAGATATTCATGTTTTTAGTCCCAATAGACCCCTTTAGACAACTTCGGAGACAAACACAGTGATGCGACCACGCCCCGAGAATGCCATTGGTCTAGCTCACCAAGTGAGGCTAGCAATCTTTTGCAAGTTGATCAGCTCGATACTCGCCTATTGAGCTTGATTTAGCTCAAACTTTAGCTCAAGTTTAGCTCACTGAGATCATTCCATCTTTTTAATTTATGCACTTTAGTTGCTGAAATAAGCTTCAAATAATATTAGTTAATTTAGTTTAAGTTATTTAGTTAATTCAATTTAAGTATTAAATGTGTCTTAAGTTAATTAATATGTCTAAGTATTTTCGGCATTAAATATGTCTTAATTAGTTAATTTGTATCAATTTGCACAGCCATTTAATTTGCCTAAAAACTATTTAATTTGTCTTAGCTCAAACAGCCATTTAAAGTGTCTTAGAATTAGACAACTTAATTGAGCTAGTTTATATGTCCTTACTGAATTTTAATTGATATGTTTGGGTGATCATTCAGCTGAATTCAGCTGGTGCATGGACGACATTAATGGGCACATGTGTTTGGAGTTGGAGCATAAAGCTAAATTAAAGTCTAGCAGTTGTTTCTCTTCTCCAAGGGGTTGTTCGTGAAGAGCAATGGACAAGGAGCTATTCACACAAGACCATTCAGCTCATAAAACATTTTCACACCATGGGAGCTATTCATTTTCGTCCATTCATAGTTGGAGGCTGTTGGAGATCAAGTGTTCACACCAATTTGGCTATTCATGCGTCACATTCCCATTAAAAGGCTGTTCACACCATTGGACGTTTTTGGGAAGCTTCAAGGAAACTTCAACTTAATTAAGTTGATTTGAGCTGTCCATTTAGTTTCTTTAATGACCATTGGTGTCTCTCATGCTAGGAAACTTCAAAGAACCTTCAAGGAAGCTTCAAGGGACGTTCTAGGAAGTTGCCAAGAAGTTTCAGCTCATTTAAGCTGAATATTTGCTGCCCATCCAGCTCCCTAAGTGCCTATTCGGCTAGCTAGATATTTAGCTATAAATACTTAGCCAATTTTATGTTGTTAAGACTTTTGCTCATTGTTGAATGTTTATAACATTTGTGAGTTTTTCAACTCTCTTATTTTGTTTTAGACTCAGCTTGACTTATCTATCTTGCCAGTGGCGTCATTCTATTTCTTTGAACTTATCACACCTAAACCGAGTATGGCGTTCACCCTATTGATATCTTTGGTTCCTATCTTCCTAGATAACGGGTCAAGATCCTATCTTCCATCTTCCATCCATCTTAAGCGTCGTATAAGGTTCGGGTCAATACTTTCTATAGTATTGGTTCTTCCTTGGCATTAATCTCATTTTGCATCCATGATATCCATCTTAACTTTACCTTAATTTCTTTGTTTAGCCATTATACTATTAACCTATCTTAAACATTTTTTGAAACCCCTTTGTTTAAACCATCATTTAGTTGAATTTCATATAAACTCCAAATAGAACGGAACTTCTCATTTTAACGATCGGGCATCTAAACGACTCAAATCATTTCATGAGGCGAGATCGTATCACACAGACACTTCATGTAGACTCATACTTGACAGACTTATTCACATCTGACTTACTCATAATAGACTCTTTTACAATGGACTTGTTCGTAGCCTTAATACACACATTGACACACTTCAGACACACTAACCATTTATCACAAAGGTCATCTTCATATTTCATACAAATAATTCATGCAAGTTCATCAGACATACATTTCTCATAGAATCATCACATCATGCATTTTTAGCTTATTTTCACAGAAGGTTCTAACATGCATAATACATTTGCAAGAGTCAACTTAGGGACTCAACTCATAACCTAGAAGGCTTTCAAACTTTAGACCTAATCCTTCTTTATGACAATAATAACTTGAGTTCCAGATCTTTTATTCAACCAAATACTATGGCTTCTTCGACCTGTAAAATAGAGCTTTGTTAGCAGTCATTCAGGCAAACATTTACCTCTACTTTTATTCACTAAGACTTATTTCTTCAATTATACTCACAAATCTACATTTACTTAGTAGACAAAGTCATGAAACATAACTTGTTGGGAGGGAGCTTACTAGCAGAAAGCTAGAGTTCTAGAGTTGTCTTTTTGGGAGGCAACCCTTATCTACTTAGCCCCTTCATACAACCCTCCTTAAATTAACTTGAGTGTCCTTTTAATCTAACTCAAGTTTTCATGGGGACTTGATAAATGTCACGTCAAGATTGAATTGTTTTATCCAAAATCTGCTACTCATAAGAAACTTACCTAATACTCCTTTAGCCTTTCACTCTTCTGGTTCACGTTTGGTTAGTTCCCAACTAGCTTTCCTTACAAATCAACTAGTACGAGACCATATTGGTGACTAGAGGTATTATGCCTTCTGGCATGGCCTCATAGCTCATAACCATCCTTTTCATAACCATCACTTCTGTTTCACTTACCATTCTAATCTCACTAGGAATCCTTGTCCACTTATTTCCATATCAGAGTTCGCCCATTCTATACACCAAAAATTCATTTGGGTGACTACTACTACTTAGTTAAATATTCCTCCCTATGATTCCTTGATCGTTCCTATTATAGAAGGCCATATAAATAGAACATTCTTTGTTTGCCTATTCTATATGCAAAGATAGGCCTTTTTGGGCGAACACTTCTTCGCCTATCGTGTATACATATAACTATACACGTAACTCAGATACTTATACACTTTTACCATTATTTTTTGAATTGTCATACTTAAGATAGCCATAACTTTCGTTCCTCCAGAATACGCCAGACTAAGGCATCACAAATGCACTCGAAAAGCAACTTATACTTAATCCAATCCTAATGTTAGACACTTAAAACTATCCTCTTAAGCCTTATTCCTATAGACTATATTTCAAACTTTCCAAACTTTGCCTAAGGGTGTACTCATGGACTTTTATTTCTTAAATGAATCCATCACTTTACTTATTTAGAACTCATCCCAAAATCCTTAATTCTAAAACAACACTCAGATATTAGGGCTTTGTCGGGAAGAATGTTACAAATAAAATCAATAAAAAGAGAGTAAAAATATTTTAGAACAGGAGAGTCAAATATATCAAATTAAAAATATTTTAGAACAGGAGAGTCAAACATATCAAATTTAGCCAGGAGTTAATTAAATAGTTCAAGGTGATAGAGGCTCAATCGAAAATGTCAAGAAGAAAGTCTCAATGAAAAGAGTAACATATTAGAGTTAGGCAGCCATCGAACCATAATAGACGGAGATCAAAAAGCTTTTTCGTTAGGGTTCAGGTTTAAATAATCAAAGTTTCAAACTATTTCAAGGAAATTTAAACTAGAAAGTAGAAAGAGGAAGGGAAAAACTTTGGTTTGGTGTGTTTCTTTTCTCAAGGAAGAGGTTGGACGATGGTGAGATTATTGTAAAACAATTGCAAATGAAGTCCCTAAAACCATAAAAGTTTCAAATAACTCAGTGACCAACTTGTAACTTTTTTAAATTGAGATGATCAAAGTGTAAACTTACCAATAGTTGAATAAACTTAAGTGTAGTTTATGTAACACCCCTCACCCGACCTGATCGTCGGGTTCGAGCTACAGGTTGCCACATTAATTATTAAGCAACAATAATCAAGTACATAGTAAAATAATCATTCATACATACAATTTGGCATCATACACATTCATTTTAGGTTAAACAATTGATTCTGAGTCTTAATTGAGCTTACAAAAGCCCTGTTGTCAAACTGAACTTAAAATAGGACCAAACTGCAAAGTTTTAAAAATTTGGAGCCAAGATCGTAATGTCATGTCTTCCATACAGTGACGTCGCCAAACAGTTTGTCACATAACGATGTCAAGCTATCAGACATTGCGACGTCACATACTATCGGCCAACATTGCGACAAAGAAAGATGCTGGTCGAGATGAGGATCCTATTTTCGTTAAAAATGAACCATTTGCTACCTATTTAATAGTTTCTAATCAAGCCAACCATTGTACTCACCTAAAAACATTCAAAACATCATAACATTTCATATCTGAACAAGTTATTTAACCATTCCTAATCAAAATCAATTCAATATAAGTTCAACCTATCAAAAACTATCTATTTCAATACATTCCATCAAATGGCATTCAACAAACTAACCAAACAATTCAAATACTAATCGAAACCTATGCCATATCACATTGAATAATACCATTCCACCATAACCTCATACACATATGTTCATTTTATACCTTAATGAATCGAGGGCTTTCAAGATGGACCAAATCATCTAATATATATCTCAAACATACCATTTAAATACGTACTTCAACTTAAGCATATCATACTATTCCATATGCCATTCATATAACTATAGAGCATCACATCTTCTGCATAAAAGCACCTATATGTCCAACACCATAGGCAATAACAAAATACCAATTCAACATGATAAGTAATGGTTAAAATAACTTGCCACAAGTAAATACATTCACATATTAAGATACACTGTATGAATCCTATATATATGCCATAAACCTTGACTTAAAATTATCAAATAGCTATTGAATTGAGGATAGTGTGAGCTTCGAAACAATTCATCTTGATGTGTACTGCAAGGAGACAATCTACAAGAAAAAAGGAAAAACAAACTAGGTAAGTGATCTGCCACTATTCGTTGTGGCAAATTAGACTATTTTGGCACTTAATGAGCTTAATTTCAAGTCATTTGCGTTAGTTTGTTTCATTTTTTGTTTTAGTAGCTTAAATGTAATTATTAGAAAAATAAGCTTGTTTACACATTTTCTAGTGTTTCAAAGAACCGTTAGGCCAACCCAGGCTTCAAGAAAGACTAACGGGTTATTTAAGTGTGTAGGGTGCCATTTTAGGCCCAAAAACACAAAGGATGACAACTATGTCACAACATCGAAGATCTAAGCAAAAAACAAAATCCTGGACCGAAACAAGCATAGATGTTACAACACTGGAACCTCGTGTTGTAACACAGCCTAGACGATGTCATGATGCAGTGCTGACATCAGCAGCTATATTTTGGGCAGATTTTCTTCGATTTTATTTCTTACTTGCCCTCAACATATCAAGGGTATTTTAGGCACTTAAAACCCTAATATTTTCCTATATAAACACTCTTATAACCCCATTAGAGGGGGGAGTTAGTCTTAGATAATTTTATTTAGTTCTTTAGTTTTAGTTTATTTTTATGCTCACCCAGTGGAAGCTTTTCTATTCCTATATGAAGCCAATTACGAGTAGAGATTGTTCCAGAATCGTTTTTCCATTATTTATCAATAAGCATTCTCTTTTATTTACTCTTTTATTCCATTATTTATATTTTATTAGCCTAATCAACTAATAAGTAGTTAGCAAATTAACTAAGGCTTCTCTTACGAATTAATTGGTATAAATTCATGTCTTTTTAAACCCTAGGATTAATGACCCTAGGAAGTAATATAGCTAAACGGATTGAGAGATGAAGTTACCGAGTAAATCGTGGAGTTATCCTAATTAGGAAAGTGATGCCGAGAGGTAAATGCGTATTGGTCAATTAGTTAGGTAGTAGAGACTGAGTGGTAATAATGTCTACTTAATTATTAATGCATCATTAAAACCTGAGTTCTCCTATTAATTACAACCATTGAAGCAAGTTAATCTTCTACCTGTTAGTCGAACATGGGTTAAAGCTCACATCGTTCACAATAGGAATAGGAAATTCCATTAGGTTAACTTAGGGTAACTAATTTAATTAGTTTAATTAATCTTTCAATTTTGATTCACACTACTAACTTGTTGATTAGACTAATAATTATTTTCTGTAATTAATTTAATAATTAAATACTCCAATCCACAATCCCTTAAGTTTGATCCTTGGGATACTTCCCAGAGTGATTTGTTGTAGCACTTTACTATATTACAATATTACCCGTGTAACACCCCTTACCAGTATTCGACGCTAGAATAGGGTACGAGGCATTATCGGACTTACCACAAAAACAATCATAAAATTTCGAGCCATAAATTTGCGTCCAAACTAAAACCATTCACATTCAATCATAAAGTCTATAGCACGAGTCTAAGTGGCCCAATACATGCATTGGAAGTGGTCCAGGAATAAACCGAGAACTTTAGAAATTTTTACTAGACTTAGGAAATTTTCCCACCAAACAGAGGTCACACGCCCGTGTGGGCAGGCTGTGTGCTCACACAAGCCCGTGTCCTTAACCCGTGTAACTCTGTGTTTTGCAATACATGAACAAATTGATGACACACGGCGAAGTCACAAGCCCGTGTGCTAGGCCGTGTAGATAATTAAATTTTCACAAAATAAGTGCAGACTTCACACGCCCAGGACACACACCCGTGCCTGAGGCCATGTCATCCACATGGCTGAGACACACACCCGTATCTTTACCCGTGTGCTCACTTCTGAGCATTTTGTTTCTCAAAATTAAGGTGCAGGGGACACACAACCAGAACACGTGCCTTGGGGCAGACCGTGTGTCACACACTGCCTAGACACACGCCCGTGCGGACAAAATAAATGCTATTTACCAAGCCAATAGGACAATTAATGGCATACTTAGGCAACCAAAACATCCACAATTATGGCCAACACATGCCAATACAATAGCAACATCCATCATACTCGCAACATTTATTATGCCCTAAATCAATCGTACAAATTTCACATTCATTAAGCCTCAATCTACTACTTTCAAAACACCTAGTTGTGCACAATTTTATCATCTCATCAATATATCACATTTCCAAACATTTCACATTCATGCTATGAATCACAATCCATCATTCACTAAGCATACCATGTAACACCCCTAACCCGTTTCCGTTGCTAGAGTAGGTTTATGAGGTATTACTGATCAATTCATAACATATAGCATACATTCTTATAAATCATTCAACACAATCATATTGTCCCTTATAAAGGCCTACGAGGCCTTAAACATGCTTTAGAAGTGGTTTGGGACTAAACAGATAACATATTAAATTTTTTGGAAACTTAGAAAAATTTTAGCCATACAGGGGTCACACGCCCGTGTGAACAGGCCGTGTGCCTCACACGGCTCCAGAACTGTCCCTGTCTCAGGTCGGGTGGAAATAGGGTATATATACTGACTTGGGTCATACGGCCAACCACACGCCCGTGTGTCTAGCCCATGTGCCCTTCGAAGTGGCCACACACGTCCGTGTGCCAGATCATGTGATAGGCCATGCCAAACCTAAAAGGTATACTGACTTATGCAACACGGCCAACTCACATGCCCGTGTGCTAGGCCATGTGCCAATTAGGGGGTATACTAACTTGTACCACACTACTAGTCACACGCCCGTGTGTGAGACCGTGTAGAGCATACTGACTTCAATTCAATTTCAACACTAGGGGACACACGGCCATGTGTCACACACGGTTGAGACACACGCCCGTGTTTCTGTCTGTGTGGACAAAAATAGGCCATTTGCAAGGCCAATTTGCCACCCCAACTTCAATGTACCTACACAAGGCAAAATGGGACCATTTCATTATACAATTAGGCAGCCAAAATCATCAACCAAATGCACAATTCATACCATTATAATTTCATCTATTCCAATTCTCAAATCACTACCGTTTACTTAGCCAAATACATACCAAAACAATATCAAACAATATCTTTCATTTATCATAATTCACATAACCATTTTAACTTCCATAATGTCTTGGTTACAACCATGCCAAAACAAACCAAAATAAGCCATCACTCATGGCTATAATCACAACCAAAATACCAAATCTAGCCTATACATGCCATATATCATAAATGTATAATTCAAAAGTACCAACATAGATGTTTGATAGTGCGATGATGTTCCTGACGACTTCCGGATCCAATAAGACATGAAAAATAAACAAAGTAAGCTTTATAGCTTAGTAAGCTCGTATGTTATAAACTTAACTAAACACACATATCCCATTCATCAATTTAAACATATAACATGAAATTCATGATTACTAACAAACCTTTCACATGCTTATTCATAAGCTTATATGCAAACTTTGTAACTTCTTCAATTTTAAGCTCATAATATACATGTACATACCTGTACCAATCCATAATAAGTTCATACATAATCAGAATGCAATTGAATACTCGATATCTCGCACACTAAGTACCGTACATAGCCGAAGCTATTTCAAATTACACACTAAGTGCCATACTTAGCCGAAGCTATTACATTTCTCGAACACTAAGTGCCATATGTAGCTGAAGCTATCTCATTCTCTCACACTAAGTGCCATATGTAGCCGAAGCTATCTCATTCTCGCACACTAAGTGCCATATATAGCCGATTTGTTATCAAACATAATTGTATTCCCGTATATACAATTTATGCAATATCAAAGCGTTAAAAGCATAATTATAATAATACTTATTACATACGAACTTACCTTGGATGCTAAAACAGCGAATCAAGTCGATTAGTCGATAACTTTATCTTTTCCCCGATCTAAGTCCGTATTTCACTTTTCTTGATCTAATTATATTCATAATTAACTTATTCAATAATCTATTCATTCAAATTAATCCAAAACATACTTTAAAACACATTTACACTTTTGCCTCACAAATTTCACATTAATCATAATTTAGTCCTTATTTCACAACATCGCAAATTAATGAAATTTGAGACAAACCCATGCTAGCTGAATTACCATAGTGCCCCTAGCAGCCCATAATTTTCATTTATTCACACTTTTACCCACATAATTTTACTATTTCACAAATTAATCTTTTTTTGACATTTTGTCAAAAATCACTTTACAAAACTAGTTTGACTATCAAAAATCAGTTTTAGTAAAGTTATGTATTAAGCATGCGATTAATTGAAGGGTGATATCATTTGCAGGATGGTGACTAAGGGAATCGCAGCATGGTTGCCTATCAGGTGTGTACATACACTGCACACACAAGTAGATCGACAAAAGTTAAAATGTCGAAAAGTCAAAATGCCGAAAAGCCAAAAAGTTTGTTGCGATAGTCTTGCAAGTGCATGAACACTCGGGAATAAAAGGTGATTTGGGTCTAACGGGCCATATAAGGGTGATTTGGGCCTGATGGGCTATATGAATGTGAATTGGGCCTGATGGGCCATATAAATGAGATTGGGCCAAGAGGGTCATATGCATGTATGTAGTGGTCTTGGTCCTAGTATATAATAACCACATAAAACTTAATTAATATATTGCGACCATGGACAAGTTATAGAGTTAAGGTGTGGCAACGGGTATATGCATGTCTAGGATTGGATCTAGTGAGAGGTTGGTACTTAAGCGGTCTTAATGACTCACCTCCTCTTCTTTGAAATCTTACCTGGTGCATAGTATTTGTTTATCTTAGCTCACGGGATTTGTTAACGGGCCAAGGTAAGTGAGAACCGTAATAAGGAAAAATTATCGAAATGCCCTTAAGGGCAAAAATGACCAAAATACCCCTATGTGTTAAATGTAAGTTTTATGAATGTGACTTGCCTATTTGCTGCATACATATGATATTCTGCTTAGGTTGCATATGGGATGGGGAAATATGGAACGGAGGAAGTATATGAGGATCGCATGGTTGTTTGACAATCGTGGATCCACCGACGGCTTTTAAAGCCCAATATGTAAATGGAGGTAGTTCCGCAACCGGGCTACCATTAATGTGTCGGTTGGGTGGGTCGGTATTTCTATCCTTACATGATGTGACGGGGGACGGAGCTGATGTGTAGCGGATGGATTATTGGGATGGGATTGTATTGCATGTTTGATGTATGATGACTTTTGAATGCTTGTTTTCGTCAAGGGTTGTACACACTGAGTTTGCGAAAACTCACCCCCTTTTTTATTTTATTTTCAGGTGATGCTCAGTAGAAGGTTCGACGTTTGGAGGGACTCTAGGTGGCCAGCCAGCAAGATAATCTGTACTTGTTTTTCTTTTTAAAGCTTATCAGTTTCTATGTTATTAAGTACTTTTTAAATCATATTGTAATAGGGCTTCCACTTTATTATTATTTGGATTATTATTTTTATGTGATGTAATTATAAGAAGTTGAACATGGTTTCTTAAACTATAGTATGACTTTTCTACGTTTCCGCAACTACATTTTAAAATGACATGTTTTTATAAAATAATATATTTTAACAAGTGATTGAAATGAGTTTTTTTTTTAAGGATAGTTAAGGTTTCTTTTACTTTAAGAAGGGTTTTCAATGAAAACACGGTTTTCACTAAACACTTCAATGTGATGCTCCAGATTCGGCCATAACATCTAGGTCGGGTTTAAAGTATTACATTTAGTGGTATCAGAGCCCAGGTTACAAAACTGGGGCTGTGAATTGGGCCTTAATACTTGGTTTCTTTTGTTTTTTTTTTAAAAAAATTTTTTACAATGTTTTGGAAAAAGGGAAGTCTTGCTAAGCGACACACCGAGTCTCCGATGTCGAACCAAGTAAGTACGTTTATTCTTAAATTTGTTTAAATTGTTATACAGTAGATAGTTAGGGGGATACTTTAGATGATTTTGTTAGAGTGAAACTGAAGCCCGTAGGATCTTGGAACTGTAGAGGATTTTCGAAAACAATCTTCTCTTTAATTATTTCCATAAAACATCAGGGTAATTATTGAAACTAACTAAGACTTCCTAAAATTTTTAATCTAAATAATACGCAAATTGATGATGAGTGCTAGAAGAAGTGCGAGAGGCCGTTGCCAAGGCCGCAGAAGTTTTAGGGCTGAATCGTCGGCATCGGGCCATATACCCGATATTGGAGTAGAAGAGGCTCCGGCCTCAACTGTGGATGGGAATGGACCGTATGATCGGGCCAGGAGAGAAGATACATTGTCGCAAGCAATGCTGAGGATTTTGGAAAGGATCACTGGGCCCAACAATGACACTGGAAATCGGGGGTCCATTCCGGAGCGACTTCGATCGAACAGGGTTGAAATCTTTAAGGGCGTGGCTGGCGTGGCTCCTAACTTGGTGGAATATTGGTTGGAGGCCACTGAAAGGATAATGGAGGACCTAGACTGTTCACCTGAACAAAAGTTAAAAGGAGCAGTGTCATTGCTTAGGGAAGAAGCCTACCAGTGGTGGTTGACAGTAAAAGAGGGTGCTCAGCCACCAAGGGGTGGTCAGCTGCTGCCAAGGGGTCTTGGATAGGCCAGGGGCAGAAATGGTAATGAACGCGATCGTGGAGCACCAGGCGGAAGTACAGGTTATGCTGAGGCGAGGTAGCCAGCTTTGGTCTATACAGCACGTCGCCAAGGGGACGAAGACGCTCTAGATGCGAATACTGGTGCATACCCTACCATAGTGTACTGAGTGTTTATTTTGGCTTAAAATTAGAGCGCGCAGTGAAAGCCTAATGGTGAGACTTGGGAAGTACGATTAATGGTTAGTTGGAAATTTTGAGGACGAAATTTCTTTAAGGGGGTAGAGTTGTAACGCCCTGAATTTTAGGCCTAGAGGAATTGGAGTTTGGGCTTTAGGTCTCATAAAATTTTTAAGTGAGCAAGAAAATGACAAATGATGTGTTGGCTTTAAGGGTTTAATGAATTTGGAGTGTCTAGGTGTGTTGGAGAAGTTCTGGGTTCGAGTTTTGTGGTGGAGGAATTTTAATTTAATTATTAAAAGAACCAGGGTTGTGAGTAGTTCGGCTTTTAAATAAAAATAGGGGAAAAATGGCATCAAAAATCCTTATGGTGGAGTGGCTAAGTGACGCAACTTAGGGTGTGGGGAGGTGGCGTTAGTGGCTAGCAAGGAGATCCTAGGTTCGAATCCTAGCTTAGTATTTTTAGGAGTTTAATTTTGGCCTTCTAGAAGGCTGGAAGTGGCGTGAAGATGGACTCTAAGGGGAGTGTTTAGGAGAGAAAATTTAGGAAATAAATTGGGGAGTTATTAGGGAGAAAAACGAGGGGATGAGAAGGGGGAAATGATGGAGCTCAATTGGGAATTGAGGGTCAGGCAACTTGGCTATATGCTATAAATATGTGCTGTGTTTGGGATTCTAGGCTAATGCCAAATTCTTCATTTTTTTTTAGTGCTGATTGGCTTTTCCATCTTTGCTAGTTGATTCTTTTTCCATTCTTTCTCTCCTCAATTCTCTTTTGATCTACCTTTTAGGTTAGCCGGTTCCTTCTTCTACTCTTCTTTTTTAATTTGTGCCAAATAAACCTTATTCACCATATTAGTTTAAAAGCCGAAAAGCCGACTCTTCCTTGGGTCAATATCTCTTTTAGTGTAAGTACCTTACCTCTTTTTCGACTAGTATTGTTAATACTGATTACTCCTCTCCCTCACTCTTTCTAATCGAATTTGGTAGGGAATTAGTATTAGATCTCGGATCTTAGCTCTCTGCCAAAATTGCTCTTTAGGTGTTTGCAATTTTGGTAAGTATTCCTCTCCCATTGGCTAAGTGGCCGAATGTTCAAATTTAAGGTAAGGGAACTTGTGTTGGATATGAGTCACATATCATTTTGGTTTTAAGAGTTAAGATTGGTGCAGATCTAAGAGTTGGTCGTGGTTAATGATTTAAGAAGGGGCTGTTATACTTATCGCGCAAGGTGAGGTTTCAATTTTAGTAAAGTTATATATTAAGCATGCAATTAATTAAAGGGTGATATCATTTGTAGGTTGGTGACTAAGGGAATATCAGCACGCTTGCCTACCAGGTGTGTACATACACTGTACACACAAGTAGATCGGCAAAAACTGAAATGCCAAAAAGCTAAAAAGTTGGCTGCAATAGTCTTGCAAGTGCACGAACACTCGGCAAGAGGAAGCTAATAGGTTGTCTGAGGCCTATGGACGATTCCATGGACATGGGCTGTGATCTGGCCAACCGGGCCAGAATAGTTTTAATAGGCCCGATGGGCTATTGGGCCCATAATAGGCAGAATTTGACAATTGATGCTATGTGATAGAAAGTTTGTGTGTGAGCATGAATAGAGGGTGATTTGGGCCTAACGGGCCATATAAGGGTGATTTGGGCCTGATGGGCCATATGAATGTGAATTAGGCCTCATGGGCCATATAAATGAGATTGGGGCAAGAGGGCCATATGCATGTATGTAAGGGTCTTCGGCCTAGTATATAATAACCACATAAAACTTAATTAATATATTGCGACTGTGGACAAGTCATAGAGTAAAGGTGTGGCAACGGGTATATGCATGTCTAGGATTGGATCTAGGGAGAGGTTGGTACTTAAGCGGTCTTAATGACTCACCTCCTCTTATTTGGAATCCTACCTGGTACATAGTATTCGTTCATCTTAGCTCACGGGATTTGTTAACAGGCCAAGGTAAGTGACAACCGTAATAAGGGAAAAATTATCGAAATGCCCCTAAGGGCGAAAATAACCAAAATACCCCTATGTGTTAAATGTAAGTTTTATGAATGTGACTTGCCTATTTGCTGCATACATATGATATTCTGCTTAGGTTGCATATGGGATGGGGAAATATGGAACGGAGGAAGTATATGAGGATTGCATGGTTGTTTGACAATCATGGATCCATCGACGGCTTTTAAAGCCCAATATGTAAATGGAGGTAGTTCCGCAACCGGGCTACCATTGATGTGCCGGTTGGGTGGGTCGATATTTATATCCCCACATGATGTGACGGGGGACGGAGCTGGTGTGTAGCGGATGGATTATTGGGATGGGATTGTATTGTATGTTTGATGTATGATAATTTTGGAATTCTTTTTTTCGTCGAGGGTTGTACACACTGAGTTTGTGAAAACTCACCCCCCTTTTTTATTTTATTTTCAGGTGATGCTCAGTAGAAGGTTCGATGTTTGGAGGGACTCTGGGTGGCCAGCCAGTAAGATAATCTGGACTTGTTTTTCTTTTTAAAGCTTATCAATTTCTATGTTATTAAGTACTTTTCAAATCAGATTGTAATAGGGCTTCCACTTTATTATTATTTGGATTATTATTTTTATGTGATGTAATTAGAAGAAGTTGAACATGGTTTCTTAAACTATAGTATGACTTTTCTACGTTTCCGCAACTACATTTTAAAATGACATGTTTTCATAAAATCATATATTTTAACAAGTGATTGAAATGAGTTTTTTTTAAGGATAGTTAAGGTTTCTTTTACTTTAAGAAGGGTTTTCAATGAAAACACGGTTTTCGCTAAAACACTTCAATGTGATGCGCCAGATTCAGCCATAATGTCTAGGTCGGGTTTAGGGTGTTACAGGAGTCGTCCCAGGCATTAACTCAGTACCAAACTCTACCTCCCGAATAGGTGGCAAACCCGATAATTCTTCAGGAAACACATTCGGATACTCACACATGACATGTATTGATTCAATGTTTCTTTCGGCCACTTTACTATCAAGCACATATGCAAAGTAAGCTTCGCAACCATTTCTCACATATCTCTAAGCTAATATCGAAGAAATCACTACTCGTAACCCATTCAGATAATTAGATTTAACCCGAATAATCTCATCATTTTGGCACCGTAAATCAATAGTCTTTTTTTTATAGTTTACAATAGCATCATACATAGCCAACCAGTCCATACCCAAAATTATGTCAAACTCATCAAATGACAACAATATCAAATCAGTCGGAAAGCACGAATCTCGAACCATAAAGGGACAATTCTTACACACTTTGTCAACCATAACACATCGGCCCAAGAGGTTTGTCACTCTAATCTCAAACTCAGTAGACTCAATAGGTAAAGTCTTACTGAATACTAATGTCTCAAACTCAGTACACTCAATCAATGCAATTACATTAGTATCATAAAGAGTGAATGTACTAGTAATGACATCTGGGGATGAAGCCTTCTCTCATACGCAAATAACATAGGCTTTGGCAAGTGCGTGAGCCTCAGATCTGACTGCTGTATCTTTAGTCTCTCTTTGACTGCCATTCGCGTTACCCATATTTCTGGGTGGTCTACCTCGAGCTACAATATTACCCGATCTCGTATTCTGCACTAGATTTTCTTCAGCTAACATTAGGCAATCAGAAATATAATGATCCATCGATCCATATTTAAAACAGGCCCGATTACACTATCTGCAACTACTGGGATGTCGTTTACCTCAATGTTTACACTCGGGTTGATCTGATCTGACATTACCCACACTAGCTACGGAGGTAGCTCTCGAACTCACAGGTGGTTTATTTTGATCACGTTTGGTATAATCCGTATTAGTATTTGAACGGCTAGAATCATCTTGGAACTTCTTTGATGCCGACTAAAATGACTTACTGAATAATCTCTTACGTGAATCTCTAGCTTCAAAATCAACTTTTCTCTTTTCTTTCCCAAGCTCTTCAGCTTTGCAGGCTCGCTCAACCAGTACCACAAACTCTTTTATCTCAAGTATGCCAAATAACAATTTAATGTCTTCATTCAGCCCGTCTTCAAATCTTTTACACATTATGGCTTCGGTAGAAACACACTCTCGGGCATACTGATTGAGTCTCACAAATTTTCGCTCATACTCTGTCACGGTCATCCGACCCTGTTTCAGCTCTAGAAATTCTTTACATTTCTGATAAATAAATCTCTGGCTGATATATTTCTTACGAAACTCAGTCTGAAAGAATTCCCAGGTCACCTGCTCTCTCGGAACCACCGATACTAGGGTATTCCACTAGTGATATGTGGTGTCTCGTAATAGAGATATAGCATATTTCAGACATTCATCTGGAGTACAAGATAGTTCATCAAACACATGGATGGTATTATCAAGCTAGAATTTATCTCGCTCAGCATAATCATCATCAGTAGCTTTGAACTCTTCAGCCCCATGGGTTTGAACTCAAGTAAGTGATTATGCTGAGCGAGATAAATTCTTCGCTCAGCATAATAATAATCATCAAGTAAGTGACCCATTGAGATTACAAAATCTTCGCTCAGAATAAATCGTAGCTCTGATACCAATAAAATGTAACACCGCTAACCCGTATCCGTCACCAGATTAGGGTAACAAGGCATTACCGGACAAAAGAACACAATTCTGATCATCCTTACATTTGCACCAGTCATGTTCATATATATGTAACATTTAAGTTATGCTTCAAATTTGAATTGCATTATATGATGTTTAAATTATTGAATTGTTGGTTGGTAAGTTTTACTTATTTAGCATATGAGCTTACTAAGCTTTATAGCTTACTCTGTTTATTTTTTCATGTTTTACAGTGCATATCAAAGCTAGCTTGAATTGGGAGTCATTGGAGATTGCATCACACTATCAAGCTTCTACTTTGGTACTTTTGAGCTTATGTTTTGGTTATATGGCATGTATAGGACTTATGGTCATTTTAGTTTATGGTTTGGTAATGAATTTAGCCATTTGAATTGGCTTGTAAATGTTAAGTGTTTGGTCTTATGTATAGCCATAAGAGTTAGCTTATTTTGGTATATTTGGTGATGTATATATATGTGCAAATGTCCTTTGTTATGTATTTGGTAAATTGAGTATCACATAGTTGATAATTAAGAATTGGTATGCTTGTGATTTAGGTAAAGTGATGTATGAAAGAAAGTGCATATATGAAGTTAACTAGTTAAGTGAATTGAGAATGTGAATTTGGTATAAAATTGAATAGCCTAATGTGGTACTTGTGTGCCTTGTTGTTTTTGGTATGGAAATGGTATGAATTATGTTTGGTTAAGGTTGGTTGAATGTCTATTTATGCCATAATATGTGTCATTTGGATTGTATAGGTGTATGCAAATTTGGGTGAGAAAGATGGCTTGGTAAATAGCCTATTTTTGTCCACACGGGTAGAGACAGGGGCGTGAGTCCCAGCCGTATGTGACACACGGTCAGGTGACACGACTGTGTGTGTAACATCCAAAAATAGGGCCTAGTCAGAATAGTGGTTTCGAGCCCATCGATCCGACATTAAAATCTTTATTTCGTGATTATTATGAGGTCTAGAATATGAAAATAAGCGTGTTAAAGTTTCATGAAGAAATTCTAAGTATAAGGTGTCCAATTGGAAATTTAGGGACCAAATTTAATAAATTGCAAAAATTGGGTTCTAGAAGAAATTTGCATGAAACTGCTTTGAATTATAAATTAGAAGGTCTTAAATACCAATTTGCTCAATTTCTATGTTTTTGGACAAAAATGGGCATGCATAGAAAAATTTGGATGTTTTGTAGGGAGGGGCATTTTGGTCAATTGGTAATAAACTTAATAGAAAAGGAAAATCAAGCTAAAATTAGCTCATTTTCTTCTCCATGCTACCGAAATTCTAAGGGTCTCCATAGCTAGGGTTTTCCAACATTTCAAGCTTGATAATAAGTCAATCCTAGCCTCGTTTTCAATGTTCTTTGTATTTTTGAGATCCTCGTAACATGCTTTTTCTATTTCTACCCATATCTCATGCTAGGGTTCATGTTTAGAAAATTACCCATGCATGAGGTGTTTGTGTTTTGATGATTTATGAAGGAATATGAGAGTTTAAAGGATGGTAAACAACTTTTACTAAGTGGTTTTTCATGGAAATGACTTAAAGGACTAAATTGTAAAAGTTGTGAAAATGGGTAGAAAAATATGGAATGAAGGAAAAAAATAGGCTGCTATGAGTGTGAATAACACTCGGCTAGGCAAGGGTAACCAAGGAATTTCATGCATTCCATTATACTAGCTTAGGGACTAATTTGTAAAAATGTAAAATGTTAGGGGTAAAATGGTTATTTTATCGGGGGGTAAACTCCAAAATGAATGGTATGAGGTATTAATAATTTATTTTTACTAATATAGACCCCGAGGAACCAATTTCTGAGGTCGACCGTGGAAAACAAAAGGTTTCGAAATAACCGAAATACGAAATCGAAGCAATTACCAGGTAAGTTCGTGTAACTCGAAGTAAACTTTAAATATACCTAAAAAAGCATATTCTTAAATGTATGTTAATTTAGATATTGATTGCATGACAATCCATAAAATGTGGTAGTGTGAAATGAGAAAGATGACAATCGTCCCGGTTGAATAAAAAAGGGAGATTCAATGGGTAAATTCTTGCTTACATGACATGAGATCCTGCATGTGTTGCAGAAAGGGATTTAGCCTGGATGAGTAATCCGAGGATCTCACTATAGTACGAATCCAACCCAGACGGGTGTTCCTTAAGTGATTCAACCTCTCGATGAATATATGTGCATTGTGGATTTAGCCCGGATGGGTAATACGATTAAGGACTGAAATTAGCCTGGACTGGCATTTCAGATCTGAGCATATTGGAGTAATTATCGTTGTAAGGGATTTAGCCTGGAATGGTAATCCCAGCAATACTCATTGAATTTATGTTATAAGGGATTTAACCTGGACTGGTAATCCTGCTGTAAGAGTGAGGTTCACGGGAGGGTGTATTTAAAATGGTCACTAGCATAACTTGACGGTAAACGGGATACCCATCGAGATTTCTGAAAAATTCAATGGGACTATAATGGGAAACGAGAATGGAAATGTTTGAATTGATGAGCTCATCTAAGATTAATGTTATATTTCTTGAGATGAAACTAACTTGATGATTGAGTGTATGTGATAAGGAATTTATACTATGCATGTTTGGCATGAATATCTTTTATGGTTGTGTGCTAAATAAACAGTAAGCTTACCTTCCTGTTATTCGAACTTACTAAGCATGTTAATGCTTACCCCCTTTCCTTTCTCTGTTTTACAGAGCTCGTGGACTTGTGAAGATTGGAAGACGATTGGAGTATTGTCAACACTATTAGCTTATCTTGCTTTGGTATATAGATACTTTTACTTTGTTATAATGGCATGTATAGGTTTTTGGTTATTTTGTTATATGTGTCATTGGTTAGCCAATGTAAAGGCTTGAATGATATACCTATTCACTTTGTATAAGGCCATAAGACATGGCTCATTTTGATGTAGGTTGTAATTCTACTAATTGTGCATGATGGTGTTTAAATGTTCATATGATGGTTAAATATGGTGTATCATGAATGGACAAGTGGAATGTGGCCAAATCACTTAGAAATGGTTAGGTCATAGTTGGCAATGAATTATAAAATGAGCCAAGTATAAATGTGTTACATGATATTCTAACCCTTAATACAAAGAGAATAATTTAGCATGTACAAAACCGATGAGATGAGGTTAACATGAAATAGACCATTGATGTTAGTCATTGAGCATATTTAGGCCATGTTAAATACCATTAAAGTTCACAAATGTGTATGGATGTTGAGGGTGACCATTGCCTTGGATCGTAGCCTCCAAAAAGGTTCACACGGGTCGACACACGGGCGTGTGTCTAGGCTATGTGTGACACACGGTCTACCCCATGGGCGTGTGGTACGGCCGTATGTCCCCTGCACCTAATATTTTTAGGTAAGTATGCATGGTAGTAAACACACGGGTAGAGACACGACCGTGTGTCTCAATCGTATGGAGGGTACGGCCTAGCACACAGGCGTGTGTCTCGGCCATGTGCCCCTAAATGCATGATGACTTTATAAATAGAATGCTCAAGTTATTGGACATGGGCGACAACACAGGCATGTCTAGGCTGTGTGAAGGACACGGGCGTGTGCTCGGCCGTGTGAAAACCATAGTAAGTTTGAAATGGAAAATAAATTCAATTAATTCTACACGGGTAAGGGACACGGGCGTGTCCCAAAGCACACGGGCGTGTGCATTGCCTCCACACGGGCGTGTGAGGCTTAAACCTAAGAATTTTCCTAAGATTTTCTTAAGCCCTTGGTTTAGTCCCGGACCATTCTCAATACATGTTTTAGGCCTTGTAGGCCCATAATAGGGACACTATGAATATGTTTGATTGGTTTTAATTTGGAACGAAATTTTAAAGCCCAAAATTTTCCAGAAAAGTCATGTTTGTGTACAGTAATGCCCCGTGCCTTGTCCCAGTCTCGGGTACGGGTAAGGGGTGTTACAGTGTGTCCCCTAGTGTTTAATTAGAAATCAAGTCAGTATGCTCCACACGGCCCAACAGACAAGCGTGTGACTTAGCCGTGTGGCTTAAGTCAGTATACCCTACAGGTTTGGCACGGCCTAGCACACGGCTTGGCACACAGGCGCGTAAGACCATTTCGAAGGGCACACGGGCTGGTCACACGGGTGTGTGGTTGGCCATGTGACCCAAGTTAGGGAGTTACACGGGGTCGGGCATAGCCATATGATCCCATTTCGAATGTCCATTGGTAAATTTGATGCTAAAAGTGAGAAAGGAATTTTTCTTTGTTATGCTTTAAATTCTAAAGCTTTTCGAATGTTTAACAAAAGAACTTTAGTAGTAGAAGAGTCTATACATGTTATTTTTATGACTCTAAACTTCCTCTTAGAAAGGATTCTTGTATTAACGATGATGATGTATAAACTTCTTATAAGGATAATAAAGTTGATCAATCATCAAGTGAGAAGATACAAGAACAAACTCAAGATGCTTTAAAGGAGCTTACAATAGAGGCGAGGGAAGTCACTCATCCAAGAGAGTTCAACTATGTGAAAGATGGTAAGATTTTGAGAGATCCATCGAAATAGGTAACCACTCGATCTTCTCATATAAATACATGTAATTATGTTGCATTTATTTCATGCATTAAGCCTAAAAATATCAATGAAGCATTAAAAGATGAATATTGGATATTGGCTATGCATGAAATGTTAAATCAATTTAAGATAAGTAAAGTATGGACCCTAGTTGAAAGACCTAGTGAAAAATCTACTATAGGTACTAAGTGGGGTTTTAGTAACAAGCTAGGTGAGAGTGAAAACATAGTGAGAAACATGGCTAGGCTTGTTGCTCAAGGTTACACTCAAGAGGAAGGAATAAACTTTCATGAAACATAAGCTCCCATAGCTAGAACAGAAGCCATTTGGATGTTTTTAGCTTTTGCATGCTTTAATGATTTTAAATTATATCAAATGGATGTAAAAAGTGTTTTTCTAAATAGTTTTCTAAATAAGAAAGTGTATGTTGAACATCCACCCGGTTTTGAAGATTTAAAACTTTTGAACCATGTTTTCAAACTTTCAAAAGCTTTATATGGTTTGAAATAAGCTCCTATAGCTTGGTATGAAAGGATATCAAATTTTCTTATTATAAAAGGTTTTAGTAAAGGGAAGGTTGACACAACACTTTTTATTAAAAGAAAAGACAAGTATTTATTAGTAGTTCAAATATATGTTGATTACGTCATTCTTTGTTCAACTAATGATCTTCTTTGTCAATAATTTTCAAATCTAATGCAAGGTGAATTTTCAAAGCTAAGTACACATGGAAATGTCACACCCCAAGTCTGACGGATCTCAGATTTTTGGGTATAATGGCAAAATAATCTGTTTGGCAAAGTGTAATCCGCCCATATGTTTCTTTTGGCGCATAGGTGTAAGCATATAGTAACCGTCGTATAAGTACATGAAGATTTTTATTTAGATTATTTTGCTTTTTAAAGAGAAATTTTTGGTTATGGGTTAATGCCAAAGCAATAGTACACCTTGTTTGTCTAAAGTATTGTGCTAGTTAGGTTGTAAAGTAATCTAGTTAGGATCAAACTAAATAGACTAGTTTGATATATATAAGACATGATTCTCATTTATGTTTCTCTTGGAAACTGTAGGCCATTAAGAAGGACAAATTCTAAAGTTGTAACATTTGTTAAGTTCCTCTAAGTAGGATGGGTCATATATATATGTGTGAGAAGGGTTCAGAAAAGGGTATTCTTTTTCCTTCAATGATACTTTATAATTCTGGTTCTTTAAATCTAATGGTATCTTTTCCTTAATAAGCTAGAAGTTAAGGATTCTTAGTTTAATCAGTGATCATTCTATCAGAGTTTGAAATGATAATTAATTGTATGAAAATGAATTTTAATTATGATCCTATATTCTGTAAGCAATTGCTGTTACTGGTTTGAGAATGATGTCTAAGTATGGAGCTTAAAACTACAGCAGGTGAGTTTAAGGTGATTCTCTATCCTGCCTCTTATATGTGGACTATTCAAGTAGAAGGATATATATAAAGGATGATGGTATTTATAATAATTGGTAAGTGTATGAGTAAAGTAAAGATGAGATATGTGCTATATGTATTAAGTTTTGTTGAAAAGGATGTTGATTGGTAAACATACAGGTAAAGTTTGATATACATAAAGTACGAATCAGTCTAGAATGTAAACAATTTTGGGCAAGTGAATGTCGAGCAATGTTTCTCTGTGAAGCCATTGGTAGGGAGTTATATTGCTAACCAGATTGGCAGGTCATGATATGAAATTAAATTTTAGACCATGAGATTAAGACCTATAACATCGTATGATATGAGCACACTCATGGTGTAGCCTCGAGTAAGGTGAAGACTGGATTGGAAGATCACGATACATGAATGTGTATAACTCCTTGTGGCTCAGACATATGAAAGATTTGACTGTATGTATATTCATGGTGTAGCCTTCAATAATGTATAAATCGAATTGGTAGATAACAATACGTGAAATTATATATATGCCCATGAGGGAGTGATTTAGCATAATTTGGTGTAATAGATTAAACTAGTTTTTGCACTTGAGGTGTAACACCCCAAACTTGGCCTAGACGTTATGGCCGAATCTGCGATGTCACATTGAAGTGTGTTTTGAAAAGCATCGTTTTGTTGAAAAATTCGTACTATATTAAAACCCTCATAGTGATCTTTTACAAAACTTAATGATATCTTGTTCGATGTTAAAAACTCAAGTGGGTTTATCAAAAAGTTTAATCATTTTAGATTGTTATTACACTTTAAAAACAATGTTTGCTTGCGGAAGCTTTTAAAGTATGTTGCAATGCCATACGTATTGAGGGTTAAGTTGATACATTACAATGAAATTTATGAAAATAGAGTGAAATAGGAAATATTATTGCGATAGAGTAATTATAGGTTAGTCAATATGTGCAACGAAAGAAAATTTTAAAAAGAAAAAAAATGAGTAGAAAAAGTTCTTGAGAATAAATGAATTCGTGAATGAGAAATGTATTGAAAAACAAGAGAGAATAGTGACAAAGTCACCAAAAGTAGAAAGACTCATTCATTAGTGCACAGAAACTTGTGAGCTATCCATAGTTGTTGTATTATGCTATGATTTCCTATGGAGAAATAAAAAAGGTGAGAAAAGGAGAAATAAGGCGGTGAGTAGGGAATGGGTGCTAAGAGGGGAGAATAGGGAACAATTTGATGTGCCAAACTATTTTCATGCTTTAAACTATTTTATGCTTACATTTCTTGAATTCCATACATGTCCAAAGCCTCAAAACAATACAAGACGAAAATCCCAATGTGATCTAGGTAGACTTATTTATGAATTGACATCATACTAAATAATTGCATTTACGACTATTTGTATTTTGCTAGGATAATCAAATTACATGTATAACTTCTTGATGGATCCTTACATTTGAAACCTTTAATGTTTGAATGCTTTTTAATATACTAAACTTAGGTGTTTGATATCAAAAGTTGTAAGTCAGCGATATATCATGCCAATATCATTTGTAAATATGAAATGCTTAGTCATGTGCTCCAAAACTAACAATTGTACCATATTTTCTCAAGGATCATCTTTTAATTAATGTTTTTGTTTTCTTTGCTTGAGGACAAGCAATGAATTAAGTGTGGGGGAGTTTGATCTATCGTAATTCGGTGTAGCAGAGTAAACTAGTTTTTGCACTTGAGGAGCTTGAATACAAGAACTTTTGTTATGATTTATTTAAGTCTTCTTAGTTTCGTTTACAATCAATAAAAACTGTAATTTGAGTCATTTACAATCAATCGTTGTGTTGCAACACAGGGAGTGTGACGTCGCAACATAGGGGGTAGAGATAAAGAATTCCAAGACTGCATTTAGTGTCGTGCCAAAACCAAAAGATGTTGCGACACACCCTTAAGGCTACCTTGTGTAACACCCCTATCCCGTAACCGTCGCCGGATTAGGTAAGGGGCATCACCAGACAGACAGAGCATTTAAGAACAATACAGAATCATAGATATTAAATAACATTGATACTCAGGCATTCATTGACAATTCATCCAATAAAATGGTCTATAAGACCAACAGCATACATTTAGGAGAGGTCGGGACTAAACCAAACCCATTCAAAATTTTCAAAACTTAATCAAACATTCAAAACTTTCAAAGTTACACGCCAGTGTGACTAGGCCGTGTGACTCACACGGGCATAAGCCACGCCCATGTGATCCAACCGTGCCAAAATGAGGTCCTATACTGACTTTTTAACACGGCCAATAAGCACGTCCTTGTGCCATGACCGTGTAAAATTTAGCTAGCTACTGACTTTTTCACACTGCCACAAGGCACGCCTATGTTCCCTACCCGTGTGGCACAATGCAGGCTTGGTTTAAGCCAATTTGCCACCCCTCTTGGGTCCAATCCTACAAGCAATAATATACCACATTCATACCAAAATGCTCATTCATAACTCACTTATGACACTTTTTCATTCATGCTTAAACTTACCATTTCCTTAACTTGGCACATATCAAAATGACCATTTCACACAAGGCCATCTAACTATTATAACATGTACAATCATACCAATGTTAGCCAACTCTCATGGCTTAACATATTATAAATAAATCAAAACTTACATACTTAAACATTCTAGCCTATACATGCCATCCTTATCAATATGTACATTTCCAAAAGTACCAAAAATGAGCTTGATAGTGTAGTGACAATCCTTGACTATCCCGAGCCTTCTGTATCTACGATAACTGTAAAACAGACAGAAATTACACAGAGTAAGCTACAAAGAGGTTAGTAAGTCAAATACAATTACAAAACTAATATATCATATAAGTAACAGTTAATGACCAGAATTCACAACCGTCCCATAAAATATTTCCTTACTTCACAGAAACATAGTCTTTTCTATTCAGAAATCTAGTACGATACAAACGTACCTGTATGAATTATACATTCCATATATTTATACCATATCTCTTACTTTATCATCGGAAAAATCTAGAAACGGAATAGATATTCACAGATAGGTACAATGCCAACATCCTAGACATGGTCTTACATGTAATTCAGTATCAAAGCCTCTGTCCCAGACAGGGTCTTACACGAAATTTCAAATCGAGGCCGGTGTCCCAGACACGGTCTTACACAATATCTCAGAGCAATATCAACATTCCTTCAGAACATATAGAGCTTCTCATACACCAACATATTATCAGAGTTTATTCGTCAGGCTCTCAAGGCCGTCCAATGCAGATAACAGTTTATATACACAGGATTTAATCAACTTAACACGTAAGTGTAGTTTGACTTACCTCGTACAAATTTTGGACGAAAACGAGTCGACTATTCAATTATTTTAGACTTCCCTCAATCTAAATCCAATTTTATTTGTTCTTGATCTAATACAATGCAAATTCAACCATTCAATCATTCATTTCATTCAAAATAATCCATGAACACATATTTTAGGCACTTTTCACTTTAGCCCTTACATTTTCACACTTTGGCAATTTACTCTATTCTTCACCAAATCACAATTATGCAAAATTCACCAAAACTATAGCTTGACCGAATACTTATAGCTTTCATATAAGTCCAAGTAACATATTTAATTCACAATTTAGTCCTTCAAAACCTTATTTTCACAAATTAGCCCAAATAGCTCTATTTCATCAAAATTCAAAGATAAAACTTATAAATCATCTACCAAACCTTCATAATTCATCCAAAAACATCATAAAAATCATGATCTCAACAATTGGATTTCATGAAATCTTTAACAGAAATAGAAATTCAGACATGGGCTTTGAAGAACACGAAGCAACGATCACAGAAACGTAGAAATTATCAAAAATGGACGAAAATTCATACCTTAATTGAGCCTTAATCTAGCCGAACCCTAAATGCTTTTATTTCTTTTCTTTCTCTTTGAATTTCGACAAGTATGGGTGAACATTTCATCCATTAACATATTTTTTTATTATATTATGCATTAATATGCACTTTACCATTTTACCCTTTTATTAAACCATTAATAAACCATTATATTAAGGTCATAATTGTCCACTCATGCTTTCAATGGTTTAATAAAAACATTAGGACCTTTGCTTTAGAAAACCATGGCAAAAAGACACTTTTAACATATAACATGCAACTTTTGCATTTTACGCGATTAAGTCCTTTTTCATAATTAAACACAGAAACAGACAAATTAAATCACAGAAATTTCATAGATGTAAATTCACATATCATAAACACAGGAAATGATATTAAAATATTTTTTGGACTTAGATTTGTGGTCCTGAAACCACTATTCTGACTAGGGTCAAAATCGAACTGTTACAATTCTCCCCTCTTAGGGATTTTCGTCCTCGAAAATCTTACCGTTAAATAGATTGGGATATTGCTGTTTCATTGCATCTTTAGGCTCCCACGTAGCTTTTTCTACTCCGTGTCTATGCCACAATACTTTGACTAACAGAATTCTCTTATTATGCAATTCTTTAGTCTCACTAGACAGAATTCAAATCGGCTTTTCTTCATAAGTCATATCAGAATAGATTTCAATATCAGACGGAGAAATTACATGTGAAGGATCAGATCTGTATCGTCGAAGCATCGATACATGAAATACATTGTGAATCTTTTCCAATTCAGATGGTAGTCTCAATCTATAAACAACCGGCCCAATTCGTTCAATGATTTCATACGGTCCGATGGACCTCGGACTTAACTTACCCTTTTTACCAAATCGAAACAGTTTCTTCCACGGAGATACCTTCAAAAATACTTTATCACCGATCTTATATTCGATATCTTTTCGTTTTAAATCCGCATAAGATTTCTGATGATCAGAGGCAGCTTTCAGACTATCTCAGATTATTTTCACTTTCTGTTCTGTTTCTTTTATCAGATCAACACCGTAAATTTTATTCTCACTAAGCTCAGACCAGTATAACGGAGTTCTACACTTTCTACCATATAAGGCTTCATACGGTGCCATTTTGATGCTTGATTGAAGACTGTTATTATAAGCGAATTCAATCAAAGGTAGGTATTGTTCCCATGTACCTTCGAACTCAAGAATGTAACATCTCAACATGTCCTCGAGTATCTGAGTAATCCACTCAGATTGACCATCTGTTTGCGGATGAAAAGCAGTGCTGAAATGCAATTTAGTACCCAGAGCATCTTGCAATTTCATCCAGAATTGTGATGCAAATCTCGGATCTCTATCTGACACAATCGAAAAAGGTAAACCATGCAATCTCACAATATCAGAAATATAAAGCTCAGCTAGCTTATCAAGTGAGAAATTAGAATGTACCGGAACAAAATGAGCTGACTTCATTAATCTATCCACTACAACCCAGATCGAATCTTTCTTTCTCAGAGACAAGGGCAAACCCGAAACAAAATCCATGGTCACACGATCCCATTTCCATTCTGGAATCATAATCGGTTGCAACAAACCTGATGGCACCTGATGTTCAGCTTTAAATTGCTGATAGATCAAACATTTAGAAACAAAATCAGAAACATCTCTTTTCATTCCCGGCCACCAGTAAAGTTATTTCAAGTCGTTATACATTTTCGTACTCCCCGGATGTACAAAAAATCTACTACTGCGAGCCTCACTCAAAATCATCTGATTTAATTCTGGATTTCTCGAAACACAAAGTCTATTTCTGAATCTCAAACAATTATTAACATCAACCCAGAATTCAAAATCACACAGAGTTCGTTTAGCTAGCAATTAATTGTCAGATTTCTAAGCCTCACAAATCTATTGTATAAACAAGGGTTTTGCTTTCAGTTCTGCTAAAACTAAACCATCATCAGACAGATTCAAATGAGCGTTCACTATAATCAACGCAAACAATGATTTCTAACTTAAGGCATCAGCAACAACTTTTGCTTTTCTCGGATGATAATCAATAACTAACTCGTAGTCTTTTAACAATTCTAACCATCTTCTCTGTCGCAGATTCAAATCTTTTTGCGTCAATAAATACTTTAGACTTTTATGATCAGAAAACACGTGACATTTCTCACCGAACAGATAGTGACGCTAGATTTTCAAGGCAAACACAATAGCAGCTAACTCAAGATCGTGTGTCGGATAGTTCTATTCATGAGGCTTTAACTGCCTTGAAGCATAAGCGATGACTTTACTTTCTTGCATTAGCACACATCCCAAACCAATCAACCAAGCATCGCTGTAAATTACAAATTCTTTACCTAATTTAGGTAATTTAGGTTTTACTAATACCGGAGCTTCAATCAACAAAGCTTTCAACTGATCAAAACTATTCTAACACTTGTCAGACCAATCAAACTTCGCATCTTTCTGTAGTAGTTTTGTCAACGGAGTTGCAATCATCAAAAAACCTTTTACAAACCTTCTATAGTAACCAGCAAGTCCCAGAAAACTACGGACTTCAGATACATTTCTCGAAGGTTTTCAATCCATAAGAACTGAAATTTTGCTCAGATCAACTCGGATTCCAGAGGCTGATACAATATGGCCTAGAAAACCAACTTCTCGAAACCAGAATTCACATTTACTGAACTTTGCATACAACTATTTATGTGACAGCCCTAATGTGACCCTAGTCGGAAAGTGGTTTCGGGACCACAAAATCGAGTCATAAAAATAATTAACCGTTATATTCTATGCTTATTGTATGTGTACATGCATGTGTGAAAGTTTCATGCTTTAATTTTGTCATTTGTATGTGAAATTTATTATATAGGACTTATGTGAGACAATTGTGAAATGTGATAAGTTAATTTTAAAGTGGCCTATTAATGCATCTTACAAAAAGGTTGGACTTGCATGTCAAATATCTTTTTTTGTTAATAGTGGCTGGCCATAATAATGCTTTTATATTAAATATATGTATTAATTATTAGTTAAATGGCTTTATACTTTATAATATAGATGAATAAAAATAAAAATAAGAGAAAAAGAAGGTGATGAAAAAAAAGCTTCATCTTTGTTCTTCTTGGCCGAATTGAAGAAAGAAAAGGGGTAAAAACTTTCGGTCACTTTAAGCTTGAGGAAGGTTAGTAAATTATGTTAGTTTTTGAAATTTTAAGCTTATTTTAAGTTAATTAGCTATTTTCATACTTAGCCCATGTCAAAACTTTGATATTTGAATGATAATTTAAGCATTCAGTTGTGGTTGTTGAGGGAGGAGATGGGATTTTTGTCTTGAACAATTGTTTTGTATTTAAATGTTAAATGTGAGCAAATGCCGTTTGGGTGATTGAATGAAATAATTAGAGGTTTAATTATCAAAAGGTTCAGCATTGTATATGATTTTTAAGGTATAATTTTAAATAATATAAATAATGTTATGCATAGGTTTTGGTTTTGATAGTATCTATATAAGTATCATTAGTTCATTTTGATAATATGGTATGAAGTGATTCATAAAAATATTATGGTGGCTTAAGTTTAATAACATTTGGCTAAGGATTATAAGTGTTAGTTAATTCGGTATAAGAGTATAAATGTTAATTACTTTGTATCTGAAGTTTTGAACAATAGGTAGTGGTTAATTAAAGGGATGAAGGTTAAATCTTTAAGTTTGGTTAAATTGGGCATTCGGCATTACTTATGACATTGGATATGAGTGTATGAAAGGTTAAGTTTAAGTAGTTAGGTGCGTTAAAATACTTGATGATTTGGGTGTTACCTATGGTTAATTCGGTTATGGTCTTTGCATGAGTAAAAATATACATATGGAAATGGTTGTTATATTTTATTAAAGTGTTAATATATGCATTTTTGCTAAGGAATATTCAGCTATGTTATATATATATTGAGATGATTATAATGGATAAAAGGTAAGAGTAATTTCAGTTTGTTAAATATGCAGTACGTGTATGGCAAATTGTATAAATATGATGCATTGAAGTTACCCTATATGATTGAATAGGTAATTAGATTGCTAGTGGTATATATATGTATTTCTATTCATGGTAACTTGGCATGTGAAATGGGTGTATGTTAGTCAATATATGCACTTGAGGTGATGTGTTAAAATAATTAAGTATATGGTTTGATTTCATTATTGAGTATAAGGGTTGAGTGCTTTACATTGCCTTTGATGTTCGAAATGATTAAACAAATTCATTTGTTTAAATTAAGCACAAGAGCAAAGAAGAGCTAGATCCGATAGGGGAAAGGAGAAAGAAATCGAATAGCCTATCCACAACTGTTCAAAAATATCCAAGGTAAGTTTTGAGTAATTACAGTTATTAGATAATTGATGTAATGAGATAAGTATGATAAATGAATTGCAACCTATTGTCTCTACTTGAATAAGGTTGTTTAATAACTAAATTGAGCATATGGCATGCAACCGAATGGATATTAAGAGTTAAGCTGAGATAGTGAAATGGTTATGTGTTCTTGCGTATAAGTGTTGAACCGAAAGTTATATTGAAAGTGTGTTTTCTTTGTGTGCTTATACTCGAATAAAGCAATTGAAGTACAAATGTGATATATTATGTGAGCCGAGTTATCATGTGAGTAAATATGCTTAGCACTCGATTTATAACATATCTGGGTTAAAGTCCCGCAAGCTTCGTCTTGATGCATGCATGATCGTGGTTAAATCCGCATGAGCTTCGTCTTTGGTACTATATCCGGGTTAAATCCTACAGGCTTCGTGCTAGTACTATATCCGGGCTTAAAGTTCCGCAGGCTTTGTGCTAGTGACTGAATTCGGGTTTTGAAACCTAGTAGGCTTAACGTCGGTGATTCGAGCGAGACTACAAATTCGAATGTTCAAAGCAAACTATTATTGATTATGTATGATATATGATAATGACCAGGTACGTATTATGTACTTATACGTGAATTGATTTCAAAGTGAGTTATTAGTATCAAATAACGATATAATTGTGTGGATGATTATTATATCTACGAACAAGAAAATGACCTATTCGGCCGATGTCTGTCATTATATGAAAATATGTGAATTAATTTAGTTGTATGAACCATAAAGTAAAGTAAAGCATGTGCTGAAAATTTCTTTGTATATATACATATATATTCGGCCAATAGGCTTTATATGTGGTATACTTGTGTATATTCGGACGAGTGATTGTTATTAGAATACGAGTTTTGTGATATTAAATGCTCGTTTTAATGACACGTTTTAATTGTTTGCAATGCTTTAAACTTACTAAGTCTCGAAAGCTTACTCTATTCTTTATTTCTTTGTTTTATAAATTATCGATAGTGGCTACCGACTCGAGGATCATTAGCAGTTCATCATACTATCTCCCCTTTTTGGTACAGTTATATTTTGGCCTTGATATGGCATGTATAGGTCAGGCCGGTGACAGTTATGTTTTGTAATTGTAAATATTTTGGCCATGTGAAAATGGTATATACATATATAACTCAAAGATCAGTATGTTTTCAGCTCGATTTCTGTTTTAGTTGGGAGATTATGTGAATGAAATTAAATGTTTAGCTCAGTAATACCTCATAGCCTAAACCGGCGATCAGACTCGGGCAAGGGGTGTTACAGTTTATTCATTACGTGAATAAATCAATATGTCATCAATAAATACAACAACAAATTGATCTAAATACGGTCTGAAAATCCTATTCATCAAATCTATAAAAATAGCAGGTGCATTCGTTAATCCAAAAGACATAACTAAAAAATCATAATGCCCGTACCTCATTCTAAAAGCAGTTTTCAAAATGTCAGAGTCCTTTACTCGCAACTGATAGTAACCCGATCTCAGATCTATCTTAGAAAACATAGTAGCACCTTTTAACTGATGGAACAAGTCATCAATCCGGGGCAAAGGATATTTGTTCTGTACGGTCACTTTATTAAGCTGGCGATAATCAATACACATTCTCATTGTGCCATCTTTCTTTTTTACAAACAGAACCAGAGCACTCCAAGGTGAGAAACTCTGTCTAGCAAATCCTCGATCGAACAATTCTTGCAACTGAGATTTCAATTCCTTTAATTCAGTCAGATCCATTCTATACAGAGCTATCGATATCAGAGTAGTACCAGGTACTAATTCAATGCCAAACTCGACTTCTCGAATTGGAGGCAAACCAGGTAATTCTTCAGGAAACACATCAGAGAATTCACAGACAATAGGCACTGATTCAATTTTCTTATCATCCACTTTCGAGTCTAACACATAAGCTAAGTAGGCTTCACAACCTTTCTTTACATAATTCTGTGCTTTCATTGCAGATATCATAACCGGTAGTCCATTTAGATCACTAGACTCAATTTGAATTATCTCATCATTCTTACATCTTAAGTCAATGACTTTTCGTTTACAGTTCACAATAGCATCGTGCAACGTTAACCAGTCCATTCCCAGAATTATATCAAACTCGTCGAAAGGCAATAGCATCAGATCAGATGGAAAACAGATATCTCGAATCAATAACGGACAATTCTGGCAGACTTTATCAACCAAAACACTTTTGCCCAAGGGATTTGATACTTTAACTACAAATTCAGTAGACTCTACAGGCAAAGTCTTCCTACGTACTAAATTCATGCTGATCCAGAGTCTATCAATGCAATCAGAAAAGTATCATAAAGAGTGAAAGTACCAGTAATCACGTCTAGTGATGAAGCTTCCTCATGAGCTCGGATAACATAGGCTCTGGCAGGTGCTCTGGCCTCAGATCTAACAACAGTATCTCTAGTAGCTCTTTGACCACCACTTGCATTTCTCGAATTTCTAGAAGGTCTACCTCTAGCTGAGGTGTTACTCGGTCTCGAATTTCGTACATTCTCTTGCTCAGCAGGTTCAGAACAATCTCTTACAAAATGATCCAGAGATTCACATCAGAAACAAGCTCAGTCATTCAATCTACAATATCCCAGATGCCTTTTACCACAATGTTTACATTCAGGTCTCTCAGATCAGACATTTCCAACACTTGCAACAGAAGTAACAGGGGTCTGGTGTTCGAATACGATCTAGCTCGATCTCGGTTCGAATGTCCCACGTTAGTAATTGTACAGTTCTGATCATCTCAGAATTTTTTTGACCCAGACTAAAATGATTTGCTCAAAGATCTCTTTCTAGCATCTCTAGCTTTAAAATCAGCATTACTTTTCTCTTTACTTAGTTCTTCAGCCTTACAAGCTCACTCAACGAGCACCACCATTTCTTTAATCTCCAAAATTCCTACTAACAGACGAATATCTTCATTTAATCCATCCTCAAACCTTTTGCACATTATTGGTTCATTTGATACACATTCTCGAGCATATTGGCTCAATCTCATAAATTCTCGTTCGTATTCAATAACAGACATACGACACTGTTTAAGCTCGAGAAACTATTTACGTTTCTGATCAATGAATCTCTGACTAATATATTTCTTCCGAAATTCAGCTTGGAAGAAATCCCAAGTAATCCGTTCACTCAGAACCACAGATATTAAAGTTTTCCACCAATGGTACGCTGTGTCTCTCAGAAGTGAAACAGCACATTTAACACATTCCTCTGGAATTAGAGACATTTCATCAAATACCCGTATCATATTTTCTAACAAGAATTCTGCTCTTTCAGCATCATCATTCATTGTAGCTCGAAATTCTTCAGCCCCGTACTTCCTAATTTTATCAACTGGTGGTCTACTTGACTGAACTGGAATCACAGAAGTCATAACAAGAATTTTGAGAAGGATCAACCGGTGGTAGAGGTTGTTGAATAGCCAGATTGGTTCTAATGTATTGGGTGAACCAATCATTCCTCATCTGATAGAAGGCTTGTTTAGCCCCGCTATCTCGGCTACTCATAGCCGATTGAGAATCATCTTGCACCGTCCCTTGCGCAGGAGCAAGCGCATTACTTTCAACATCGTCAGCTACAGCTCTATTAGGATCTATTGCTATATAAAAGCACATTTTTATTGTCAGGATTCATCACACTATCACAGTTTTAGACATATGGCATGTATAGCTAGACTCACATACTCTATGGTAGTCCTAGAACTGACTAAACCATAACTCTGATACTAATAAAATGTAACACCCCTATCCCGTAACCGTCACCGGAATAGGTAAGGAGCATCACCAAATGGACAGAGCATTTCATTACAATACAGAATGACAGATATTAAATAACATTGATACTTAGGCATTCATCGACAATTCATCCAATAAAATGGTCTACAAGACCAACAACATACATTTAGGAGGGGTCGGGACTAAACTGAACCCATTCAAAATTTTTGAAACTTAATCAAACTTTCAAAACTTTCAAAGTCACACGTCCGTGTGACTAGGCCGTGTGACTCACACGGGCATAAGCCACACCCATGTGATCTAACCATGCCAAAATGTGGTCCTATATTTACTTTTTTTCACGGCCAATAGGCACGGCCGTGTGCCATGACCGTGTAAAATTTAGCTAGCTGCTGACTTTTTCACACGGCCACAAGGCACGCCCGTGTTCCCAGACCGTGTGGCACAATGCAGGCTTGGTTTAAGCCAATTTGCCTCCCCTCTTGGGTCCAATCCTACAAGCAATAATATACCACATTCATACCAAAATGCTCATTTATAACTCACTTATGACACTTTTTCATTCATGCTTAAACTTACCATTTCCTTAACTTGGCACATATCAAAATGACCATTTCACACAAGGCCATCTAACTATTATAACATGCACAATCATACCATTGTTAGCCAACTCTCATGGCTTAACATATTATATATAAATCAAAACTTACATACTTAAACATTCTAGCCTATACATGCCATCCTTATAAATACGTACATTTCCAAAAGTACCAAAAATGAGCTTGATAGTGTAGTGACAATCCTTGACTATCCCGAGCCTTCAATAGCTACGATAACTGTAAAATAGATAGAAATTACATAGAGTAAGCTACAACGAGGTTAGTAAGTCAAATACAATTACACAACTAATATATCATATAAGTAACAGTTAATGACCAGAATTCACAACCGTCCCATAGAATATTTCCTTACTTCACAGAAACATAGTCTTTTCTATTCAGAAATCTAGTACGATACAAACGTCCCTGTATGAATTATACATTCCATATATTTATACCATATCTCTTACTTTATCATCGGACAAATCTAGAAACGGAATAGATATTCACAGATAGGTACAATGCCAACATCCCAGACGTGGTCTTACATGTAATTTAGTATCAAAGCCTCTGTCCCAGACACGGTCTTACACGATATCTCAGAGCAGTATCAACATTCCTTCAGAACATACAGAGCTTCTCCTACACCAACATATTATCAGAGTTTATTCGTCAGGCTCTCAACGCCATCCAATGCAGATAACAGTTTATATACACAGGATTTAATCAACTTAACATGTAAGTGTAGTTTGACTTACCTCGTACGAATTTTGGACGAAAACGAGTCGACTATTCAATTACTTTAGACTTCCCTCGATCTAAATCCAATTTTCTTTGTTCTTGATCTAATACAATGCAAGTTCAGCCAGTCAATCATTCATTTCATTCAAAATAATCCATGAACACATATTTTGGGCACTTTTCACTTTAGCCCTTACATTTTCACACTTTGGCAATTTACTCTATTCTTCACCAAATCACAATTATGCAAAATTCACCAAAACTATAGCTTGACCGAATACTTATAGCTTTCATATAAGTCCAAGTAACACATTTAATTCACAATCTAGTCCTTCAAAACCTTATTTTCACAAATTAGCCCAAATAGCTCTATTTCATTAAAATTCAAAGTCAAAACTTATAAATCATCTACCAAACCTTCATAATTCATCCAAAAACATCACAAAACTCATGATATCAACAATGGAATTTCATGAAATCTTTAACAGAAATAGAAATTCAGACATGGGCTTTGAAGAACACGAAGTAACGATTACAGAAATGTAGAAATTATCAAAAACGGCATTTCATGGCTTAACATATTATATATAAATCAAAACTTACATACTTAAACATTCTAGACTATACATGCCATACTTATAAATATGTACATTTCCAAAAGTACCAAAAATGAGCTTGATAGTGTAGTGACAATTCTTGACTATCCCGAGCCTTCTGTAGCTACGATAATTGTAAAATCGACAGAAATTACACATAGTAAGCTACAAAGAGCTTAGTAAGTCAAATACAATTACACAACTAATATATCATATTTGTAACAGTTAATGACTAGAATTCACAACCGTCTCATAGAATATTTCCTTACTTCACAGAAACATAGTCTTTTCTATTCAAAAATCTAGTACGATACAAACGTACCTGTATGAATTATACAATCCATATATTTATACCATATCTCTTACTTTATCATCAGGCAAATCCAGAAACGGAATAAATATTCATACACAGGTACAATGCCAACGTCCCAGACGTGGTCTTACATATAATTCAGTATTGAAGCCTCTGTTCCAGACAGGGTCTTACATAAAATTTCTGATCGAGGCCAGTGTCCCAGGCACGGTCTTACACAATATCTCAGAGCAATATCTAGAGCAGCTTGATTTTGGGCCTAGTCGGAATAGTGGTTTCGGAACCACTATTCTGAGGCCAAAGAAAATTATTTTAATGTTCTTTTATGTGTTATAATATAATTTTATAAGTGCATGTAAATTTTGGTAAGTTAATTTTAGCGAATTCTAGTCCAATTTCGAAAAAGGACTAAATCGCATAAAAGGTAAAAGTTATCTTTTGATGCCTAAAGGTGTTAAATTGCTTTGTATCTTAAATTGGGGGTCTTTAAAGTGAAATTAGGCCATTGAAAGTGTGATGGCCGGCCAAGGGAGACAAGATGGTCATAAAAGCCAAAATTTGTGGCTTTTAGGTGACTAAAGTGACTAAAAATAGAATAAAAGAAAGAAAAGAAAGATATCATCTTTCCTCCATCTTCTCTCCATTGAAAATGGCAACAAAGAGAGGGTTTAGAAGCTGGAAACTTTCAGCAAAGAAACTCTCTTTATAGTAAGTGATTTTAAAGCTTTTTCTTGAAGATTTTTACATTTTTGTAACCCCTAAAGCATAAGCTTTCTAATGTGGGGACTATTGTGCAAAATGATGAAGAGTCTAGGGTTTTGCCATGAGAGAAAATGTGTTGTTTTTCAGGGTTTTTATGGAAGATTATGAGTCTTGGTAGTGTTATAAACAACTTTTATGAAAGGAGTTTGCATGAAAACACCTAAAATGAGGTATTTTGCAAAGTTGTAAAACAAGTTGTAAATGTGTGAAATAGTTAAAATTATGAGTTGACATAGTTATGAAAATGGTTCATATAGGCTTAAGGAGTAAAGAAATGTGATAAAAATTATTTTACGAGCGTAGGGACAATTTGGAAATTTTGGCAAAATATAGGGGAAAAATTGTAAAAATTGCCCAAGTGTGTCAATGGACTAATTTGATTAGTACATTGTTTTAATAAGTTCAATGTGATGTTATAGATGATGAAAATTGAGATTTGGACCTAGAACGGAAAGAAATCGATTAAGGGATAATTACGCCTTTTTCACCTTTGTCGTATCGAGGTAAGTTCGTATGTAAACAATACCATGCTATACATGTATTTAAATGTTATCATTACATGAATTGTAAAAATATTAATGTGTATGTGATTAATAGAATTATGATAAGACAAAGCCTTGATAGGCGAGGAAAAATCCCGTTTGAACCTTAGGAATAAAATAGGATACGAGTGACATGTCACTAGGAATTATGAGTCTAGATGACTAGCTCAAGAGTGAGCATTGAAATGTCATGAGATATGAGGTAGCTTTAGCTACAATTGAGGCACTTATGTGCAAAGGTTTTTCCGAGTATCCAATTAGTATTCCAAGTGTTCAACGGGTAATCCAAATAAAGAGTTGATGATGGTCCCAATGAGGTAAGTCATTGGTGAGTATGCACTTGAGTTATGTTACGAGTTGTGCAGGTACGTACACTAAGCCTATGAGAATGTCTTGGTATTTGAAAGATCTATGATGCATAAATATGTGTTCTTACTATGATGGATGAAATGATGTTGTATTAATTTTGTGAACAACGATCATGAATGAGTAACTTAGCCTTGAGAGATTTGAGTTACTGCAGTAATGTAACTTTGAAAATACTCTAAAAATAGTGTAAAATGAGTTAAAAGCTGAATAAAATATGCAATTAAATATTATTGATTCTAGTTTCTTATAAAAGAAACCTTTTAAGTCAAAGAATTTCCTATAATGATATATTTGAAGTTGTATGGAACAGGGTCAGAATGACTTCGAGATCCCCTATTCTAATTTGAGAAAATCATTATAAATTGTACAAAAATGGTTATGAGTTATGATTTATATTATTAGAATCCTCAATGAGTCTACTTTCAATATAAATAGACAAGAATATTATTCAAGTCTTGTGCTATGAGGTAATTGAACATTAGTACAGAAGGGTTGAAACTGTCAGATAGTGAATCAGGGGTAACTTTTAGGAATAAACTGTACTAATTGGCTAAGCCAAAAATTCTGGAAATTTTAGGGTAAAAATATACATGAGTCTAATTTCAGGGAAAATTAACAAAACTTAATTTTGAGTTTCGTAGCTCCAGATATAAATAATTTAGTGACTGTTGCTTAGGAAGACAGCTTGTCGTGAACTTGAGAATATGTTGTAAACATTGATAAAACATGTTAATGGGTTACTTATTGTTTTCATATGAACTTACTAAGCGTAAAGCTTTCTTTCCCATTTTTCCTAGGGTTGCCAGGTTAGATCGGGTTGGAGGCCGTCAGAGATATTATCACGCTGTCGAGTTAACGCTATTGGCGTAAGTAAATCCTAGTGGTTCGAGTCTATGGCATGTATAGGGTTTTAAATATTGAGTATGTGATATTATGATTTAGCCAAAGGTGTTGGCTTGTATTGATAAAGTGTTGTAGCCATGTGAATTGGCCTATGTTGGCTAATGACGTTGTGGGCATAAATGTTCATTCATATATATGTATGATACTATCTCTTATGATTGGCTTATAGCAAGTATGCCTAGAGATTGAAATGAGATTCATTGATGAGTTAGTAACTGATGCAAGATTAAGTGATTGGTAAATAGTTAATAATTCCTCATGAATGGTTTGTGGATATGATTATGCATGCTTAGTGATGGACATGAGGTTTGTGATGTAATGATAGTTATGACTAGTATGGGGTAATGATGTGAGCAAATCCTATGATATTTATTGCATAAGAAATTGACTTGAGCATACCATGTTTGTAGATGTTTAAGAGCTCATTTATGCCATGTTGTAGGTTATTGGATCAGTATACGTGCATCTGTTGTAAGGGTGACAAAATGGCTTGGAAAATAACCTTGTATTTGTCCACACGGGTAGACACACGGGTGTGTTGTCTAGCCGTGTGTCCCCTGCACCTAATTTTTTCTAGTCAGTATGCATGGTAGTAGTACACGGGCAAGAGTCACAGCCATGTGTCCTATGACCGTGTGAAGGGCGTGTGCCTTGGCCGTGTGGTTTTAGCAGAATGTCCAGGTTTTTGGACACGGGCGTGTGCTCTATACCCACACGGGCGTCTAGAGCCTTGATGCAAGAGATTTTCTAAGTTTTTCATGAGTTCTCGGTTGGGTCCCAAACCACCCCGAATGTATGTTTTGGGTCTCGTAGGCCCGCATAAGGGACAGATTGCATGTGAAAAGAAAAGTTTTGAATTGTTAGAGATTTCATGGCCCTGTTTGGTATGAAAGTGTTAGTAAAAGTCAGGTAGCACCTTGAACCCTGTCCCGGTGTCGGATACGGGCGAGGGGTGTTACAATATCAACATTCCTTTAGAACATACAGAGCTTCTCATATAGAAACATATTATCAGAGTTTATTCGTCAGGCTCTCAAGGCCGTCCAATGTAGATAACAGTTTATATACACAGGATTTATCAACTTAACACGTAAGTGTAGTTTGACTTACCTTGTACGAATTTTGGACGAAAATGAGTCGACTATTCAATTACTTTAGCCTTCCCTCGATCTAAATCTGATTATCTTTGTTCTTGATCTAATAAAATGCAAATTCAACCATTCAATCATTCATTTCATTCAAAATAATCCATGAACACATGTTTTTGGCACTTTTCACTTTAGGCCTTACATTTTCACACTTTGACAATTTAGTCCATTTTTCACCAAATCACAATTATGCAAAATTCACCAAAACTCTAGCTTGATCGAATACTCATAGCTTTCATATAAGTCCAAATAACACATTTAATTCACAATTTATTCCTTCAAAACCTTATTTTCACAAATTAGCCCAAATAGCTTTATTTCATCAATATTCAAAGATAAAACTTATAAATCATCTACCGAACCTTCATAATTCATCCAAAAACATCACAAAACTCATGATATCAACAATAGAATTTGATGAAATCTTTAACAGAAACATAAATTCAGACATGGGCTTTGAAGAACACGAAGCAACGATCACAGAAACGTAGAAATTATCAAAAACGGACGAAAATTAATACCTTAATTGAGCCTTAATCTAGCCGAACCCTAAATACTTTTATTTCTTTTCTTTATCTTTGAATTTTGGCAAGTATGGATGAACATTTCATCCATTAACATATTTTGTTTTATTATATTATGCATTAATATGCACTTTACCATTTTACCCTTTTATTAAACCATTAATAAACCTTTATATTAAGGTCATAACTGTCCACCCATGCTTTCAATGGTTTAATAACAACATAAGGACCTTTTCTTTAGAAAACCATGGAAAAAAGGCACTCTTAACATATAACATGCAACTTTTGCATTTTACGTGATTAAGTCCTTTTTCATAATTAAACATAGAAACAGACAAATTAAATCACAGAAATTTCACAGATGTAAATTCACATATCATAAACACAGAATATAATATTAAAATATTTTTTAAACTTAAATTTGTGGTCCATAAACCACTATTCTGACTAGGGTCAAACCCAGACTGTTACACCTTGAGTACGAGCATACTTCCTTCGATGCCGGGACACAAGCACTAGAGTGTCGTGACATTACTCCTGTATGAAAAATACCTACAAGCCAGGGGCATTTTGTTCTGCACAGTCAAATATTAAACACGAGAGATTCAACTGACCTAAGGTTGAGGATGACGACAACCCTAACTCTATAAATAGACCTATTTAACACTTTTTACGAGAAGCTTTTCATACTGTATAATTTTTTTTGGGATTTGTAGTTTTTAGTGTATCCCTTTTCTTAGGCTTTACGTTATTTTCAGTTTTGCAATTGTCAAGAGATCTGATTTTTGGAACTTGATAAACTCTTTGTAAAATTCATGCTTCAATTAAATACGATTCAGGATTCTCTTAAACTTTTGTCTCTTAATTTTTTATTAATGTTCATCTTTCACATCAAGTTTATTATGTTTCTGAGGTCCATGATGAACTAATCCTCTTATGAGGGATTAGCAAATAGAGGTATGATTAATTGATTGTTGTGTAAGGTTTTCTTAGTGGATTAGCTGTTCGGGAGAGGAAGAACTTAAACCATAGGCTTGACAAACTTAGGAAGTCATCTAGGTGGGGTTAACTCAAAATTGGTATAGGCTATCTGTGAAAAGCTTAACCCCAAACTGGTCTGGACTGTAAGGTTGAGAGATAAGTAGTTCTTGTTGACTCGTTATTTTAGTGGAAGATCGAGAGATCTTGTCAGGGGAAAAACTAGTTGATTGAACATGAAGCCCGAAGCAACAATTAGTTATGATTTTCGAAGCGAGCTAATCACCTGTGCTCAAATCTGATTCAATTTCTATATCAAATTTCCCAAAGTCTTTTTCTTTATATTATTTTATTATTTATTTATAAAAACACCAAAAATCTTAATTTATGCTTATTCGTAATATAATTTATTTAAAGTGCCAATTAGATTTATTTGTGCTTAAGTTAGGATTAATTTAGTGCTCGCCTCCCTTAGGTACGATCCTCAAAGTACTCACCTACTTCATTGTAACTATATTACAACCTAACCCATACACGTGTGGACACCGCTTATTTAACATATTTTGTGTAGGATTTTACTCTTGATGTTGGTATGTTCAGAGGCGGTTAGGGAGAATCCCATGGCACCTTTTATGAGAGTTTATCGGGACAGTAAACACATAATTATGTATAATGCCTTTATGGTGTATTGTGTTTGACCCTTTGTGGTGTACTTTGCTAAGTCTGTCTGGTAAGAAGTGCTTATCCGTCCTTATGGTAACTTATGGATAAATTTTGATTGTTCTATGACAAATACTGCTATGATAAGGTTATGAAATGTCTAGGGTTAATTTTGTTGAATTAGATAAAGAATGTTCTAAAAAGAAATGCGTATTTGTATGTTAAAAGGAGTATCTGCCATAATGATCTGGTAATGTTGAAATTTGGGTGTATTCATAGTTATGAAAGATGTAACAAATTGTTAGATTGAGTTCGCCCGTGTTATAGTGCTGAAATTTGAGTATTTGGTATCCGCCATCTGAACAGTACCATATCTTCTTATGAAATCTTAGGGAATCCGAGTCATCGTATATTTGAGTATCTGCGTTCTATAATAAAGTTGTGGGATTCATCTGAAGGATCTCTAAAGCTCGTTATTGAATAGGAATATGATTTGGTTAGTAAACTAATGGTATTCAAATCTGGGTAAGTATTCACGAAGAGTGTATGTATCTACCAATGTGTAATACATGTGAATAACTGTATTGGGTTAATATACTCTTTGAAATAGTATTTTTATGGTTAAGTGAAAGAAGAGATTAATGAAATGTATGGAAAGACCCTAAGTTGGTCAGTTAAGAGAGAATTGGTAAGCTAAGAGTATGGTAGTTGGTGAGTATGAGTAAGATGAAACTATAATAGTATCAGTCCAATAAAGAAGTGAGTAGCTCAGAAGGATAGATGGTGCATTTATGTTCTACGAACATTATAAAGTATCTGACAAAGTATTTTTGTAGCAAAGCTCCCTAAGCTTACAATATCTGTTATTGTTTCAGGTATTGTGGTAAGGGAATGAGCCAGGAGGACCGACATCGGGAGCGTGCCACGATAGTGGTGAAGTGGGCTATTATGCATATAGTGGAAAAGTGGCAAATTGTGGGCTTTCACCCTAAGAGTCTATCTTTAATCAATGTTGTACTGTAAAGGTTTTAAAAAAAGGTCTGATGTAATATTTATTTAATTTTAATAATTTCCTTTGTTTTTAGAAATTAAGTCTTTCAGTTAAAATAATAATAAAAATGTTTTCATTAAAGAGTATTTGTTAACTATTTCAATATTTTGTTAAGTATTGTGTACTACCACCCAAGATCTGGACCCGGAGAACCGATTCAGCTGAGGGCTTTATAGGAAATGCTTAAAAATTTTGGGATGGACAATCTCAGACCATAAGCTACACCCATGAGTTCTTCTACAAAGCTTGGCAAAGATGTAGAAGGCAAATGTGTTGATTTAAAATTATATAGATCTATGATTGGTTCTTTGTTTTATCTTACCACAAGTAGATCAAATATCATGTTTAGTGTTTTCTTCTGTGCTAGATATCAATCATGTACTAAGGAATCACATTTACAAGCCATTAAGAGAATTTTTATATACCTTAGAGACACTCATAATTTAGACATGTGGTATCCTAGCGAATCTTCATTTAGCTTGTATGTTTTCTCAAATGAAAATTTTGGAGGTTGCAAAATATATAGGAAGAGTACCTTCGGCATTTGTCAATTCCTAGGCAACATGTTTATATCATGGCTTTTAAAGAAACAAAATAGTGTTGCATTGACCACCAGTGAAGTCAAATATATTTCTGTCGGTAGTTGTTGTCCTCAAGTTTTATGGATGCAAAAACAACTTAAGGACTAAGGAATTGATATAGATATGATTCACATAAAATGTTACAATACCAGTGTTATTTGTCTCACAAAAAATCTGTAACACCCCTATCCCGTAACCGTCGCCGGAATAGGTAAGGGGCATTATCGAACTTGTAACTCATGTCAGAACAGTAAAATTTTGAACTTTTTCTAAGTAAACATTCAAAAGATGCCATTTTCGCATGGCTTATATATAGGTTAACCAAAATATTCTTCCGTCACTAGTCTATTCTATACATGCCATAAGATAATCCAAAACATAGCAGCATTCAAGCGGTGGATAGTGATAGTGTGACAAGTTGTCGACGATCCCCGAGCACTGTAGCTTCCTAATGAGATCTATAAAGCAGAGGAAACAAAGTAAACGGAGTAAGCATTACAATGCTTAGTAAGTTTTAAGCAAAGTGCCAACAGATAACAATCAAATTATAACATAGTTGTTCGTATTTTTATTTCACTCTTCCTTCGGGCATACCATCCTTTTACCGAATATGCACATCTCATCATATATAATAGGCGGATAAACTTTCACATAAAAGTGAGCTCATGTGACATAGATATATTGTATAATTTCACATAATCCCTCACACTGATCCGATGTCACATAATCATAGGAATAGTCTCATAGATTGCTCACGTATGCACGACATAACTACCTTATGATTTAGTTCAAATCAAGCTCACATATAAACTTGGAGTACATACCTGTTTAACCCTTCGCATTGTATATATTTATAATCAATTCTTATTATGAAGTCGTATAGCTTTAACCTCTACTCGGATTATCGGTGAGACCTTTAGCTCGGATGAAATCTCCACACGAAGTCGCGGTTTTAACCTGGACATAGTCACCACATATGGTCATCCGATCTTTAATCCGTGTTTACTTCATAGAGTTTCATGCATATTTATTCACATGTTACAACATTCACATCGACTATCACATTCGTAATTCATTTACCTCATCAAATATCTAACAAAACACACCTTCCACCGTCTGTCATTTGGCCACAATATATATATATACACATCTCATACATATCTCACATTAGCCATTTGGCTTAACCACATGATCCATCTCATACACATTTCGCGTTAGCCATTCTGGCTTTGCCACATATATACACTTCCACGTTCATCACATCGGCCATTCGGCCTTGTCACATATATGCATGTTCACATTCATCACATAAATTCCTAAATCAAAATGTAAATTTCATGTATTCACATCACAATTATCCAAACATACTTCACATACCACATATACTTTCACGTATACACTTTGTCTCAAATTGAATCTACGTCTATCATTTTCCAATGAATAATTCAATTTCATGCCATACTATCATTTCATATTCGAATACTTATAAACTTACAATTCCACAAACTTTAATATCAAAGATCCATCTAATACTCATATATCATTTTACATTATCACAATTTAGAATTCACGTATGGGTTTGATCGATAGCTTATGAGCAAACTAAAACAAGTTTTATCCATGTTTACAACATAACCACAAATTCTCTACAAGCTGTTTTTCCTGAGCAACAGTCACTAAATTATTTATAACGGGAGCTACAAAACTCCAAATCAATTGCGGTTAATTTTCCCTGAATATAGACTCATATATCTTTCATCCATAAAATTTTCAGAATTTTAGGTTTGGTCAATCAATACCAGATTTTTCTTAAAGTTTCCCCTGTTTCACTGTTTGACTAATCTGACCACTCTTCACTACAAATCAAATTTCTCATTGTGAAGAATTCAAATTATGTTCTAGTTGATTTCATTTGAAACTAGACTCATTAATGAGTCTAAGCATAAAAATTTTGTCCTATAAATTTTGTTGTACAAATTATAATGATTTTCTAAAAACAGAACAGGGGATTTCGGAGTCGTTCTGACACTGTCCCACACAATTTTAAATATCTCTTTATAGGCAATTTCTTTGCTTACACGGTCTCTTTTATAAGAAACTAGACTAATTAAGCTTTGATTACATATTTTATTCAGCCTATAATTCCACACCAACAATTTATAGTGATTTTCTAAAAACACGTTACTGCTGCTGTCCAAAGCAAATTATTACAATTTGCTCTTAAATTTCCAAGTCCAAACACTTATTAACTTACCATTTGAGTTTAAGACATATCATGGCCACATCATATCTTATTAAATCAACTCATTATGTCCTATTATGATTGAATTTACTCAACGTTTAATCACTTAAAACTTACCTCGGAAGTGGTCGACGATTAGATATCCACGGCTATTTGCTTACTTTCTCTTTTCCTCTAACCGACTTTGATCCTCTTTGCTCGTAAGCTCTCCCTAAGACTATAGATTTGCTTGAGTACTTAACTAATATTATTCACTTAACAATCACATTTGGCAATCACATATCATTCAATTTAGCTAATTTCATAGCCGATTTTCTAAGTCAAGATAAAGCCATCAATATGCTTACCTATAGCCGAACGTACACATCAACCTATGTATCCATTCATGTGGCCGAATATGCATGTCTATGTTGAGGCCGATTATATACTTAATACATTCTACAAATATGGTTACTTGTATTGGCTAAATACCATTTTGTTTCAAGTTCAAAACTCGGCTAATACCATATATACACTAGTAATCAAATACTAACATTTGCACTTCACCTTAATAGCTAGCTTAGCAACCTTAATTTAACATTTAATTGTTCATAACACAATTAAAGTATTCTCTCCATTCGATCGATTCAAAACACATACATTACTCAATAATATTCAAAATCATATTCGGCCTTAGTACTCCCTTGTTAGCCGATTTTTCTTCATTTAGCAACTAGTGCACATATGTGCTCATTTGCTAGACTCTACTTCACCCAACTACCCTTTCTCATCCAAATAACATGAACAACATTTACTCATGACATCAAGCATTCTTTAATTCGGCTAATACTAGTATGAGCTTTAACCATTCATATTTTTAGAAAGGCCAAGTTCTTTCCTAAATACATTCATCATCAAGATTCAAGTAAAACAATCAAAATTCCTTCCCTTATAACCATAGCCGAAAGCTCTATTCACCCATCATTAGGGTAAATTTTTGCATGGGCTAAGCAAGAACCATGATAATTTACCTAAAACAAGTAATTATTTCACAATTTCAACACAATATACTAACCTTCCTAAGGATTCAAGTGACCAAATTCTTCCTCCTTTGTTTCTTCTATTCGCCAAGTTGAACAACAAAGAAAGAACTTTGTTTTTTCCTCCCACTCACTTCATTATTTTTATTACTCCAACTCTTTTATTCATCTTTAATTCATTTAATACATTTTTTATTACATATTTCGCACCACTAATAGATATAATAATATTAAATCATGCATATAATGTCCATACTTATGAGCTTGGCCGGCCACTAGCATTAAAAGTGGCAAATTGCCATGCAAACCTACTTATTTGCATCATTCAATAATTAATCACTTAAAATAAGCCACACATATATTCAAAGCTTCTCACATAAGTCCTTTTTATTTAGAAACACATTCAATTTGACAAAAATCGAAGCATTCAAATTTCACACATGCATGATCACATATTTTAGACATAAAATATTATATTCAATTATTTCTGTGACTCGATTTTGCGGTCCCAAAACCACTTCCCGACTAGGGTTAGAATAGGGCTGTTACAACTCTCCCCCCCTTAGGGATTTTCGTCCCTGAAAATCCTAGTAGCGACTAGGTTAGGATAATGTCCTCTTATTGAATTATGTCCATATAAACATTAGCTCATCAATAACAATTGTAATTCATTACTACTTTCATATCGATCTATAAAATCACTTTCTTATCTTAAAACAAATACATAAACTTTTCTACAAGTATACACATACATCTCATTTTCTTGATTTCATAAGCAATAATCACTTAATTGAATTTATGCTTGCATTTCAAACACATATAAATCACATATTAACATGTATAATACATAATATCAGCTCACATATTCATAACCCACATTTTCATTCATGTATAAGTTGTAACTTCGGTAGAAAGTATACATATTCTCAAACATCCCAAAGAATATCCTTTATAACTTTATCATATCTCAATATTCAACTTAACTTATTTCTAAAAGAAAAGTCAACTTCCACGTACCTGAACATTTAGTTCACTTAGCACATTCAATCATAGTTAACGTTACCCGTATACATTCGAATAGGCATAAAGCTTAATATAATACACTGGCATGAGATTTATTCTAGCGCATAATTCGTATATCCAAAATTATCAGCATTCATCAAAAATTCTTTCAAACTTTCGAATGTCGAAACTTAATCAAAATAATTTCTTGAAAAAGATTAACAAAATAGTGTCCATTCAAAGAATAGCACATATAACTTCATATACCGAGAATCTCATAGACTAAATCCATAACACATTTTCAACTAAGCACTTAAGTGTACATATAACATAAATCCATTCCTTAACAATATATCCACCAAATTTTTTTTTCATGTATCCACTTATAACAAAATTACAAAAGCGAAACAATAATCAATCGTCAATTTATATCTATTAATCCCCAATTCAAACTCAAATACCGAATATCATTATCTAATTAAAATTCAACATCTAACTTCAATTCTACTTCTTAACATTTGTCAATTTAAAGAGCGTCGTACTTGTCTGAGTATGTCATTTACTTAAAGCCATAGTCCAACCATGGTCTTACATGTTATCACATACCGAGTCGATGCCATGTCCTAGACATGGTCTTACACAACATCTCAAATCATGCCTTCATACCAGACGAGGTCTTACATGAATCTCATTTCACACACTTAGTGCCCACTGACCGATCTCGCACACATAGTGCTCGGTTGAAGAACTCGCACATACAGTGCCTCAATTACCAATTTCGCACACATAGTGCTCGGTTAAAAGAATTTGCACACACATTGCCTCTCATCATTCGCACATATAATGCCCATATTCATTCATTATTACATATTGAAATGACTTAACTAAGTCTATAAAACATCATATATGTATACTTTAAACGTATTCTTTCATTTAATTTGAATTCATATAGTAATGAACACTTAAACCTTGCTCGAATCAGGCATTAAGCCCGCTAGGCACGAAGACCGAATACACATCACCAAAGACAAGACTGCGAAACTTTAAGCCATAAATAATTTCAGCACAAAGGCCTTGGACCTCAAGTCCGGATTTTGTCCCAAGACGGATGCCTTCGGGGTTTAGCCGGATACATCACCAAAGACGAATGCTCTTGGGACTTAGCCCGGATATATCACCAAAGACGAATGCTCTTGGGACTTAGCTTTGGATATATCACCAGCATGAATGCTCTTCGGGACTTAGCCCGGATATATCACCAGCACGAATGCTCTTTGGGACTTAGCCCGGATATATCACCAGCATGAATGCTCTTCGGGACTTAGCCCGGATATATCACCAGCACGAATGCTCTTCGGGACTTAGCCCGGATATAACATACTGAAATTTTATGCATATTTATCCATCAAGTATACATTTCACTAATTTATCACATTGGCATTTCATTTGCTTTATTCGTATACAAGCACATAATGTATAACTTTCATTTGACATTCGATCTATATATACAAGGATCACATATCCACCTAATTCTCACAGTTTATTTTCTAATGATCATTCGGATACATGCTTTATACACAACTATCTTGTAAACAAATTTGAGTAAAGTAAGATCAATGGGCCATGATTCATATATCATACCTTTATAACATGCCATTAATTTTTATACTAAACTTAATTACTCAAAACTTACTAAATTTATCACATACCTTAGGGCTTATACTTCTAGTTCGCACATGATATATGCATATCATAAAATTCATTGCATCATTCGAAAAAGGCATAGCAAAATCAACAAGTACATTTCACATAGCATACCATATTCATAATTCACTCTTTTCTCAGTTTTGACACATCATAAGCATGTTCCAATGCTCTCAATACCATCTATCACATTTCTGTTCGGGATCAAAATTTATTATTATACGAAAAACACATTTTAACCGTCGAAATCATCACACTATCATTTTATCACTTTATGGCATGTATAGCTAGACTCACACGTGCTACGTTAGTCCTAGAATCGACTAAACCGTAGCTCTGATACCAATAAAATGTAACACCCCTATCCCGTAATCGTTGTAGGAATAGGTAAGGGCATTATCGAACTTGTAACTCATGTCGAACAAAGAAAATTTTGAACTTTTTCTAAGTAAACATTCAAAAGATGCCATTTTCGCATGGCTTATATATACGTTAACCAAAATATTCTTCCGTCACTAGTCTATTCTATACATGCCATAAGATAATCCAAAACATAGCAAATACCAAGCAAAGTGGATAGTGATAGTGTGACAAGTTCTTCGACGATCCCCGAGCCTCGTAGCTTCCTAATGAGATCTATAAAACAGAGGAAACAAAGTAAACGGAGTAAGCATTACAATGCTTAGTAAGTTTTAAGCAAAGTGCCAACAGATAACAATCAAATTATAACATAGTTGTTCGTATTTTTATTTCACTCTTCCTTCTGGGCATACCATCCTTTTACCGAATATGCACATCTCATCATATATAATAGGCGGATAAACTTTCACATAAAAGTGAGCTCATGTGACATAGATATATTGTATAATTTCACATAACCCCTCACACCGATCCGATGTCACATAATCATAGGAATAGTCTCATAGATTGCTCACGTATGCATGACATAACTACCTTATGATTTAGTTCAAATCAAGCTCACATATAAACTTGGAGTACATACTGCTTAACCCTTCGCATTGTATATATTTATAATCAATTCTTATTATAAGTCGTATAGCTTTAACTCTACTACTCGGATTATCAGCGAGACCTTTAGCTGAGATGAAATCTCCACACGAAGTCAGCGGTTCTTAACCTGCATATAGTCACCACATATGGTCATCCGATCTTTAATCCTGTGTTTACTTCATAGAGTTTCATGCATATTTATTCACATGTTACAACATTCACATCGACTATCACATTCGTAATTCATTTACCTCATCAAATATCTAACAAAACACACCTTCCACCGTCTGTCATTTGGCCACAATATATATATATACACATCTCATACATATCTCACATTAGCCATTTGGCTTAACCACAGATCCATCTCATACACATTTCGCGTTAGCCATTCGGCTTTGCCACATATATACACTTCCACGTTCATCACATCGGCCATTCGGCCTTGTCACATATATGCATGTTCACATTCATCACATAAATTCCTAAATCAAAATGTAAATTTCATGTATTCACATCACAATTATCCAAACATACTTCACATACCACATATACTTTCACGTATACACTTTGTCTCAGCTGAATCTACGTCTATCATTTTCCAATGAATAATTCAATTTCATGCCATACTATCATTTCATATTCGAATACTTATAAACTTACAATTCCACAAACTTTAATATCAAAGATCCATCTAATACTCATATATCATTTTACATTATCACAATTTAGAATTCACGTATGGGTTTGATCGATAGCTTATGAGCAGCTAAAACAAGTTTTATCCATGTTTACAACATAACCACAAATTCTCTACAAGCTGTTTTTCCTGAGCAACAGTCACTAAATTATTTATAACGGGAGCTACAAAACTCCAAATCAATTGCGGTTAATTTTCCCTGAATATAGACTCATATATCTTTCATCCATAAAATTTTCAGAATTTTAGGTTTGGTCAATCAATACCAGATTTTTCTTAAAGTTTCCCCTGTTTCACTGTTTGACTAATCTGACCACTCTTCACTACAAATCAAATTTCTCATTGTGAAGAATTTAAATTATGTTCTAGTTGATTTCATTTGAAACTAGACTCATTAATGAGTCTAAGCATAAAAATTTTGTCCTATAAACATTGTTGTACAAATTATAATGATTTTCTAAAAACAGAACAGGGGATTTCGGAGTCGTTCTGACACTGTCCCACACAATTTTAAATATCTCTTTATAGGCAATTTCTTTGCTTACACGGTCTCTTTTATAAGAAACTAGACTAATTAAGCTTTGATTACATATTTTATTCAGCCTATAATTCCACACCAACAATTTATAGTGATTTTCTAAAAACACGTTACTGCTGCTGTCCAAAGCAAATTATTACAATTTGCTCTTAAATTTCCAAGTCCAAACACTTATTAACTTACCATTTGAGTTTAAGACATATCATGGCCACATCATATCTTATTAAATCAACTCATTATGTCCTATTATGATTGAATTTACTCAACGTTTAATCACTTAAAACTTACCTCGAAGTGGTCGACGATTAGATATCCCACGGCTATTCGCTTACTTTCTCTTTTCCTCTAACCGACTTTGATCCTCTTTGCTCATAAGCTCTCCCTAAGACAATAGATTTGCTTGAGTACTTAACTAATATTATTCACTTAACAATCACATTTGGCAATCACATATCATTCAATTTAGCTAATTTCATAGCCGATTTTCTAAGTCAAGATAAAGCCATCAATATGCTTACCTATAGCCGAACGCATACACATCAACCTATGTATCCATTCATGTGGCCGAATATGCATGTCTATGTTGAGGCCGATTATATACTTAATACATTCTACAAACATGGTTACTTGTATTGGCTAAATACCATTTTGTTTCAAGTTCAAAACTCGGCTAATACCATATATACACTAGTAATCAAATACTAACATTTGCACTTCACCTTAATAGCTAGCTTAGCAACCTTAATTTAACATTTAATTGTTCATAACACAATTAAAGTATTCTCTCCATTCGATCGATTCAAAACACATACATTACTCAATAATATTCAAAATCATATTCGGCCTTAGTACTCCCTTGTTAGCCGATTTTTCTTCATTTAGCAACTAGTGCACATATGTGCTCATTTGCTAGACTCTACTTCACCCAACTACCCTTTCTCATCCAAATAACATGAACAACATTTACTCATGACATCAAGCATTCTTTAATTCGGCTAATACTAGTATGAGCTTTAACCATTCATATTTTTAGAAAGGCCAAGTTCTTTCCTAAATACATTCATCATCAAGATTCAAGTAAAACAATCAAAATTCCTTCCCTTGTAACCATAGCCGAAAGCTCTATTCACCCATCATTAGGGTAAATTTTTGCATGGGCTAAGCAAGAACCATGATAATTTACCTAAAACAAGTAATTATTTCACAATTTCAACACAATATACTAACCTCCCTAAGGATTCAAGTGACCGAAATTCTTCCCCTCCTTTGTTTCTTCTATTCGGCCAAGTTGAACAACAAAGAAAGAACTTTGTTTTTTTCCTCCCACTCACTTCATTATTTTTATTACTCCAACTCTTTTATTCATCTTTAATTCATTTAATACATTTTTTTATTACATATTTCTCACCACTAATAGATATAATAATATTAAATCATGCATATAATGTCCATACTTATGAGCTTGGCCGGCCACTAGCATTAAAAGTGGCAAATTGCCATGCAAACCTACTTATTTGCATCATTCAATAATTAATCACTTAAAATAAGCCACACATATATTCAAAGCTTCTCACATAAGTCCTTTTTATTTAGAAACACATTCAATTTGAAAAAAATCGAAGCATTCAAATTTCACACATGCATGATCACATATTTTAGACATAAAATATTATATTCAATTATTTCTGTGACTCGATTTTGCGGTCCCAAAACCACTTCCCGACTAGGGTCAGAATAGGGCTGTTACAAAATCTCATCCAACATTGCAGGATTAAAAACATTGAATAAGGCATCATTTTATTAGAGATCATGTCCAAATAGGAGAAATAGTTCTAAAGTATGCAGGCACTTTACATTAATTAGCTGACATTTTTACAAAACCTTTACACAATGAGATTTTTTGGACCTTTATAAGAGAACTAGGTTTGATCACCTTACCTAGACTTTATGTTGAATCTTTTCCATGCACTTTATTGATTTTTTTGTGTTTGCAAAAAGCATGATAATATGGTATTCATGGCTCTTGTATGCAATAAGATAGGGGGAGTTTTATGTAGTTAATTAATCTATTTTGACCTTATTCTATTTAATATAACTTATCTTTGATGCTCTTAAACTTGTTATAATAGACTTTGTTTGGTTAACTTAGTGAGGTTTTTATTGAACCTATTGTGCTTCATGAACCATATGCATCACGTTTACTTTTTGCATTTTCATGCATATGAAATCATTAGGATATATCCTAGAAGTCATTCTAGGACAATTAAAACACATTAGGACTTAAAAATTGCGTATTAGAAATTTTTCTGCACTTGGAAAATAGAATAGTGATTTTGTATCGATACCATTTAAAAAATATCGATACCTACTAGTTTTTCAAGGCATTTGTACTGTGTTTTTTCAAAAAAATTTAGAAAAAAAACCATTTTCCCTTATTTGCCTTTCATCCCAAAATTCTTTTTCCCAAGCCTCAAATCCTGTAAAAAAAACTTCAATTTTTTAGTGAATTTTTGACACTCAAAGCCTTCCTAACATTTTAGCATCAAGATTTCAACAACATTGTTTTAAGGTTTTTAATATTTCAACACTTTTGAGGTAAAACCTAAATTTTTCAATCTTTTGATTTTATGCAATGTAGGTTGAAATTTTGCTTTTAGATGAATTACTAGGTTGATTTGAACTATATTTAATGTGTTTTGTTATAGGGGGTATCCGATTTCTAAACATTTTCTCAACTTTTTGTTTCAAACCCTTACCACACCAAGTGTTTTAGTGCATCTTTAGTGCTTAAATCTCTAGTATGGTCCCTAAGAAACATCTTAGAACCGGTGCCTCATAGTTAAATCCTCCTAGTGGTTTTAGACCATCTTTTAATAAGTGTTTTCATTCCAATGAGTTTCGTGAACGTTTCGATAGGAATTTTTCTTCAAAATGAGTTTCATTTTTTCCATGTTGTTTATGAAAGCCACGAGGACCTAATCATTTTATGAGGGCTTAGCAAGTGGAGGCATGATCTCTTAACTATTTTGTAGCGTTACTCAATAGATCAGCTATTTGGGAAAGAAAGAATGTAAAACAAACATTAAACCTGACAACCCTGGGAAGTCATCAAGGTGGGAATTAAGCCAAAATTGGTATTGCCCATTCGTGAACACCTTTATGCCATACCAGTTCGGACTGTGAGGTCAGAAGATAAGTACTTCTTATTGACTTGTTATGTTAGTGGAAAATTGGAAGATCCTACTAGGGTAGTGACTAGTTGGTTGATAAGAAACTCTAGACAAGAATTAATTTAGATTGTCGAAGCGAGCTAATCACCTATATTCAGATTTAATTTTAATTCTTTTATGTGTTTTCATTTTATTAGTTTACAAACCCTAAAAATACTTCTTGTTTTACTCTTGTACTATAACTGATTAAAGAGTACTAAGTAGATGATTAATTGTTTAAGTTAAAATTGATTTAGTACTCGCTTCCCTTGGGTACAATCTTGGAATAGTCACCTACTTCATTGTAAAATCTATATTAAAACTTGACTAGTATACTTGCGGATACCGCCTCGTAGTTCTCTATTTTATTACAATATTAACACTCTGGACATTAGTACGTTCGGAAGCTGCAACACCCCTAACCCGTATCTATCAATGGAATAAGGTTACGGAGCATTATCGTAAAAATGTAACTTAAAATCAATCATATCCAAACATTTCATAATCATAGAAAAATCCTTTCAAATATTTACACATTGTCCCTTATTCGAGCCTTCGAGCACATAAAAACACTCTAGAACCGATTTCAAACTAAAAAAAAAACATTTAGAATTTTATGAAAAAATATAGAAATTTTCACACTGCAAGGGTCATACGGCCGTATGAATCACACGACTGAGACACACGCCCGTGTCTCAGGCTGTATGGACATTAGATGTAGGGACACACGACCGTGTCCCAACCCCTGCCCGTGCTGGTGTAACTCTCTGACTTTGGTCACAAAGCGAACCTACACACCCATGTGCCTGGCTGTGTGCTAGGTCATGTAACTGTCTGACTTGCAACCCTTTGAAACCTATAGGGGACATATGGCTGTGTGTCACACACGTCTGTGTCTTAGGCCATGTGGACAAGAAATAGGCAAATTTCAAGCCATTTTGTTCACCGTAATCAAGCATGATCCCATGAACCAATTACACATTGATTGTCACTTGCGATAAGTTTTAAAATTTCTAATTGATCGTACTTGAACTAACTATTATCACGATGAAGGCAAGCGTACCTATCGAATAGTAGTATAATTTTAGCAAGGCCGGATGCCGAACCCAAAGGAACTAAGAGTACTAGTATTAACTTTCTTTTTATTATCTAGCCTAAGAATAATGAAGGTTGTTTTATCTAACTAATTAACTAATCTAAGAATGTACAGAAAGTAAATTGGGGAAATACTTTTGGGAAAACAGGTTGATTTAGACAACACCCAAGGAAGAATCCACCTAGACTTCTCTTGTTAATTGACTCTGAACCAGACGATTTATTCACTTGACTTGATTCATAAAAATCCCTAAGTTATGTTATTATCCCAATTCAAGACTAATAACGTCTAACCCTAGGTTGATTAATTGAAATCTCTTTCTAATTAAAACCCCTAGTTTTGCATTAACTCGAGATTCCCTTATTGGATTTGACTCTAATAAAGCAAATTTATGTCATCCTATCTCTAAGATTGCATGCAACTCTACTTAATTATGAATGATCTACTCTAAGACAGGGACTATTCATCCTCCGAATAAGCACATCAATACTTGAATCAATATCCTGGAATATTCAAACAAGAGTTAAAGTCATAATTAAGAACAAATCAAGTATTTATCATACATTTCAGAAAATATTAACAAGATCCGTCTTAGGTTTCATCCCCCTTAGGTATTTAGGGGATTTAGTTTATAACTATAAAAGAAAACATCTCAAAAGAATAATGAAAAAACATAAAGAAAACCCAAAAACCCCTGAAGGAAATTGAATGGATATCTTCAGTCTTGGAGGTGAATCCAGATTCTGAGATGGATCAATCGACTTTCTTTGAGTAATTCCTTGCTTCCTACTCTCCGTCACCTTTCTCTCCTCCTTTTGGGTCTTTTAAATAGGCTTTAGAATGCTTTCCAAACCTCAAAATTGCCTCTTTTTGAATAGAACTCAACTTGGGCTCGACAGGGACACGCCCGTGTGTGATTAATTTAGGCCGTGGTCAAGGCTGAGTAATAGACACGCCGGTGTTGAGGTCATTTTAAGCTGTGTTCAAGCCTGCTAAAATGGCATGGGCGTGTGTTCTACCCGTGTGAGGAAGTCCAGGCCGTGTTGATTTCCCATGTCGACCCATTTTCTCCTTTTTTGGCCCGTTTCTTGTTCTTTTGCCTTTTGTATGCTCACGTAAGTATAAGATATGAAAATAAAGGATTAGGAGTATCAAATTCCATAAATGTAATGTTAATTCATCCAAAAATGTGCTAAGCATGGGATAAAAATATGTATAAATTACAACTTATCAAATACCCCCACAATTAAGCGTTTGCTTATCCCCAAGCAAAATCCTCACTTCACCATTAAGAAGTCATTTTTCTCAACTTATAATTCCCATCAATAATATCTCAAAATAATCCATATGCAATCATACATTGAGAATTCAACTAGAAGAACATTAAAGTTTCAAACATTCCAGGTTGAGCATTTTATCATGAAAAACATAGGTATCTCCCCTCATCTAAGTAATCATCTTTGATTCAAAATGTCATAGAGTTTAACATCCTCACTTAAAGATTCACTCAAATCACTCGAAGTGTTTAAGGATAATGAATTTAGCACTTAACAGTTAATATGAAAAGTTATTACCATAGGCTTGCATGAAAATCAAATCTCCACCACGATAAATTGAGATGATACATCAATCAAAAGGTCTTTAGAGGGTTATAACGAGGCTTTGGTTAGGGGGTGTGGTCACAAGCTGAAAGAGAAGGTTAGAATCGAGATTGGATTGAAGAATTACTCAACTAGCAAAATACTAAAACTTTGACAAATTACATCCCTAATTTAGATAACCTATAATTGAGCTTTTCTTTTGGGTAACATCGTTTTAACACAAGCATTATATAATTTCATCATCTCTTTTTTTTTTAAGAACAAATCAAATAACATAGACTAACTATTAAAAAAAAACATAGCTAAGTAATTTATTCAAATCAAATCTCGACAAAAAAAGGGATAAAATTAATTGAGGGGATTTCAACAATAATGAGTTAGGGGTTAATATAGAGGGTAAATCAATGAACAAGATGTTAGGCTCAAAGGGGTTCACTAAGGGTTAATTGTGAAGGTAGGTTTTTATGAAGTGAGTGGGTTAAACCTAAGTTCCTCTATCATCTTGACATATCAAATCAAATGGTGTGGTCTTGACATGTATAATCAAGCAAGTTCTAGAATAACAATTCGATATTGACGCACCCAAAGCAACAACAAAAGTGATCATGAAAGAAATAATAGATGCTCTAAAGGCTCAAAATCTTACAAAAATTATGGCTTTTTGATGTTTAAACCTGTGGATTTCAATTCAAGATAATACATAAACTTGGGTAAAACAACTAAAAATTTTAAATTCTAAAAAATCAACTTATCATGCTTGATTCTCTAATGTCTTAAAGTTTAAACAATTAATGCATGAACGCTTATGTTTTAATTCAAGACATATCAATAAAAATCATAAATTAATAAAAATTCATTCTAATAATGATATGAGTGATTCACATGAGAATAAGACAAAATTCAGGGATTTTTTTGATAGTGATATAATTGACCCCCCACACTTAACATGTACATTGCCCTCAATGTACAAAGATAAAGTTAGTGGCAAATATAGACATAAGATCATAAGATAGGGAGAGAGTTGAAACTTCCTAAATGTTAAATGGATGAAATCCATAAGTTGGAATTATGTAGAGGGGAGGAGAAGACTCCGATAGTGGTAGAGGTTGGGTTCCACAAGTGCTGCACCAAAAGAATATTATATCTTGTCGTAGCTATGGTCATGGTCGAGCAGGGCATGGTAGTCGTGGAGAACCTTTTCCAGTGGAGTTTCAAGTTCCTAAGTAATAGTGAGCTTTGGGGCTCTTTATAACTGTGATAGAATCAGGAACATTTTAGAAAATATAAAGAAGAATAATTGCTCGTAATGAAATAGCCGAAATCATAAATTATTTATAAAACCTAAAAATAAAATAGTATCAAAAGGAAATAAAATAAAAAGTACTTTTAGAGGATAAATAATGATAAAAGTGAGAATAATAATAAAAAATAAGAAATAAATAAATAAATAATCTTTAAATATCGTCATCACCTGATGGTTCGCGAGGTGGTGGCGGCGATGAGATATGGAAGTGCTGACAAATCTGATGTAGAGTAACATTAATGTGTTCAAAACACGGAAAACACTGCTGCTCAAATCGAGTAAGGTGCTCAGAGATGTCAGAGTATGAAACCGCCGCATGAACTGGACGATGGATGGGTGGTGGCTGAGACGGTGTGTCCTCATGTCGTGGAGGGACATCATCAGTAATGTCCTCAGGGGCCTCCTCTTTAGTTGATTGGGCGAGGCGATAATGAGAAGGGTAAGCTCCACATCGTGTCTCAATCATCCTTATATGTAGCATGCTCGAGATGCCTTATGCAGACATCTATCCAATGAGAGTGAGGGAGGATGCTTGTGCCACTGTGTTGAGGAGCCGGAAGTGCCGAGCCAATCAAGCCACATAGGGGCCAATAGAGATGACCCCCTTCCTATGCTGCTCCGTCTGATGGCGAATGGCGAGGGCAATGAAATAGGTGAGGTCGAAGACGTGCCCACGCGCCATACACCATAGAAAGAGGCATCGTGAGTGTTGACAATGCCGATGCTCTCTCGCCGTCCTGTCAAAGTGTCAGCTAAAATGGCGTGTAGGTACCTCCAGGATGGGGCGAGAGCCGATGCCTTGGAGCGACTAGGATCATAGGTTGCCGAGACAGGGACTAACGCATTCCAGCACCGTAAAGGAGAATGATAGATGTGGAGATTGAGAGTGCAAAGGTCGTTCTCCTCCATGAACTCCTCCATGTATAGGCCCAGTGCGGTACCGAACTCTGGGACGCTCAACTGGCAGACTAAACTGCCGAGGTGAAATTGGACCATTCCTGGATTATCAAAGTTAGTCATCACGGTCTGAAGATGGAACGTTGAGTAGAGTTCCATCGTGAGCTCGAGATACGTCGGCCCGACGATATCAAAGAAAAGCCCCCAAGGGTCGGTGGTGAGGAGGGCCCAAATTGCGTCAGCCAATTGGACTTGTTCAAGTGCGGCCCAGTCAATGCAGTGGCCCACACAAAATTGAAGGAACGGGTGTCTGATCTCATACAGCGGCCCACACAAAATTGAAGGAACAGGTGTCTGATCTCCATGGTAGAGGTCGATGAAGATGACGCTCATTTTCATTTTTTTGAAGTGGGGATAGCTGTCTTCTTTCCACGTGAGGTTGACCTTGTATACACAAGAGAGAGGAGCTTGGGCATCGAAAATGATGTTGAAAGCAGCACACGGGTGTGGCAGGAGGGTGTGCGAAAGTTGTAGGGGCTAGGGTTAGGGATTTTGGGGGAAGTGAATGGTAAATAGTGAGGGGTTTTTATAGATTTTGAGGCACACAGCCGTCCCTGATTTTAGCCCATGTGTTTCATATTTTTTCAAATTTGGGTTCATCTGACAGTCGGTCCACGCCCGTGTTCCTTGGGCATGTCAGTGCACACGGCCATGTCGCACAGCCGTGTCCTACTTTGTTCCCTTCTCCCATGCTCGTGTATGTAGGCCCACACCCATGTCAGTTTGATAGTGTTGACCACGGGAGTTGGGCACGGGCGTGTCGTAGGCCCATGTCACTTTCTCAGTTTCAACCATGGTTCTAAGACATGGGTGTGTCGAACGCCCATGTTGTTTTGGCAGGATTGCCCGCGACCATGTCACAGGCCGTGGTAACTTATCGCATCCCGTGTTGGGGAAAATTTTTCCTTGTTTTCACACGATCTAAAGCACGCCTGTGTGCCTGGCCGTGTGGGCTTGGAAAACCTATATTCAAGAGCTCAATTAGTGAGTTAGGTGTTAAGTAGTAAAATTTAAAGAATTTAATACCGTTAGTGCTCGGGTTGCCTCCCAAGAAGCGCTTATTTATAGTCTAAGCTCGACTTACCTCGATTTCATGTGGTCATGGTGGTTTGAGGAGTTTACACTCCTCATATCTGCTATCAGTTATATAAACATCAGGTTTTAAACGAATACTATTTACCTGAAACGTGCCAAATTTGGAATGAGTTACCTCGACTGTACCGTATGGAAAAATGCTAACTACCATAAGAGGGATTGCTCTATTTGGTTCAAAAGTGGCAATACGAAGGTTTGCTGCATCTAATAGTACCTTGTCCCCAACCTTAAGTTGATTTGGTGAAAAACGAGTTCGTCATGGCATGGTTTCGGTTTATCATGTTCTTTCAGTTACTGTGTCCACCATTCATCTAGTTCCTCGATCCGTAGCCTTCGTTCTTCATATATAGGTCCTTTGCTGTTATGTAAACATGGCTCATTTACGCTCTCCGAGCGTGCTTCCTATGAAGAAGGTTGCACCACATGATCAGTATTATTAATATGATTTATACTACCACCCTCGTTACTCAAATTATGAGCTTGAAGAGTGATTGTTTCATCACCCACACGAAGTGTGAGTTCACCTGTACCAACATCAATAATGGTTCTAGCAGCCGCTAAAAAGGGCCTTCCTAAAATTAAAGGCACGTCACTGTCTTCTTCTATATCTAGAAGAACAAAATCAACTGGGAATATAAATTTTTTGATTTTTACTAGTACATCTTCAATGATACCCCTAGGAAATCGAATGGTTTTATCTACCAATTGAATGCTCATCCTAGTTTGTTTGGGTTTCCCGAGACCTAGTTGTTTAAATATTTTATAGGGCATGACATTAATACTAGCCCTAAATTAGCCAAAGCATTTTTAACATTTAAACTATCAATTAAACAAGGGATCATAAAACTCCCTGGGTCTTTCAACTTGTTGGGTAGCTTATTTTGTAGAATGGCTGAGCAAACTGCATTCAATTCCACATGCGACGCCTTATCCAACTTCCGCTTATTCGCTAAAAGCTCCTTTAAAAACTTCATTGCGTTCGGCATCTACGAAAGAGCCTCAATAAACGGTAAGTTAAAATGTAATTTCTTTAGCAGTTTAAGGAATTTACCAAATTGTTCGGCTGAGCGATCTTTCATTGTCGCATTGGGATATGGCACACAAGGTTTGTATTCTATACTTACCGGTTTTTTCTCACTGTGGTCTACCTTATCCTTACCTTTACTTACCACAATTTCTTGCCTCAATTCTGGTTCAGGTTCAAGTAATCCTTCTTCACCTTGAACGTTAATCGCGTTGAGCTGTTCCCTCGGGTTAGGTTCAGTATTACTTAGCAAGCTACCTTGTGGTCATTTCGAAATTAATTTGGAAAGTTGGCCTATTTGAGTCTCGAGCCCTTGAATCGACGCTTGTTGATTTTTAAGTGCTATCTCGGTATTCTGGAAACGAGTTTCTGACACTGAGATGAATTTTGTTAGCATCTCCTCAAGGTTCAGCTTCTTTTCCTGTTGATAAGGTGGTTTTGGTAAACCCAGAGGATTTTGTGGCCTTTGATTTCCTTGACCACCCCACAAGAAATTTGGGTGGTTCCTCCAACCTACATTATACGTATTACTGTATGGGTTATTTTAAGGTCTAGAGTTATTATTACCCATATAGTGGACTTGTTCCTCCTCGGTTGTAGGATTGAAGGATTGATATTTTGTATGTATGCCTCCTCCACCTGAATCACACCTCATTACTTGATGTACCTGTGTGGAACCAAGCAAACCGTCAATCTTTTTATTCAAAAGTTCTACCTGATTTGTTAGCATATTAACCAAGTCGACGTTATAAATGCCCGCTGTTTTGGTTAGCTTAGTCCTCATGACTTGCCACTGATAGTTATTTAGTGACATTTCTTCGATAAATTTGTAAGCCTCTTCAGGTGTTTTGTCGTTGATGGTTCCACCGACGGCTGCATCAATTATCTGTCTCATCGAGGGGTTCACACCATTGTAAAATGTTTGAACTTGCAGCCACAGAGGTAATCCATGCTGAGGACACCTTCGCAGTAGGTCCTTGTATCTCTCCCATGCATCGTAGAGAGTTTCTAAATCCATCTGCACAAAAGAAGATATACCATTCCTTAGTTTAGCTGTTTTAGCAGGTGGAAAGTATTTGAGTAAAAACTTTTCAGTCATTTGTTCCCAAGTAGTGATTGACCCTCGTGATAATGAGTTCATCCACTGTTTAGCTTTATTCCTTAGTGAAAAGGGAAATAGCCGAAGGCGAATGGCATCGTCAGACACACCATTGATTTAGAATGTGTCGCAAAGTTCCAAAAAATTTGCTAAATGAGTATTTAGGTTTTCGTCCTGCAAACCATCAAACTGAACAAACTGTTGTATCATTTGAATTGTGTTAGGTTTCAGTTCAAAGTTATTTGCAGCAATAGCAGGCCTCACTATACTCGATTCAGTTCCTGTTAAAGTAGGTTTAGCATAATCATACATAGTACGAGGAGCAGGATTTTGATTTACTGGATTAGCAGCAATCGCAGGACGTAGCGGATTTTCTCGATTTTTGGCCATCTCCTCGGTTGTAGTTGGAATATCGTCCTCTTCCTCTTCCTCTCTATATCTTAAACTTCACCTTATTTCTCTTCGGTTTCTGCGAGCTGTGCGATCGATCTCTCCATCAAAAAGTAATGGTCCTGACGGGTTTCTTCTAGTCAAAAACTATAAGAACCTGCCAGAAAATGAGAATTTAGTAACGAAAATCAAAACAAAATTTAAAGTGCAATAAAAGTAAATGGCTAAAGTAATAAAAATCGAGTGTTCCTAATATCTTAGTTCCCCGACAACGGCGCCAAAAACTTGATTTTCACTCGTGATAAGTTTTAAAATTTATAATTGATCGTACTTGAACTAACTATTATCGCGATGAAGGCAAGCGTACCTATTGAACAATAGCATAGTTTTAGCAAGACCGGATGTCGAACCCAAAGGAACTAAGAGTACTAGTATTAACTTTCTTTTATTATCTAGCCTAAGAAAAATGGAGGTTGTTTTATCTAACTAATTAACTAATCTAAGAATGCACAGAAAGTAAATTGGGGAAATACTTTTGGGAAAACTGATTGATTTAGACGACACCAAAGGAAGAATCCACCTAGACTTCTCTTGTTAACTGACTCTGAACTAGACGATTTATTCACTTGACTTGATCCGTAAAAATCCCTAAGTTATGTTATTATCCCTATTCAAGATTAATAACGTCTAACCCTAGGTTGATTAATTGAAATCTCTTTCTAATTAAAACCCCTAGTTTTGCATTAACTCGATCTATGGATTCCCTTATTAGATTTGACTCTAATCCGGTAGATTTATGTCGTCTTATCTTTAGGATTGCATGCAACTCTGCTTAATTATGAATGATCTACTCTTAGACAGGGACTATTCATCCTCCGAATAAGCACATCAATATCTTGGAACATTCAAACAAGAGTTAAAGTCATAATTAAGAACAAATCAAATATTTATCATACAGTTCAGAAAATATTAACAAGATTTGTCTTAGGTTTCATCCCCTTAGGTATTTAGGGGATTTAGTTCATAACTATAAAAGAAAACATCTCAGAAGAATAATGACAAAAAATAAAGAAAACCCAAAAACCCATGAAGGAAATTGAAGGGAGATCTTCAGTCTTGGAGGTGAATCCGGCTTCCGAGATGGATCAATCGGCTTTCTTCGAGTAATTTCTTACTTCCTATGCTCTGTCCCCTTTCTCTCCTCCTTTAGGGTCTTTTAAATAGGCTTTAGAATGCTTTCCAACCCTCAAAATTGCCCCTTTTCGAAAAGAACTCAACTTGGGATCGACAGGGACATGCCCGTGTGACACGCCCACGTGCGATTACTTCAAGCCATGGTCAAGGCTGAGAAATAGACAAGCCCGTGTTGAGGTCATTTTAGGCCGTGTTCAAGCCTACTAGAATGGCACGGGCATTGGTTCTACCCGTATGTAGAAGTCCAAGTCGTGTTGATTTCCCACGTCGGCCATTTTCTCCATTTTGGCTCGTTTCTTGTTCTTTTTACTTTCCTATGTTCTCCTACGTATAAGATATGAAATTAAAGGATTAGGAGCATCAAATTCCATAAATCTAATGTTAATTAATCCAATAATGTGCTAAGCATGGGATAAAAATATGTATAAATTACAACTTATCACACATACATTCAAACCTTGAAAACATACCTAAAACATGCATAAAAATGACCAAGTCATTATTCCATTTATCCATACAACCAATATGCCAAAAGACACCTCAACCACTAATCATCAAATTAACCACATAACATACTTATCCATGAATCAACCATATATAACTACCTATTTTCATACCAAGACATAGCACAATTGACCATATGCCAAACCATATCTAAACATACCAAATTTATCTTTCAAAACATGCATTCAATTAACCATTTCAACATTAGCCTTCAAAGCACCAAAATGCCAAAATGTCATTAACCATGTAACCATATTTTTACATGCCAAAAATAACAACTAGATCATCAAACATAATTCACCTATACATGCCATTATAACCATGACTCAAAACATCAAAATCTATCGAAATAGTCGCGGGATAATGTGATAAATCTCCGACGAGCTTCCAAACCGATCGAACTTCTGACAATCTATAAAACATAGGAAAGAAAAATGATGTAAGCATATAATGCTTAGTAAGTTCGTAATTCATGAACAAAGCTTACCATTTTTTTATAGCATAATCATAAAATAGACATGATAAATCCAACACAAGCTTGGCAAAAGCCTAAGCATCACCAACAACACAAGTTAGTGCTTAATCACATAACTTAGCACAATTCTTCACAAGGTAAGGTAAATGTCATGATCATAATACATATGAATTCATATTTTTCAAAACATGGCTATACATACCTTGTTCATCAATACTTCATACCTTTCCATGATTTCATAATGTAATCAATCGGAACCCTTATCAGTTCATCCCTTTACATGTCCATTAAACCACTTAGAATAATATCGGATACACAGGAGGCTCACACAAAGTATGCTAACCCATGGTCGAAACCATTCATTTCCTTTTCCTTTTCCTTTACGTAAACATCCATACGAGCTATAAATGGGCCTGTTCACACAAGCTGACGGTCGGAAGGAAGGTACACGATGCCACTCATACAAGTTGATGAGTATCCACAACAAATACTGGAAATCAGCCATCGGTAGGACATTCAGCACCTGCACCCGAAACTTGGTAACCCTAATGACATGTCATTTGTATCCTATATATTCCTAAGCTTCAAATGAGGCTCGATAGTTATCGTAATGTTATTAGATTTTTCATCAAAGCAGAATATGATAATTAACATAATAAAATTTAAATCAAATACATTAAAACACTATTTAAACTTACGAACTTACCTCGATCACAAGAATGACGAAATATGATCGATTAGCCCGACACTTCATCTTTTCCTCGATCTAAAGTCCGTACAAGGCTTAACTTCATCTAGATAATCAAATTCAATCCATTCAATATTCATTCTATTGAATTTAGTCAAAAATACATACTTTTGCAAATTTACATTTTTACCCCTAAAATTTTAACTTCTTTACAATTTAGTCCTTCAGCCCGTAAATTAAAATTCATGCAATTCCATCTACATACATAGCTAGAAGAATTCAATACACACTCATAGAAACTTATACAATTCATTATTTCACAATTTCACCTTGTATTTTTCACATTTTACAAATAAATCTCTAATTGACATTTTCAACAAAAATCACTTTACAAAAATTGTTTATTTATCAACAAGGATTCATTTTCTCCAATCAAACATAAAAAACCACATGAATACATTCATGGAAAAACCCTAATATTTTAACAATTTTGCAAATTAGTCCCTAAGCTAGCTAGATTAAGCTACAACGACCCTGAAAACATAAAAATCATTAAAATCGAAGCCAAATTATTCTCACATGCAAGCAAAGACTTGGTTGAACCTTGGAACCTCTTCAATGGAGTTTTTAAACTTTCTTTTCGGTGCAATGAAAATAGAAAGATGATACTTTGGCTTTTCTTCTATTTCATTAACATTATTTACTAAATTACACATTTAACTTTTATTATTAATCTTTAAAATCACTTAATTCATGCCCATAAATGTCCACTCACAATCAAAATGGTTTAATTGCCACATAAGGACTCTTACATTTTAGTTCTATAGCCATTTAATACCTTTAGCTACTAGAACTATAATTTTGCATCTTTTACGAATTAGTCCTTTTTACCAAATTAAGCATGCAAACAATAAAATTTCTTAACAAAATTTTGATACGACCTTACTAATATGCTATAGACATTAAAATAATAATAAAATAAATATTTTCACATTAGATTTGTGATGCTGAAACCACTATTCTGATTTTATTGAAAAATGGGTTGTTACAAAGGCGGCCGGTACCCTTAGACACAACCACATTTATGCTAATTAGCCTATTAGTTATGGGGCACTTAACAATTCCTGTTATCATTATGATTCCAACTCTATTGAATGGGTCTAGAGTGGTCATCCAGCTGCATATGAAGATCGCAACGTCAAAGGCGCATTTGAATACATTCCGCCACCCGAGCATGTTCCTCCTCCTGCTGCAACATCTTAAGCTTCTCAACCTTCATCTTAGATTAATGTTTCCATCCTTGATTCACTACACTGTAACACCCCTAACCTGTATCCTTCATCGAAATAGGGTTACGAAATATTATCGTACAAAAAGAAGATTTAAACATACATTTCATACATGATCATAAACACATTATAAAAAAACCATTCTCATGCATATAATCCCTTAATCGAGATCTCGAGGCCCTAAAATTACCTTAAAAGCGATTAGGGACTAAATTGGAAATAATTTGGAAATTTTCGAAAAAAGTTACAAAATTTACAAAATAGGGGTCACACGGCCGTGTGCCTCATACTGTTGAGACACATGCCCATGTCTCAGGCCATGTAACATTTGAAATAGCCCCACATACCTATGTTACAGGCCGTGTAACTGCATGATTTGCATGCAATAAAACCTACCGAGGACACATACCTGTGTCTCAAGCCGTGTGGACATGAATTTTCCAAAATTAAAGCCATTTCCAACATCAACTCATGCATCCACCTAAAGACCTTTAGTGCACATTGTCAAAGCATCATAACCTTACGAAAACATACATATAATGACCAATTTAATTGTCCCAAATCAATCAACATGTAACAGCCCGTTTTTAGTCAAACCGAAACAGTGGTTTTGGGATCACAAATCTAAGCTCAAAAGACTTATTTTATTATTATTTTAATGTCTACAACATAATATTATGATTTTTTGAAATTTTCATTAAGAAATTTTATCGTTTGAGTGCTTAATTTGATAAAAAGGACTAAATTGCATAAAGTGTAAAACTTGAGTTCTATTAGTTAAAGGTACTAAATGGCTATTAAATTAAATAGTGGAGGTCCTTATGTTATAATTAGACCATTGTTAATGTTAATGGACATTTATGTGCATGGTTTAAGTGATTTTAATGGTTTATCATTAAGGTTAAAATGGTAAAATAATAATATCAACTTAAAATTAAAAGAAATAAAATATGTACCATCTTCTCCATGCTTTGTTTTGACCAAAATTAGAAGAAAGAAAATCATTGCTGAGCTTTTGGATGTACGGCCATTAACATTAGTGCATATCAAGAAAAGAAAAATTCAGATTTAGATCGGGGAAAGAATAAGGTTTTGGACTAATCGACTCGTTTCGTCATTTTTACATTCGAGGTAAGTTCGTATGTAATTAGCATTATTATATTTATGTTTTAAATGCTTTGGTATTTCATAAACTATGAATACGACACTACAGACATGTTCGACGATGATTCAGCAAGTGTGAAATCCCGGTTGAATGATAGGAATAGATTAGGATACAAATGACATGTCATTAGGGGCTATTTGATTTGGGTGTTTGTCCGTATGTCCTTACAGCAGCTGAGTTATTCAGCATGAGTTGCAGATACTCATCAGCTTGTGTGAGCAACACCGTGTAGCTTCGTCATGATTGTCAGCTTGTGTGAGCAGGCCCATTGATAGCTCAAGAGTAAGCATTATATGTGATACGAGATTGAGATAGCTTCGACTATTTATGTGGCACTTAGGGTGCGAGATTTCCAAGTATCCGGTAGTATTTCGAATGGTTCAACGGGTATATCAAAGATGTGGTTGTGTATAAATTTGGTACGAGAAGGTATAGGTATGTATATGAACCATGTAGAATTGAAATGAGGAAATTTATGATTGTTATATCTAACTTTGTGAATGTAAATGTGGTAAGTTGGTGATTCATTATGAGATATGTTATGTTATGTTTTATTTGCTTAAGTTGTGCATATAAGGTAAGTTGGTTTTAATGCTATACGAACTTACTAAGTTTTACAGTTTACTTTGTTTATTTTTTCATGTTTTATAGTGATATCAAAGCTAGCTCGAATTCGAAAATTGTCGGAGACTTCATCACACTATTCAACTATCACTTTGGTACTTTTGAATCTATCTTTTTGGATATATGGCATGTATAGGAGTTATGGTCATTTTGGTAACGGATTTTTCCATTTGAGTTGGCTTGTAATTGATGAATGGTGTGTTATGTATTTAACCATGTGATTTGGCTTATATTTGGCATATTTTGCTCATGTATATATGTGTGTAATTGGCCTTTTGATGTGTGGTTGACTAGTGATAGAAGATGCTTAAATTGAATAGTTATTATGGATATCAAATGGTTGAGTTTTGAATGTTGATATGCTATTGAATCTAAGTCTAATAATGCATGTTTGAAAGTGGTTATTTTGATAAATTGAGATTATGAGTTTTGGTATGAAATTGAAAGGCACATTGTGGTATTTGTGTACCTTGTATTGTTGGTATTGTAATGGCATGAATTGTGCTTGGTTGAGGATTGGTTGAATTCCATTTTGTGTTCCACTTGTTTTGATGTAGGAGTATGCAAATTGGGGTGGCCAAATGGCTTCGTAAATAGCCTATTTTTGTCCACACGGGAAAAGACACAGGTTGTGTCTCAGCCGTGTGTGACACACGGCTTGGTGTTGTATTATAAATCAAGTTAGTATGCTACACTCGGCCCAGCATACGGGCATGTGGCTTGGTCGTGTGGTATAAGTTAGTATACCCTACAGGTTTGGCACGGCCTAGCACACGACTTGGCACACGGGCGTGTCTGGCCATTTTGAAGGGCACACGAGCTAGCCACACATGCATGTGTGTTGGCCGTGTGACCCAAGTCAGAGAGTTACATGGGGTCGAACACGAGCTGGGACACGGCCATATGATCCCATTTTGAATGTCCACACGGCCTGTGACACAGGTGTGTCTTTGGCTGTGTGAGACACATGGCTGGGCCACATGGGCCTGTGTCCCCTGTATTTTGTAAAAATTTTCTAATTTTTGTACAATTCCTGAGTTATCGGTTTAGTCCTGAACCACCCCGAATACATGTTTAGGGCCTCGTAGGCTCGTATTAGGGACAATGTGATTGTTGTGAATGATATTTGTATGGAAATGGAAAATGTATATGAAATGTACGGTTATTTGAGAAATAAGTCCGTTGATGCTCCATAACCCTATTCTGGTGTTGAATACTGGAAACACGAAAATATACACACTTTTTCATGCTTTGTTTAACTCAAATTCACGTAGTTTCGGTAAAATTATTGTCGAAAAATATATAATTATTATAAAATAATTATTTTGGACTTAAATTATTAACATAATGACTTTTAAATAATTTTATAATAAATTTTGATTAATTTTGATCATTTTCGACAGATTTATACAAAGGGCGAAAATTGGCTCGACAGGCGCTGCTAGAAGCGCAAAACTGAGAAGCAATTTTTGAAGCATCAAGACGAATGAATTTTTCAGCTAAAGACGGCCCAAATTATGTGTATTAATTCATAGTATAATTAATTATAATTTTAATCCAATTTAATTTGGGCTAAATAAATTATTTTTAATTAAATTATAAAAAGTGGCTCAGTTGAGCTGAATCGAGAGAACTAAACCGGTGATGCATTGGGCAGCCCAAAACCGTCCAGCATGCTGACCTAATTAGCTTGCTTGGCTGATTAATTGGCTTGCAAAAAGGCCCTTGATGACTTCGTCAAACTAAAAACAAACCCTTCCACTATTTGTGACTTTCTAAATTTGCCCCAGCCTTAATATACCAAGTTTGAAAACTTCAAACTTTCCACATGTGTGACCGGCCATGGGAGGGCTCTTTCATTGTTGATTTTGGCTATTTTTATCATCCCTCTCACCCTATAAAAAGCCCACTTGGCTACTAATTTCAACACACCTCAACTTCCACATCTCGTCTCTTCTCTCTCAACTTCCTCTCTTTATTTTTCCATAGGTTTTCATTTATCCTCTTCCCGATTTCACCTCTTGAAAAAGAGTCGTTCATCCATCATTTGGAGTATCATTCAAGTGTTCATAGAAGCCTTGGTTCGACAAGAATAAGTGAAGAAGGAAGTGTAACACCCTTTAGCCGTATTTAATGCTGTAACAGGATACGAGGCATTACTGGACTTACATCACAAGCACATATACAAATCCGAGTCATAAATTCTGACCAAATTAAAACCATTTGCATTCAATCATAAAGTCCATAATACGAGCCTACGAGGCCCAAAACATGCTTTGGAAGTGGTTCACGACTAAACCGAGCACTTAGGAAAGTTTTACAAAACTTAGAAAATTTTTGCTATGAATAGGGGTCACACGCCCGTGTCCCTAACACATGTAACTCTTTGTTTTACAAGGCATGAAAAAATTGAGGTCACATGGCCAAGTCACACGCCCGTATGCTAAGCCGTGTGGTTAATTTAATTTTCATAAAATAGGTGCAGACTTCACATGGTCGGGACACAGGCCTGTACTTGAGGCCGTGTCCCTCACACGGCTGAGACACACGCCCGTGTCTCTACCCATGTGCTCAATTCTGAGTATTCTGTTCCTCAAAATTAAGATGTAGGGGACACATGGCCAAAACACATGCCAATGGGGCAAGCAGTGTGTCACACACGGCCTAGACACACGCCCATGTGTCTACCTGTGTGGACAAAATAAAGACTATTTACCAAGCCATTTGTCACCATCATTTCCACCTACACACACAAGTTCAATGGCATAAATCATGGCATATTTAGGCAACCAAAACATTCGCAAAAAAGGCCAAATCATGTCGTTTCATTATCCACACTTAACATTTTTACAACATCATATTTTGCCAATCCAAATCATACCAAACTCATATTTCTACATGCTCCAATATAGCTACCAAAAACATGCATAACTTTACTTAGTTTTCCTAGCATACCAAAATTTTATTGGTATCAGAGCTATGGTTTAGTCAGTTCTAGGACTACCATAGCGTATGTGAGTCTAGCTATACATGCCATATTTATGAACTACGATAGTCTGATGAGTCCTGACATTAATAATGTGCTTTTATATAGTAAATGGATCCCGAATGAGCCGTAGTTGACAATGTCAAAAGCAATGCGCCTACTCCCGCGCAAGGGACAACGTCCTCCGACTCTAGACCGACTACGAGTTACCTTGATGGAGAGGCTAGACAAGCCTTCTATCACATGATGAATGATTGGTTCACCCAATACATTAGAACTAATCCGGCTGTTCAACAACCTATACCCCCGGTCAATCCTCCACAAGCTCCTGCTATGCCACCGGTGAATCTGATTCAGTTAAGTAAACCACCAGTAGATAATATTAGAAAATACGGGGCCGAAGAGTTTCGAGCTACAACGAACGATGATGCTGAAAGAGCCGAGTTTTGGTTAGAGAACACGATACGAGTGGTCAATGAATTGTCTTTGAATTTTGAGGAATGCATCAAATGTGTCGTTTCACTTCTGAGAGATACGTCGTACCATTGGTAAAAGACATTGATATCAGTGGTTTCGAGTGAGAGAGTCACCTGGGATTTCTTTCAAGCTGAATTCCAAAAGAAATACATCATTTATAGATTCATAGATCAGAAACGTAAAGAGTTTCTTGAGCTTAAACAAGGTCGTATGTCTGTTACAGAATACAAGCGAGAATTTGTAAGACTGAGTTAGTACACTCAAGAATGTGTATCTACTGAGGCTATAATGTGTAAAAGATTTGAGGATGGCTTGAACGAAGATATTTGTTTGTTAGTCGAGATTCTTGAGATAAAAGAATTCATTGTGCTTGTTGAATTAGCATGTAAAGCTGAAGATCTCGGGAAAGAGAAAAGAAAAGGTGATTCATAAGCTAGAGAAGTGCGAAAGAGAACATCGAACAAGTCATTTCAATCAGTATCAAAGAAATTTTGAGATGATAATAGCTGTTCAAAGGCTATTGTGGGACATTCAAGTAGAGATCGTGCTAGATCGAATTCAAGTTTCAAAGCTCCAGCTACTTCTGTTGCTAATGTTGGAAATGCTAGATCCGATCGACCCGAGTGTAAACATTATGGTAAAATATATCCCAGCAATTGTAGACTATTTGATCGGGCTTGTTTCAAATGTGGATTGTTAGATTATTTAATCCGTGATTGCCTCAAATCTATCGAGCAAGAGATTGTGCAAAATCTGAGGCCAAATGGAAATGTATCTCATGGTTGACCTCCCAGAAATATTAGAAATGTGAGTGGCAGTCAGAGGGGAACAAAAGACACAGCTGTTAGATCTGAGGCTCATGCACATGCCAGAGCCTATGCCATTCGAGCTCGTGAGGATGCTTCGTCTCCAGATGTGATTACGGGTACTTTCACACTTTATGATACTTTTGTGATTGCTTTGATAGATTCTGGATCAACACATTCGTATATATGCATAACTAAGTGAACAGTAAGACTTTGCCTGTAGAGTCTACTGAATTTGTAATTAGAGTTTTGCACCCCCTAGGCAAATGTGTTTTGGTTGATAAAGTCTTCAAGAATTGTCCGTTAATGTTTTGAGACATTTGGATTTCGGCTGATCTGATGTTGTTACCTTCTGATGAGTTTGATATAATTCTGGGTATGGATTGGTTAACTTTGCATGATGTTGTTGTGAACTGCAAACGGAAAACTATTGATTTGAGATGAAAGAATGATGAAATAGTTAGAATTGAATCTAGTAATTTAAATGGATTCTCCGCTTCGATGAAAGCTCTGAGTATTGTGAGAAAAGGGTGTGAAGCTTACTTTGCTTATGTGATTGATTTGAAAATGTCAGAAAAAAAAGTTGAATCAATGCCAGTTGTATGTGAATTCCTTGATGTGTTTCCTGAAGAACTTCTAGGATTACCTCCGGTTAGAGAAGTTGACTTTGGCATTGAATTAGTGCCTGAAACTACTCTGATTTCGATAGCTCCGTATAGAATGGCTCCAATCGAACTAAAAGAATTAAAATCTTAGTTATGAGAATTGACTAATAGAGGGTTTGCAAGACTGGGTTTCTCACATTGGGGTGCTCTGGTTCTGTTTGTGAAAAAGAAGGACGATACGATAAGAATGTGCATTTATTATCGTCAGCTGAACAAGGTAACAATCAAGAGTAAGTATCCGTTGCCCCAAATTGATGATTTGTTTGATCAATTGAAAGAAGCTGCTATGTTTTCGAAGATAGATTTGATATCGGGTTATTATCAGTTGCGAGTAAAAGATTCAGACATTCCGAAAACTACTTTCCGAACGAGGTATGGCCATTATGAATTCTTAGTTATGCCTTTCGGATTGACTAATGCACCTGCTATCTTTATGGATTCGATGAATAGAATTTCCAGACCATATATAGATCGATTTGTTGTTGTGTTCATTGATGACATATTAATTTGTTCACGTGATGAATCCAAACATGCCGAGCATCTGCGATTAGTGCTATAGACTTATCGTGATAAGCAATTGTATGCGAAATTCAGTAAATGTGAATTTTGGTTACGAGAGGTTGATTTTCTGGGTCATATTGTATTAGCATCTGGTATCCGAGTTGATCCGAGAAAAATTTCTGCTATTTTAGATTGGAAGCCTTCGAGAAATGTTTCTGAAGTCCATAGTTTTTTGGGACTTACCGGTTATTATAGACGGTTCGCTAATGATTGCGACTCCATTGACAAAGCTACTTTAGAAAGATGTAAAGTTTGAATGGTCTGAAAAGTGTCAGAAAAGCTTTGATCAATTGAAAACTTTGTTGACGGAAGCTCCGGTATTGGTACAACCCGAATCGGGTAAAGAATTTGGGGTATATAGTGATGTTTCATTGATCGATCTGGGATGTGTTTTGATGCAAGAAGGTAAAGTCATTGCTTATGCTTTGAGACAACTGAAGCCGCATGAAAAGAACTATCTGATGCACGACCTTGAGTTTGCCGCGATTGTGTTTCCTCTAAAGATTTGGCGCCACTATCTGTTCGATGAGAAATGTCATGTATATTCTAATCATAAGAGTTTGAAATATGTAATGACTCGGAAAGATTTGAATCTACAACAGAGAAAATGAAAAATGTTGTTGCTGATGCTTTGAGTCAAAAATCACTGTTTGCTCTGCGTGCGATGAATGCCCATTTGGTTCTGTCCGATGATGGTTCAGTTTTAGCCGAATTAAAAGAGAAACCTTTGTTCTTACAACAGATTATCGAAGCTCAGAAGATTGATAATGAGATTTTAACAAAGTGAGCTTAGTGTGATTTAGATTCTGATTCAGAATTTAGAGTTGATAAAGATGATTGTTTAAGAATCAGAGATAGAATTTGTGTTCCCAGAAATCTAGAGTTAATTCAGATGATTTTGAATGAAGCTCACAACAGTCAGTTATCTATGCATTCAGGCAGTATGAAAATGTATAATGATTTAAAACAGCATTACTGGTGGTCTGGAATGAAAAGAGATATTTCTGACTTTATTTCTAAATGTTTAATCTGTCAGCAAGTTAAAGCTGAGCATCAGGTGTCATCTGGTTTGTTGCAACCAATTATGATTCCAAAGTGGAAATAAGCTAGAGCGACGATGGACTTTGTTTCGGGTTTGCCCCTATCTTTGAGAAAGAAAGATGTAGTTTGGGTTATAGTGGATCGATTAACTAAATCAACTCATTTCATTCCAATTCAATCTAATTACTCGTTTGATAAATTAGCTGATTTATACGTTTCTAATATTGTAAGATTGCACGGTGTGCCATTGTCTATCGTGTCAGACAGAGATCTGAGATTTACTTTGCCATTTTGGAAGAAATTGCAAGATGCTTCGGGTACGAAATTGCATTTCAGTACTGCTTTTCACCCGCAAACGGATGGTCAATCCGAGCGGATTATTCAAATAGTCGAGGATATATTGAGATGTTGCATTCTTGAGTTTGAAGGTGCGTGGGAACAGTTTTTGCCTGTGATTGAATTTGCTTATAATAACAGTTTTCAATTGAGCATTAAAATGGCATCGTACGAAGCCTTATATGGTTGTAAATGTCGTACACCTTTATATTGGACTGAGCTCAGTGAAAATAAGATTCACGGGATTGATTTGATAAAAGAAGCTGAACAGAAAGCAAAAGTGATCCGGGATAGTTTAAAAATAGCTTCCGATCATCAGAAATCTTATGTAGATTTGAAAAGAAAAGACATTGAATTTGAGATTGACGACAAAGTGTTTTTGAAAGTATCTCCATGGAATAAAGTACTCTGATTCGGTAGAAAAGGCAGATTGAGTCCAAGGGTCATCGGGCCGTATGAGATTACCCAGCGTATTGAGCTGGTAGCATATAGATTGTTGTTGCCACTAGAGCTAGAAAAGATTCATGATGTGTTTCACCTATCGATGCTTCGATGATACAGATCAGATCCTTCGCATGTGATTCCTCCGTCTGAGATTGAGATTCAGTCTGGTATGACCTATGAAGAAGAACCTATCCGTATTTTGGCTCACGAAGTTAATGAACTAAGAAGTAAGAAAATTTCGTTAGTTAAAGTGATGTGGCATCGGCATGGTATTGAAGAGGCTACGTGGGAGCCTGAAGATATTATGAGACAACAATATCCGAATATGTTCAACGGTAAGATTTTCGGGGACGAAAATCCCTAAGGGGGAGAATTGTAACAATTCGGTTTAGACCCTAGTAGAATAGTGGTTTTGGGACCACAAATTCAAGTAAAAAAATATTTAAATGTTATTTTTCATTCTTATGATATGTGAATTAGCATGTGTGAAAGTTTCGTATGAAAATTTAACCGTTTGTGTGCTTAATTTGATAAAAGGACCTAATCGCGTAAAATGTAAAAGTTGCCTGTTGTTTGTTAAAAGTGCTTATTTGATTTGGCTTATTAATTGTAAGGTCCTTATGTGGTTATTTGACCATTGGAACTTTGAATGGACATTAATGACCATCCAATATATGTTTATTTTATGTTTATAATAAGGTAAATAGTTAACTAAAGGAATTAAAATAAAATAAAGGCATGAAATAAGCCATTATGTTCATCATCTTGCCAAAATTGAAGAAAATAAAAGCTAGGTTTTTGTGTTTTAACATTTGGCCATTGAAGAACTTGATTGAGGTATGTGTTTTGATCGGTTTTTTATAATTTCTACGTTTTTGTGATCGTTGCTTTGTATACAATCCAGCCCATGCCTCAATTTTTGATTTTGATGATGATTTTGAAATATGCCATTGATGAAATTGTGAGCTTTGTGATGTTAGTTGTTGGAAAATAAAATATATATGTTTGGTTGATATATTTTGTCTTTGAAATTTTTGGTGATTTTGAGTATAATGGGCAAAATTGTGAAATTTGTAAATTGAAAGACTAAAATGATAAATAAATGAAATGTGTGCACCAGTATGAGTACTAGGAGAATTCGGCCACGCATGAGTATATGCAAATTATGTGTATTTTGTGATTTTGTGAAATAAGGACTAAAGTGTCAAAATATGAAAATGTGAAGGCTAATTTGTAAAATGCCCTAAATGTGTGCTTGTGGATTGTTTTGAATGAATGTGTAATTGAATAAGTCAAATTAGAATTTATATAGATTAAGTGTTAAAGAAAATGGAATTAGATCGGGGAAAGTTGAAAGTTGTCGAGTAGTCGATTCCATCTATCCGAATCCATACGAGGTAAGTCGATATACAAATAAACGTGTTTGAATTGAATTATTATTATTCATATGATATTAAATTGTGATGAATGAATATTCGAGCTAAATATGTGTTATCCAAGAAAGTATGAACAAAGTTTCGACATCCGAAAAGTCTCGTACGAACCCTAGGAATAATTAGGATACATATATCATGACATAGGATTTTCGATATGTGTTATCGTGTAAGACCACGTCTGGGACATTGGCATCGACTTATGATTTACGTGTAAGACCATGTCTGGGACATCGACATCTTATTTGATTTCGTGTAATACCCTGTCTGGGACAGTGTCATCGATGTTTGATTACATGTAAGACCACATCTAGGATGTTGGCATTGTATATATACTTTCAGAGCTATCCGTGTATCCTTATGATTCTGAACGGTTCAACAGGCAATCCGATATATGAATGATTATATGAAATGTGTATTCGAATCAGGTATGTTTGAATCGCACAATATGTTGGGAATGAAAGGTAAGTATATGTACTTTTATGAACATCCTATATGATTATGAGAAAATATGTTATATGAGCAAATGGATTGGAAATCATATGTGAATCATGTGGTATATGTTAGTAATTTGGCCAGGAAGTATATGTACTCATTGATGTTATACGCTTAAGTTGTTAAGTTTATTTGTATATGGCTTACCAAGCTTTTGAAAGCTTACTCTGTGTGTTTTTCATCTATTTTAAAGATATCGAAGCTATTGTGAGCTCGGGGATTGTCGAGGATTGTCACCACACTATCGAACTATATTTTGGTATCTTTTGAAAAATGCATATATTGAAGTATGGCATGTATAGGCTAGAAGTGTTTTGATATGTTTTTGTAATGTATATATCATGCCATGTGATATGGCTAGATTGAGTTTGAAATTATGGTTGGATAATGATTTATGTTATGTGTTGCAATGGTGGTATGTATGATGTGTTTTATATGGCCAAGAGAGTGGGTCAATTTGGTAAGTTTTGTTATGTGTTTATTTGAGAATTTGGTAAGTTCATAACATGAAATTGAATGATGTGTATTAAGGTTTATAAACCAAATGTTATGATATGATTTTGTTTTATGTCTTGGCATAAATTAGTAAGGTTTATGAACATGTAAATGGTTGCTAATGTTATGATATGAATGATATATGTTTTGGTATTGAAATTGGCTGAAAATATACTGTAAATATGCTTGTTTTAGTAATTGTAGGTTTGACCTAAATTGGGTGGCAAATTGGTTTTTCAAATCGCCTATTTTTGTCCACACGGGCAAAGACACGAGCGTGTGTCTCAGCTTGTGCGACACACGATCATGTTGCACGGCCGTGTGCCCCCTGGGGTACCCTACGATTTTAAGTCAGGCTCGAGCACAGCTAAGACACATGGGCGTATGGCTAGCCGTGTGACCCAAGTCAGTCACGACCACGGCCAGGGCACACGGGCCTATCTTGTGGCCGTGTGTGCAAGTTAGTATGTATGCCCTGTTTTGACACGGCTTAGACACACGGGCGTGTCTAATGCCATGTGAGGCACACAACCTGTTCACACGAGCGTGTGTCCTGTACATCTTTGATAAATGTTTAAGTTTTGAAAAATTTTGTATGAGATCGATTTTGTCTCGACCCTTTTCTAAAGCATGTTTAAGGACTCTATGACCTATACAAGGGACATTATGACAAGTTTTGGTTTTAGATGCTATGATGTTTGTGAGATGAATGTTAAATGTTTCGATTTGTCCAGTAAAGCCTTTAACCCTAGTTTAGCAACGGATACGAATTAGGGGTGTTACATGTACACTTGCAAATTTCTGTCGTTCCAAGTTTTTGATGCCGTTGCCAGGGAATGTTTTAAAAAGCCATTATTTGTGAATTTGTTAGTTTTACATTTTGGTTTATTTTCCTATTCAATTTTAAATTAATCAATTTTTTTGTGATTATTTCAGGTGTTTATGAGTATTGACTGAATTATCGACTTACTCCTTGCAGACCCTGAGATAGAATGAACTATTCGACAACAAAGAAGACAAGCAAGTCAGAGAAGAACTGAAGAGATGAATTTCAAAAATCTGAATCAAGGAAATGGAGCAAACTCGACTCAAAATCCTATCCTTATTGCTAATGATAGGGATAGAGCTCTAAGACAGTATGCCGTGCCAGTGATTCATGATCTTAATTCGAGTATTTGGAGACTTAAATTAAAGCACAATAATTTGAGCGGAAGCCAGTCATGTTCCAGATGCTTCAGACTATGGGCCAATGCAATGGAATGCCTACCGAAGATCCTCACCTTCACTTAAGACTGTTTATGAAGGTAAGTGATTCTCTCAAGTTAGCCGGAGTACCCGAAGATGCATTACAATTGAAGTTGTTCCTATATTCACTAAGGGACAGAGCTCGAGCCTGGTTGAACTCACTGCCACCAAATTCAATTTCCACATGGCAAGAGTCAGCAGAAAGATTCCTTTTGAAGTATTTCCCGCCTAGCAAGAATGCTAAGTTGATGAATGAGATCACTTCTTTCCAACAAATGGATGATAAGTCCTTGTATGTGGCATGGGAAAGGTACAAAAAATTATTACGGAAGTGTATCACGGAATCCCTCATTGTATCCAACTTGAGACATTTTATAATGGTCTTAATGCACCAGATCCTCCTACATCTATATATAAACGCTGGTTTATCAAGAATACGCAAGAAAAGCACTTCGAATTATTGATTCATCGCCAGAGATGGCACAATAATGGTAATGGATGCTTCTGCTAATGCTGCTCTCCTTTCTAAGTCTTATAATGAGGCTTATGAAATCATTGAGAGGATTGCCTGTAACAATTATCAATGGCCAACCAATCAAGCAGTGTCAGGAAGACGAGTTATTGGAATACATGAAGTGGATGCTCTCACTTCACTCGCATCTCAGGTATCATCCATATCATCAATGCTTAAAAATTTTACCACTAATAGGTTTAATAGTTTTGCAGCTCAGCCACAGAATCAAGTTGAAAATGTAGCCTATGTCTATTGTGGGGAAGGATATTTGTACGAAGAATGTCCATCGAACACAGAATCCGTGTATTACATGGGTGACCAGAACCAAAATCGAGGAAGGCAAGGACTACAATCCAATTCCTAAAACCCATCGTGGCGAAACCACCCTAATTTCTCCTGGAGTAACTAAGGGGCTGGACCCAGTAACACATATGCCCAACCTAGACCAACCCAGCCACCTATTTTTACCCAACAAGTTCAGAAACAACCTCAAGCTGAACCATCTAATGGCTTAGAAAAATTATTGAAGGTATAGATAGCCAAGAATGTTGCCTTAATCCAAAGCCAAATAGATATTTTGAAAAACCTCAAAAACCAAATGGTCCAGCTTGCAACTGAACCCAGAAACCGACAACAAAGTGCCTTACCTAGTGATACGGAGAATCTGAGGAATTCAATGAAGCAGCATTCTAAAGCATTGACATTGAGGAGTGGAAAGACATTAGAACCCAACACTGTCAAAGTTGAAAAGGAGCCAGCTTATGCTCAAGGCTCGAAGGAAGTCCAACCGAGTGCTAACCAGAATCGGCAAAATCCAACAAGGTAACTTCAGAACTAGCTAATTTTGATCAACTAACAACTTCGTCAGATGCAGAATTGCCATAAAAGGCAAATCAACTAGTTCCAGTAAAGAAACCTCCACCACCCTACCCTCAAAGACTTCAGAAGCAGAAGCAAGAAATTCAATTCAAGAAGTTCCTAGACATACTCAAGCAACTCCATATCAACATCCCGTTGGTTGAAGCACTTGAACAAATGTCGAACTATGTTAAATTCATGAAGGATATCTTGTCAAAAAAATGAAGAATTGGTGAATTTGAGACAACAGCCCTTATGAAGGAATGCAGTGCATATCTTCAAAACAAACTACCACCAAAGTTGAACGATCCTGGATGTTTTACCATACCTTGCAACATTGGAGCAACATATTGTGGTAAGGCACTATGTGAATTGGGTGCAAGTATCAACCTGATGCCTATGTCAATATTTAGGAAGTTGGGAATAGGTGAAGTTAGACTAATTACACTTCAATTAGTAGATCGATCCTTAGCACATTCAGAAGGAAAAATCGAAGACATATTGGTACGAGTAGACAAATTTATCTTTCATGCTGACTTTGTTGTTCTAGACTTTGAAGCAGACAAAGAAGTGCCAATAATCTTAGGAAGGCCTTTCCTAGCAACCGGAAGGATGCTTATTGATATGCAGAAGGGTGAGCTTACTATGTGTGTTCAGGATGATCAGGTAAATTTTAATGTTTTTAAGTCTAAGCGATTTCCCAAGATAATTGATGATTATTCTGTAGTGTCCGATTTAGGGGATTTAATTGTGGAAAAGGAACTCAACTATGTTGAGGACCCATTGGAACAAATTTTGACATCAGACCCTCCAAATGATGAAGAGGAGGATGAATACTTAGCTTTGCTAGAAGCTAATCAAAGGGGATTTAATCCGCAATCCCATTTTGAATCTTTAGAGTTAGAGAATAGGGATTATGTCCAACCAAAAGTGTCAATCGAGTAGCCATCTAAATTAGAACTCAAGGTACTTCCCTCACATTTAAAATATGTTTATTTAGGTAATGCTTCTACTTTGCCTGTGATTGTTTCAGTAGAATTAACTATTGAGCAAGAAGAGAAACTCATCCTAGTATTAAAACAATTTAAAAAGGCTATTGGATGGACCATAGCCGATATTTGTTGTATTAGTCCGACTGTATATATGCTCAAGATTATCCTAGAAGATGGTGAAAAAGGGACGACTGATGGACAGTGAAGACTGAACCCCGTCATGAAGGACGTGGTAAAAAAGAAAATCATCAAGTGGTTAGATGCGGGTATAATTTACCCCATCTCAGACAGTCCATGGGTAAGTCCGATCCAGTGTATACCAAAGAAAGGAGGTATTACGGTCATTGAGAACAAGAATAACGAGTTGATACTAACTAAAACGGTTACAGGATGGATAATTTGCATTGATTACTGTAAGCTGAAAAAGGAGACTAGGAAAGATCACTTTCCTTTGCCATTTTTGGACCAAATGCTGGATAGACTCGCCGGGCGAGACTATTACTATTTCCTCGATGGATACTCAGGGTATAACCAGATTACAGTAGCATCGTAAGATCAACACAAGACAATATTCACCTACCCGTATGGTAAATTTTCATTTAGACGCATGCCATTTGGTTTATGTAATGCACCTACTACATTTCAAAAGTGTATGATGTCTATTTTTACTGACATGGTTGAAAAATACTTGGAACTCTTTATGGATTTTTTTTATTATTTGGAGATATATATGATGATTGCCTAGCCAATCTAGCCAATACTAAGGCAATGCGAAGAAACAAACCTTGTCCTCAAATAGGAAAAGTGCCATTTCATGGTACGAAAGGGTATTGTTGTAGGGCATTGGATAACGAGACATGGAATCGAGGTAGATAAAGCAAAGGTAGACGTTATTGAGAAACTGCCACCTCTCACATCTGTAAAGAGTGTTCGGAGCTTTCTGGGCCACGCTAGTTTCTATCGAAGATTTATCAAAGACTTATCCAAAATTGCTAAACCCTTATGAAAATTATTGGAGAAAGACATGGCCTTTAAATTTGATAAGGAGTGCTTAAGAGCTTTCAAATATTTGAAGAGTCAGTTAGTTTCAGCACCCATAATTGTCACACTACACTAGGATTTGCCATTTGAACTGATCTATGATGCAAGTGACTTCACAATAGGAGCTGTCACGGGCCAATGAAGGAACAAAGTTTTTCATCCCATCTACTACGCAAGTCAAACTCTGACAGGAGCTCAACTAAATTATACAGTAATAGAGAAAGAGTTTGCAGAAGCATGTGTTCACAAGGTTTGGAACCCCAAGAGCCATCATCAATGATGAAGGGTCCCATTTTGTGAACAAGTGGTTGAAATGGTGATAAACGCCAAATTCTACATATTGTTACCCCAAATACTTAGCATATTTATGGATATTTACTATTAGATTTGTGAATTTTGGTGCTCTTAATCTGGTTATTTCATGTTTTGTACTCAGGAAAGCACCAAGAGTCAAAAGGAGCCAAAAACGAGCTTAAAAGAGACAAAAGAGACCAAATCAAGAAGATTACATGGCCTAAGCCTTGCCATACGGGCTACTTACACGCCCGTGTCTGTCGAAGGTGTCGTCCAAGGATTTCACGATTCACACGGCCTGGCCATTGACCCACACGGCCGTGAGAAATTTAGCGGAATGAACACGGCCTGGCAAACAGGTCACATGGCCGTGGCACACGGGCGTGCCCCTTTTTCAAAGAGTTCTATTTTACACGGAAAAAGGATACTTAGGGAAGAAGAAAGCCAATCCAAAGCCTATATAAACACCCTAAGTATGACCTACTAAGGGGACTTTTCCAACGCTTCTAGAACCTTTCTGGAACACAGAACCACACGTCAGGAATTACTTGAAGGAAGCCAGACAATCCATCCCTAAAGTTGGAGCTACTCCAAGACTGAAATCTCTCTCAGAATTCCTTCAGGGGTTTTAGAGTTTTCTTTATGTTTTGTTATTTTCATACTTTTGAGATGTACTCTTATTTCATTATGAACTAAACCCCTTAGATACCTAAGGGGAATGAAACCTATGATGTATCTTGTTATTATAATCTAAACTATATGATAAATACTTGATTTGTTCTTAATTATGTGTTTCTAATGCTTGAGTTAATATTCCGGGTATTAACTCATGATTTAATATGCTTATGCAAAGGAGGAATAGACCCTGCCTAAGAGTAGATTTGGCATAATTAAGCGGAGTTGATCGAACGCCTAGAGATAGGGTTACGAGATTTTGCTAAATTAGGGTGAAACCTAATATGGGAGGCCATAGATCGATTTACTGCTTTTCTAGGGTTTTTAATTAGAAAGAGAATTCAATTAATTCAACTGAGATTCAGACGTTATTAGTCTCGAAAGAGATAATAATGTAAGTTAGGGAGTCTCACGGATCAAGTCAAGTGAATAAATAAATGCAGTTGAGTCGGATAACAAGTGAAATCTAGGTGGATTCCTCCTTGGGTGTCGTCTTTATCAATTGCTTTTCTTCAAGTCTTTTCCAAATCTTCTCCTCGCTTTAATTAAATTAGTTAATTAGTTTACATAATTAGTTTAATAAACAAACCCTTTTTATTCCTAGGCTAGATAATAAAAAGATAGTTATTACTAGTACTTTTGGTTTTCTTGGGTACGATATCCCGGTCTTGCCATTACTATACTATTGTTCGATAGGTGCGCTTGCCTTTTCGTCGTGATAATAGTTAGTCTAGGTTTGATCTTCATTATAAATATTTACTACTTGTTACGAATCATGAGATCAAGTTTTTGGCACCGTTGCCGAGGAAACTGAAATATTAGGAATACTTAATTTTTATTACTTTAGCCATTTATTTTTCTTGCAATTTAACTTTATTTCTATTTTTATTTTACTAGATTTCTTCTTCTTTCTCTTAGCAGGTTCTTGTAGTGGATGACTAGGAGAAACCCGTCAGGACCGTGGCTTTTTGACGAGGAAATTGATCGTACAGCTCGTAGAAACCAACGAGAAATCAGGTGCAGCTTAAGATATACAGAGGAAGAGCAAGAGGACGATATCTCAACTACTACTAAAAAGATGGCTAAAAATCAAGACAATCCGCTACCGCCAGCCATACCCGCTGAATTAGCAAATCAGAATCCTGCTCATCATACTATGTATGATTATGCTAAACCTAATTTTACAGGAACTGAGTCAAGTATAGTTAGACCTGCTGTTGCTACTAACAATTTCGAACAAAAGCCTAGCACAATTCAGATGATACAACAACTTGTTCAGTTTGATGGTTTGCAGGATGAGAACCCCAACACGTACTTGGAAAATTTCCTAGAACTGTGCGACACTTTCAAAATTAATGGCATTTCTGATGATGCCATTCGCCTTCGGCTATTCCCTATTTCACTGAGGAATAAAGCTAAACAGTGGTTGAACTCACTACCACAAGGATCCATTACCACTTGGGAGCAAATGACTGAAAAATTTCTATTAAAATATTTTCCACCGGCAAAAACAGCTAAGTTGCATAACGATATTTCTTCTTTTGTACAATTGGACTTAGAGACACTTTACGATGCATAGGAGAGATACAAGGATCTATTGAGAAGGTTCCCTCACCATGGGTTACCTCTACGGCTGTGAGTTCAAACGTTCTACAATGGTGTGAATCCCTTGACAAGACAAATGATTGATGCAGCTGCTAGCGGAACCATCAACAATAAAACACCGAAAGATGCCTATGAATTTATAGAAGAGATGTCACTGAATAACTATCAGTGGCAAGTTATGAGGACAAAGCCAACAAAAACAGCCAACGTTTATAACATCGATTCGGTCACCATGCTCTCTAATCAGGTACAACTTCTAAATAAGAAAATTGATGGTTTACTTGGTTCTATGCAGGTACATCCAGTGATGAGGTGCGATTCAAGTGGAGGAGGTGTGCCTATAGAATACCCACCATTCAATCCTACAACCGAAGAGAAACAAGTCAACTATATGGGTAACAATAATTTTAGATCTCAAAATAACCCATATAGTAATACTTATAATGCAGGTTGGAAGAACCACCCAAATTTCTCTTGGGGTGGTCAACAGAATCAGAGGCCACAGAATTTTCAGAATTTTCAACAGCCACCGTATCAACAGGAAAAGAAGCTGATCCTTGAGGAGATGTTATCCAAATTCATCTCGGTGTTAGAAACTTGTTTCCAGAATACCGAGACAGCACTAAAAAATCAACAAGCATCAATTCAAGGACTCGAAACTCAGATAGGCCAGCTATCCAAAGTAATCTCCGAACGACCATAAGGTAGACTACCAAGTAATACTGAACCAAACCCAAGGGAACAGCTCAATGCAATTGATATTCAAGAAGGATGCGATGAGACTGAGCCAGGACCAAGGCAAGAAAATGTGGAAAGCAAAGGTGATGGTGAGATAAGTCATAATAAAACGGTAAGTACTAATTATAAATCTTGTGTGCCATATCCTAAAGCGATGACAAAAGACAGAACAGAAGAACAATCCAGTAAGTTCGTCAAACTCTTAAAGAAATTACATATTAACTTACCTTTTATTGAAGTTCTTTCGCAGATGCCCAACTCAGCGAAATTCTTAAAGGACCTTTTGACCAATAAAAGAAAATTAGACGCTACATCGTACGTGGAACTCAATGCAGTCTGCTTAGCTATTCTAAAGAATAAGCTACCTAACAAATTGAAAGATCCAGGGAGTTTTACAATTCCTTGCTTAATTGGTAGTTTATCTGTGAATAATGCTTTAGCTGATTTAGGGGCAAGTATAAATGTTATGCCTTATAAAATGTTTAAACGACTAGGTCTCGATTAACCCAAACAGACTAGGATGAGCATACAATTGGCTGACAAAACACTTAGATTTCCTAAGGGTATTATTGAAGATGTTCTCGTTAAAATTGATAAGTTTATTTACCCAGTAGACTTTGTCGTCCTAGATATGGATGAGGATAATGAGGTACCTTTAATTTTAGGACAACCCTTTTTAGCAACTACCAGAACAATTATTAATGTCAGCACAGGAGAGCTAACACTTCGTGCAGGTGACGACGCAGTAACACTTCAAGCACGCGACTCAGTCAAAACCTCTAAGACTCAAGAAGATGCTATAAAACCTGTCGATGATAACACTAATATTCAGTCGTTTTTGCAGGAACCTCCTCGAACCAAGACAACAGAGATAGTGCGCTACTATCATGAAGAAAACAAAGACGTCCATGAAGAACAAAGGCTACGGATAGAGGAGCTAGACGAATGGCGAGAACACAAACCGAGAACACATAATAAATCGAAACTTCACCAAAACAAGCCCGATACCTCTCCTAATCAACTTAAGGTAGGCGATAAAATCTTACTAGATGCCACAGATCCCCACATTGTCACTACCACACCAAATGAGGAGATTCCTCTTACGGTACTCAGTATTTTCCCATTCGGTACGGTTGAGGTGAGTCATCCCAAGTTAGGCACTTTTAAGATAAACAGCACCCGATTAAAACCTTATTTTAAGATTAACAGTAGGAACGAATAGTATGAACTCCTCAAACCACCATGATAAATCAACAGAAAGGAAAGTCGAGCTTAGACTATAAACAAGCGCTTCTCGAGAGGCAACTCGAGTACTAACATATTTTGATTTCTTGCTTCTAACACTTTAAATAATTAAATTTTTAGAATTGCACAATCTTTCAGAACACACGGCCACCCACACGGGCGTGCCTAAAGCCATGGCAAAAAGTGACACGACCGTGCAACCTGAGGCAGATTATTTAAATTCGGGAATGGTTGAGTAGCCGGGTTAGTTTGGGCATATTGTGCGACCCACTTGTTCATCATGGTAAAGAAGGCTTGTTTTGCCCCATCGTCTTGATTATTCGCAGATGATTGAGGTTCAACAGGCGGTGTCCCTTGCGTAGGAGCAGCCGCTACACTCTCATCGTCATCCGCTAAGGCTCTCTCTAAATTGGGTTCCATTTACTAATCAAAACAATAATTTTAACCGTCAGAAGTCATCACAATATCATATACTAACATTAAGGCATGTATAGCTAGACTCACACACGCTACGATAGTCCTAGAACCGACTAAACCGTAGCTCTGATACTAATAAAATGTAACACCCTAACTCGTTTCCATCGCTGGACTGAGTTATGAGGTAATATCAGACAGAACATTTATTTCAATTTTTTTATCGGATGTATTTACTTGAATACATTTATAAAACATCATCAAGTTAGCAATATATAATATTATATACACACCTAACATAAAATACACATCAAAACTATTTTATTTTATATTTGTACTTGAAGTGACAACTTATAACACTATCTCAAATTAAATATTATGACCAAGTACAATAGCAAAATTTCAAATAATTACTTATATGTGACTAACATGACCGACTCACCCTAATACACATTATCAAATTACTAAGCATTTTCAACTCTCAAAACATATATATATATATACACCACATGTAACTTTCATCCCTAAACACATGACATAATAATCTAAAGGAATTTAAACATTGTCCAATAAAAATTTAATCATACAATCATACTTATGAAAATTTACATACATCATGATAGACTCATTGACTATAGTCAAACCATTTCCAAAACGTATACTCACAATCACATATACCATTCATTAACAGCATATAACCTTGTACCCAAAACGAATCTAAACTATAACTAAACATAACTGAATTCAAACTTAGTAGTTAAGCCATATTCGCATGGCTGAAATTTACACATATAAATTCAAACAAAATACATATTAGCCTATACATGCCATAATGTTCACTTAACATCAACTAAGAAAAAGGTACCAAAACGTTGCAGGCTGGTGTGATGACTTCGACGGTGGTCCCGAACACAAGAAATGGATCAAAGAAATCTAAATAAGAGACAAGTAAACACACCAAATGAATATTCAACTCAATAAGTAATAAGCAATATAATACAGACTGTTAACATGAGATCATATGAAAAATAATGAAAGATCAACTATTATAATAATGTTGACTCATTATAATAAGGCAATTTACTTAAATCAAATAACATATACAACCACATTTATAAATACGTGTATCACTCCAGAAGAATACCTAACATAAGAAATCCTTTTATGATACGTTAGTATTATTTAGGTATAAGTTAATCAACCTGTAAATGCTTATGGACTTACCTTATGTCGAATGAAATGATTCCCAATCGACTACTCAATATTCTTTGCTTTGCATTTGCTTGATTCCCCTCCTTTGGATTCTTGAGCTAGAATAAATAAATAAATTCAGTAGTATAATTTAGCTTGCAAGATACTCATATATATATAAATTTAATGATTCCACTTCTTCTTACAACCATCCTTGTTCAAGACATCAAAGTCTCAACTAATGTTTATATTATATCTCAAAGCCGAATGTATTATCACTTCCAAAATAACATTATCCAAATATGATTACATTCAAATATACATAATTATGAATCAAACTCAACTTTGTAAGCCAACCTCCTCATTTGGTCGATTGTATAGAATCAAAGAAAATTTCACAAATGTGCATACTATATAGCCGAATATGCAAGATCAAATTTAACGTCACCTATGTATTTAATTATAATGTCGAATATACAATTTCAATGCAATATCATTTTTATTTCATTTAAACACATAGTTCCTCCACATAATAATTTGACCGAATGTTTCTAACTAACAAAAGCTCCATATCTATTCATAATATCATACCAATGTTCATATATCTATTAGCTAGTTCATTCCTCATCTTTCTAATATTCCATTCAAAAGCATCAAACACTATCCTCTTAACATCTAACCATCACAACCGAGTGCCCATTTTTGTCACCAAATAGAGAAATCAACCTATGGGTTATAATATGGATTTGTCTATTAACTAAATTTGATAAAATTTAATGAAAAATAACATGAAATCTTACCTTGATTAACCCTTAAGTTGACCGAATGCTTTTAACAATTTTTCTTTCTTTCTTCATTTAGGTTTCGGTTTTACAAGGAGAAGATGAACACTCTCCCACCTTCCATTTCTTATTTTATTCATCTTTTTCTTATTAATTTATTTTTCTATTTAGATTATTTTATCATTTGCCATTATAAAATTGTATTTAATTAGACTTAGTGGAGTAACATCATCACATGGCCAGCCATTTCATGAATTAAGGGCATTTTGACATGCAAATCCATGCTTTCTCACCTTGTTGTTATTTAATCCTTACAACTTACCTATCATCTTTTCTAAATTTCTCAACTAAGTCCTTTTAAGAAAATTTACATTCTTAAGGCTAATTTTAAACATTTATTTTTTCATACATACACTATCACACATAAACATATGTAATTAAAATTAAAATAAATTTTTTTGACTCGGTTTTATGGTCCCGAAACCACATTCTGACTAGGGTCTGATTAAGGCTGTCACAGTTATAATGGGCTAAGGCCCAATTGTTACTGAAACTGTAAGTAGGGCTGGGGCCAGACTTTTAATTCTTTTATATGACTGACTGTTCCTTTTATATAGTAGGGGATTTCACACTGAGTTTTTGTAAACTCACCCCGTTTATTAACCTTTTGAGGTAATTTCCAGCCTTAGACGGATCGAAGCTGTGAGGGGCTCGGAGGAAGCCGCACACACTGTTTATGTTACAGTTTTGATTATTACTTTTTAATTTTTTGATGTGGGTTGTAGTAAAGCTATTGTAATTTTTTGGATTTCAAATTTGGAATTTTATTTGTTGATTCTTCTAATTGCTAGTATTAGAACACAGTTTTCCAAAGCAACTACTATTTTCAAAACATCACGTATCCGCAATTGTTTTTAAATTAAGCTTCCGCAACTGTCAAGATTTTTACAAAGTTGTTAAGAATGTTATTCAGCTGAGGTTTTCTAACAAGGTTTAAAAAGGGTATAAGTTTTTAATTATTAAGAAGGGTTTCTAATGGAAACATGGTTTTCGAAAAACACTTCAATGTGACACAACAGATTCAAGCCAAACTTCTAGGCCAGGTTTGGGGTGTTACATCGACCACGGCCTGAAGTAATCGTACACGGGCGTGTCATACTGTCGTGTCCCTACCGAGCCCTAGTTAAGTTTTATTCGGAAAAGGGCAAGTTTGAGGCTTCTTAGGCATTCTAAAGCCTATAAAAACACCCTAGAGGAGGACTAAAAGGGAGATAGAGAATAGGGAGTAAGGAATTACTCCAAGAAAGCTGATTTATCCATATCAGAAGCCGGATTCATCATCAAGACTGAAGATCTCTCCTCAATTTCCCTTTAAGAGTTTTGGGTTTTCTTTATATTTTGTATTTATTATTCTTCTGAGATGTTTTCCTATTTAGATATGAACTAAAACCCTGAAATATCTAAGGGGAATGAAACCTAAGACGAATATTATTATTATTTTCTGAATTGTATGATAAATATTTGAGTTGTTCTTAATTAGGTGTTCTTAATTCTTTTTTCATTATTTCAGGATATTGATTCTTATTTCGGTATTTCAGGATATTGATTCAAGTTAATGCTCTTAGTTGAAGGATGAATAGTCCCTGCCTAAGAGTGACTTTGTCATAATTAAGCGGAGTTGACTGCGTGCCTAGAGATAGGGTGACAAGATTTTGTCGAATTAGGGTGAAACCTAATAAGGGGATCCATAGATCGAGTTAATGCAACCTTAGGATGTTAATTAGAAAGAAATTTCAATTATTCAATCTAGGGTTAGATGTTATTAGTCTTGAATAGGGATAATAACATAACTTAGGGATTTCTGCGGAATAAGTTAAATGAATAAATCGTCCGATTCGGAGCCAAAATAACAAGTGAAGTCTAGGTGAATTTTTCCTCAAGTATTGTCTTGATTCAATCGTTTTTCCCAAAAGTAATTCCCCATTTCTATTTCTTGTGATTTCTTAGTTTCGTTAATTAGTTGATTAAAACAAACCCCTTTATTCTTAAGCTAGATAATAAAAGGACAGTCATTACTAGTATTTTTAGTTCCTTTGGGTTTGACAATCCGGTCTTGCTAAAGCTATACTACTATTCGATAGGTACACTTGCCTACATCGTGATAATAGTTAGTTTCAAGAACGATTAATTATAAATTTATAAAACTTATCACAGAAAATCACGATCACTGAAAATCACTGTTTGCTTTGCGTGCAATGAATACGCGTATGGCTATGTCTGATAATGGTTCGATAATAGCTGAAAGTAAGACTGTTATTTGTTCAACAAATTTGTGATGCCCAGAAGGTTGATAACGAGTTGATAACAAAACGAGCTTAATGTGATTCAAATGTTGATTTAGAGTTTCGAGTTGATGCTAATGTCTATTTGAGATTCAGGAACCGAATATGCGTCCCGAGGAACTCAGGGTTGTTTCAAATGATTTTGAATAAAGCTCACAGCAGTCGATTATCTGTTCACCCAGGTAGTACGAAGATGTATAATTATCTGAAACAGCTTTATTGGTGCCATGGAATGAAACGAGACATTTCTGACTTTGTTACAAAATGCTTAATCTATCAACAAGTAAAAGCCGAGCATCAGGTACCTTCTAGATTGCTTCAGCCGATTATGATACCAGAGTAGAAATGGGACAGAGTTACTATGGATTTTGTATTTGGTTTACCGATAACACTGAGCACAAAAGATGCAATCTGGGTTATTGTGGATAGATTGACCAAATCGGCTTATTTTGTTCCGATACGTATGGACTACTCGCTTGACAAGCTGGCTGAATTATATGTTTCTCAGATTGTAAGATTACATGGTGTACCTATATCTATTATTTTGGATAGAGATCCGAGGTTTACATTGCGGTTTTAGAAGAAACTATAAGAAGCTTTAGGAATGAAATTACATTTCAGTACTGCTTTACATCCACAAACAGATGGTCAGTCTGAGCGAATCATTTAGATACTTGAAGATATGTTGAGATGTCGCATTCTCGAGTTCAAAGGTACGTGGGAACGATACCTACCTCTGATTGAATTTGCATACAATAACAGTTTTCAATCGAGCATCAAAATGGCACCTTATAAGGCTTTGTATGGTCGTAAATGTCGTACACCATTGTACTGGACTGTGCTCAGTGAAAATAATATACACGGGGTCGATTTGATCAGAGAAACTGAACAGAAAGTGAAAGTAATCCGTGGAAGTCTGAAAGCAGCATCGGATCATCAAAAATCATATGCAGACTTGAAACAAAAAGATATAGAGTTTCAAATTGGAGACAATTTTTTCTTCAAAGTCTCACCGTGGAGGAAAATACTCAGATTCGGTCGTAAGGCATATTGAGTCTGAGATTTATTGGGTCGTATGAGGTTATAGAGCGTATCAGGACGGTTGCTCACAGACGATTGTTGCCATCTGAGCTAGAAAAAATCCACAATGTATTCCATGTTTCGATGCTTTGTAGATATCGATCTGATCCTTCACATGTTATTAGTCTGGCTGAGGTTGAGATTAAGCTCGGTATGACGTACGAGGAAGAACCAATTCGTATTCTGGCTCGTGAGATTAAAGAGTAGTGAAATAAAAAAATTTCATTAGTTAAAGTACTGTGGCATAAACACGAAGTTGAGGAAGAAACATGGGAGCCATAGGATGCAATGAGAGAATGTTATCCGAACCTATTAACCGGTAAGATTTTCGAGGACAAAAATCCCTAAGGGGGAGAGTTGTAACAGTCCGATTTAGACCCTAATCGGAACGGTGATTTCAGTACCACGAATCCGAGTCAGAAAAATATTTAAAAATTATTTTCTGTGTTTATTTTGTGTGAATTTATATCTGCGAAATTTTCGTGATTTCTTTTTGTCGTTTAGGTATCCGATTAAATAAAAGGACTTAATCGCGTAAAAGGAAAATTTGGTGGTTATTTCTAAAAGGGACCTAATTACTATTGGCTTCTTTAATAGGAACCTTTATGTTGTAAATAGCCCTCTTTCCTGTTATTTGGATGATATTAGGCTTATAATATAAAGTTTTTATATTAATTCATTAAGGTTATATTGGTAAATTAAGTTTTAAGTTTTAAGTTATAATATGTTATAATATATATAATAAAACACAAAATAAAGTTAACATATATGTTATTTTCATTGATCTTGTCGAAACCAAATCAAAGAAAAAGTAACTAGGGTTCGGTTGCTTTCCAAGTTCAATCAAGGTAAGAGTTCAACTCGGTTTTTGATAATTTTTACGTTTTTGAGATTGTTGCTTCGAGTACTACAAAACCCATGCTTGAATTTTTGATTTTGGTGAATATTTCGAGTTATTCCATTGTTGAGAGCTTGTGATTTTTTTTTTTTATGATGAAATATGACAGATATGTTTTAGTTTAACATATTTTGTATTGGAGTTTTTGATGATTTTGAGTAATTAGGACTAAATTGCAAAAATAATAAATTGAGGGACTAAAATGTGAAATAAATGAATTATATGGGCTTGTATGGATATGGTAATATTCAGCCTAGCTTGGGTATGGAGAAATTTGGTGTATTTTATGTTTTGTGCAATAGGGACTAAATTGTAAAAATTGTAAATGTCAGGGGTAAAATGGTAATTTGTCCATTTATGTGTTTTTGGACTAAATTGAATGAAAATATGTTTTAATGAGCTTAATTTGAATATGTTTAGATCAAGAACCAAAGAAATCGGATTTGGATTGGGGGGAAAGCGAAAATTGTCGACTAGCTGCCCTGCTCCGTTTTGTATCATCCGAGGTAAGTTTATAAGCAAATAGACGTGCCTAATTGTAGTTAAATGCTAAATATATATGCTGATATGTAATGTATGAATTTATACATGCTATTGCCGAATGTGTATAAGCTTGGTAACCATGTTCAAGCATTCGCTTCGACCGAGTTACGATGTCCGAAAGCCCCGTATGAACCTTAGCAATAGTTAGGATACATATGTCATGACATAGGATTCCGATATATGTGTGCGAGTAAGACCGTGGCATCAATATGTGATTTCGATATGTGTTTATGAGTAAGACCCTGTCTGGGACAGTGGCATCGATATGTGACTACATGTAAGACCACGTCTGGGACATTGGCATTGTACGATTTGTGTGATTATCCGAGTGTCCTATCCAATTTCGAATGGTTCATCGGGCAAAGGTATATCATGTACAGATGTGTAAAATGAGCTAAAACGACCAGGTATGAATTTAGCTTATTACTTAATTGAGATAAGTTAAGTAAGTTTCCTGATTTTTATTTCAAGTCATGTAAGATGTAAGTGAAGAATGTGAGTAAATATGAAAAGTATGTTTGGCTATATATAAGTGCATATATATATGATGTTGAGTTTTGATTCATGAGTTTGTGTGTATGAATGTAAGCATACTTGTTATAATGCCATTTGGATTCGAAAGTTGAATGAAATTATGCTAAATAAGATATATAAGCATTCGACCAAAGTAACTTATTTGTGTGAAAATATAAATTATAAATAAATGAAATGGAATGTTTGAGACCAAGTGTAATAATAAGGTTATAATTTGGTTTGTTTTAAATACTTTGATTACACCTTTGAATGGTTAATTTGTTTATGACTTACTAAGCTATGTTAGCTTACTTTGTGTATTTATGTTACCTCTATTTTATAGATTTTGGATTCAAGTTACGAGCTCGAGAATCGTCAGCGAAGTCTATCATGCTATTGACCGCCTTCTGTATTTTATAAGCTACATTTTGGAACTATGGCATGTATAGGCTAGATTATGTTTTGAATTAATGAACTTTAGTTATGTATAAAGGCCACGCAAAAATGACTCAATACTTAGTTATGCTTGGTTTTAATGCCTTGTTTTGATGATGGTTATGCATAGTTGTGATTTTGGTGTTATGTTCATTTTATATATCTTCAAATGAATAATGGCTTGCTTAAAATGTTTGATATGGTAGGTTGGTAATTTAGTTTAGAAGAAGGAATTATAAGGTAATGCTTTGAAAATAATTAGAAATTTTGGATATGTGCATTGGTTGATTTCGGTTATGGCATATGGATAAATAGGTATATTTATGAGTTTGGTCGTGGCTTGTGATATTTGACAAGTTCATCAAGTATGCTTAGAGTGAAAGAATTTGCTATAAGTCTTGTAGATATATTATACATGATTCGACATTTAAATATGCACGTGTATATAATGTACTAGCATAATGTTTATAAATATTAATATATTTGCTATGTATTTAACCTAAGGTATAAATTATATGTGTGACATGTGTGTTAACAAAAATGGATGCGTTCGGCTATTGAAATTGAAAATGGATAAATATGTTATATGAATTACATATCTTGATAAGTTACAAAATGACTTTATTATATTATAAATTAATTGACTAAAATGGTTAATTATTAATATTAAATTTAATGCATGTCTTCTTGTACAAACTTTGCTTAGAGTTAATAAATGATAAGTTTGCATATTCGGTTAGTGACGAATACACTTGATAAGTATGCATTCGATACATATATATATATACACGTTGGCAGCTTAATATTTATGTGGCAAGTTGATGCATGTATTCGAAAGGAATTTATACTTTTAATTCTGTTATAACAGCAATATATGTTCGCATAATGTGTTTGGCTGAATAAATAATTATATGTGGTTGATGGATATGATTTGGTAATTGATTTATTTTGGTAAACATATGGTTTAGATAATAGTGTGGCTTATTGAAGTTAAGATTATGACCGAATGAGTACCTATTTGATTGGTTAGACATATGAGGTTAAAAATTGATAGTATGCATACATGATTTGATTATGTGTTTAATATTCGATTCTTCACGTTTTCTTATAATGTTGACTAAATATAAATTTGGAGGTTATATGAATTATTGAATCAAAATATGGAAGTTTGTTATGAATTGTATTTTTATGGTAATGCCTCGTAACCCATTTCGATGACGGATACAAGTTAGGGGTGCTACATATTATGTTTAAATGAATTCTGTCGAGGAGATTGGAACTTAAGCGAAACCGCTTATGACCCCTCCAATCTTTCCTGGGAATTGATTTTAACATAATCTTCCAAGAAATTATTCCCTAAATGGAAAAATCATTTTTTATTTTTTCAAATAAAAGGGTCAATTTTGATCCAAGTTCTAAATTGCAACTCAATTTCAAATTTTCTTTAAGTCTAGGTACTTAATTGGATTGTTTTGAAAATGCAGTTGCTCTTTTTGTAAATATTAAAAATTAGATGCCTCTTTTTGTAAATATTTGTAAGGCATCTAGAATAAATGTTTTTAATTTAATAAAAAAAAGATGATAATCATTAATATATAATTATATTCATTATAATATATATTCATTATTATCAACTTTGCATTGAATTAGGATTAGTTTTAATTGAATCATATTTTATTTAATAAGTTTTTATCTTTAATAAATTAATAACAAATAATAATTTAATATGCCTTATATTAATTATTAAATGTTGTTAACTTTATATAGGATTAGAACTTAGAATAATTTAATTATTAAATTGTTCTAAGAATTCTACTGCAATTCCTACTCCCGTCATTATAAATACAACCAACCTTCTCCAATATTCATCAATCAAACCTACCATTTAAGACGCACCACATCACCTAGTGCCGCAGCTCTCGAGCAGCAACACTGCCGACAGTACCAATCGGCTAGCAAGCACCTAGCAGGCCACGTGCACAGGTGCCAGTAGCCACTTCTTGTCGCTGCACCTGCCGCCCATCCAGCACCAGCAGCTCGCCAGGCTTGCTCCCACGCTGCTGCCTGCTCTCACGCCCATCCACACGGCACATTAGCCCTACTACTCGCACCAACATCTTTAGCCAACAACCCTCTAACCTATCCTAAACTTGACCTCTTTTGATCTTTAATTATTTTTTTAGGAGTTTTTAATTTTTATAAAAAGGGTGGTAAGATCAATTTTTCTTCTAAATTTTAATTATTTAATTTTTCAATTTATTGAATTATTAATAGTTTATACTAATTAATTTTTTGAGAAAATAATTATTTTTCATCTTATGTTCAGGTTAACCATGCCTCGCAAGAGAACTCGTGTCTCTGCCCAAATTGAGGAATCACAAAATAAATTCCATTGTAAATAAGCCAAAGCGAGATATAAGAGTATTTTCAAAAATCAACAGATGCATCCAGAAAATTGTAACACCCTTAACCTGTAACCGTCGCTAGAATAGTTTAACAGGCATTACCGAACTTGTAACTCAATTCAGAACAATTATTTATCCAATAATATTTTATTGCAGTCAATATCATTCATTCGCATTCCATATGAACTTCAATCAAGCATACAAAGCTTTAATCATGCATTCAGGACTAAATTGGTAACATAATAAAATTTTGGAAACTTAGAAAAATTTCAACATTTCAAGGGTCACACGCCTGTGTGAACAGGCCGTGTGCCTCACACGGCTAGTAGACATGCCCATGTCTTAGACCGTGTGGAAACATGACATACATACTAACTTGTATCACACGGTCAAGGACACGCCCGTGTGCCAAACCGTGTGAAAACTAGAGAGGACACTGACTTGGGTCACACAGCCAACCATACGCCCGTGGGCCCTTCGAAATGACCATACATGCCCATGTATCAGGCCGTGCCAAAACTGTGGGGTATACTGACTTAATTCAAAAGGGTACCCCAGGGGACACACGGTCGTGCAGCATGACCGTGTGTCGCACACGGCTGAGACACACGCCCATGTTTCTATCCGTGTGGACAAAAATAGGCTATTTGCAAAGCCATTTTGCCACTCTATAAACACAAGCATTCACAAGCATAAATGACCATATTTTTACAATTCAATAAACAGCCAAGATCACCATTTCAATACACATTATTTACCATATCAATACCTAACAATTACATGCCCAAATACCTATTCAACATCATACATAATCCATTCATTTAACAACTACATATCAAAACTTCACTTACATAATTTCATTCCATCATTACCTCGCCAAAACATGTCATAACTAAAGACTTATATACACAACCAAATATGATACCAAAATAAGCCAAATCACATGGCTTAACTTACCAAAATAAGCCAAATCACATGGCTTAACTCATATACAAAATATACCAAAAGTATAACTTTAAAGTGACCATAACTTACAACATTTAAACTAGCCTATACATGTCATATTTACATATCTACAAATTCAAAAGTACCAATCGAAAATTTGATAGTGTGATGTGCAACTCTGACTTGTCCGAAACGAGTGAGCTAACGAGCCTCTATAAAATATAGAAAAAGATATAGAGTAAGCTTTATAGCTTAGTAAGCCCGTATAATTCAGAATTAAACTTACCATTTAAACCAAATCAATACATAAAGTGCAACCAATTCACTTAACAAATACTTAATCACAAGTATTTATCACATGTTACTCATTTAAAATACATGAAACCATCCACTAATACAATACTTTGCATCATTCCAAATTCATATATCATATATAGCATTAGTAACATTTATAAACCGTAACTCATCTGTATAAACAGTATTTGTGCCCGTTGAACCTATTAAAAATTCAAAGGATACTCAGGTGAATAACATCAGTAATTCATCAATTCATTATCATTTATGCTCTTTCGAGCCATAATCGATAAGCACCTCCTAAGCTGATGAACAGTAACCTCTATTGAGCTGAAATGATAAGCTCTATCGAGTTGAACAGTAAGCTCATACGAGCTAAAATAGTAAGCTCTTATGAGCTGATATATCAGTAAGCTCATACGAGTTGTTGTGAGTCCGCAACAAATGCAGGAGCTCGACCAAATCGGTAACCCTAGTGACAAGTCACTCGTATCTTATGAATTCATATAGTTCAAACGGGGCTCGGTAAGAAATATAATATATCAATAAGACATTTATATTTCAAGTACCTCAATTATTCAATCACAAATATTCATTTCAAATATTTTCAAATATATAGAAGTTCGATTCTAATTATACGAACTTGTATCCTCGGATAAAACTATTGGCTATTCGTCCACTTTTCGTTTTCCCCGATCTAGTTCCGATATTTGGTTATCTTGATCTATATAATATCAAATTGACTCATTCAAACTTTCATTCAATTCAATTTAGCCCAAAACATTCATTTTGGAAAATTTACAATTTTACCCCTAGACTTTTGACTACTTTGCAATTTAGTCCTTAACACATAAAAATGCAATGTAACACCCCAAACCCGGCCTGGACGTTATGGCTGAATCTAGCGATGTCACATTGATAATGTGGAATTTGTATGGTTAAAGCTTACCTATATAAAAACGTTATTAACTTTGTAAAATAATTCTCATTCGCGGAAGCATTTAAAACTAGTTACGATTTCGTGGTGTTTTTGAAAACGTTTTACTTTTGAAATCATGCGACTATCCTACTGCTAGCATATATAAGTTTAATGAAAAAAATAAAGTAAAATGCCAAATTAAAAATAATTACCCAAGAGGCCTTATTACATTAAGTAAAACCCAAAATAAAACCAAAACAAAAATTAATAGTAGATAACTAAGGCGAGTGACCACCACTGAGTCCTCCATCACACCGATCCGTCTAAGTCTGGGGATTACCTGTACAGTTAAAACAGATGGGTGAGTTTACGAAAACTCAGTGTGTAATCCCATATAAGCAACAATCAGAGTAAACATAATTTGGGCCTAAGCCCTTTAATTTCAGTTAGGGCCTAAGCCCAATCTAGTAACAGTGTGGACCTGAGCCCAATCCAGTAACAGTATCAGTAAGGCCTAATCCCATTACAAAATTATTACAGTATGCAATCAGAAAATCCTACCTAATCCAGCCTCTACACACCATCTCCGTACCAACCCTACACACCATGTGGGGATAAAATCGACCCACCTAACCCTACACACCAAGTCGTACATGTTACGGCACTAAAATAGTATTTGCAGTAGAGATACCAATAATAGGCTCATAGCCTTTTAGTACACTTCCTCCAAAATCATTTATCCCACCCCATGTAATGCAACATAATATCATAAGGGTATGTAGAAATGTCATACTCAAAACAAGCGATCACACATGTCTGAGGTATTTGGTCAATTTACCTCTGTGGGTATACCAGTCATAAATTAGGGTCTAGGTATACTTACCAACTCAACAGTAGGTCCACAGTCATCTCGTACGACCCGTGCAACCTTAACAGTTAAACAGCAAAAATGGGCCCAAGCCCATAATACGGCCTATGTGGGCCCACATGCTCATGTGGCCCAATAAGCCCAAATAATGGCCTTAGTCGTGTAAACAACACAAATGACCCAATAATCTCCATACATTCCTGCAGTTTGCCCGTGCGGTCCCACGAGCCAGTGGGGCCCACACGGCCCATTTCGGCCTATCGAGGCCAAAAATCAGCCTAAGCCCATGAAATCGTTCATGGTGGCCTCTTCAGTCGAATGCTTACATTTTTTCCATTCGACTCACCATACAAGCGAGCGTACGCTCATGTAGTGTCAACAGTCGTACATTTTCAGCTTTTGTCGTTCCATGCTAATAGCAGTGTGATTACACACCTGTTGATGAGAGAATACCAATCTCCACGTACTCCAACCTATTTCAATAAAAGCTTTGGTTAGACGCCTAACCCGAACTTGTACAAAGATCACTTACTATCGCCCTGCTTGAGCGAGTGTAGCCTTAGTCCTTTTATATCGCTGGAAAAAGTTGACAAAAGACTCCCTGCTAACTATCTACATGACAACCGAAACTATTACTCATGTTTGCACATACATATGGGTTGATTCAACGTATATTAGTCTAAAGGAACGCAACCCCCAAACAAGGGAAGGACTATTTGGCCAATACCGATCCAAGCCAAAATAATCTTAGTTCGAATCAATGACAAGGAATAACATTACCTCCGGTCAAGAACGCGAGAAAGACTCTGATCACTTCTGTAGCATTAGAGGGATCCTTCACTCCTCGAAAGTTACTTAAAACCCGAAAACACCATAACCAAAAGAATATGTTAAGACTCGGCATGCCTAGAAAAGAGAAGAAAAGTTGAAAAGTAAAGGCAATGCGGGGACTTACCAGACAATGCACCAGTGAAAAGGGAAAGGATCCCGAGTAAACAGAAAGAATAACAGAAAAGAGAAATAAAGTATTCGGTCTAAGGTACAACCGACTGTGGAAGGAAGAAGATAGAGTCCAGACCTGAAAGTGATACTGAGGGAGTGGTTGAGAAATCGGTCAAAGCTTAAGAGAGGGGAGAATAGATAGGGATCGGCCTAACCAAAAATAATTGCAAGAGAGAGTTAAGAAGAAGAGTAGCAAAAGAAGTCGACTAAACAATTGACTGAAAGGAAACCAAAAAAAGTTACACAACTAAAGTAAAACAAAGTACCTGAAAGTCACCCCAAACAAATGTTGAGCAGCAAAAACGAGAGAGCAAAGAAGCAAAAACAGAAACAATTGATAACCGACGAAATGAAGAGAAGCACACACTACTCTCTAGACGAATTCCCTAGTGCATCAAGAGTCCTCAAACGGCACTAACTCCCTCCTCCACAAGACTTCAAATTTGGCACAACTACCCCACACTTCAATCTCTATTATTTCCACCCTTATCCCTCTCCTAAAATCTCTACACTACATCCTCAAACTGATCACCACCCAATCCCCCTTTTTTCTCCTCAATTTTGGCTAACATGATCTTCTTACTTCACTCAACAACCCAACTGACGAAGCAATAGAGTCCCACTACCTTACAACCTCCCACACTACTGCTTGCAAAAATAAACGCACTTGCACGTAGCAAGACACAAACCCCAGTCTTCTAGCAACAAATAACACGCCACTAACCCCTTGACCATTAAGCTTTTTATGTCATGCAACCCTCACAATAATTTAAAAGCCTACTAGCTAGAGGCAAGGGTTAACTCAAGTAGAAGCACAAATTTTGCTCAAGCCAAGGCTTGAACCCATGACTCCCCAGACACTTCCAGAGCACTAAACCACTAGGTCAGACATATATCCACGCCACAACACATGAAAATAATTTTAACTAGGTTTTTGGAATTTGGGGCATTACAACTAACTGCACCCATTCAAGACTTAAAACTTCTAGGCCCAAAATTCTGGGCTTTACAACTCACCCCTCCTTAAAGAAATTTTGTCCCCGGAATTTCCAACTACCAAATCAGTCGCATAACACAGACTACGCCACTATGCTTTTGCTGCGCACTCTAATTCAAAAACACTACCACATTTAACTTAAGATTTCAAGTACAACACATGTCATATAGGAATGCATAGACCCAACATCAATCAGTGCAGAGTAAGGTACATTACGAATAAAGAACGTACTCGTATCAACATTTGGGGCGTCCCCATCCTCTATGTGACGTGCAGCATAAACCAACGTCGGCTGCCTTGCCTCTGTATAACCAGCACCTCTGCCATCCGTTCCACGACCACGGCTCAAACCATTTCCACCCCTGGCTTGACCACAGCCTCTTGGTGGCCGTTGAACACCTCTCGGTGCTGAACAATATCCAAACCAGTAGCTTGCATCTGATTGGGCCTCCGTGGACAATCTTTGATACGGTGCTCCAAATATTCGCACCTAAAATATGCCCCAATCCTTCTCCAGCACTCGCCTTGATGGCGTTTCCTACAATCAGCATAGGGCTGCGGTCCGGTAACGGTAACAGGGCCTCAACTTTGACCCGCCCATCAAATTTGGGCTTTTTCTTAGGCCTCATAACTGGGCTTGAGGGCCCCGAATCCCTCTTGTTCCTACCCTTTTCCTTTTCACGGTTCTGGCACTCTGCGCATTTCACATCTTCGGTGATCTTTGCCTTATCCACTAAAGCAGCAAAATCTCACTCCCTCTGTGGAGCTATCAAAACCCATAGACTATAGTGCTCATATTCAGTTGCCACCATCCTACGCGTATAGTGGCTAAGTCACAAAAATTTAGCTTCGTATTCAGCCACAGATTTATCCCCTTAAGTCAAACTCAGAAACTCTCTCCTCCGGGCATCCACGTAACTAGCGCCCACATATTTTCCTTGGAATGCAGTCCTGAAAAATTCCCAAATCAAACGAACGGCTTGAGTGCCCTCTTTAACTGTAAGCCACCACTGATAGGCTTCATCTCGTAGCAACGACATTGCACCTTTCAGCTTCTGCTCTAGGGTACAGTCAAGGTCATCCATGATCTTTTTTGTGGCCTTGATCTAATATTCAGCCACACTAGGGGCCACTCCAGCAATACCCCTGAATATCTCAGCCCCATTAGACCTAAGTCGTTCCATAACCGACCCATGGCCCACAGTACCAGTACTAGGCCTAGTGACCCTTTCCAGAATCCTCAACATTGCTTGGGACAATGCGTCGCCCCCAGCCACACAATTTTGAGACCTTGTCTCAGCCATGCTATCATCATCCAGTAACCACAAATGTTCTATTTATCACTTAAGGACCTTTACTTTAATGATTCATAGCTATTTAATACCTTTAACTAATATAACATGCATTTTACACTTTACGCAATTTAGTCATTTTTATCGAATTAAGCATTAAAACAGTAAAATTTCTTTATGAAACTTTCACATATTAATTCTATCATACTGTAAACCTTATTAAAATAATAAAATAAATATTTTAACTTTGAATTTGTGGTCCCGAAACCATTGTTCTAATTTGACTCAAAAATGGGCTGTTACAAAAAGGCTTTACACTGAAAGAAAGCAATTACATTGAGTTCATGGCGCGTATTCGTCAGGTTGCTGAAACTCTCAATTGGGAGTTGTTTTGTGAGAAAATACCTAGTGTGGATAAAGAATTAGTTCATGAATTTTATGCGAATTTAATCTCAGGCGAATTGGCGGAAATCTCTGTTCGTGGAATCAAGGTACCAATAACCTCAAATGCTATTATTGAATTCTTTGAATTACCTGATTTTGAAAACGACAAATATTCTTCCTTAATGAGCAATATGGAGCCTGAAAATATGCAAGAAATTCACGAGGAACTTATAGCTCCAAATTCTAAGTAAACTATGTCAAAGCAAGGAATTCACACTCGTTGAAGAGAATATTTAACACCACTGGCGAAGGTATGGTTCTATTTCATTCGATCTAGCCTTATGCCTATTTCACATGGGACTACAATTTAATTAGATCGAATGGTCTTATTGTACTCGATTTTAACTGGAAAGACCCTTGATGTGGGAAAAATCATCTTAAGAGAAATGCGAAATTTTGTCACTAGACATTCTAGCCCAGCTTACTTCCCTTTTATGATAACAATTTTGTGCTTGAAAGCTAAAATTCTGGCAAACATAAAGAAGACAGGTTATAGCTAGGGCACAATCACAGATTGGGACCTTTACCGAATAGCCAAAGACTCTGTTCTACAGCAACGATTTGAAGAAAGTGAGGATCCCGAAGAAAAAGAAGAAGATCCCACAGAGATCAAACCGATGCAATCAGCTGAAATCCCTGATAAGGCAGAACCAGTGGAACCAGAAGCTAAACCTGACGTCGCAACTTCAATGTTCAGAACTCCATCGCTTCACCCAGATCTTCGAGATGAGCTGTCAAAGTTGATGGACATAACGCAACATATGCAGTGCCATCAACAAGCTTACTAGAGATATTAAAAAATAAGGGATGACTTAATGAGAAGCTCTCTTATGAAAATATACAATGACCTCTTTATTTTGTGCCTGAGTTTCCAGATTTCATATTCGAATCATGGGGTCCACTATCGGAGAAGGAGCGAAGCGATTCATACAAAAACAAACGTGATGGAATAAAAAACAAGTCGAATTCAGAAGGATTTGCAAATAAATAAACAGGGAGGATCTTGATTTATTTTATTTTTGTTCTTAGCTTGTTTTAGGATTAAGTTTAATTAGGAATTTTTATTTTCGCATAATAAAACATGTAACACCCCTTACACGCATTCCACACCGAAACAGTGTATGAGGTATTACCAGAACATAACACATACCATTAAATAAAATCGAGACAAAAATATGGCATCCAATTGGATCATGAAACATAATAACATATGTCTTTAACAATACTAGCCAACTTCAATGGCTTTGTACAAAATAGTCGATTACATATTAAAGCCAATATTTTAAGCCTAGGCAATTATGACACGTAACAAAATAGCTAATCCTACTATACATGCCATAATTCAAAATGTTTAGATCAAATACCAAAAGTATTGATAGTGCGGACAGATCTTCAACGATCTTTAACTCCCGTGCTAGCTGGATGACACTATAAAACAAAAGAGAGAAAAGAAAGTAAGCTTATTGCTTAGTAAGTAAGTATATAAATAATAAATAAGGAATCTAATATGTTTACAAAATAACTCAATCATATTTATTTTTAATTTCACTATTTACTCCAATTTGATCAAGCTGTCCCTCCTGCGTCATGTTTACTGAAAAAAATCATAGCTCGAGTTACGAAACTCGAAATCCAATTCTATAAATTTTCATTGAATCTAGACTCATATATATACTTACTAAATTTTTTCTAGAATTTTTGGTCTAGCCAATTAGTACAGTTTATTAGTTAAAGTCTCCCCTGTTTCAGGGTTCGGCCACACTAACCCCTGTATATTACGATTCAGATATCTCTCTGTACAGAGTTTCAATGACTATGACGTTTGTTTCTTATAAAACTAGACTCAATATGTATGGTACAACTCCTAATTGTTTCTTTACAATTTATGGTGAATTTTTAAAGTCAGAATAGGGGATCATGTAATCATTCTGAACAGGTCTCACAAAAATATAAATTTCTCAAAATATAAGATTCCTTTACTTGCTCTATTTCTTTTACATGAAAATAGACTCATTAAGCTTTAAATTCATATCTCATTCAGTCTCTAATTAAATTCCCACTATTTTTGATGATTTTCAAGTTCACGTCACTGCGACTGTCCAAACTGTTTTATTATAAATTTTTGATCTTTCTCACTTTGGTTGCATATCGAACTTATTACTCATACGTTACACATGTATATCCTTACACTTATTATTACAAGATCATAGATAATTTCATTTAGTCGATTTTCCCGTTGAACACTTCAGATCGAATCCCCGATACTTGGAGGTTTCAGCACGAAGTTCCACCCATCACATAGTTCGGCTCTCTTGTACACATGGTGAACATGAACACTTAGTACCACCCATATGACCTAGCCACTTAATCTCGTAGTTCTCTTGTCTACATGGTGTCCTTCACTTGGAACCACACATGCGACCTAGCTACAACATAGTATCTTGTAGCTCTCTTGTCAACATGATGTGCGCTCAACACCATACATGTGACCTAGGTACCATATAGTATCCCGTAGCTCTCTTGTCAACATGATGTGCACTCAGCACCATACATGTGACCTAGCTACATACCATCTATCTCTTTCGATTCCGAAGGTTCAACCAAGAAGTAGTTCACTTTTAATACTTACTTTCATTCTTCCAACCATCGATTATGATTTAAAATCAGCTACATTGTATAAAATATGTTGGAATATACGAACGTAAATAATGATAATGTATTATTTATATACAAACTTACCTCGGTGCAAAATATGGAAATTTTGCAATTTAGTCTGAAGTCTTTTCCTTCCCCCGTTCAAAGTCGATTCCACGCCTTTCTTGATCTATAGCAACACATTTAGCTCATTTAACACTCATACTATCTATTTCAATCCAAAAATCACATTATGAAAAAAATTACATTTTTGCCCCCTAACTTTTACAAAATTATGATTTTGTCCCTAGGCTCGAAAATTTAATTCTAGCCCTTATTCTTATGTTTTATGACATGCTTAGCATTTTTATCTTCTATGACAACATCAAATTCTCACTCTAACATGTACTTATGAACATTAGGTATTTTTATCGATTATGCTTTTTGCTCGTTTTCGCTAAAAATCGCTTAGAAAAGATCGTTCTCCTAAGTTCAAACATTCATATTCTACCATCAAACATCAAAATACATGCATATCATTCATGGGTAAATTTTTAAACATAAACCCTAACTCGAAATAATGGTAGAAATAGGTAGACCGAGCTACGAGGATTTGAAAAATGTAAAGAACATTAAAAACGGGGCTTGAATGCACTTACTATTGAGCTTGAAAGCTTGGAAAAGCCCTAGCTATGGTGTTTAGGAGAGTTTCGGCCAAGCTTGGTGAAGATGATACCAATTTTGGCTTTGTTTTCCCATTTTATTATTTTATTTACCAAATGACTAAATTGCCCTTCATTTAAAAACTATGGTGTTTTATCTTCCTTAGGTATTTTTATCTTCCTTAGGTATTTTTGTCCAAACTAATATAATGGTCTAATTACTATCCAAAGACCTCTACTTAAAACACCCATTTCAATTAAATACTTTATGAACTAGAACACGCATTTTTCACCTATTTCAATTTAATCCCAAACATCAAATTAAACACCCAGTCATAAAATTTTCAACATTGGATCCGTGGTTTCGAAACCACTGTTTCGTTTTGGCCCTAAATCTGGCTGTTACAAAACAAGAGGTGGAACTCATTAATAAAAATGAACTAGTCGCAAAGTATAAAGTGTGGCAATAAATATATACATGTCTAGGATTGGATTTAGAGAGAGCTTGCTACTTAAGTAGTCAAATTGACTCACCTCCTCTTTTATAGACTCCTACCTGGTGTATAGTATCTACTTACTTTTAATAACGAGGACATTGTTCATATTAAGTAGGGGGACCGAAAATTTGAAATTGTTTCTGCTTAGAATAAATTTTACTTTAAATTATGACTAGGATATATTTTGTTAAGTATGCTAAACTTCAATATAAATAAAGTTCGATTGATTTAATAAATTGTTATGTTAGCTTAATAATGACATAAATGTACATTTTTCAAAGCATGAAAATCGTACCATAAAATTTTTTCCTTACGAAAGTTAGATATGCATGAAAGTTTAAGTCTCTACAATTGACTTAGTAGTTTCTTGAGGCAAAATCCTAAGAAGCATGGGAAGTTGAAAATGATTTAACCAACTTTTGTTTGGATCGTTTAAGCCTTTCAAGCCAACCATGATGAATTTTTATCCCTTGAAACCCAACTTTGAGACCATATGGCGTAATTTTATTTGGAACCTTGCAATATTTAGCAATCACTTCTCTCTTAATTATCTTTAAATTATCCCAAACACTAGACTCAGTAATATTTAAAACATTCTTTGAAAATAAGTTTGGGGGAGCTGAAAAGAAGTATCAATTGCAACAAAAAGAAAGAAAGAAAAAGAAACATGTGTATTTGAAAATAGATGTACAAAAGAGCATGTGGAAGCAAAGTAAGTTGGTGTATTGAAGGTAAATATTCCAAAGGTCCGATTGAAGCTGAGTCTAGGGTTTTTCTTAGCCTAAATTTATCTATCTTTTACCTACCCCTAGCCTAGCCACGTTACAACCTATTGAAAGACCTATTGATTCAAGTTTCTATGCTACCTACATTAGTGGAGAGAAATTGTTATGTTCAACATATGAAGGCATAAGTTAAACTTAATGATTGTAGCTTAATCTTGAATAAGGGAATAAAACTAAATTGGTAGGGATTTAACATGTCTTTATTAGGAAGCATTTAGTCTATTTTGGCTATCATAATAATGATTGAGATTAATTTGAATGATATGTATACATAAGTAGCATAAATATCAAATTTCTCATTTTTAAGCATAAGTATACCAAATTCATAATTTTGGGAAGAATGTTGTTCTGAAAGAATATTTCAAAAGTGCTTTCAAGAAATTCTTTTCAATTTGTGCATTACTCGGGATGAGCAATGAATTAAGTTTGGGGGTGTGGAAACACAAAAATCTACACACTTTTTCATGCTTTTTTTTTAACTCAAATTCATGCAGTTTTGGTAAAATTATTATCGAAAAATATATAATTATTATAAAATAATTATTTTGGACTTAAATTATTAACATAATTAATTTTAAATAATTTTATAATAAATTTTGATTAATTTTGATCATTTTCAACAGATTTGCACAAATGGCGAAAATTAGCTCGGCAGACACTGCTAGAAGCGCAAAACTGAGAAGCGATTGTTGAAGTATCGAGACGAATGAATTTTTCAGCTAAAGATTGTCCAAATTATGTTTATTAATTCATAATATAATTAATTTTAATTTTAATCCAATTTAATTTGGATTACATAAATTATTTTTAATTAAATTATGAAAAGTGGCCCAGTTGAGCTTAACCGAGAGAACCGAACCGATCACGCTTTGGGCAGCCCAAAACCGTCCAGCATGCTGACCCAATCAGCTTGCTTGGCTGGTTAATTGGCTTGCAAAAAGGCCCTTGAAGACTTCGTCAAACTGCAAACAAACCCCTCCACTATTCGTGCCTTTCTAAATTTGCCCCAGCCTTAATATAGCAAGTTTGAAAACTTCAAACTTGCCACATGTGTGGCCGGCCATGGGAGGGATATTTGGATGCTGATTTTGGCTATTTTTAGCAGCCCTCTCACCCTATAAAAACCCCTTGGCTGCTCATTTCAATACACCTCAACTTTCTCATCTCTTCTCTTCTCTCTCAACTTTCTCTCTTTATTTTTCCATCTGTTTTCTTTTCTCCTCTTACCGATTTCACCTCTTGAAAAAGAGTCATTAATAAATCATTTGGAGCAGCATTCAAGTGTTCATAGAAGCCTTGGTTCGACAAGAACAAGTGAAGAAGGAAGAGTGGAGCCACCCAGCCAAGCCACGGAGAAACACAGGATTTGCTTCTTGTTTCCTATCTTTTTTAAATTTTGTTGTTGTTATATGAATATGTATATGAATATTTATGTTGATATTATTTATTAATTAATATGGCTTAAATTTAATTCGTGTTAGGTTGATTGCATTTCGTCTTCTTAATTTATTAAAATTGTGTTTGTGTTGTTATAGGCCTCAGTAAGATGTTTGATTAAGTAAAATCATGACTAAGTTATTCCTGCATTACAATTGTAAGGTAACTAATGAATTAATTATTTAAATGGATTGAAATTGTAATTTATTGACACGATACTTAATCGGTGCATGTTTAATTACCTAAGGTAGCTGAGGGTTAAATTAGCTAGGTATCAAGCGATACAATTGCCTTGCATAACTTGCAAGATTATTGTGATTAAACCTTTTAAGGTGGAAATTCATTGTTACCTCATGTAATATTTATGTGCTTATGTGATTAAATTAATTGGCATAAAGATATGTACAAGAGATTATTTTAATTTCATAAGTATGTATGTGCATTAACACATTTGCCTATTAAAGTTTGTTTGATCGGTTGAATTGACCTAGAGATATAGTTAATAGATGAATGGATTTTTGTAGGTGAGTATGTTCATAAGTTAGAAAATTACCAAGTTGTCGTGAATTTATTCGTAACAACATAAACACGAGTTTAATAATTCTAAGTTAAGAAATGTAATTAATCTAACACAATTATGTCATTTTGATTAAATCAGCTTTTAAAATTGTGCATTAGAACTTCATTTTATTTTATTTTATTTACTTTTTTTTATTAGCTTTTAATCACTTTTTAAATCAAAATATTTTTTTTCTTCACCAAATTGTTTTAAATTGCATTCATAAATAATTCTTTTCACAGTCCCTATGGATACAATAACTTGACATTTACTTGTCACTTTATTACTTGTTGTGATTGTGTACACTTGCACATTTCTGTCGTTCTAAATACAAGTGAAGGGTGTTACATTTATTGGTATCACAGCTACAGGTTAGTCGATTCTTGGACTAACGTATCGCATGTGAGAGCCTAGCTATACATGCCATATATAACCTATGATAGTGTGATATCTCCTAATAGTTTAAAATGTGTTTTCATATAGTAAATGGATCACAATCGAGCTGTAGCTGATGATGTTGAGAGTAATGTGCCAGCCTTCGTTCACGGAGTAGCGCAATCTGGATGGAGACCCGTATCGGGTAGTCAGGGAGGAGAGGCCAAACAAGCCTTCTTCCAGATGATGAATGAGTGATTTACGGAGTTTGTTCAAACAAATCCGGCCACTCAACAACCTCCACCCCCACCTAATCCCCAACCGGTTCCCATAGCTTCTCAAGGTGTGGAACTTTTTAGATTGAATAAGCTGCCAATTGATAAAATTTAAAAATACGGGGCTGAAGAGTTCAGAGCTACTGTTGATGATGATCCTGAGAGAGCTGAGTTTTGGCTTGAGAATACGATTAAAGTATTCGATGAATTATCTTGCACACCAGCTGAATGTGTAAAATGTTCCGTATCATTTCTGAGGGACACTGCGTATCAGTGGTGGAAATACGTTGGTATCCGTAGTACTGAGAGAACTCACCTGGGAATTCTTTCAAACTGAGTTCAGAAAGAAATACATCAGCCAAAGGTTTATCGACCAAAAACACAAAGAATTTCTGGAATTGAAACAAGGTCGTATGTCTGTGACTGAGTATGAGCGAGAGTTTGTGAGACTCAATAAATATGCTCGAGAATGTGTTTCCAACAAAGCAATTATGTGTAAAAGATTTGAAGACGGGTTAAATGAAGATATCAGATTGCTAGTCATGATTATCGAATTGAAAAAATTTGTTGTATTTGTTGACAGAGCTTGCAAAGCCAATGAAGTAGGCAAAAAAAAAAGAGAAAATCTTATTTCGAAGCTATAGATTTGAGAAAGAGATCGATGAATAAACCCTATCAATCTTTGTCAAAGAAATCACAGGATTCATATAGTCATCCGAATGCTTCAGTGGGATATTCAAATAGAGATCGTGGGAAACAATACTCAAGTCCTAAAGCTCAAGCTACATCAGTATTGAGTGTTGGTAGTGTGAGAAACAATAAACCCGAATGTCAACAGTGTGGACGACGACATTTTAAAGATTGTTGGATGAATAATAAATGTTGTTTTAAATGTGGCTAGCAAGATCATTTCATTCGAGATTGTCCTGAGTTAGCCAGAAAAGGTAGATATCAGAATGCAAGATCAAGTAACACGGCTGCTAGAGGAAAACCACCTAGAAATACGGGTAATGTGACTAGAAGTAAAAGAATGACAAAGGAGTTCGTTGTGAGATCTGAGGCTAGAGCGCCAGCCAGAGCTTACGCTATTCACGCTCGCGAAGATGCGTCATTACCAGATGTTATCACCAATACATTTTCTCTCTATGACACTAATGTAATTGCCTTGATTGATCCTTGATTGACTCATTCGTATATCTGCATGAATTTAGTGTCTAGTAAGAGTTTGCCTGTTGAGTCTACTGACTTTGTGATTAAAGTATCGAACTCTTTAGGCAAGTATGTCTTAGTTGATAAAGTTTGCAAGAACTATCCTTTGATGACTCGAGGTTACTGTTTTCTGGCTAATCTGATGTTATTACCGTTTGATGAATTCGATGTAATTCTGGGTATGAATTGGTTGACGCTACATGATGCTGTTGTGAATTGTAGATAAAAGACTTCTGAATTGAAATGTTAGAATAATGAAACGCTTCGTATTGAATCTGATGAATCGAGTGGATTGCCTGTTGTGATATCATCAATGTTAGCTCAGAGGTATGTGAGAAAAGGTTGTGATGCTTACCTTGCATATGTACTTGATACAAAAGTGTCAAAATCAAAAATTGAATCAATACCAGTGGTATGTGACTATCTGGATGTGTTTCTAGAAGGGTTACTGGGGTTGCCACCGATCAGAGAAGTTGAATTTGCTATTGAATTAGTACCGAGAACATCACTGATATCTATAGCTCCGTACAGAATGGCTTCAACAGAATTGAAAGAATTGAAAGCTCAGTTGCAAGAGTTATCAGATAGAGGTTTTGCACGACCTAGTTTTTCGCCCTGGGGTGCACCAGTGTTGTTCGTAAAGAAGATGTAACACCCCTAGCCCGCATCCGTCGCCGGAGGAGTTAAGAATGTCACTAAGTAAACCTTAATTTCGTTTCTAATATCAACCATCTAAATAAAACATTCAAGCATCATTGATCACATTCATACACGTTTTCATCATCTAAAAATAAAAATGCAAGTTGACTAAATAAGCCATTTGCGTATGGCTATACATATATGTATACATCATCCAAAAGGTACTAGGTCAAATTATAAAGTCAATCCTATACATGCCATTTTCGAAATTTAAACAAAAGTACCAAAAAGCTTAGATAGTGTGGTTGACTTCGACTTTGGAACTTCCGAATCAGATGGATGACGAGCAAAATCTATAAAGCAGAGAAACCAAACAAAAGAATAAGCATTTCAATGCTTAGTAAGCTTTAAGTAATGAAATCATCTAGAAATTAGCATATTAATATCAAGTCTATTTGAATTAACTTTGGGTCGAATCCAAACCTAACGAAGATACTTCCTCATCAATCATATCGAAAAGGGAAATCAACATGTCCATCTATTTCTTTAATTCATAACCGAATGCAATCTTCTCAATTTTTTTTTTTGACAAATTTCATGCATATATATGTAGCTTACTAGTGATGTTGAAATTGTCTAAGCTAGTACTCATACCTTCTAATTCAATCATAAACATTCAAAGGATTTTAAACAATAGTCTAAGCATAATTTCCGACTTTCAAACACGAAATATAACAATCAATCATATCTTCAACGAAAGCATTTACTTACTTGATCACTTCACGTTAAATTGTACTTATGCTTGGAATTAACTCGACATGCATTATATAAATTTACTTGTGCATACTTACGGTTTCTCCACCCAACTAATAGGCGTGAAGACGCCCTTGTGAACTAAATCCAAATCTTAGAACTCGCTCGAAGCCCTTCGAGACTAAGCTGCGGTTTTCTGCGCTTGGCTTAAAGGCCCTTGAACTAAGTTCGCAATAACACAGCGCAGAGCCCTTCGGAACTAAGTCGGCTTTATCGATGGCTTAAAGCCCTTCGGAACCAGGTCCGGTTTTTTAGCACTGGCTGATAGCCCTTCGAGACTTAGCTCGGTTTCAAACCTTGATCAACAATCATACGTTCACACATTTAAACAACGCATTGATATTTGAATACAATTTCAGCACTCTTTCTAATCATTTTACCATTAATTCACTAGTCATAACAAATAACATATTCTCGTTTCATTATTAGGAAGCTTTCTATTTTCATGCGATTACAAACAAGTATTTTACCTATTTATTTGATCATAAGATGCAAGCAAGACCATTTTGTCATAATTTATTCATCGCAATCATAATTTAATAATTTCTATGTCTAAATATAAGTTATATTCCATTACTCAAAGACTTACCTTGTATCTTTTTGAGCAAGTTCGGTTGGCTATTCCGCGACTTTAGCTTTTCCCTTATCCGAGGTTGCCCTCTATGCTCTTGAGCTTAATCAATAAATTTTAAACTAACCATTAATCAATTACTCAAGCATTACTTTCAGAATATAGCACACATATATATATATATATTTGAATTTCACACATACAACTTATAGTAAACTTATAAAAATCAATAAGCAAGTCATTAGTAAATCACAACTTCCCTATAAGTCGAGTTACTGAGCAACAGTCATTAATTTACTTATAACTTGAGCTACGAAACTCCAAATCAAAGACCGTAAATTTTCCTCGAAAATAGACTAATTTATCTTTTAGCCATAAAATTTTCATAATTTTTAGTCTAGCCAATCACTACCAGATTTTTCTTAAAGTTCACCCTGTTTCACTGCTTGACTAAACTGACCATTCTTCGATACGAATCAGGTTTCTCATTGTACAAGATTCAAAATGTGTTCTCACTTATTTCATTTGAAACTAGACCCATTAAGGAATCTAAGCATATAAATTTTATCCTAAGGCCATTTTTGTACAATTTATACTGATTTTATAAAAACAGAACAGGAAATCTATTAGTCATTTTGACTCAACCTCACAATATCCCAAATATCTCAAAATCGGTAACTCTTTTATTTCTATAGTTTCCTTTGAAAGAAACTAGACTCTTCAAGCTTTCATTACATAATTCATCCAGCTTCTAACTCAATTCCTACAAATTATGGTGATTTTCCAAAATCACCTTACTGCTGCTGTCCCCAAGCAGTTTAACACTAAATCACTTTTTTTCAAACATTCCTAGTATACATTTTATTCAAGTATGTATTTAAGCAATCAAACTTATCAAATAACTATCTATAAGATTTACTTCAACATTCTTAATACAATACATGGTGTTCAAACCATTATTCAATTTAAACATTCGGCTAATACACACATATATATACACTAGAAATCAATTGTTAACATTTGCATTTCACCTTGATAGCTAACTTATCAATCCTTATTTTAACCTACAATTGTTCTTAACACAATTAAAGTATCCATTAAAAAAAATGTATACATTATTCAATTGCCTAAAACCACATTCGGCCCTAGAACACCCTAGTTAGCCGATTCTTTTCCATGTAACACAATTGCCCAATTGTGCTTATTTGCTAAGCTCTAATTCACCTATGTATCACTTTTCCTCCAAATAACATGAACAACAACCATTTCTTAATATGTATCTTGTGCATAACCTTAATTAACTTCCAATAATCATAAAAAAAAACATCAACTCTTAAGCTTTATGTACATAGCCGAATCTTAAAATGATCCAACCTCCAACTTATTCATTCCATTCACTCACACGGCCTTTGTTCCATTCCTTAGACAAATCTATGTTTGGCCATTGTACTCATGAGCATTAAGATTTATAATTTGACTAACTTAAACCCTTCTCTTCAACAATTCATCATAAAACATAAAACCATAGCCTAATCTCATCATTTTATAACTATAACCGAATGCTCAAACATCACCAAGATTTCAAAATTTTAACGTGGGTTATGTAAGAAATTAGCTAACTAATTAAAAACAAGCTTGAAATTAAAAAATCTAACACAATTTACTAACCTCCCTTAAGCTTAAAGTGACAGAAACCTTCTCTTCTCCCTTTCTTTCTAATTGGCTAAGAAGAACAAATGTTACTTTGTTTTCTTCACCATCCAATTCCTTATTTTTAATTACTTTTTTCTTTTTTTTTTTTTTTGATATAAAATATTAAGCCACTAGCTATTAATTAACACATATTATATGTATTTAGTTCCATCATGGCCGGCCACTACTCTCAATAGTGGAAATTTGACATGCAAATCCTTGTCTTTTTATAACTTGAACTAATAGGTCCTTTTAGATTAACCTATCATATTTCAAAAGTGTCACTCATAAGTCCTATTAACTAAATTCACATTCAATTGACTAAATCGAAACTTAAAACTTTCACACATTCAAAATTCACATATTTTAGATCGTAAATATTATATTCAAATAATTCAGTGACTCGGTTTAGCGGTCCCGAAACCGCTTTCCGACTAGGGTCACTTTAGGGTTGTTACAGAAGAAAGACAGATCAATGAGCCTTTGTATTTATTATCGTTAGCTCAATAAGGTTACGATAAAAAATAAGTATCGTTTGCTGAGAATTGATTATTTATTCGATCAGTTGAAAGGAGCAATAGTGTTTTCAAAGATTGATTTAAGATCTGGCTATTATCAGTTGCAAGTTAAAGATTCAGACATGTCGAAAATTACATTCAGAACAAGGTACGGGCATTATGAATTTCTTGTTGTGCCTTTCGGATTAACTAATGCTCCTGCAATTTTTATGGATTTGATGAATCAGATTTTTAGACCGTATTTAGACAGATTTGTTGTTGTATTCATTGATGACATGCATATCATGGCGTTGCTTTGTGTCTTCATCGTGTTTTCTCTGGTTTTTTTTAAAATGCATTTGTCATTCATCTAGTTCATCGAGTTGCACCATTTGCTCTTCATATGTTATTCGGTTTCTATCACCTTCAAGACATGGCTTTAACACATTTTCACGAGGGATGTCCTGCAAAGAACGTTGAGCTACATGATTACTAACATTAACAGGACATTTAATATCATCTCGCTCACTAGTGACTCTCACAGGTTCACGTGCTGGAAGAGTAATCTTTTGTCACTTACATGAAGCACAAGTTCACCCGTACCAACATCGATAATAGTTCTAATAGTGGCTAAAAAGGGGTGACCTAAAATCAAAGATACCTCACTATCCTCATCTATGTCTAATACAAAAAAATCAACAGGGAATATAAATTTATCGATTTTCACAAGTACATCCTCAATAATACCCCTAGGATATCTAATTGTTCTATCTGCTAATTGAATACTCATCTTAGTATGTTTGGGCTTCCCAATACCAAGTTGTTTAAACATTTTATAAGGCATGAGATTTATACTAGCCCCTAAATCAGCCAAAGCATTTTCAATATTTAAACTACCAATGAAACAAGGAATTATAAAACTCTCTGGATCTTTAAGTTTGTTGGGTAGTTTGTTTTGTAGAATGACCGAGCAAACTGTATTAAGCTCCACATTTGACGAGTTATCTATCTTCGTTTTCTTTGTTAACAGCTCCTTTAAGAATTTGACGTAATTTGGAATTTGCGAAAGATTTTTAACAAACGGTAAGTTAATGTACAATTTTTTTAAGAGTTTAAGTAATTTACCATATTATTCGTTTGTGTGGTCTCTCTTTAACACGTTTGGATATGAAACTCGAGGTTTGTATTCTCTAACAACTAGCTTTTTCTCTTTCTTAACTTCGTCAACCTTATCATTATTCACCACAACTTCTTGCCTCGGTTTCTATTCAGGTTCAACTAACCCTTCCATGTCTCGAACAATAAAAGCGTGAAGTTGCTCCCTTAGGTTATTTTCAGTATTGCTAGGCAAAATACCTTGTAGTCTTTCCGAAACTAACTTAGCAAGCTGTCATATTTGATTTTGAAGTTCTTGAATTGATGCTTGCTAATTTTTCAGTGCTGCTTTAGTGTTTTGAAAAATGAGTTTCTGACACCGAGATAAATTTTGCCAACATCTCTTCAAGGTTCAGCTTCTTCTCTTACTGATAAGGTTGTTGAAAACCCAGAGAAGGTTGTGTTCTTTGATTTCCTTGACCACCCCAAGAAAAGTTGGGATGGTTCCTCCAACCTACATTATAGTTATTACTATAAGGGTTATTTTGATGTCTAAAATTATTACCCATATAATTGACTTGTTCATTCTTTGTGATAGGACCGAAGGGTAAACATTTTGAATTATTCTCTGCTTTATTTGCATCGTATTGCATCACTAGATTCACTTGCGTAGAAAATTATAAACCGTCTATTTTCTTATTAAGTGCTTCCACTTGGTTTGATAACATGGTGACTGCATCTAGATTAAAAACATTGGTCGCTTTCATTGGTTTTGTCATCATGACTTGCACTAATAATTATTCAATGCCATCTCTTCAATAAACTCATAAGCCATCTCGGGTGTTTCATTATTGAATGTTCCACCAGTTGCTGCATCAATTAACTGCCTAGTCAAGGGATGCAAACCATTATAGCAGGTTTGAACTTACAACCATAAAGGTAACCCATGATAAGGGCACATTCTCAATAGATCCTTGTATCTCTTTCATGCATTATATAATTTCTCTAAACCGATCTAGGCAAAGGAAGAAATGTAATTCCTCAACTTAGTTGTTTTAGCCGGTGGAAAGTGCTTCAAGAGAAATTTCTCAGTCATTTAAGCCAAAGTAGTGATAGAACCTTATGGTAAAGAATTTAACAACTATTTTGCCCTATTATTCAACGAGAACGGGAATAACCGTAAGTGAATGGCGTCATCAGTGGCACCATTAATTTTGAAAGTGTCGTAAATCTTTAGAAAATTAGCCAAATGGGTATTTGGATCTTCATCTTGCAAACCGTCGAACTAAATATACTGTTGTACCATCTAAATTGTGTTCGACTTCACCTCAAAATTATTTGCAGCAATGGTAGGTCTCACATTACTCGATTCAGCCTCAATCAAAGTGAGCTTGGCATAATGTAACACCTCTAACCCGTATCCATCACCGGAGTAGGGTTATGAGGCATTACCGATCAATATACATCATATAGCATACATAACTCATACATTTATGCATTCATACTCAAATACCAATCAACACAATCACATTGTCCCTTATTAGGTCCTATGAGGCCTTAGACATGCTTTAGAAATGGTTAGAGACTAAACTGGTAATATACGAAAATTTTGGAATACTTAGAAATTTTTCAACCATACAGGGGTCACACGCCTGTGTGAACAGGCCGTGTGCCTCACAGAACTCCAAACACGCCCGTGTCTCAGGCCATGTGGAAACAGGGCATACATACTGACTTCGGTCACACGGCCAACCACATGCCTGTGTGTCTAACCCGTGTGCCCTTCGAAGTGGCCACACACGCCCATGTGCCAGGCCATGCTAAAATTGTAGGGCATACTGACTTATGCAACACGGCCAAGTCACACGCCCGTGTGCTAGGCCGTGTGCCAATTAGGGGGTATACTGACTTATACCACACGACCAGTCACACGCCCGTGTGTGAGACCGTGTGGAGTATACTGACTTCATTGAATTTCAACACCAGGGGATACACAGCTGTGTAACATGACCATGTGTTACACACGGCTGAGACACTGCCCTTGTCTCTGTCCGTGTGGACAAAAATAGGCCATTTGCAAAGCCAATTTGCCACCCCAACTTTAATGTGTCTACATAAGGCAAAATGTACAATTTCCATACACAAAGGGCAACCAAATCAAACCCAATTCATGCACAATTCATATCACTATAATTTCATCTATACCAAATCTCAAATCACTACCATTTGACTACCCGAATACATGCCATAACATTACCAAACATTATGGTTCATTTACCTTAATTCAAATAAACCTTTGAGTAAATATAAAACATTAACCACATTCATACCAACCATATCAAAATAAGCCATCAATCATGGCTATATATATATATACAAACTAAATCATATACATTTGTAAGCCATTTCTAATAGCCAAACACACATCAATAATAACATCATTTACAAGCCAACGCTCATGGCTATCATCACAACCAAATACCATATCTAGCCTAGACATGCCATATACCATAATGTAAACTCAAAAGTACCAACTTAGATGTTTGATAGTGCGATGATATTCTCAACAACTCCCGGATCTGAGCTAGCCTTGATTCACTAATAAACATAGAAAAATAACACGAAGTAAGCTTCATAGCTTAGTAAGTTCCTATTCACGTAATGAGCAATTTCACCATTCATTCACAATTCAAACAATATAAATGCAATATAACAAAAACACATTAAATCTCAAGCCACCCGATCATTCATTCACTAACTTACCAAGAATTCATCCATTTCAAGGATTTAATGTTTATAAAGTATACGTACATACCTGTACCAACTCGTACCAATCTCATTCTTGTCCATATCTTTCTTTTTTTCCCCATTGAACCATTCGGAATAGAAGTCGGATGTTCAAAGATCTCAATCGATAAGTACCTATACCATGGCCCGTAGCTAAATCAAGGTAACTTATCCTCGGAGTACCTATACCATGGCCCGTAGCCAAATTAAGGTAACTCATCTTTGAAATACCTATACCCTAGCCCGAAGCCAAATCAAGGTATAACTCGTAACCGAAGTTCCAATATCATGGCCCGAAGCCAACACAATAACCTAATGACATGTCACTAGCATTCTAGACTATTCCTAAGGTTCAATCAGGATTTTTCAATACCAAATTGTAGTCGAATCATTTCGAATTACTGTCGAATCATTCCCGAACTTGTCTGTAATCACATAATTACAATTTATGCTATATCAAAGCATATAAAATACAATTATAAATAAGCTCATTGCACACGAACTTACCTCGTATTCGGAATTGACGGATCGTGTCGGCTACTCGATAACATTACTTTTCCCTGATCTAAATTTGAATTCTTTCTTTCTTGATCTATATATATTAAAAATTAACTTATTCAATCACATATTCTTTCAATTTAGTCCATAACACACTTTTAAGCATATTTGCATATTAGCCCCTAAATTTTCACATTTTTAAAATTTAGTCCCTATTTCATAAATACACAAAATTCACCTAATTTCAATAAGCCCAAGCTTGGCAGATTTACCATAGTGCCCTTAGCGGCCCAAAACTTTCATTTATTTCACATTTCAACCACTCAATTTGCATATTTCACAATTAATCCATTTTTGATATTTTTGTCAAAAAATCACTTAACAAAACATGAAAAACTATCATCAAGCTTTCATATTTCAACATTAAACATCAAAGAACACATGGATTCAATAATGGAAACTCTTAAAATCTTTAACAGTTTCAAAATTAAAGGTATGGGCTAGCTAGATTGAGCTGCAACGATTACAAAAACATAGAAATCATCAAAAATCGAGCTAATACCGTACCTTAATCAAGGATTCAAAGTGACCGAATGGAAAACCTAATTCCTTGGCTTTCTTATTCTCCAATTTCGGTTCCAAGTGAGAAAGATGATAACAAATTTCATTTGTTTTTATTTTATTAACCTTTATTTGTCTTTTTACTAATTTACAATTAAAAATAATTCATATTTACATAAATGCCAAACCAAACATCATCCACTAACTCACAATTGGACTATTTACCTCATAAGGACTTAAAATTTAAGGTTCTATAACTATTTAACACCTTTAGCTAATAGAACGGTACTTTTGCATTTTACGCGATCTAGTCCTTTTTCTCAAATTGAGCAATTAAAAAATAAAATTAGCTCACGAAATTTTTACATATATCAAAGAACATGTTTTAAACACCAAAATTAATATTAAAATGATTTTTTGACATTCAAATTTGTGGTTCCGAAATTACTGTTTTGATTTAGCTGAAACCAGGCTGTTACACATAATTATACATAGTACGAGGAACAGGATCTACAGGAGGCAACTGAATATTCTGATTGTCACCCATCTCCTCAGTAATATTGTTGTCCTCTTGTTTGTCTACTATATTTCATTCACATTGTCTTGCTTCTCTAGCCTCTTTACGATTTCTACGAGCAGTACTTTCAATCTTATTGTCAAAAATCAATGGTCCCGATGGGTTTCCTCTAGTCATAAACCAAAAGAACCTGCCAGAAGCAAACAAAAGAAAATTTTAAACGTAAAAATTAAATTAAAACAAAAATATTAAAATAAAATAAAATAAAAATGGCTAAATTAATAGAAATAAAGTTTTCCTAATATTTCAGTCCCCAACAATGATGCCAAAAAAACTTGATAGTCACGAAACTAATTAAAAATACGACAAAGGCAAGCACACCTATCGATAAATAGTAAAGTTACGGTGAGTAGAGATATTGTATCCACGAGAACTAAAAGTACTAGTAATTACCGTTTTCCTATTATTTAACCGAAAAATTGGAGTGATTGGTTTAAGCTAAAATATACTAAATTAATTAATTAAAGAACTCAGCAGAGAATAAATCAGGAAAATAATTTAATAATAACCAAGAAGCTAAACAATACTTGGGAAAGAATCCACCTAGACTTCATCTATCATTATGAATCTAAATTAAACGATTGATTCACTTAGTATCTTGATCCGTAGAAATCCCTAAATTATGCTAATACCTCTTTTGAGAGTAAGAGCAATTGACTCTAAGTTGATTAATTGAAATTTCTTTCTAACTAAAACCCTTATTATCGCATTAATTTGATCTATTGATTCCCTTATTAGATTTGACTCTAATCCGGTAGATTTATGTCGTCATATTTCTAAGATTGCATGCAACTCCACTCAATTATGCTAGATCTACTCTTAAACAGGGGCTTTTCCTCCTCTGATTTAAGCACATTAAACATGAAATAATATTCAAAAAATATTAAAACAAGAGATAAACACACATAACTAAGAACAAGAATTAAGTATTTATCGCGTAAAAAAAGAAATCAAATAATAGAATTCATCATAGGGTTCATCTTCCCTAGGTATCTAGAGAATTAGCTCATAATTGTAAATAAATACATCTCAAAGTCAATATAACCACAAGAGATAAAGAAACTCATAAAGAACTTCAAAGAAATTAAAAAGAAATCTTCAATCATGATGGAAATCTGCTTCAGAGTTGGCTTTAATGGTGTTCTTCAAGTTGTTTTCTTCAATACTCTCTGATGGCTCCCTATTTTCTTCTTCTATTTGGTATTTATAAAGTTTAGAATGCCCGAAAAGCCTAAAAATTGTGTTTTTCCGGGTGTTTAGAATGCAACTTGCGAAATCGACACGATCTGGCACATAGTCGTGTGTCCAGCTCGTGTGGCTCCTGAAATCTACTCTATTTGTCCGATTTTAGGTTGCTTTTCGCTCATTTTGCTCCCAAATGCTTTCCTAAGTATAAAAACATGAATTGAAATGATTAGGAGCATAAAATTCATTAATTTGAATAAATAATCATCAAAAAATGCTTTAAGAATGGGATTAAAATATATTACTTTGATCACTTATCACTTATCACTCTTCTTCTTCTTCTTTCTTATCTCCTGCTTGTACTGTCCAACTAGCCCTTTAAACGACAACTAGGATGGTCACGTAGCCAGTTAAATAACAGGTCAACTTTCCGTTACATCTGTAACGGAAAATGGTACGGATGACTAATTTGTTATTTTTTGAAAGTTGAGTAACTAAATTGAAATTAGAATTATTGTTTTATCAATTGCATCAAAGTTGAGTAACTGTTGGTGTAATTTACTTAATTTTTTTTCTTTTTCAAAATCATAACTATGAATGTTATGATATCACCAGTGGTGGAGCCAAGAGGGGGTTGACAGGGGCCCCAGACCCTCTTAAAATGATTTTTTTTTCATTTAGGATTTTTATAATTTATAAAATTTTAAATTAATAACGATAAAATTACACTTTTATCCTAAAAAATGATAAAAAATTAATTTAATCCTTTAAAAATTATAAAAATATAAATTATTAAAATGATAAAATTATATTTTTACTATCATAAAAAATGAGATATCCCTAACACTATTTCGATAAGTAACTAAATAAATTTTCATATAAAAAATCCAACAATACAATGTTGTATAATTTGAAAATATTTTAAAGAACAATTTTAAACTAATCCAACCGACAGGTTTTTTACAGATTTTTCAACGCTGAGAGGAATCTCACTCTTCAAGTTTCATTCTCTCTGGTCAGAAAAGAACCAACTAAAGTCTACAGCGTAAACGCACTAACACATCCCAACAAAGAACGAGATTGATAAGTAATTGACTACTGCAAGTATTTAAGAATCCTTTTTATTCAGAAAACCAAAAAACCCATGTATGCAAGCAATGTACACGAATTTCCCATTTTTATAATGTTATAATACCATTTTTTTCCTCTTTTCTAATGATAATGAAATAACAGCAGCTGACAAATGTGTCCCTGTTTCAAGTGCGCTCTCTTTCTCTCTCTTTCATATCATATTAGTAGTAGGCCAGCACATGGAACCTCACCACAAATTTTCTTGTGTTTCAGTTTTTTTGGCTTTTAAGACCAGCTCTTCCCTAGCGAAGTAGGTGATTTCATCTCTTTGAATACGCCATAGCTTTCCCTTTCTTTTTCCACCTTTTTCTCACTCCTTTATCCATGGATACTGCTCAGAGTCCGCAGGTAAATATGGGTCTCCTTTTTCTTTTTTTCTTTTTCTTCACATGAAATCATGATTTTCTTTTTCCTGGGTTGAGTTTTTTAAAGCTAATACCTTTGAGTTTTGAGGGTTCTTTTTCGTTGATTACTTGCTTTAAGGTTTCTCTTTTTTTTTTGCTATGAGATGATGTTTTTCAGCCACCACTAATGGTTGAATTTATGTTGCTGTCGTTTAAGATCTTTCATATATTTTTTTTCCTTTGGGAAAGTACTGCACTTTTCTTTTTCATTCTTTTTCCACCAAATAAAAAAAATACTATTTTTATTTGTTTTTATTGGTTTTATAATCTTTCGACTACAAAGCAGCGTCTTTTGCTTTTCTCCGTCTTGTTTTGTTTCTTATTTCATCTTTCCCTTTTTTTTTTTAATCTATTTACTTTGTGAAACAAAACACCTTTCTTTGATCATGAAGTCATGGTTTTTTCCCCTTTCTTTTGTTTATTTTTACCTTGTCTTTTTAAAAATTTCAGGGAATTGAGATAGTTAAGCCCATGGAAGCTTCAAGAGGTATGGTGGAGAGAAGGACTAGACCTAAAAACGATCAAGCTTTGAACTGTCCCAGGTGCAATTCAACCAACACCAAGTTTTGTTATTATAATAACTACAGTCTTTCTCAGCCAAGATATTTCTGCAAGACTTGTCGAAGGTATTGGACTGAAGGTGGTTCCCTCCGGAATGTTCCTGTTGGAGGTGGTTCAAGGAAGAACAAGAGGGCTTTATCATCATCACCACCACCACCAGCAGCTTCATCTAAAAAGCTTGGTGATCTAACAACCCCTCCTACTCCTCAAAACCCTAAAATCCATGAAGGTCAAGACCTTAACTTAGCTTACCCACCACCAACTGAGGACTATAATAGCTTGCCAAAATTCGTTGAGGTGCCCTATAGCCACAAAAGCGACCATCAGAACTCTACCTCCTCTTCAACTCATCTCAATGCTATGGAGCTCTTGAAGACTGGTATTAATTCAAAAGGCTTGAGTTCGTTCATGTCGATGTCGGTTTCTGATTCTAATACGGTATACTCAAGTGGGTTTCCAATGCAAGACTTCAAACCGACTCTGAATTTTTCCCTTGATGGACTGGAAACTGGCTATGGGAATCTTCAAGGGGTCGAGGAAAGTGGTGCAAGGCTTTTATTTCCTATGGAGGAATTAAAGCAGGTTCCGAGCAATGCTAACGAATTGGAGCAGAATAGAGGACAGGGAGAATCTACCGGTTACTGGAGTGGGATGTTGGGGGGAGGACATTGGTGATAGGAACAGCCAAAAGTAACATGGTTTAACAGGACGAAGGTGGACTTCATGCTTTCCTTCTTACGTAATCGGTGACTATTTTGATTACTAACAGCAGGTACTTTTGGGGAAATGGTTAGCTTTTTACGAGCTCGTTTGATACCCTTTTTACTTGTATTGTTGTACTGTAGTAGTACCTTTCTCTACTCTTTGATCAGTGTGGGTGTTTGAACCTTCTTTTAGGATGGCTTCAAAAGGTTGACATCAAGTGGTGTGTGTGTGCATAAATATAAAAAGAGCAGTAAACTATGCGACTAGGCACCAGGCAATCGAAAAGACAAGAGGAACTAAAAGTTCTTGGCTACTTGCTGCTTCTTGGGATTGGATTGCACTATGATTTTGGTTACACCCTGGTTGTTGATCTAATAGTGTGTGCCATGTTGTTGGGTAGCCGAAAAACAATGTAATTAGCAGTTTGATGAGCAGATAATGACTTTGGTTGAATTAAGAAATTGTGATTGGTGTACTTAGTTATAAACATGGATTTTGTGTATTAGTATTTTGGTTGAGGTCGAGTGAGTTGGAATGATGGGCGTCAGTCCTCTGCAGCATTACTTTTTTGTTTCTCTTTCTCTCTTTTTGGCTTGTCAAACAGGTCATAAAATGTCGGGTCCTATCAGCAACTTCTGGGTTTTGAGAGATTCTTCCAACTCCTCCCCAGTCTTAAAAAGCAATCCTTCATTAGCAAGTGTACTATTTTGAGAAGGAATAACCCAGAAAAAATGAATTACTTATGTTAGGTCTGACCCCATCCCTGCACATGCTTTTCCACTTTCTAATGCAGCCTTAGAACATACCTTTTTCTTTTTTATTTTAAATGAACAGCAGTGTTAGGGTCATTAATATTGATTCTTGATGTAGTTAGGCTACATATGTTTAGATGCATTTGTTTTTTCTTGTATAGCAAAGTACTTCATTTCCATGAAGTTATATTCGTAAACCAGTAAACCCTAATACACTTGATTTCGAAGACAAAGAAGCTCTTAGCAGCTTTGACTAGGTGCATTTCCATGTAGTGGAGAGGACCCACAAACATTCTCCTTGGGAGCGGTGCTTAAGAATAATTTCCACCACCCTCGCAAAATCATTTAGAGATAGCCACGCGAATAGGGCCGAGATTAGAAAAAAATTTTAGGGTTAAGAACGAGATTAGAAATTTTTTTTGTTGTTAAGAATTAAATTATATATTTTTATGATGAAAAATATAATATTTTTATATTTTATATTTTTATATTTTTTAAGGATTATATAGAATTTTATTATTTTGGGTGTTAAAAGTATAATTTTATTATTATTAATTTTAAATTTTATAAATTATAAAAGTACTTAAATTGAAAATTTTTTATTTTAGGGATGGTTTGCCACTGTAGGGAGGGGATGCCATTGTTCAGGTATAATATAAAAAGGCATAATCACCTATTAGACTCTTTAATTTTATAATAAATTATTTAATTTTTAACTTTTAAACTTTTATTTTATCTGAAAGATTAATGTTTATTAATTTTGTTAATGTGACGTACATATGGATTATCATTTGGATGACATATTAGCAATTAAATAATTTTTAATTTTAAAAATTTCAAAAATACAAAAAAATTTAAAAATATTAAAATCATTAAAAAGTATAAAAATCATAACAAAATATTTATTTTAATATTTTTTAGTTATTAAAATAAATAATTAATTATTAAAGTAACATGTGGTTATTTATATGTATCATATCAACAAAATTAACAAAATTTAATTTTTTAATTATTTTGGAATAGTTTGACAAACAATATAAATTTAAAAATTAAAAGAAACGAATAATTAAATAAAAAGTTAAGATTAATTTTTTTTTATAAAATTAGATCAACGAATAAATTATTATGACATATAAAAGATATATCAATACATGTAGCGTTAGTTCCTCAAAGACAATGGTAGTAATTTAATGTAATATTTTCCCAAGATGTTCACCACTAAGTAAACAAGGTTTTTTCAAAGCCGTGAATTGAGGTTCACCATCCCCTCATCATGGAGGTCTCTTTCTTTCTTGCCTATCGAACGTTATATTACATTATATTTTCAAAATGGTGGATTCGAGTTTCAGCGCTCAAAATTTTATAGGTATTCAAGGTTTCACGGGCACTTTAGCTTACATATTAAATTTTGATTAGAATTGTTGATATAATTAATAAGATATAATTTTTTAAAATTAGTATTAATTAGTTTTTTATAATAAAATTTATTCAATAATAAAATTCTTTTAATTTCACAAAAGAATTCAAAATCAGTGCATATTTTGTTTATTTTCTAAATATAACTATGCATCAGTTTTAAACCGGTTTGTGGGTTAAATAAAGTCTCATGTCAGTGATTATAATCCATATTTCAATTACAATTATTACTATTATTTTCCATTGGGGATGTTTTTTTTTCCTGAGATTGTCAATGGGATGAGGCAAGGTTTTCAACCATCCCAAATCAGCCTGCTAGAGTGTCGGTGATGATTAGAATTCATTAATACTTTAAAGTTTCCTTAAGCTCTAATGGTGATCTAGTGGCGCTACCGCACTAGGTGTTTATTCTAAAATTCATTTTATAAGTTGGAATTATACGAGCAATTTTATTTGTGATGTATGAATTTACAATAATTTACTTTTATTAAAAGTGTGTAATCAATTATAAATATATTTTATACTTTGGGCCATTCTTATTGAATTAAATTAAAATTAAATTACCGAAAATATTTTTGTAGTTTAATTTAATTATAAAATCATATAAATATTTGTGAATATGAGAATTGATGCTGGAGGTTGGTGTCGGTTTAAGTGAAAATGTGTAAATCCGTCTAAAGTTATTCCAGTGATTTGGTAAAAAAATAAAATGGTATTTGATGAATTTGGTAGAATTTAAGTGTTTGGAAGTGTAATAGCAGAATCTAAGTAGTGGAGAAGGTTTATATGGTCTCAAGTCGGTCGTACATGTGATTTTCTAGGGAGAACTGATAGGTAAGTCATGATGGCTTTTACTTGTGTATTTAAATATGATTAATAAATTCGCTATCTTATTGAGGGGTCTCTAAGTGGATTCAATAAAATTTTATAATTGTTCACATGCTAAACATATAGAAGAAATGAGTTGTCAAAGGACGTAGCCTAGGCATAGTTACATGTAGTATCTAGCGAGGTATTGTTTTAGACAAAGTAATTTCTTAACTAATGAGGTATTGTTTTAGACATAGTTACACAAGTAATGCCAGCTCTACCTTATTTTCTTCTTTGGTTAAAATAATTAATTTGTTCAGGTGGTACATATAATATCATGTATGATATATTTTAAAACATTAATTTGAAATTTGAAATATAAATTTATAAAAAATATATATACTTTATATAATTAATTATTTGAGATTTAGTATAATTATACTTTAGAGCTTAAAAAATTACAAATTACAAATTTGGAAAATATCTAATCTTTCAACAAAATTATTATTACCAAAAAGAATTGTTGTAAATAATGATACAAAATTTTTGTAAATTTTTTCCCCTAAAGTGTAAACATGCCACGCAACCTGCAATTACCTATGGTGTAGGGGACGTCACATATAGTAAAACGTTGAAGCTATATTCAAAGTCGGTGATAGTCAGGCTGAGGCTTTTGCAATGTCACATCAGATTTCAACTTTCCAACTTTTAACCATGTATACATAATTTCGGTAGAATATATACCATTTCCTCTTCATTTTGGGTTCATTTTCTTTTAAGGAGAAGCTCATATTCCTCAAGTGATTCATGAAAGAATTAGGGTTGATATTTGTACGTCAAATTCAAATTGCGTTTAAGAAGTGCTTAAGAGTAGTTTCGACTGCTTCTAAGTATTGTTGATGAATAAAGCCAAAATTGAAGAATATATGATGTATTTATATATTTTGATTTTTTAAGTTTTAGAGATAATTTATTATTTTCGTAACACATATAATTAATGATTATAAGTTTATAATCTCCAACGCTTATCATATTAGACTTTTCATTTTGTACTTAAGATTTAAACAATTATTCTGTAAGTTTTTTTTTTTTTTTTGTGATTTAGGATAACAATTAAGTAAAACACTTGATTTTGCATTTAATACACTTACAAAAAATATTTCTCAATAAACAAGAATAAGTGATCTCTCATCTATATATCACTTATACAATTCTTTTCAATTTATAAGGAATCAATACTTGCTAACTTATTATATCAATTATAATCAATCTTCTCATAAAACTAATAAGATAATAAGCATATGAAATATCTTTAATGAGCTTAGGATTTGAATTGTCAAATATGCTTCCGAGTTTTACTCAATTCGATCCAATCTCATAAAATTGAGAAGTAAATTTTTTTATCTAATCTTTAATATATATTGTTATAAACGATTTAGATATCTTAAATAACTTACAGTGATATAAAGAATCATATCAAAATTTACTAAAACTATTCATGCCAAAATTCTGAGCTGAGGAGTAGGGTTTTTTACGAAAATAGGACAAAAAAATTAACAAAATACCAAAATAATACAAAGTAAAAATTATGTACCAAAATGGTACATCAGGGTGAGTGCCGCCTATGTGAGCAGGCATGACCACCCCATGTCAGATCAGAAAGAATATCAGCTGCCAGGTCAAAGTGCGGCTGTGAGGACTAAAATGTAATAATATAAAATATTTAGGGACTGTTATAGAAATATTCCATTTAGAATGGCTGGTGAAAATAAGGGGATGGGGTCTTGTCGACGGTGTGGTGGCACCAACTTTAAATAGGGCTAATTTCCTTATAAGCCCTCCTTATTTATTATTTTATTTTATTCCCCCTTCAACTCACTATATTGTTTTTAAACAAGCCCTTAACATATTTTTTAATTAAATAAGCCCTTAATTTATAGTTTTTACTCATAAAATCCCTTTTATTTTAATATTAAAGTAAATATATTTTGAATTTCAAGCTTTTATCTTAAATTTTTTGTTGATGCAATAAAAATTATATACACTTTAACATCAACATAAAATCTAAAAAAGTAATTAAAATTTTCGAAAGAGTAGTTAAGAATATCATGTATATAAGCCTCTCAAGAAATTTTAAAATTTTTTTTATTTAATAAACTATTCACATCAACCTAAAATGTGAATTAGTTTATATATTTTTAAATAACTTTACTTTGGGTAAAATATATTTACTTTAATATTAAAATAAAAGGGCTTTTATGAGTAAAAACTATAAATTAAGGGCTTATTTAATTAAAAAATATGTTAAGGGCTTGTTTAAAAACAATATAGTGAGTTGAAGGGGAATAAAATAAAATAATAAATAAGGAGGGCTTATAAGAAATTAGTCCCTATTTAAAGTTGGTGCCGCCACACCTGTCAAAGCAAGACCCCATCCCTTTTTTCACCAGCCATTCTAAATGGAATATTTCCATAACAGTCCCTAAATACTTTATATTATTACATTTTAGTCTCTTGCCATAATTTGACTGGCGGCAATATGACTGATTCGATCGACATGGGGTGGTCATGCCTCTGCCATAGGCGGCACCACCCCAAATGTACCATTTTGGTACATAATTTTTACTTTGTATTATTTTAGTATTTTGTTAATTTTTTTGTCATATTTTAATAAAAAACTCTGAGGAGTACAATACGCTAGTTCACTAGTGTACATAACTCCAACAAATCCATTTCAAAGTGGACATTAAGGCATGAGCATCACCAAGCAGGAAGATGGTCCAAAACGAAGCAGAAGCGCACACATAAGCCTTTAGGTGCAATTGGATTGGGATAGAGATTCAATAGAAAAACCTATAATTAAAAAAAAGAACATAGACTTGAAACATTTTTTGGGGTTATGTTTTTCACCATTATGAATTATCACAATTGAAGAACTACACTTCCATACAAATTTGAAAGCAAGTCAATGATAACAATAAAAGGGTTTCCAAATAAAACAAAAGTCTTCAATGATCTAGGTTTTCAGAATATTTTTTTTTTATTTTTTTGGGCATATATTTTTCTTTCTTTTTATTGTGCTCTTTCTTGGGCATACATTATGTCTGTTAAATGAGTACTAGGTTTTTTTAGACAGTTGAAACAATTCATGTTTTGAGTTAGATTGAATTAGATCGTGATTCGACTTTGAATAAAGTTTTAAGTTTAGGCTCGTTTTTGGTTAGATTTAGCTTGACTTATAAATTCATTGCACTATTAATGTTGTAAAAATTCGGTTTAAAAAATAGGTTTATTGCAAGGCGAAAATTTAAAAATTTTCTAAACCTAAATTGTGTTATTTATAGAAATAAATTTTATCAAACTTAGTACCTACGTTTTCGACTAAACTATTTGATTGTTTCGTGGCTTTCAACCAACATTATCGTCTCTGTTATTTTCGAACATTCAATTTGCTTAGAGAGTGGGCTCTAATCACACGAATTGATCATATAATGAAAATTTTTAATTTTTTAGTGGGAAGAATTAAATCTCTCTATGAGATAGAAATCTGACTCGAGTTCTCATAAAAAGATAGAATTTACTTGGGAAATAAACTCATTATAATCCGATAGAGTAATTGGCTTAAGATGGTATTTTTTTTTGCTTAGCCCGTAGGCTCAATTTATGAGGCAAAGTCACAAGAGTTCTACTTGAGTAAGAAGAGACAAAGTTATAATATTTTAGTGCAAAACACTGAGTCCCATTGGGACTATTTAGTGGGGTGGCAACACCCCCTTTTTAGAAACTCAAGGTGCTGCCCATTATATGTTTTATCTGGTTTTTAAACTAATTCATATAATTTATACAACCTAATAACCAGTTTTCTATTCCTAAAATACTAATTAATTAATTAATTAATTCAATTATTTTTCTCAACCCAATTCTAATTCTGTTAAAGTCATGACTACTTTACCATACTAGAATTTATATGTTAATTTGTCTCGTTCCTTTAAACTGCGATGACTACTTAATTTAATTTTCACATCGAACTTCAATTATTTGATTAGAACTAATCAATTAAATAATAATTCAAAGAAATTAAATTAATCACTAATTCGTCTCTTGTTCTTTTGCGAGAAAATGCATTAACTATGTATAGTGATTTATGCAATCTATTTCTCTATTCATCATTTTCATTCATTCAACGTATCGATTCACTTGCAAGCTATAAAGGTTTGTGTCAAGTTAGCAGAAAATTTTATTATATATATAATTAGCGCTTAAATAACTTGTAATTAAGTTCTAAATCTTTATCTATTAATTACTATATTATTTAGTCATTGAGTGAATCCACTAAAAGTAACTTAATTTATGCTTGTCCAATGGCCTTGCCATATGCGTGTTACCCTTATAGGGTAACTTCAATCTATTTAGGTTAAATATGTTCACCCAATATGATTCTATTTTAGCTCATAATAACCTTGCATCTTCTTTCATGAAAAATTCAATCACTAACATGTCGTAATTAAATCATTTGTCCTAAACAAATGACCTATAACCATGCTATGTTTCCATCAACCATGTAATGTCGATGAAAAAATATCTCTTATCCTTGTTTTTTATGCTTTTGAGCCCTTCAGGGCCTCTAGTTGATCATGGATACCTCAATCTCTGATGGAAAGGTTTTTTTTTTTTATGATTTTAAGATGATTTTTAAGGCCTTAAAATGATTTAAACCGATTTCTATAATTTTATTTAATAATTCTAAAATTTAAATTTAATAGAAAATTCCTTACTTTTCTCAACTCGAACAACCTCGATTTAGTTTGATAAGTTCAAACACTTGGTCAATGATTTAGATATGTCCTAGCATGTATTCAATGACCCAAAACAATTCCAAGTATATTTGAATCGTTCTAAAATTTATCAATTTGTTTTAAAAACACTAAAATGTTATGAAACAAACGTTTTTATAAAAGAAAAATTTTGGTTTTAGATTGAAAGAGCTCTGGTAGCTCTTCTCACTCTTACCGTATATCGATACGAGTGATAGGTGTTACATTTGCGCCACGTTTGGTTCACTGTAATGGAAATGGAGCAGAACTGTAATGGAATAGAACTGTAATAAATAATTCAATTGTTTGGTTGAATGGAATGAAATAGAAATGTAATAGTATTCTTGTGTTTGGTTGAATGGAATAGAGTTGTAATGGCATAAGAAATAAAAAGCTAAAATGACCAGAGTACCTTTAGTAGAATTTTTTTAGATAGAGGATTGTTCTTATTATTATTAAATTTTAATAGGATTATTATTTAATATAATTTAATAAAAATAAATAATTTAATCATATATTTAATAAAATTATTATTAAGTATATATTTTTTAAAATAATATATAATTTAATAACATTCTTAATATAATTATTATTAAAATATGAATTAATAAAAATAATATATAATATTAGAAAAATAATATATAGCCTACTTTATTAGTTTTAAACTTCAATGCATATTTAATGTGATAGAATATCATTAGCAAAACAAATAATTTATTTTTCCTCTAAACTAAAAAGTAAAAGATTAGAAGTAATAAATAGCTTGAGAAGTATATTTTACATCCAAACAAAATGTTCATACATTAACAAAAAGTTACATGATGTCATTGGCTTACAAGATTAGAAATAATCTATATGTTGAATTTTATAGCATCAAAAAGTTACAATCCGTGGCATTCTCACCCATTCCAATCCGTGTCATTATACCATCCAAATATTTACATACACAAAAAGTTATCAAAACATCATCAACACCATCAATACAATCATGATTTTTAATGGGTAGAAATAAATCTTATCACCCATTACAATTGCACAGAAGAAGATAGATTGAAGAAAATGAGCATTTGCGTTGGATAGTCTGGAATTTTGCTCAACGTATGAAAACGCTCATCCTCAGTTAATCCTTCTACTTTACACAAGGTCTGATATAATTTTTGGGTACATTCTTAAATGACCATTTTTGACTTTTATTGAATTAGCACTTTGGAGGAAATGCTCTTTCTTATTTCAATTCCAACAGTCCGTATGTTTTCCCCCAATAACGTGATAGCCTTATTTAATGAAGTAGAAGAGATTTGATCACTTACATCAAAAATGTTTTTTTTTTCTTCTTTGAAAATATGGAATCCTCTTGGTTTGGCCTCAACGGTTGTGATTGTGTAGCTAAAACATCCATCTAATCCAAAGAAACATTAGCTTTGCATCCATGGTAATTGTTTCTTTCTTTAGGAATATTTGCTACATCCTCAGCATCTATTTCTTCAACAATATCAGCGAATATTTGAGCATCTTTCCTAGTGGCTCGATATTTTGTGTAGATGGTAGTAAGTTGGTCATAATAAAGGAAACTGCGATGTCTAAATTGACCAACTTCTTTATGACTCTTTAAAGAAAAGGAAGAATCCACATTAGATTACGTTTGGTCAAAATAAGATAATAAAGATAGGAAATAATTCTTACACTTATATACAAGTTCTACACAGCATCTTTAGCAACAACAAGCTACCTATGCTCATCCCAACCAAAGCTGCTATTGCCTTTTCCACTGAGCATGTCGTAAACGATTGCCCAATCCATTTTTAATGCCTAATCCTCGATTCAAGATTAGGTTTAGCCTTCAACATAGCATGAGGTAAAACTTTTTCTAATATTCTGATGACTCTTTAAAAGAGTTATATTTCAAACCTTTAAATTGGATTAATTATTTGTAATTAAGTAAATATGTTTAAATTTTTAGATATTTTTAGAAAATTACATAAAAAAGCTTATATTGTGCTATACATGTTATTATTTGTTCTAATATTGGGGAAGAAAGGTGTTGTTTTTGGTTGGTAACAGGTGCAGGGTGAAAAAAAAAATAGAAGAGAAAAAGGATACGAAAATGAAGGAAGTGAAATATTTCCATGACAAAATGTTGGTTAGATTGCCAGAACTAATGCCATGGCAATTCCAGGAAAATGACACAGCATGCAATTCATGTCACTCTCAGCCAGCTGTACTTGTACCAGATAAATCACCCTGAAAAAGAGGAAGCAAAAGGTGTTTGCCAAGAGGGAAATACCTACCCTATAAAGAAGGAAAAAGAAAAGATGATTGGAGAGAAAAAGGGAGAGAAAAAATAATTTTTATCTCTCTGCATCAAATTCTCGTGAATTCTTAGAGAAAGAGTGGAAAGGGTAGCAGTTTACAGAGTTGAAGAATTACAGAAGCAAGGAAAGGGAAGAGAAATCTACCCTAGGTTTTGTATCAAATCTCATTATGAGAGTGAAAGGTGGAGTATCGAAAGCTTCCTGCAATTTTGCCTTTATTTTTTAATTTGAACTTGTGATTCGTGAATATAAACAATGACATTGAATGGTTTTGTTACGAATTCTAATGTTCAACCCATGAACTAATTTTCTTTGGGTTGGAATTATTCTGGGTGAATTTTTATTAACTTTAATGTCCATGGTTTGATTTTGAGTTGAATATTGTTCCATTCAATTTGTGATTATTTTTAATGCATGCATGCAAGCTTTAGACATAGATGACTGTGTAGCATGTTAGTAGATTTGATTTAATTCTGAAAAGAATAATTAGATTGGATTATAATCGATTGATACAGGCAAGTATCTGGAAGAATATTTGTAGCACTCTAAACATAGAAGTTACAATCTGTATAGGGAGAGGGAGAAAAATCTGGATATCATTCTTAAGTTCTGTAGACATACAAAAAATCAAAATGATAGCTCAAAGTCTGGCTGTTGAAAGAAGCAGACTGCAGTAGTGATTCCCTGAGCACTAGAATGGTTAAGATTTTGCCATGGCATTATTATGTTATAGAAATAAACCTAAGTAATTCCACCCTTTATCATTCAACATTATAAACTCTTTCCCGCTTATTCTATGAGAATTGCCAAAACATTTTAATTACCACAGCATATTTTTAGTCATAATTGATTTTCTTAATCCTTCATTACATCTCTTTATCAATTAATCACCTGTCCATTTTGCTCAATTTAATTAGTTAGTTTCATAGTAATAGCATAACCAATTATTCTAGTAAAATCCGATCCCTGTGGAGACGATACTCACTCATCACTTTATTACTTGATTCGATGTGTATACTTGCACATTCACATTACACATTCACACGCGACAAGTTTTTGGCGCCGTTGTTGGGGATCAACAATTTTGATGAAATATTTGGTGTGTTATTATCTTTTAAATTTTATTAGTTTAGCTTAATTAGTGTTTTGATTGTTTTTTTGTTTTTCGAATTGTTTTTGTTTTGTTAGTGCATGAGGAGAGATATTTCAGCAATTGAAGAGTATTCTTTTGATCTAGAAATTGAGAGAACCTTGAGAAGAAGGAAAAAAAATTGCGAGAAATAGAAAGAATTAGAAATAATCAGGTTAGAGAAGAGCCATTACAGCAAGAAGAAAGGGATCCTAATATTCCTCAAATAATAGATGACAGAGAGAAGCCCATCAGAGAACATGTAGTGCCGATCTTAGATGATTTGAATCCAGGAATTATCAGATCGCATATTCAAGCTCTGCATTACGAGTTAAAGTTGGTGATGTTTCAAATGTAACATCCTATTTTCAGTGAAATCGGAATAGTGGTTTCGAGACCACAAATCTGAGTTAGAAAGAAAATTTATTTTGATATTATTGCATGGTCCACATTATGATAAGAATGTTATATGAAAATTCTGATAAGAAAATTTTACCGAGTTAAGCTTGTTTCAAACGAGTCAAAACATCACATCCAGTAAGTTAGGAAGCAATATTTTTTAGACATTCGAAGCTAAGCTAGCCCCTTTTAAAAATCCCTATCTTACAACGAAAAACGCCATAGGACACAACGCTTTGAAATTTCAAGACAATTACTCGTATTTTGAAAACCTTAAAACCTAGAAGGGTGCTTGACTATTCGAACTCAACTAGAAAAGTTGCAACCCAGTAAGTTAGGGCACTATCTTTCTCAAAGTTTCCAAATACCAAGCATTGCCTTTTTATTTGAAAATTTTGGAATCTCATTTTTTATTGATGTATGAAGAATCATATAAAATAGAATATTGCAATAATAAGCAAATAAAACATGCATTTAAACTAAAAGAAAAACATAATACATGCAAAAATTATACAACAATATATATCATAAAATAGCACATAAAAGAAATAATTAAACATAGCATATAAAAAAATGAAACTATGCACAAATAAGATAAATGACATACACTAAAAAAAATGAATAAATAGAACATTTAAAAAATTATAAAAATATAATGCAATAGTTCAAAATACATGAAATGATAATATAATATATATACATGCATAGAAATTATATATTTGAAAATAAACTATATAAAAAGGTTAAATATTATAATATATAAAATATAAAAGATAGGAATAAATATACATATTTGAAAAATGAAGAAATTAAAATAAAAAAAGGTTGAAAAACTAAGATAGACGAAGAATAAAATAAGAACAAACCATAGAGAGAGTAAGAACGCAAGAGGAGAGAAATTTGAGTGAATGCTCTCAAGAATTCTTATTGCTTCCCAAAACTCAAGTGATTTACAATGAAGGAAGAGGCCTCTTTTTATAGTTGAGCCTCCCCAAATCCAACGTTACAGATCAACTACATCAACGGTTAAGATTAAAGGATATCTACAAATTAAATCTCCAAGATTACAAGATCATATCTTCAAGATTGCATATCATATCTAAGATTGCAATCATATCTAAGATTGTATCATATCTAAGATTGCATATCACATCTAAGATTGCATATCATTGAAGATTATATTCCATATGAGTCAAGCTTGTAGATGGACCTTAAATCTTTTCAAGTAATGGGCCATTCCGATCGGGCCAAATTATATTTGTAATTACGGTGAACTTGGACTTCGTTTTTTTGGGTTTATTATTTTTGTTTTGGACTTATTACAGGCGGGCAAAATTGAGTGTCATATTTTGCCCCTCTTTGCTCATTGCTGTGTAACAGGAATAGAGCAAAGATTATAAAAGGACCAATTTTGCCCGAGCTCGTCGAGTCTTAAGTTCTTGATCCTTGATCTTCTTTAAATGGCCTCTTGACGGCTTCAATCTGCTTCACTACAACTCAGGAAGGCGATATCTGCTATCTTTGATCTGTTCCCTATCTAATACAGAGACGCCAAATCTGTTATCTTAGATCTGCTTCGATGTAGGTCAAATCTGCTATGTCTTCGATCTGCTCTCCGTCGAATATGGAGATGCCAAATCTGTTTCTTCGATTTGTTCTCTGACAATACAGAGATGCCAAATCATCTTGGATCTGCTTCAGCATGAACACCTGAAGGCCAGATTTGCTATACTTTAAGGCGCATTTTCGATCTGCTCTACTACTGCTTAAGGAGATAAGATCCGTAATTTTAGCCTGTTACCCTACTACTTAGGGGATTAAGGCAGGTCTTCGATCTGCTCCACTACTGCTTAGGGAGATAAGATCTGCAAATTTAACCTGTTACCCTACTGCTTAGGGGATTAAGGCGAGTCATCGTCGATGCGCTCTGCTCTTTGCTTAGGAGATAAGATTTGTAAACCTATTACCCTACTCGCTTGGGGATTAGGCGAGTCTTCGATCCGCTGCTCCTTTGCTTAGGGAGATAAGATCTGCAAATTTAACCTGTTACCCTACCGCTTAGGGGATTAAGGCGAGTCTTCGATCTGTTCCACTACTGCTTAGGGAGATAAGATCTGCAAATTTAACCTGTTACCCTACTGCTTAGGGGATTAAGGCGAGTCTTCGATCTGTTCCACTACTTTCGCTTAGGGACATAAGATCTGCAAATTTAACTGTTACCCTACCGCTTAGGGGATTAAGGCGAGTCTTCGATCTGTTCCACTCATCGCTTAGGGAGATAAGATCTGCAAATTTAACTCTGTTACCCTACTTTGTTTGGGGATTAAGGCGAGTCTTCGATCCGCTCCACTCATCGCTTAGGAGATAAGATCTCGCAAATTTAACTCTGTTACCCCTACGCTTATGGGATTAAGGCGAGTCTTCGATCTGCTCCGCTCTCGCTTAGGAGATAAGATCTGCAAATTTAACTGTTACCCTACGCTTAGGGGATTAAGGCGAGTCTTTGATCTCGCTCCACTCATCGCTTAGGAGATAAGATCTGCAAATTTAACCTATTACCCCCTACTGCTAGGGGATTAAAGTGAGTCTTCGATTTGCTCCATTATCGCTTAGGAGATAAGATCTGCAAATTTAACTGTTACCCTACCGCTTAGGGGATTAAGCGAGTCTTCGATCTGCTCCACTCATCGCTTAGGGAGATAAGATCTATAAATTTAACCTGTTACCATACTGCTTCGGGGATTAAGGCGAGTCTTCGATCTGCTCTACTATTGCTTAGGGAGATAAGATCTGCAAATTTAACCTATTACGCTACTGCTTAGGGGATTAAGGCGCTGAATTTTGTAATTTTCAATCAATCTTGCTACATTGTCCACTGGGGAATCTACCTGTAGAATTTATTTCCTGGAATTTATGCTTATGCCAAATAATTAAGATGCCATGATCGAAATGAGTCAAATGCTCCTAATTAGACATACTATGATGCAAAATGTTTATGAAAATAACTCCTATTTCGGACGTCATCACTCATTCATCTATCGAGCTTTCCACCTCGTTCTTCTCGACATATCAATCATACTCTGCTCGTATGCCTTGAATCTTCTCCATCAATTTGGTCTACCGTACCATTCCCTAAATGTTACGACCCACTGAAGATGTTTATGAAATGATCCTTTCTTAAGATCAATATTGCTTAAAACGTCTAACCACCTTTTGGATTGAAGAAGAAAATCTCTCGAGTATCTCCAACCCATACATATGGGAATTCCTTAAATAATTTTCTTGTTTCAGTTTCTTGTATTATCTAGAAATTTCCAGAGTAATATGCAAAACTTCGTTTGTGAAGATATTTTAGTTCATCTATCATTATTTCAATGCAACATGCTTTATGAATAATGGGAGACAAATAAATTGATCTTGAGGATAATTAGATTTGGACAAATTATTGGAAGAAATACAAAAAGATTAACCTGAGAACATATCTTTGCGAAGAAAAAGAATCCAAAGATAGTAAATAGGACAGAAATCAGATGCCCCAAATATCGTCGCTTGAGCGTCTATACACCAGCTCCATGAAGACTTTCTTAAGTTCAACATGTGTTTAAAAGATCCAAAGTAATTCGTTGATGCCTCGATATGTAACATACTTCACTTCTCGTCGAATCTGGTATAGTAAGGTCACTGCATGACTTTCCAAATTTGAGCTGCCCTTTCGGGTTTTCAACTCAAAACCCTTTTGGTCTCAAGGCGCCCTTTGCGGGTTTTCACCTTGGCCTCTCCATTTTTTCTTTTTTCTTTTCTTTTTTTCTTTTATTTTTTTCCTTTTTTTTTTGAAATAGAAGTCCCAAAGTGCCCTTTGCGGGTTTTCACCTTGGCTTCCCTTCTCCTTCAGACAAAGTACTCCTTGACCGAGTCCGAATTCACTAGATCAGATAAATTCTTCCTATCCATTTCTTGTCAAAATTAGTGCACCTCTAGAGAAATCCCTCTTCGTAACATATGGCCCTTCCCAATTCGGCATCCTTTTGCATGAGAAAGATCTCTTTCAGCACAAGGTTTCCTTTATGAAATTGTTTTGGACGAACCTTATTTGTCATAAGTCTGTGTCATCCATTCTTGGTACATTTGCTTAGGATGAATACTTTCAAGTTAAGTTTACTAGAGGTTCAATTTTTGACTCCATTAAAGCTTGGAGGAAAAATCTTGATTCATAAACCCATGAGAAAGGGATTGCCCCAGCAGTAGTCCTGGCTGTTGTTTATCAAACCCTACAAAAAGATGGTTCAATGATTCTCAGTAGACAAGAATGAAGTTGCTAACTTTATCCTCCAACCTGAAAAGCTGAGGTACAGAGATTATTCCTGGAGCAAACATCCCACCATGACTCGATGATGTTTCTGAAGCATCCCTAATCTTTATAAATTGCCCCCAACTGTGAAGCTGCCAAATGAGTGTAGCAAATAGGAGCCACAACAAATATGGTCGTGGTACTCATTTGATACATATTGGATAGAGAATGAACAAACTCTTGCAGATCATCAGCCGAAAACCCAGCCTGGTCTAAGAGAACATGATAGTGGGTCTGCCTCGTGATTCTAATCATTCCAGCATGGGTACCAAGGTAAAAATCATTGTTCTTTGGATGGCATACTTTCTTGTCAATGACAGTACCATGTAGCACATCGTCAGGAGATCCCTGCTGAAAAAACTTGGTATGATGGTTTTTCGTACAACAATAACCACAATCTTTAAGGTTCCACTTCTCGTCAAGGAACTTGCAAGCCTCAATAACTTGATCAAAACTTGATTAAATTGAGACTCGCTAACCCTATCCACGAAAATAATGATTTGATCAAAGTTTCCTCTTCCCCGAACTTGTATAGAAGTCTAAGAGAGCTTCCTTCATGATACCATCATCCACTTTGTCGAAATCGGTTTTGAAGAAAGAATCTATCATTTTAAGCTTCAGAGATCGTGTACGCGCCCTGATGCCATATAGTTGAAATCAATGGCCATCGCCTGGAGCTAACCATCGCACTATTGAAGGCACATCGATCGCCAGAAAGCCAAACAATGCACCCATTCCAAGGATGATGGTTGGAACCTTTGAAACAAGCTGGAATTGAAGGTGTTTGCCCAGCGTAAGCATAGAGAGTAAGTGGTAGTTTCTTATGCCAATTTTTACCAGTCTCGGTCATATTCTGTAATTTGTTTTTTTTTATTTTTTTCTTTTTTTTTGGCAACCTTTGTTGTACTGTGGTATGGCGCATTATCTTTGAAAAGACTGTAAACTTTTGGCATTGTGCAGTTATATATAATCTTTTTTTTTTGTTTTTTTTGAAATGGATGACTTTTGACTTTGTAATATTGGCATATGAAGCTATCTCCCCCTCTTAATGGAGTAATTGACGTCCACAAAGATGAGTCATTGTCAGATTGAAACTTTTGACGAGCTCGGGCCCATAACATACATGCCCCATAAGTCTTGACTCCTTTAAATTTGGCATTCATTGTACAACTGATACGATCCCTTTCCATGGTGGACCAATAGTGCCCCAAAACCTCATGTTTATCCTGGCAATTGCAAATCCTCCTGCATGTGTCTTTGGACCACATTTTTGAATTCCCATAATAGTCTTAACAAGGTTTTGTTTTGTCTCCTCAGCTAAATCCAATTTCGTAACCTTTCCTTCTTCTAAGGCTATATTTCCTACCACCACTTCATGGGGTAAAAACCATTTTCAACAAATTTAGAAACAAGTCACAATTTCTGTCACCTTCAAAGTACTGAGATTCCTCTAAACACATATCGCATTCAAAAGGAGCTCTGAATCTGTAGTATCGTTGCCCGTGTCATTGATATCTAGGGATCTATGATAGGCACACAAAAGAATATACTAGGAATAAATGAATTCAAGAATGACTATTTACATGAAATGAAAATTTATAAAGAATGTTAAAGGTCAAAAGAATCAGAATGAAAGAATATTTACTCGGATAAATAATAAAAGTATGTTTTATTAAAAATAAAAATGTCTGAACATGAGCCCACTTCTCAAAAGAAATCTCATTACTCTTAGGCTTTAGAGCAACAAGAGTGTTCTGAATATTACTCCGTAAAATTCTTAAAGATTACAGGAAGTTCTTTCATGATCCAATTGTTTAAAGAACTTCCCGATTCGTAGGCGAATGCCCTCAAGGTTTCTTTGTTCAGTCCCTTGACATTGATGGGATGATTTTTATTTCCAAACACCCCCTTCTCCGGCTAAGCTATCCCTCCTGACACAAAAGTCGGGGATATGTAAGGGAACGTCGTTATTTCCCATTTAACTTTTTTTTCACTTAACCGTGACTCTCTTCTCTTTCTCTCTTTTTTTCTTTCTCTTTTTAATAACTTTAACTAATTAGGGTCTTTTTAAAATTTTGAATGCAAATGATACAATGAAATGCTATGAGATGCAAATGCATGAATGCAAAAGGTATCGATCTCGATTCAATCTCATTTAGAAAACTTTATTTAGAAAAAGAATATCTTTACATATAAATGGATTACAAATACGCCTTCGTCCTATAGCCGAAAGTTTTAACTCAACAAAGCTAACTCTTGACAATGATCTAACTGTAGCTTGTATTTCGTGCTCAATGTATCAGCTTGTACCTTCATGGTCCGTAACTGATCTACTACCATCCCAAATTTGAGCTATGGTTTCACCCATGAGATAATCCCTACATCTATGGACACCTCTACCAACGTCTGTGAAGTTGTTCTGATTATCTTGAAAGAAAGATTGGCAAACAAGTAGGCATTCCTGCTTAACATGCTGCTTTAAAATGATATCCAGCACTTTTAGTGTTTCTTAAGAGCTTTCAGATTCCTGTCCATGCAAAGCATTTTGAAATGCTTACATGGGTGTCTTCTCAGCATAGTTAGTCTCTACTTTAAAGGTCTTTAAATGATATGGTCTTCTTTAATTGCTTTCTTTCACGCTTTACTTGAGCTATCCAGGCCATCGGGGCTTGCATTTCCATTGTTTCTGATAAGTACAACAGTAAACTCAAGCTTGTTGTTTGGTAGCGGTCCTATAGTAAACGAGCTTTTTACCATCATAGGCAAAATTCTTTCCATCCAACTCATTTTTGTAGGTCTCATGCACTCTATCAATCATTTTCTTTCCAATACCCTTACCATCCACATGGCAACCGTCTTCATATGAAAGAGAAATGCTATAATGGTAGAAGTGTCCATCAATACTCCCGCACTCACTTTGAATTGCTCATCTATCCTCCTGTTAAGCAAATACTGCAAGTCCCCTTAGTTATTGTAAAGCAACTGCTTGGCTTCATTACTCCATTGATCCCATATTTCCTTTAACTCCTGGAGATTATTTTGCGCCACGCTGATGCGAGTGTAACCCCATAATTCTGATGTGTATCCTTCAGCGTTTCCTTTGACCATTTATCGACGTTAGTGTTAACCTCCATTCTATCAAAAAGTCTGTTCTCCATAATAAAACTTTCTAACTTAGAAACTGACCGTGAATCGATACCTTTTAAATGCAAAATGACATGCACAAAAGAAAGAAAACAGTCAGTATCATATGATATTAATAAACACAAATATAACCTAAGTATAATTCTATCTATATTGAGCTCTTATAGTTTTTCTATATGTGGTTTGTTTCTAAAGTTTGAGGTACCCAAACCAGCAGATTCCTCGATCCTCACCCATTATAGGCTCATTTGAATCGAGTTCAGTTCAGGGGAATACATTTCCCTATGGCTACACGGAGATGAACATCTCACGAAACCATAGGTATGGATGTATCCGAAAGTGATCCACTATATCGCACTTTGAGGCGAAAACCTCACGAAGGCATAGCTTCTCACTCCCACTTAAGGGTGTGACCACAACGGTCATGCAAATGCAATGCGTATCAGAATATAGCAACACATGCAATAATACAAACACATGTAATGCAAAGAGGATTAAATTTTAAAATTTTTAATTTCTGACATTAAGACAAGAGATAATCAATTACACGGCTTGACTCTCTTATTAGTCCCCAGCGGAGTCGCCAAGCTGTCGAGACCATTTTTAAAATCGAGTTTTGAAAAATGGGAATTGACTTTAAGAAAAACGAAAACGGGAGTCGCCACCAATCTTTTTAGGTGTGATTGGATCACCTTATAAAATATTTTGTTTTAAAACATTAATTTTGGTCTACGAAAGTCGAGAAAATGGATTCGGGAGTCGATTTACGTCACGAGGAAGGGTTAGCACCCTCATAACGCTTAAAAATTGGTACCTAATTGATTATCAAGTGTCTTTAATGTCGGAAATTTAAAAATTTTAAGATGCAATCCTCTTTAGAATATTTTAATTTTGAAAATTAGGGTTCACTTGTTTCAAACGAGTCAAAACATCACATCCAGTAAGTTAGGAAGCAATATTTTTGAACTTTGAAGCTAAGCTAGCCCCTTTTAAAAATCCCTATCTTACAACGAAAAACGCCATAGGACACAACGCTTTGAAATTTCAAGACAATTACTCGTATTTTGAAAACCTTAAAACCTAGAAGGGTGCTTGACTATTCGAACTCAACTAGAAAAGTTGCAACCCAGTAAGTTAGGGCACTATCTTTCTCAAAGTTTCCAACTACCAAGCATTGCCTTTTTATTTGAAAATTTTGGAATCTCATTTTTTATTGATGTATGAAGAATCATATAAAATAGAATATTGCAATAATAAGCAAATAAAACATGCATTTAAACTAAAAGAAAAACATAATACATGCAAAAATTATACAACAATATATATCATAAAATAACACATAAAAGAAATAATTAAACATAGCATATAAAAAAAATGAAACTATGCACAAATAAGATAAATGACATACACTAAAAAAAATGAATAAATAGAACATTTAAAAAATTATAAAAATATAATGCAATAGTTCAAAGTACATGAAATGATAATATAATATATATACATGCATAGAAAATATATATTTGAAAATAAACTATATAAAAAGGTTAAATATTATAATATATAAAATATAAAAGATAGGAATAAATATACGTATTTGAAAAATGAAGAAATTAAAATAAAAAAAGGTTGAAAAACTAAGATAGACGAAGAATAAAATAAGAACAAACCATAGAGAGAGTAAGAACGCAAGAGGGTGAGAAATTTGAGTGAATGCTCTCAAGAATTCTTATTGCTTCCCAAAACTCAAGTGATTTACAATGAAGGGAGAGGCCTCTATTTATAGTTGAGCCTCTCCAAATCCAACGGTATAGATCAACTACATCAACGGTTAAGATTAAAGGATATCTACAAATTAAATCTCCAAGATTACAAGATCATATCTTCAAGATTGCATATCATATCTAAGATTGCAATCATATCTAAGATTGTATCATATCTAAGATTGTATATCACATCTAAGATTGCATATCATTGAAGATTATATTCCATATGAGTCAAGCTTGTAGATGGACCTTAAATCTTTTCAAGTAATGGGCCATTCCGATCGGGCCAAATTATATTTGTAATTCTGGACTGAACTTGGACTTCGTTTTTTTTTGGGTTTATTATTTTTGTTTTTGGACTTATTTCTGGGCCCGGGCAAAATTGAGTGTCTACAGAACTATTATAAGTTAAATTAAGTTGAAGCTTGGTAAAATTGAATAATTGTGGCTTAATTTCTTAATGGCAATTGGCTATTATGGTGAAATGCAAATGTTAATATTTAGTTACTAGTGTTTATATGTGTGTTAGCTGGATTTGAACTTGAATGATGATTTGAGCACAATGTGTTGTATTGATATTATGCTTAAGTGAAATTATAGATATATATGGTGAAATTGATTGGTGATATACATGTTTAAATAATATGTATGCAAAGAATGTGTGAAAGAGTGAATTGGTAATAATCTGTTTGGGACACAAGCAGTAAAGTGAATTTGGAAAATCACCATAAATTGTGGGAGTTGAGTTAGAAGCTGAATAAATTATGTAATTAAATCTTGATGAGTCTAGTTTCTTATAAAAGAAACTGTAAAAGCAAAAGAATTGCCGATAATGAGATATTTGAAGTAATGTGGGACAGAGTCAAAATGACTTCTAGATTTCCTGTTCTGTTTTTATAAAATCATTATAAAATATATAAAAATATTCATATGATAAAATTTATATGATTAGACTTCTAATTAGTCTAGTTTCAAATGAAATAAACAAGAACATATTTTGAATTCTGTACAATGAGAAATTTATTTCGTAGTGAAGAGTGGTCAGATTAGTCAAACAGTGAAACAAGGGAAACTTTAGGAAAAATATGATATTGATTGGCTAAACTAAAAATTTTGAAAATTTTATGGATAAAAGATAAATGAGTCTATTTTCAAGGAAAATTTACGGCAGTTGATTTGGAGTTTCGTAGCTCCAGTTATAAATAATTTAGTGACTATTGCTTAGGAAGTCAGCTTATAGTGAAATTGTGATTATATTGTAAACATTGATAAAAATTTGCTAATGAATTGCTTATTGATTTCTTATAAGCTTACTATAATCTGTATGTGTGAAAGTCGAATACATATGTATTATAGTCTGAAAGTAATACTTGAATAGTCGAATAATGACTAGTTTAAAATTTGTTGAATTAAAGCTCAAGAGCATAGAGGGGCAACCTCGGATAAGGGAAAAGCTAAAGTCACGGAATAGCCAACCTGAAATTTGTTCAGAAAGATACAAGGTAAGTTTTGAGTAGTCGTCTTTAGTATAAAATTTATGATGCCTTGATATGTGTATATTAGATGAATTGTGACCTTTTGATTCTACTTGAATTAAGTTGTGTGATAAATAATCTAAGAATATATCCTATAGTCAAATGGTCAATACGGGTTAAGCTTGATTAATGAAATGTATGTGTGATATTTATGTATAACTTTTAAACTGAAATGTAAATGATGGTGTTCATATGGAGCTTATATCCGAATGTAGCAAAAGAGTACTAATGTGACATGTTCAATGAGATGTGTTAATATATGATTAAATATGCATGATATTTGATGTGAGTATCTGGGCTTAAAGACCCATGAGGCTATATCTTTGGAATTGTATCGGGTTTAAAGACCCATAAGCTTCGTCTTTGGAATGATATTCGGGCTAAAGACCAAAGAGAGCTACGAGCTGGTATTATACCGGGTTTAAATTCCCGCAGGCTTGTGCTAGAAATTTGTTTCAAGTTCTAAGACTTGACAAGATTGATGCCAGTAAGTTAAGTAAGATTACGACATTGAATATCCACGGAAAACCATCGTCGAGTAAGTACTATATATTTAAGATGTTAAGGTACGTATCATGTACTCATATGTGAATTGATTTTAAAGTGAATTATTAAAATCAAAGAACGATATATATATGTGTGGATGATTACGGTATCTACGAATAAGAGAATGATCTATTCGGTTGATATTTGTCATTATATGAAAGTATGTGACTTAAAGTAATTGTATGAGCCATATAGTATAGTGAAATATGTGCTGAAAATTTCTTTGTGTATTCATATATATATATATATATATATAGATATTCGGCCAATAGGCTTTATAATTAGTGTACTTGTGTATATTCGACCAAGTGATTTATAATTAGAATACGAGTTTTGTGATACTTAATGTTCGAATTAAATGACAAGTTTTAATTGCTTGAAATGCGTAAAACTTACTAAGCCTTGAAAGCTTACTCTGTTCCTTATTTCTTTGTTTTATAGATTGTTGATTTTGGCCACTGACTCGGGGATCATCAGCAGTTCATCATACTATCGATCTTTTTGGTACAGTTATATTTTGGCCTTGATATGGCATGTATAGGTTAGGCCGGTGATAGTTATGTTTTGTATTGTAAATATTTTGGCCATATGAAAATGGCATTTATAACTTATAAATCAATATGTATTCAGCTCAATTTCTGTTTATGTTGATTGGTAATGTGAATGAAAAATTTAATGTTTAGCTCGGTAATACCTCTTAGCCTAAAACTGGTGATTAAATTTGGGCTAGGGGTGTTGCATATGTCCCGAATACTTCTGAAATACCTGGAAAGAGTGTAGCGTGATGAGCTCATCCATGTTTATTTGATGCATAAATGAAATATGTGACTAACTTGCTTACTTAAGTGTATGTGATTTGGCAAATAGCCAATTTGTTGGGAAGCATGTTATTATATACTTATTTTATTGAATGCAATTGGTAAGTTTAAATCCTGTTATACGAACTTTTTAAGCATTAAATGCTTACTAGGTTTTATCTTCTCTATTTTATAGTGTTCAAAAGCTCGTTAAGGTTGGAGAACGGTTGGAGAATCATCACACTATCCTCCAGCTTGTTTTGGTATAAAAAGTATTCTTATTTTCATATAATGGCATCTATAGGTTAACTTGGCCAATGTTGGCAAGTACATGGTTGTTTGTAATTTAGCCATTGGAATGGCTAATAATGGTTTGTTTTGGTATATTGTTATAAGGTTATATATATATATATATCATGTTTAACATATATGTATGTGGTTGGTTATATTGAATTAGGGTAAAATATAAGTCTTTACTAAAAGGTAAGTTTGATCATATGAATGCATGTGATGTTATTTCATATATGTTATTGATGTTTGCTTGATTTATATGACTTGAATTGGTTGGAAAATATATGCAAATGTTGTTGTAGGTTGAAGGTTAAATTTTGGTGAGAAATATGGCTAGAAAATGACCTTATTTTGTCCACACGGGCATGTGTCTTGACCGTGTGTGACACACGACATGGATTGGCCGTGTGTCCTCTGCATCTTAAAATTGAGAAAACAGAATGCTCAGAATTGGGAACACAGGCAGAGACACAGGCGTGTGTCTCAGCCGTATGTGCTACACGGCCCAGAACACGGACGTGTGTCTTGGCCATGTGAAACTTGCACCTAATTTGTTAAAGATAAATTGACCACACGGCCTAGCACACGGGCGTGTGGTAGGTCGTGTGGCATAAGTTAGAGAGTTACACAGGTAAGGACAGGGGCTGAGACACGATCGTGTGCCTCACACCGAATGCTCACACACACTGAGACATGGGCATATCACTTGGTTGTGTGATCCACACGGCCTACTCACACGGGCGTGTGACCCCTGTATATGAGAAACATTTTGAAATTTTGCGAAAAATTCTCTGAGTTCCCAATTTAGTTCCAATTTGATTCTAATATTTAAAATTGGGCCTCGAGGGTCTATTCAAGGGACAATATGAATAGTTTCAAATAAGAATAGTAAATGACATGAATTATCTATAATTGTTCGGTAAATTTTGGTAATTCTCCGTAACCTTATTTCAGCGACAGATACGAGTTAGGATTGTTACATTTATTGGTATCAGAGCTACGGCTTAGTCGATTCTTGGACTAACTAGCAAGTATGAGTTTAGCTATACATGCCATTTAAATAATTTTGATAGTGTGATATCTCCTGACTATTTTTAAATGTGTTTTTCATATAGTAATGTCATCCAATCAAACTAGAGCTGAATCTGAGGAAGCTGAGAGCACTGCTCAAGCTTCTATACAACGAGCTGTAGTAGAAGGCCCGTATCTGAGGGCCAAGGTGATGAGGAAAAAGAAGTCTTCTTTAAAATGATGAATGAATGGTTCACTGAATATTTGAGAACAAATCCTACTGTACAACAACCTCCCCCTCCTATTCATCAACCGGTTCCTGAGATACCACAAGGTGCTGAACAAGTTAGAATCCATAAGCCTTTTGTAGATAAAATTCGAAGATATCGGGTAAAAGAATTTTAGGCTACTATTAAAGATGTTTCGGAAAGAGCTGAGGTTTGGTTGGAAAATACCATCAGGGTTTTGGATGAATTATCATGTATACTAGCTGAGTGCCTAAAATATGCAGTTTCTTTATTAAAAAACACAGCCTACCTTTGGTGGAATACCTTGATTTCAGTTGTACCGAGAGAAAATGTTACATGAGAATTCTTCTAAGTTGAATTTAGAAAGAAATACATCAATCAAAGATTTCTGGATCAGAAAAAGAAAAAATTCTTAGAGCTTAAATAGGAAAACATGACTGTATCTTAATACGAACGAGAATTCGTTAGATTGAGCAAGTACGCCAAAGAATGGGTTCCGACCGAGCCTGACATGTGTAAACGTTTTGAAGAGGGATTAAATGAGGATATCAAACTATTGATTGGAATTATTAAACTAAGGGAATTTATAGTTTTGGCTGATCGAGCACACAAAGTCGGCGAATTAAGTAAAGAAAAGAAGCAAGCAGAGAAAGAAGCACAAATTTTTGGTAAAAGATTTATGAGCAAGTCACAATCATCTGCTTCAAAGAAATCAAAGAAGTACCATGATCATTTTACCGCATTTGTGGGATATTCTGGAAAAGAACGGGGCTCTCAATACTCTAACTCGAGGTTATAACCAGTGTTGGAAGTATCGGTAATCCCAAACTAAAATGTAAATATTGTAACAAATTTCATTTTGGAGAGTGTCATTTTAAAAGTGGAGCCTGTTACCGATGTGTTTCTCTTGATCATTTCCTCAAAGATTGTCCAAAAAGGATTGAAAAAAGTACTAATCAAACTTCAAAGCAGACCACCCCGCCACTTCGGTAATGTCAGTGGTAGCCGAGGTACTACAATAGATACTATAGTTAAGTCTGAAGCACGAGCACCGGCAAGAACATATGCTATTCGTACTAGAGAAGATGCTTCTGCACCAGGCGTCATTACTGGTACATTTTCTCTACTTGATACTGATATTACTACTTTGATTGATCCTGGTTTAACACATTCATACATATGCATAAATTTAGTGTCTGTTAAAAATTTACCTGTTGAATTCACTGAATTTGTGGTTAAAGTTTCAAACCCCCTGGGATAGTATGTTATGGTTGATAAAGTTTGTAAAAACTATCTATTGATGGTAAGGAGTTATTATTTCTTAGCTAATTTGATGCTACTGCCCTTTGATGAATTGATGTAATTTTGGCAATGGATTGGCTAACTCAACATGATGTAGTGGTAAATTGTAAACAGAAATACATTGTGTTGAAATGTCAAAATGGTGAATTACTCCATGTTGAATCTGATAAACTGGATGGGTTACCTAATGTGATTTCAGCTATACCGACACAGAAATATATCAGAAAGGGATATGATGCTTATCTTGCATATGTGTTAGATACTAAAGGATCTGAGTCAAAAATTCAGTCAGTGCCGGTTGTTTGTGAATTTTTTGATATATTTCCGGAGGAATTACATGGTTTACCACCAGTTAAAGAAGTGGAGTTCTCTATAGACCTTGTTCCGGGGACAACTCCGATATCTATAGCACCCTATAGAATGGTTCCTACTGAATTAAAAGAGTTGAAAGCATAGTTGCAAGAATTGACTGACAGAGGCTTTGCTCGACCCAGTTTTTCACCTTGGGGTGCACCAGTTATGTTTGTAAAGAAGAAAGATGGATCATTGAGACTGTGTATTGATTACAGAAAATTGAACAAAGTCACAATAAAGAACAAGGATCCATTGCCTCGTATTGATGATCTATTTGTCCAGTTGAAAGGTGCCACTGTATTTTCGAAGATTGATCTTTGTTCTGATTATTATTAGCTATGGGTGAAAGAATCAGATGTTCCAAAGACAACTTTTAGAACTAGGTACAAGCATTATGAGTTTCTTATGATGCCGTTTTGCTTGACAAATGCACTTGCTGTATTTATGGACCTGATGAACAGGATCTTCAGACTGTATCTAGGTAGGTTTGTGGTGGTATTTATTGATGATATTTTGCTATATTCCTGAGATGAAAATGAACATGCTGATCATTTGAGGATAGTGCTGCAAATAGTGCGTGAGAAACAATTGTATGCTAAATTTAGTAAATGTGAATTTTGGTTGCGGGTTTTCTCGGACATATAGTATCTGCAGAAGGTATCCAGGTGGATCCGAATAAAATTTTAGCCATTGTTAATTGGAAGCCATAAAAAAATGTGTCTGAAGTTAGAACTTTTCTAGGATTAGCTGGGCATTGTCGAAGGTTTGTTAAAGGGTTCACAATGATAGCTTTTCCGATGATTCGTCTGTTGCAGAAAGATGTCAAATTTGAATGGTCTAATAAATGTCATGTAACAGCCCGATTTTAGTTGAATCGGAACAGTGGTTTTTGAACCACAAATTTGAGGTCAAAAAATTATTTTAATATTATTTTTGGTGTTTACAGCATGTGATTATATATGTGTGAAAGTTTCGTGGAATAATTTTATCGTTTGGATGCTTAATTTGAGAAAATGACTAAATCGCGTAAAATACAAAAGTTGCATTCTATTTGATAAAGGTGTCTAATTGCTATGGCTTATTAAATGAAAGGTCCTTATGATGATATTAGACCATTGATAGTGGAATTTGACATAAATGGGCTTGTATTAGTTGTTTTTAAATGGTTTTAATTAAGGTTAAAATGGTAAATTGGTTAATAAGGTTAATATTAATAAAACAAAACAAAAACAAGCCTTATGATCATCTTCCACCACCGATTATTGAAGAAGAAGAAGCCATTTTTGGTGTTTTAGGGTTTGGCTAGGATATAGTTTGATTAAGATCAAGAAAGAAAGAATTCAGATTTAGATCGAGGGAAAGGCAAGGTTATCGAGTAACCAATCCAATCAGTGAAATTCGAACACGAGGTAAGTTTGTATGTGATAATTTCATTATAAATGTATGTTATATGCTTTAGTATTGCATAAAATGTGATTATGAGATTACAGATAATGTTTGAATTGAATACGACTATACGAATCTGTTTGACGATGAAATCGACAAGTGAAACTTCCCAGTTGATCCTTAAGAATAGTAGGATGCTAGTGACATGTCATTAGGTTAAAGTATTGACTTCAAGCCATGATATCGACACTTCGGGTGTGAATAGTACCTTGATTTGGCTACGGGCCATGGTATAGGTATTCAAAGAGGAGTTACCTTAATTTGGCTATGGGCCATGGTATAGGTACTTATTGATTGATATCTTGAGTATCTGACTTCTATTCCAAATGGTTCAACGGGTAGAAGAGTGACGTATTTGAGAAAGAGGTTAGTACGAGGCAGTACAAGTACATACAGGACATATTCGAGTATTACATTGAGAAAGTTCAATGAGATGGTATTTGATCATGTTTTGAGACATGATAAAGGTTTGTGGTTAATGTGATTTTGATTTGGTAATGTGAAAATAGTTATATTACATTTATTTGATGAATTGAGTTAATCACTTACGAACTTACTAAGCTATGAAGCTTACTGTGTGTTATTTGTCTATGTTTTATAGATAATCAAAGCTAGCTCAGACTCGGGGATCGTCAAGAATTGTCATCACACTATCAATCATTTATTCGATACTTTTGAAGCTTGTAATTTTGGAATATGACATGTATAGGCTAGTGTCATCTTGGTATGTTTTAAGTTATGATATTAGCTATAAGATTTGGCTTGTAAATGTTGTTGTGTATTTGACCATATAAGTTGGCTTAATTCATAAGTTTGATAAGTGATTTATGATGTTTATAATGTCTTATGTTTTGGCAAGATTAATATAGATTCATGTTTTTGTTAGATGGGTAATTGATTTGGTTAATTATCAATGATGTATCATGGTTGAAAAATGACATATAATGTATAAGAAATAATATGTTTTGGCTACCTTTGAATGTATTAAAATGGTACCATTTTGATTGCTAGGTGTACTTGAGTAAAGGGTGGCAAATTGGCTTTGTAAATAGCCTATTTTTGTCCACACGGGCAGAGACACTGACTTGTGTCTCAACCTTGTGTGACAAATGGTCATGCTACATGGCTGTGTGTCCCTTGGGTTAGCCTTTCGAATTAAGTTAGTATACCATATAGGTTTGACACATCCTAGACACACGGGCGCGTTTACTGGCCGTGTGTGCCACACGGGCTGGCACATGGGTGTGTGGTTGGCCGTGTGACCTAAGTTAGTAACCCCTCTAATTTTTCGACGGCCATGGCACACGAGCATGTCTCCGGCCATGTGGTGCAAGTCAATATGTATGCCCTGTTTTCACACAACCTGTGACACGGGCGTGTCTGGTGGCCGTGTGAGGCACACGGCCTGTTCACACGGGCATGTGACCCTTGAATGCTTGAAAATTTTATGTGTTTCCTAAAGTTTGCTAATGTTATCAGTTTAGTCTCGAACTTCTTCCAAGCATGTTTTAAGATCTCGTAAAGCCTTATAAGGGACACTGTGATTATATTTGATTAATGTTTATGTGAAAATGAATGATTTATGTTGTGATTAATCGGTAATGCCTCGTAACCCTATTTTAGCGATAGATATGGGTTAGAGGTGTTACATGTCAGTAGAGTTTTGACAGATTGAAAGCCTTATTGACAGAATCACCAGTGTTAATTCAACTTGAATCGAGAAAAAATTTATAATTTACAGTGATGCATCGTTAAATGGTTTAGGTTGTGCATTAATGCAAGAAGGTAAAGTAATAGCCTATGCTTCAAGACAACTAAAACCACATGAGAAGAATTACCCGATACATGATCTTGAATTGACAACCATTATATTTGTACTGAACATCTGGCGGCATTACTTATTTGGTGAAAAATGTCACATATTCATTGATCATAAAAGTTTGAAGTATTTGATTTCATAGAAAGATTTGAACTTGAGACAGCTTAGGTGGCTTGAGTTATTAAAAGATTATGATCTGGTTATTGACTATCATCCAAGAAAAGCTAATGTGGTTGTGGATGCTTTGAGCAGAAAATCCCTATTTGCTTTGTAAGCGTTGAACACTCCTTTGTCTTTATCTGATGATGGTTCAATTATAGCTGAGTTAAAAGCTAAACCAACATTTCTGCAACAGATCTGTGAAGCTCAAAAAGATGATAGGGAGTCACAAGAAATGAATATAGTGTAAATCGATTTCTGACTCAAAATTTTAGATTGGATCTGATGATTGTTTATTATTTAGAGGCAGAATATGTGTATCGAAGAATTTAGAGCTGATACAGAAGATTCTACTTGAAGCTCATAATGGTACCATGTCTATTCATCCTAGTAGTAAGAAAATGTACAATAATCGAAAAAAGATGTATTGGTGGCCGGGAATGAAATGTGGTATTTCTGAATTTGTATCTAAATGTTTGATATGTCAGCAAGTAAAAGCTGAACATCAGGTGCCTTTTAGATTATTACAGCTAGTTATGATACCGGAATGGAAATATGAAAGAATTACCATGGACTTTGTATCGGGATTACCCCTGTCTCCGAAGAAGAAAGATGCTATTTGGGTAATTGCTGATCTATTAACAAAGTCTGCACACTTTTTTCCAGTACGTATGGATTTTTCCTTGGAAAGGTTGGCTGAATTATATGTTAATGAGATTGTCAGATTGCATGGAGTGCCGGTCTCCATTATTTCAGATAGAGATCCTCGATTTACATCTCGGTTTTGGAAAAAACTACAAAAAGCCTTGGGTACACAGTTACATTTTAGTATCGCATTCCATCCTCAGACTGATGGACAATCTGAACGTGTTATATAGATTTTGGAATATATGCTTCGGTGTTGTGTTCTAGAATTTGAAGAAAACTGGGAAAAGTATTTGCCTTTAGTTGAATTTGCATATAATAACAGTTATCAGTCCAGTATTAAAATAGCACTAAAACAACCCGTTTTTAGTCAAATCAGAACGGTAGTTTCAGGACCAAAAATCCCAAGTCAAAATAATTATTTTATTATTATTTTAATGTTTACTGCATGATAAAATGATTGTGTGAAAATTTTGTTGAGAAATTTTATCGTTTGAATGCTTAATTAGATGAAAATGATTAAATCGCGTAAAGTGAAAAATTGGAGGTCTATAAGCTAAAAAGGTTTATTAGCTATGAAATTAAATAGTTGATGGATGTATGTTGCAATTATCCCATTATATTAGTAAGTGGACAATTATGGGCATTGTTTTAGTGATTTTTGTATATTAATTAAAATGTTAATATAGTAAATTAGTTAATAATTAAGATAAAATAAGTTAAACAAAAGAAAAAACTTTCATTTTCTCTTGTCATCACCGAAAATACAAAGAAAGAACAAGTCCTGGAAGCTATTTAGGGTTTGGTCATTGCATTGCTCAATTGTAAGTCCATTTTTGTCCCGTTTTTAATGATTTTTATGTTTTTGGGATCGTTACAACTAGGTTTAGCTAGCCCAGGGACTATTTTGCAAAACTGTCAAAGATTTTGAATGTTGCATTTGATGAATAAGCATTTGTTTTGATATTTGATGATAGATTATGAATGTTTGTTGTGAATTATACAAGTTTTCTTAAGTGATTTTTAGTGAAAATACAAAATAGAGATTAAATTGTGAAATCTAGAAACTTTGTGGTTAAAATCTGAAATAAATGAAAAATATGGCTGCTAGGGGCATAATAGTAATTCGGCTAGCATGGGTTAGTCTTAAATTGTATGAATTTGTGTTTTTATGAAATAAGGACTAAATTGTAAAAGTTGTGAAATATTTGGGGCAAAAGTATAAATGTGCTTTAATAAGTGTTTTGGATTAAATTGAATAGTGAGCTAATTAAATAAGCTAAATTTGATTACATATAGATCAAGAAAAGCGAAACTCGAATCTTGATCGGGGGAAAAATAAAGTATCGGATTAGTCGGTTCATTCCATCATTTTTGTGAACTGAGGTAAGTTCGTATGTAATAAGTTTCATTACAAATGTATTTTATATGCTTTGATATCGTATAAACTGTGAATACGAGACTACGGATCTGTTCGATAGTAATTTGATGACTATTCGACATACAAAATCTCAGTTGAACCTTAGGAATAGATTAGGATACTAGTGACATGTCATTAGAGAATTCATTGATTTGGCTTCGGGCCATGATATAGGCACTTCGGGTGAGAGCTTCATTGATTTGGGTTTGGGCCATGATATCGACACTTCGGGTACGAGCTTTATTGATTTGGCTTCGGGCCATGATATCGGCACTTCGGGTGCGAGCTTCATTGATTTGGCTTTGGGCCATGATATTGGCACTTAGGGTGTGAGACTCCCGGGTATCCAAAATTTATTCTGAATGGTTCAACAGGTAAATGAATGATGTGGTTAAGTATGAGATTGGCACGAGATGGTACAGGTATGTACATAAATCAAATAAGCTTTAAATAGAAGAAACGGTGAAGAATACATATAGTTTTGTGAATGAGTATTTGAAAGGTTTGTTAGTTAATATAAATTATATGTTTTTATATTCAATTGATAAATCATGTGTTTATGGTTATATTAAGTTCATTTCATATGAGCTTACTAAGCTGTAAAGCTTACTTTGTTTATTTTCCATGTTTTATAATGAATTCAAAGCTAGCTCAGACTCGGGGATCGTAGGAGGCATCATCACACTATCCAACTATCAATTTGGTACTTTTGAGCTTATGCTTTGGGTTATATGGCATGTATAGGATATTGGTCATTTTGATATGTATTTTGGTAATGTGTTGTGCTGTTTGAAAAGGCTTGTAAATGTTTATATTTTGGTTTGTATTTATAGCCTTGAATGATGACTTATTTCGGGTTATTTTGGTATGTTTGAATCATGTATATATATATGTGCATGTGATGCTTGTGGATAGTTAGCATAATAGATATTTGATAGCCCAGTTTTGATTGATTAACATACTTGAGAAAATAGATCAAATGATGCATAATTGATAATGGTCATATTGATGAATTGAGGAAGTAAAGTTTGGTACAAATAGTATAGCATATTTTAGTGATTTGTGTATATGTAAAATGAAAGTATAGAATGTACATGATTTATGTTTGAATTGGTTGGTTTAAATGCTTATATATGCTATGTGTTGGTGCCAACTAATGTGGTGTAGGTATATGCAAGTTTGGGTGGCAAAATTTCCTTGGTAAATAGCCTATATTTGTCCACATAGGTAGAAACATGGGCGTGTGCCTCAGCCATGTGTGACACATGGTTATGTTACACGGCCATGTGTCCCCTGGAGTTGAAATTAAAACCAAGTCAGTATGCTCCACACGGCTTCACACATGGGCCTGTGACTTGGCCGTGTGGCATAAGTCAGTATACCTTATAGGTTTGGCACGGCCTGGCACACGGGCGTGTATGGCTTTTTTTTGGGCACACGGGCTAGCCACACGGGCATGTGTGTTGGCCGTGTGACCCAAGTCAGAGAGTTACACGGGGTCAGACACGGGCTGGGACACGGCCATGTGCTGCCATTTCGAATGTCCACACGACCTGTGACACGAGCGTGTTTTTTGGCCGTGTGAGAGCCACGGCCGGGCCACACGGGCGTGTGTCCCCTATTTTTTTTGAGAAAAATTTTCTTAGTGTTCAAAAAGTTTCCAAAGTTATCGGTTTAGTCCCGGATCACTCCCAATGCATATTTTGAGCCTCGTAGGCTTGTATTAGGGACAAAATGATTGATTGTGAATGAAATGTATATGATTTGATTAATTGTATGCGAAATGTAAATTTAAAATGTGTTATAAGTTCAGTAATGCTCCGTAACCCTATTTTGGCATTGAATACGGTTAAGGGGTGTTACAAGCACCATATGAGGCTTTGTATGGTCGTAAATGTAGAACTCCATTATATTGGACAGACCTCAGTGACAAAAAGATACACAGAGTTGACTTGATTCGTGAGACGAAAGAAAAGATAAAGGTGATTTGAGATAGTTTGAAAGTAGCCTCTGATCGTCAAAAGTCTTATGTCGATCTTAAACGAAAAGAAATTGAATTTCAGGTCGGTGGCAAGGTATTTTTAAAAGTATCACCTTGTAAGAAAGTTCTTCAGTTTGGCCGTAAAGGAAAACTGAGTCCACAATTTATCGAACCATATGAGATTATTAAAAGAATTGGACTTGTTGCTTATCGATTGGCATTACTACTAGAACTTGACATAATTCATAATGTTTTCCATGTGTCCATGTTACAACGGTATAGATCAGATCCTTCACATGTAATTTTTTTGACAGAAGTTAAGATTCAGCCTGATATGACTTACAGTGAGGAACCGATTAAAATCTTGGCACGTGAAACAAAAGAGTTAAGAAATAAAAAAGGTAGCATTACAAAAAGTTCTTTGGCAACGACATGGGATTGAAGAAGCTACTTGGGAACCAGAGGATACCATGAGAAACAATACCCGAATCTTTTTACTGGTATGATTTTTGGGGACGAAAATTCTTAATGGGGAGAGTTGTAACAGCCCATTTTCAATGGAATTAGAATAATGGTTTCGGGACCACAAATCTGAGCCAGAAAGAAAATTTATTTTAATATTATTGCATGGTCCTCATTATGATAGGAATGTTGTATGAAAATTCTGATAAGAAAATTTTACCGATTATGTGTTTAATTAAGGAAAGGACCAAATTGCATAAAATGAAAAAGTTGAATTCTAGTAGCTATAAGTACCAAATAGCTATGGAATTAAAAATTTGAGGTCTTTATATGGTAATTAGACCATTAAAGAAAAGTTAGTAGATATTTTTGATGAATCATCCATGGAAAATTACAAAAAAAGTAAGGACTAAATTGGAAAGTGGAAAAATTAATGGATGGTAAATAACTAAAAAGAAATAACATCATTTTATATCATCTTTATCCCCAAAAATTCCAGGGAAAACTTAGGAGAGAGAAAGGAAACTAATCAAGCTTAATTAGGTATGTTTTCTTGTCCTATTTTTAGTAATTTTTATATTTTTGAGATCGGATAGTCTAATCTATCTATTTTGGGGATTTATTTGCAAATATATCAAAGTATAGGAATTTTTCCTTGGATGACTATGCTGAAAATTTAAAATTTATGGTAGAAAATGAAAGGTTGTTGATAGACAAACAACTTTTACAAAGTGAATTTTGATGAAAATATAATTTATGGATTAAATTGTAAAGATGTAAAAGTTATAGAAGAATTCTGAATTTTGTGAAACACATGTGCTGTAAGTGTTATATGAAAATTTTGGTTAGGCTTGGAATAAGGATTAAATTGCATGAATTTCATGTTCCGAGCCTAGGGACGAAATTTGAACTTATGGAAAGTTTAGGGGCAAAATGGTAATTTTGCCTAGGGTGTAAATTGAATCCAATTGAGTATAAAAGGAATTAAATTGATGATTAAATTCATTTATATAGATTCAGTCAACTGAAATTCGAAGCTAGACCGAAGAAAAGAAAAAGCTTCGGTTTAGTAGATTTTCATACACAAACAAGTGTCGAGGTAAGTTCGTGTAACCGGATTGTGTTTATTTATATGCTTGAATTGAATATGGTATGTGATTGTACGGATTATATAAATGTAAAAAAATGAAATAATCATATTTTCAATCATATCTGGAAAATATTAAGTCCCGTTTGAATAACGAAATTCGATAGATATATGTGATTTCCCATATTACATATGGTCCTACATATGTTGCGGACAGAATATAGCCTTGACAAGCAATCCTGTTAAAGCCCTCTCGAGTATCCTCTTAAATAGTTCTTATGAGCATCCTAATCAACAGTGAGTTTGCATGTGTTGTGCACTACCGTAGCTCTTTGTAAGCATCCTGTTACATGATTCGATCCGTTGCGATTGTAACACCCCTCACCCGTATTCGACGCCAGAATAGGGTTACGAGGAGTTACCAGACTTACATCGCAAACAATCATACAATTTCGAGTCATAAATTTCCATCAAATTAAAACCATTTGCTTTGAGTCATAAGGTCCCTAATACGAGCTTACGAGGCTTAAATCATGCTTTAGAAGTGATCTGGGATTTAACCGAGAACTTAGGGAATTTTTACAAAACTTAGAAGATTTTTGCCATGTACAGAGGTTACACGTCCGTGTGGTTTGGGACACGCTCGTGTGGGTAGGCTGTGTGGTCACACACGCTCATGTCCCTAACCCGTGTAACTCTCTGTTTTCCAAGGCATGAACAAATTGAAGCTAAACGGCCAAGCCACACTCCCGTGTGCTAGGCCGTGTGATTAATTAATTTTCATAAAATAGCTGCAGACTTCACATGACCAAGAGACATGCCCATGTTCAGGGTCTTGTCCCCATACGGCTGAGACACACGGCCGTGTCTCTACCCGTATGCTCAATTTTGAGCATTTTGTTTCTTAAAATTAAGGTATAGGGGACACACGGCTGAAACACATGCCCATGGGGTAGGCTGTGTGTCACACACGACCTAGACATACGCCCGTGTGTCAACCCGTGTGGACAAAAATAAAGGCTATCTACCAAGCTAATTTGCCACCCTCATTTATACACACATACACAACATCAAATAGCACAAATCATAGCATACTTAGGCAACCAAAACATCCACAATCAAGGCTAAAACATGTCATTTCAATACTAACATACTTACTACATCGTATTTCACCAAACCAAATCATACCAAACTCACATTCTACAAGCTTCAATATGGCTACCATTAATATGTATAGATCTTCCAGCATAACAATGAACCAAATTCAATCATTTAAAAAAAATCTATATAGCCATAAATAAACATATAGCGAACCATTACAAAACACATAAACAAAAGGCATTGACATATATACTTATATAAATAGACTTACAGCCACTTTAGTCAAAATAAGCCAATTACATGGCTAAATACCAAATCACCTTATAAATATAAGCCACCACATTTGGCCAAATTCATAATGACACATATACCCAAAATGGTTAAAATCATCGATACCCAAAATGATAGTTTGATAGTGTGATGTGATCTCCAACGATCTCCAATCCGAGCTAGCTTGGTAAGACTTGAATGCAAAAACGGCAAAAAGGATCTATTCGTCAATTATTTTGTTTTTCCCCTAATCTAGATCCAAACTTCATTTTTCTTGATAATCGAGCTTGAAAGTTGGCCAAACCCTAGCAATGTCTTCTCCTCAAAAAAATTGACTAGGGGGACTAAATTGAAGAAGAAGGACATCTTTTATTTAGTTTATTTGTCTTTATTTACGAAATTACTAATTTACCCTTCACTTAAACTTTATAAATTCACTTACTCTATGCCCATTTTTTTCCACCCTAAAGTATAATGGTCTAATTGCCATTTAAGGACCTCTAGTTAAAAATTCATAACAATTCACTACCTTTAACTTATAGAACTCAAATTTTGCACATATTGTAATTTAGTCCTTCTAGTCAAATTGAGCACTCAATCGATAAAATTTCTTAATGAAATTTTCACACACTTATGCTATTATGCTGTAGATCTTAAAGAAATAATAAAATAAATATTTTTACTTCAAATCTGTGATTCCAAAACTACTATTCTGATTTGACCAAAAAACGGGCTGTTACAGTGATCCAGCATATAATGCAGACACAAACGCAGCTCTACATGAGCGTCCTAATATAAGCTCTTATGGGCTTCTTGACATGGCTCGCTTGAACTCCCTATTACCTTATCCGATGCTCATTGATAATAACTCTATGGAGTTACTTGTAAAGCTCTATGAGCTCTCTGACTAAAACTCTTATGAGTTTTCCTGTTTAGGCTAGATAAGTGTCTTGTTACATGACTCACATGAGTATTTTGATATGTGGCTCAATAGTGTGGTCCCTGATTATGTGCCTTAATGGGTACCCCTGATTATGAATTGACGGTTTACAGTTTTGTACACCTTGTATGTACTACCTGAGTATCCATCAATATTTCAATAATTCAACGGACAAAACTTTTGACATGAGAAATTATGAGATTAAAAGAGTTATGTCTCGAATAATTCAAAAATACTTGAAAAGAGTGTAGCATGATGAGCTCATCCATGTTTATTTGATGCATAAATGAAATATGTAACTAACTTGCTTACTTGAGTGTATATGATTAGGCAAATAACCAATTTGTTGGGAAGCATGTTATTATATACTTATTTTATTGAATGCAATTGGTAAGTTTAATTCTTGTTATACAAACTTATAAGCATTAAATGCTTACTAGGTTTTATTTTCTCTATTTTATAGTGTTCGAAAGCTTGTTAAGGTTAGAGAACGGTCGAATAATCATCACGCTATCCTCTAGCTTGTTTTGGTATAAAAAGTAATCTTATTTTCATATAATGGCGTGTACAGGTTAACTTGGCCAATGTTGGCAAGTACATGGTTGTTTGTAATTTAGCCATTGGAATGGCTAATAATGGTTTGTTTTGGTATATTGTTATGAGGTTATATATATATATCATGTTTAACATATATGTATGTGGTTGGTTAGATTGAATTAGGGTAAAATATAAGTCTTTACTAAAAGGTAAGTTTGTCCATATAAATGTATGTGATGTTATTTCATATACGTTATTTATGTTTGCTTAATTTATATTACTTGAATTGGTTGGCAAATATATGCAAATGTTGTTGTAGGTTGAAGGTTAAATTTGGGTAAGAAATAAGGCTAGAAAATGGCCTTATTTTGTCCACACGGGTAGACACAAGGGCGTGTGTCTTGACCATGTATAACACACGGCCTGGCACATAGGCATGTGGATTGGCTATGTGTCCCCTGCATTTTAAAATTGAGAAAATAGAATGCTCAGAATTGGGTACACGGGCAGAGACGCAGCCGTGTGTCTCAGCTGTGTGCTACACGGCCCAGAACACAAGCGTCTGTCTTGGCCGTGTGAAACCTACACCTATTTTGTGAAAATTAAATTGTCCACACGGCCTAGCACACGGGTGTGTGGAAGGCCGTGTGGCATAAGTCAAAGAGTCACATGGGTAAGGACATGGGCTGAGACACGATCGTGTGCCTCACATTGAATGCCCACACGGCCTGAGACATGGGCATGTCACTTGGCTGTGTGATTCACACAACCTATTCACACGGGCGTGTGACCCCTGTATATGGGAAAAATTTTGAAATTTTGCAAAATATTCTCTGAGTTCCTGATTTAGTTCTGATTTGATTCTAATATTTAAATTAAGCAGAGGGTCCATTCAAGGGACGATATGAATAGTTTTAAATAAGAATAGTAAATGACATGGATTCTGTAATTGGTCTATAAATTTTGGTAATGCTTCGTAACCTTGTTCCAGCGACAGATACGGGTTAGGAGTGTTACATCAAATATTACAAAAAGCGGGGTGTAACAGCCCGATTTTAGCTAAATTTGAATAGTGGTTTTGAAACCACAAATCCAAGGTCATAAAATTATTTTAATATTATTTTTGATGTTTATAGCATGTGATTATATATGTGTGAAAATTTCGTGAGCTCATTTTATCGTTTAATAGCTGAATTTGAGAAAAAGAGTAAATCGCTTAAAATGCAAAAGTTGCATTCTAAATGATAAAGGTGTCTATTTGCTATGGCTTATTAAATGAGATGTCCTTATGTTGTAATTAGACCATTGATAGTGGAGATGGACATAAATGGGCTTGAATCATGTGTTTTATGATGGTTTTAATTAAGGTTAAATTTGTAAAATGATTATAAATGATAATATAATAAAAACAAAAAGAAATTTTGTTCATCTTTCACTTGTATAGCCGAATGTTGATGGAAAAAGAAGCCAAAAATATTGCTTTAGGGTTCGGCACTTGTAGGCTTGATGAGTAAGTGTTCTTTGCTCAGTTTTTGATGATATTTACGTTTTTGTGATCGTTTTTTTGAGTACTAGCTAGCCCGTGTCTTAATTTTCAAAACTGTTAAAGATTTTGAAAGTTGCCATTGAAGAATTCATGTGTTTTTGGATGTTTGATGATGAAATATGAAAGTTTGGTGTTCAATATACATGTTTTGTAAAGTGATTTTGAGTAAAAATGTAAAAAAAGGATTAAATTGTGAAAAGATGAAAATATAGGGTTAAATGTGTGAATAGATGATAAATATGGACTGATATGAGCACTTGGAAAATTTGGCTAGCAGGTATTTGAAAGAAGTTGTGAAATTTTGTGTATTTTTTAAATAGGGACTAAATTGAATAAATGTGTAACTTTAGGGCCCAAAGTGCAAAAATGCCCAAATATGTGCTTGTGGATGAAATTGAATAATTTGGTGATTAAATGGATTAATTTTGAATGTATATAGATCAAGAACAAAAGAAATCGAAATTAGATTGGGGGAAATCCAAAGTTATCGAATACTCGATCCAGTCCCTCTATTCTGAGTACGAGATAAGTTCATATGCAAATAGATGTCTTTAAATTTAAATATACATGTTTAGTTGTAATTGAATTGCTATGAATGTTGAACGAGTACTTACGAGCAAAAATTAAAAAAGTTACGACATCCGAAAATCCCGTACAAACCTTAGGAATAGTATAAGATACGAATGTCATGACATTAGGTTATCGAGATGTGGTTACATGTAAGACCATGTCTAGGACATTGGCATTGTATTGAGATTACGTGTAAGACCATGTTTGGGACATTGGCATCTTTAATCAATTTCGGGCAAGACTTTGTGTGGGACAGTGGCATCGATATGTGATAACATGTAAGACCATATCTGAGATATGGCATTGTACGAGCTATATGTGATTATCGAGTATTCTTAACGATTCTGAATAGTTCGATGAGCAAAGACAAGTCGAGAAAGAATGAGTTAATGAGTTAAACGACTCAAGTATGTATGAGATCCATACGAGAATTTGAGAAAGAAGTGGTTGATTAAATTACAGGTGTATTTGAATATACATATATTGAGAAAGGTTTGTGTATCTATATGTGTTTACTTGTATTTGGCCTATTGATAAAAATGTTGTGATTCATATGGTAAAATTTATTTGTACATGGCTTACTAAGCTTTTGAAGCTTACTTTGTGTGTTCTTTCAATGTTTTATAGATTTTCAAAGCTAGCTCGGATTTGGGAATCGTCGGGAAACGTCATCACACTATCGATCATCTCGTTGGTACTTTTGGGAGCTTTGTATATATGGTATATGGCATGTATAGGCTAGACTCATTTGGTATGTTTTGAACTATGATATTAGCCATGAGATTTGGCTTGTAAATGTTTGTATGTATTACCATTAAAGTTGGCTTGAATTGTGTTTGGTAAGTGTTACATATGTGATGTATATAATGCCTTATATGTTGGCTTATTTGGTGTGGTTATGTGTTGATTATTTTTGTTAGTTGTTAATTAATGTGCTAATGCATGGAAGTTGGCATATTGTAGTTTGTTTTGAGAAGACGATATGGTATATTAAGTGACTTGAAATTGAGGATAAGTTGATGAGTTAATGCATTTGGAATTAGGTAAATGGTGATAGTTTTGGCGTAATGATTTGGTATGTTTTGAATATGGAATTGAGTGTTTTAAATGGTTGTGAATAGATGGTGTTATATGAGTATGAATTGGCATGTTTTTGGTTGCTTAAAGATATATTTAAATGGTGCTATTTTGGTTGCTATGTATGCTTATGGATAGGGTGGTAAATTGGCTTTTCAAATGGCCTATTTTTGTCCACACGGGCAGAGACACGGGCGTATGTCTTAACTGTGTATGACACATGGTCATGTTACACGACCGTGTGTCCCCTGGGGTACCCTTTCAAATTAAAGTCAGTATACCCTACAGTTTTGACACGGCCTAGACACACGGGCATGTCTACTAGTCGTGTGTGGCACACGGGCTGGCACATAGGCGTGTGGTCGGCCGTGTGACCCAAGTCAGTAACCTCTTAAGTTTTTCCACGGCCATGGCACATGGGCGTGTCTTTGGCCGTTTGGTGCAAGTCAATATGTATGCACTGTTTTCACATGGCCTGTGACACGGGCGTGTCTGGTGATCGTGTGATGCACACGACCTGTTCATACGGGCGTATGACCCTTATATGTTTAAAAATTTTCAAAGTTTCCCTAATTTTGAAAATGTTATCTGATTAGTTCCAATCCTCTTTTAATCATGTTTTAAGGTCTCGTAGACCTATTTAAGGGACATTGTGTATACGAATGAATAATATGCAATAATGAATGATATTAACTTGTGAAATGTTATGCTTGATTGGTAATACCTCTTAACCCTAATCTGGCGACGGACATCGGTTAGGGGTGTTACATGGGATAGTTTAGTGGATTGCCTGCTGAGGATTCAAGGTTGCACTTAAGACTATTTTTGGAATCTACGATTCATTCAAGTAGCAGGGTGTTCATGAAGATGCCTTGAAACTAAAGTTATTCCCTTATTTATTGCGAGATCGTGCCAGAGCATGGTTGTACGCATTGCCGTATGGTATTGTGGCATCTTGGAATGAACTTTGACAGAGGTTCCTACAAAGATATAATCCTCTAAACATGAATGCCAAACTGAGGAACGATATTATGTCCTTTCGGCAATCTGAGGATGAAATATTATATGAAGCATGGGAGCGATTCAAGGAGTTAATCAAAAAATGCCTGATGTGTGGTTTCCAAAATTGGACACAAATGGAAATGTTTTACAGTGGATTGAATGTGCATACAAGGATGGTGGTTGATGCACAATGGGACTTTACTTGATAAATCATATAATAAAGCATATGGAATTCTAGACAGAATACCAAACAATGATTATCAATACCCCACTACTAGAGTAGGGACTGGTAGAAGAGTTGCTAGAGCGATGGAACTTAATGCGATCACTTCCCTAACAACTCAGGTATCATCTTTAACGAATATGATTAAAACACTAAAAAGACTAGTTGTAGTGTAGAAAATGAAAGTGGCCGAGTTAGCATGTGTTTACTGCAGAGAAGATCATGTTTTTGATGAATGCCCATCAAATCCAACCTCAGATTATTATATGGGAAATTTCAATCACAACAACAACCCATATTCCAACACATAAAATCCAGGGTGGAAGCAACATCCTAACTTTAGTTAGAGTAATCTAGGGGGAATTCTAGCAATGTTATTCAACAGAATGCTGCGGTTGCACCACTTGGATACAATCAACTTATGCTATGGCAAAATGTTTAGCAAAATTTAGCCTCGAGTTCCTCATCAATGGAAAATCTATTGAAGGAATACATAACCAATAATGATGCTATCATCCAAAGTTAAGCTGCATCTTTAAGAGCTTTAGAGAATCAAGTAGGGAAAATTGCCAAAGCATTAAGCTCAAGACCTCAAAGAGCACATCCAAGGGATATTGAAAATTCACGATCTCAAAGAAAAGAACAGTTTAAAGCTATTACACTTAGAAGTGGTACGCAACTATCAAGAGTTGTTAATAACACTACTATTGAAGAAAGTAGATCAGATTTCACAATTAAGAAGAATTTAGAACCAGTAGTGGAGTAGGTTACAAAGGAAAAGAGCAACCAAAAAGATGTTGAAGCAAATTCACCGTGCATTGCCAATAAAAATGTCACGGAAAACAACCTCAACAAATGGAAGGAAGGCCACCACCACCTTATCCTCGAGCTTTCAAAAATCTAAGCAATATTTTCAATTCAAGAAATTATTGGATGTCCTAAAGAAACTACATATCAACATATCGTTGGTGGAAACATTGGAACAAATGCCCAACTATGTGAAATTCATGAAAGATATCTTATCAAAGAAGAGAAGGTTGGGAGAGTTCGAAACTGTTTCTCTCACCGAAGGGTACACAACGATGCTGAGAAACAAATTGCCACCAAAACTGAAGGACCTAGGGAGTTTCACTATACATGGCTCTATTGGAAACCATTATGTAAGCAAAACACTATGTGACTTAGGTGCGAGTTTAAATCTAATGCCAATGTCTATTTTCAAGAAGCTGGGAATAAGGAAGACAAGGCCTACAACTATCACTTTGCAACTAGCTGATCGTTCATATGCACATCTAGAAGGTAAAATAAAAGATGTGTTGGTAAGAGTTGACAAATTTATTTTCTAGTAGATTTTATTATTCTGAAATGTGAGCCTGATAAAGAGGTACTTGAGAGACCTTTTCTAGCAACTGGTAGAGCATTAATTTTTGCTCAAAAAGGTGAATTATCTATGAGAGTTATTGATTAGGAAATAACTTTTAATGTTTTCTATGCTATGAAGTGTGACAGATGAAGAATGCCACAATGTAGAGATAGCTGACACAATAGTTCAAGAAGAACTTGTAGATTTTATCACAATAACTGTCATGATGATGCATATTTAATTGAGTTGATTGAAGTAGAAATGATTGAAGAGCTTGTTGAACTGATGAATGTTAAGCAGATCAAGAAAGAAGCGAGGCAAAGTTTTGAATCATTGAATTATCGGACTGTTCTTTTAAACCTCCTCAGCCATCCATAGAAGATCCTCCTCTGTTGGAATTCAAGCCTTTGCCAACACATCTGAAGTATGCTTATTCTGGAGACAACAACATATTGACAGTAATTATTTCTGTGGCATTGATAGTAGATCAAGAAGCTCAATTATTTAAAGTTCTGAAGAAATATAAGAAAACATTGGGATGGACTATTGCAGGTATCAAAGGAATCAATCCAACAATCTACATGCACAAAATATTACTAGAGGATTGCCATGGCAAATCTATCGAGCAGCAAAAAAGACTGAATCCCATTATGAAGGAAGTTGTCAAAAAGAAGATTATCAAATGGCTGGATGCTGGAATCATATACCTTGTAATAACCCGTTTTTAGTCAAATCAGAAAAGTGGTTTTGAGACCACAAATTCAAAGTCAAAATTATTTTTATTATGATTTTAATGTTTATAGCATGATTGAATGATTGTGTGAAAGTTTCGTTTAGAAATTTTATCATTTAATTGGTTAATTTAATGAAAAGGACTAAATCACATAAAGTGTAAAACTAATATTTTATTAGCTAAAGGTGTCTATTAGCTATGTAACAGTAAAGTGGAGGTCCCTTATGTTGTAATTAGACCATTATAACGGTAATTGGACAATTATGGGTATATATTAAGTGATATTTAATGTTTTAAGCCAAGGTTAATACAGTAATTTATAAAGTAACTTAAATTAAAATAAAAGAAATCATAATTCATAATCATCTTTTCTTTATTCCACCAAAAATTCAAGAAAATAACGAACCAAAGGAGCCTGGTAGGGTTCGGCCATTTCAATGCTCAATTGTAAGTCCGTTTTTGTCCTATTTTTAATGATTTCTATGTTTTTGAGATCATTGCAGCTAGGTCTAGCTAGCTCGGGGACTATTTTGCAAAAATGCTAAAGATTTTGAATGTTTCCATTGATGAATAAACATATATTTTGAAGTTTCTTGATAGATTATGAATGTTGGTTGTGAGTTTTACAAGTTTTATAAAGTGATTTTTAGTGAAAATGCAAATTAGGGATCAAATTGTGAAATGTTGAAACTTTGTGGTTAAAATGTAAAATAAATGGAAAATATGAGCTACTAGGGACTAATGTGTAAACCAGCTAGCATGGGTTAGCATTGAATTTCATTAATTTGTGATTTTATGGAATAAGGACTAAATTGTAAAAATTTGTGAAACATTAGGGGCGAACGTGTAAATGTGCTTAAATGTGTGTTTTGGATTACATTGAATAGGGAGATTGTTAAATAAGTTAATTTTGAATATATTTAGATCAAGAAAAGCGAAGTTCGGATCTAGATCGGGGGAAACCTAAAGTTATCGACTAATCGACTTATTTCATCGTTTTCACATCCGAGGTAAGTTCGCATGTGATAAATTTCATTATAAATGTATTTTAAAGTGCTTTGATATTGAATAAGTTGTGAATACGAGACTTCGGATAAGTTCAACAATGACTTGATGGTAATTCGACATTCAAAATCCAAGTTGAACCTTCGGAATAGTTTAAGATACTAGTGACATGTCATTTGGAGAGACATTAAGTTGGCTTCGGGCCATGATATTAGAACTTCGGGTATGAGTTATACCGATTTGGCGTCAGGCCATGAATATCAACTGATTTGGATTTAGGCCATGATATCAATACTTCAGATATAAGTTGCCTTGATTTGGCTTCGGGCCATGGTATAGGTACTTAGTGTATGAGATGAGTATCCGACTTCTATTTCGAATGGTTCAATGAGTAAATGAATGATGTGGTTGACAATGAGATTGGTACGAGATGGTACAGGTATGTGTATAATTATATTAACTTTTAATCGAAGAAATTGTGTAAAACGTAATAAGTTTTGTGAATGAGTATTGAAAGGTTTGCTAGTTGTTGTGAATTCATATCTTTATAATTAATTGTTCAATTATATGGTTATGATTATTTTGAGTTTATTTCATATGAGCTTACTAAGATATATAGCTTACATCCTTTATTTTTTATGTTTTATAGTGAATTCAAAGCTAGCTCAGATTCGGGGACCGTCGAAGATCGCTTCACACTATCCACTTAACTTTTGGTACCTATAAACTTTGGTATTTTAAGTATATGGCATGCATAGGGTCTTTATGTCATGTTGGTTATGTTTTGGTAATGAATTTGACCAATCGAATTGGTTTGTCTATATAGCCTTGAATAATGGCTTATTTGGGGTTATTTTGGTATGGTTAAAAATTGTATATATATGTTTATGTCTTGCGTAATGAGTTGGTTGATGGTTGTGGATGAATTTTTGGACATTGCTTTGTTTGTGAAACTAGGCTAAAAGATGCATATTTGGGAATGTATAGTTAATTTAATTGTATATGTGAATTACGTACAAAATTAGATGGCATATTATGGTAGATTGTGATTTGTATTGATGGGTAATGAAATGGTATGGAATATGCTTGATATGAGATTGATTTAATGCCTATTATGCCTTATGTTGGTGCCTTTGAATTGTGGTGTAGGTACATGTATTTAGGGTGGCAAATTGGCTTGGTAAATAGCCTATTTTTGTCTACATAGGCAGATACACGGGCATGTGTCTCAGCCGTGTGTGACACACGGTTATATTACACAGCCATGTGTCCCATGGTGTTGAAATTACAATCAAGTTAGTATGCTCCACAAAGCCTCATACATGGGTATGTGACTTAGCCATATGGCATAAGTTAGTATACCCTACAGGTTTGGCACGGCCTAGCACGCGGCTTGGCACACGGGCGTGTATGGCCATTTTTAGGACACACGGGCATGTGTGTTGGCCGTGTGACCCAAGTTAAAGAGTTACATGGGGTCGGACACAGGCTATGGCACGGCCATGTGCTCCCATTTCGATTGTCCACACGACCTATGACACGGGTGTGTCTGTTGGCTGTGTGAGAGACATGGTCGGGCCATACGGGTGTGTGTCCCCTATTTTGAGTAAAATTTTCAAGGTTTTGTGAATGTTTCAAAATTTTCGGTTTAGTCCTGAACCACTCCCAATGTATATTTAGAGCCTCGTAGGCTCGTATTAGGGACAAAATGATTGAGATTGAATGATGAATGCTTGAATTGTGAAAATGTATGCTAAGTGGATGTTTAATTGTTTTATAAGTCCATTAATGCTCCGTAACCCTATTTTGGCGTTGAATACGGGTAAGGGGTGTTACATTTATTAGTATCAGAGCTATGATTTAGTTGATTCTTGGACTAATGTAGCGTGTGTGAGAGTCTATCTATACATGCCATATATAAACTGTGATAGTGTGATGACTCGTGTCATTTTAAAAATGTGTTTTCATATAGTAAATGGATCCCAATAAAGTTATAGTAGCTAAAGTTGAAAGTAATGCGCCAGCTCCTACTCAAGGGGCAGCGCCTTCTGAATCTAGATTTGTATCGGGTAGTCAGGGAGGAGAGGCTAAGGAAGCATTCTTGCAAATGATGAATGAATTGTTCACGCAGTATGTTCGGACAAATCTGGCTGCTCAACAACCTCCACCCCCACTTAATCCCCAACCTATCCCTGTAGCTCAAGTTGTGGAATTTCAATGAGTAAATAAGCCTCCAGTTGATAAAATCTATAAGTACGGAGCCGAAGAGTTTAGAGCTACTGTTGATGATGATCCCAAGAGAGCTGAATTTTTGTAACACCTCTATAATCCGTATCCGTCGCCGGAATGGGTTATGAAGAATTACTAATACAAATTTCAACATTAATACATACACGTTTACATAAATCAATTAGCAATTATACTTATAGCCAAACACCATCAAAGATAGAAAATCAACTTATATCGACATTCAAAAGTTGCCATATTCACATGGCATATATAAATACAAAACATCTCAGAATAACATTCACTTAAGTCTATTCTATACATGCCATACTAATTCCAAAACATAGCAGTACCAAAAAGACAGATAGTGTGACGAGTTGCTGACAATCCTCTCCCCGAGCAGGTAACTGGAATCAACAATCTATAAACAGAGAAATATAACAAAAGGGGTAAGCTTTCATAAGCTTAGTAAGTTTTAAGCAATACAACAAATAAACTCAATCTTTCAATTTCTGAAAAGGTCATTTCTTATATATTTATTACCATTTGCCGAATATACACAAGCATATAATGCACACTTAGCATCCTAATTACATTTAATCTGGATTCATATGGCATAAATAAATCAAACATTTTCACATACATTCACACCTTGACCGAATATATCTTAATCATAGATATAAACATATTATACTCTTATAATTCAATTTAAATAATACTCACATATAAATACATAATATGTACCTGGCCAACTTAACGTATTGAATGTATTCATTCGTCGTTCTAACACGAGTTATCTTAGTTTTAGACTTTTATCAAATCACCGGCATTCAGCCTGCTAGGTTTAAAAACCTGAATTTATTCACCGGTATTTCACCTGCTAGGCTCGAGGCCCGAATAATATCTCACCAGCATTATAGCCTGCTAGGCTCAAAGGCCCGAATCATATCTCACTGGCATTATAGCCTGCTAGGCTCAAAGGCCTGAATAGTATGTACAATATTTGAATTAATAACTTTTATACCACACAGTCACACCTAATTAGGTACAATTATCATTTGAATATATCATCCCATACTTCATTTACTTTTATCACATTTCATCACTCACATTTAAATACATAATAGTTTACACATAAAATCTTGCTCATTTTCATCTAACACTATCATTTGGTCATGAAAACATATCACTTTTTACTTCCAATGCAAATTACCATTCGGCCATGTACATATTTGACAAGTAACACTTAATTCCTATAATCTGTCATGTCATTTTTGAATAATATTATATATATAACTACTTAAAACTTACCTCGAATATATTTGAACAGTCTCAGATCAGCTACTCAACTACTTTTTCTTTTCCTCTGTCCAACCTTTGTTCTCTATGCTCTTGAGCTAATTCAAATAAAAATTTAATTTATAAGGTCCCATTAGGCTAGTTTATGACCGAAAATGACAAGAAACTTAATAAATCATATAGCTTTTCTTAACTCAAATTTAAAATAAACAAGTAATTTGCCTTAACACATAATACATATAGCCTAAGTACAATATAACCTTAATAACCAAATATGAACATTACCGAAAATTCCTATGACTTAACTTATAACCTTCATAGCCGAGTATTCATTTCATATTTAGCTTACATACACGAACACAAAACTTATAAGACTATTATGTAATTTGATAAACAATCACACATACAACTTGATATATGTATATATAATGACATGTTCGAATATACTATTATAATATCGGATACAATTTGTGTTCTTACCATAGCTTTCAAAGCTACACTTAACAATTGCATTTATTCCTATTAATAAACTCAAGCCATCATGGAACATTTTCCTAACTCATTATCTTGCATTTTCAAATTTTCATAAATTAATATACATACACATCCAATTATCAAATCATGTACAAATGCCGAATTACAAATTGAAATAAAATCAAAGCATAAATCTTGCTATGATATAATCGTATTAAAACATTTTATTTATTTATTGATCAAATTCGGGTATAACAAAATAACCCTAATTATCAATTCTCTCTTACAACATATTGATTAAATACCACCACCTAATACACTTTTACTATTATCCATACATATCATAACCAAACTAGCCATAAATTCAACCCAAACATATTAAGCTTTCTCAAAACATAATACTTATCTCAAACTTACTTTGTAACTATCTAAATCATTTGAAACATCCAACAACAAATTCTTCTTTAATTAAACACATATTCGACAATAACAATGGTAATTTAGCAAACCTTAATTTAACTTATAATTGTTTATAACACATTTAAAGCATCCACTCCATTCCATCATTTTAAACATAAGCATTGCTCAACTATTATCTATGTTCACATTCGGCATTTTCACAATTACACAAGCCGATTTTTCTATTATTCAATCTATCTATATCAACATTAAACTAGTTCAAACATCACCCATTTCTAATTATTCCTTAAATCCTAAAGGCAACAACCATTCCCTTAAACATCTTCCATGGCCGAATACTCATGTTACTACCAAATTCAAAATTTTGACATGGGCAAGTAAGGGGCTTAGTAACTAGCTTAATATATGCAAAAATTTCAAAAATTAACATGGATTTCATACCTTAATTCAAGCTCAAAGTGACCGAATGCTATATCCCATTTTTTCTTCTTTAAGATTCGGCTACTAAAGATGAAGATGAAGCAACCATTTTGTTGTTTTTTTTCTATTATCTTTTATTATTTCATAAATTAAACCATTAATATTATTATATAATACATATTTTACTTACCATCATTATCATGGCCGGCCACTACATCTAAAGTGGGACATTTGACATGCAAATCCACTTATTTACACCATCAATTATTTGGCCACTACAAAAATAGCCTATCATATTTTCATAAATTTTCACGTAAGTCCTATTTAATAATTTCACTCACAAATGACAATATTTAAGCATGAAATTTTCACGCATGCACTTTCACATATTATAAGCACAGAATATAACATCTAATTATTTTTATGACTCGATTTTGTGGTCCCGAAACCACTTTCCGACTAGGGTCAAATTAGGGCTGTCATAATTTTGGCTTGAAAACACTATTCGGGTATGTTATGAACTATCGTGTTCTCCAGTTGAGAGTTTAAAGTGTGCCATTTCATTATTGAGAGATACAACATATCAATGGTGGAATGCATTAATTTCTGTGGTACCTAGAGAACGAGTAACCTGGGAATTCTTTCAGATCGAGTTTAGGAAGAAATATATAAGCCAACGGTTTCTGGATCAAAAGCACAAGGAGTTTTTAGAATTAAAACAGGGCCGTATGACTGTAACTGAGTATGAGAGAGAATTTGTGCGGTTGAGTAAATATGCTCGAGAGTATGTTTCTACTAGAGAAATCATGTGCAAGCAGTTTGTTAACGGTTTGAATGAAGACAATAAACTTCTGGTCAGGATTCTAAACTTGAAAGAGTTTGTTGTTCTGGTTGATAGGACTTGCAAAGTTGAAGAACTTAATAAAGAAAAGAAGAAAACTAATTCAGAAACTAGAGATTTGAGAAAGAGGTTAATGAGTAAACCTTATCATTCTTCATCAAAGAAATCCCGAAGTTCATATAGTCGATCATATGCTTCAGTGGGATATCAGAATAGAGGTCGTTGAAATCTACATGTGAGTCCTAATGCTCAAGTTACTTCTATCTCGAGTGTTGGCAGTATGAGAAATAACAAACTCGAGTGTCAACAGTGTGTGAGGAAACATGTTAGATATTGCTGGAATAAGATTAGTAAGGCTCGTTTCAAATGTGGTTCACTAGATTACTTTATTCTAGATTGCCCTGAGGTATCTAAGAAAGATAGATTTTAGAATGCAAGACCGAGTAATATGACTGTGAGAGGGAGACCACCGAGAAATGTGGGAAATGTGTCTTGTAACGCCCCAAATCCCCATTAATTTTATTGGCATGTTTTGTGTGTGTGGCTTGTTTGCTTTTTTGGTTAAGAGGGTTCTTGGCGGTGTGAGAAGTCCTGGGTTCAACCCTAGGCTCTAGCAAAATTTTGGGATTTTTATTGAATAACCTTGGTTTTCTGCTGGAGGGCTTTTAAGTTAGTAAGGGTGTGGCAACGCATGAATGGCGTGTTGGTCAAGTGGCAAGGGCGTGTGGAGTGTTCTGGGGGTCTTGAGTTTGAGTCGTGTTGTACGTAGGGATGTTCTTTTTGCTAGGTGTCGTGGAGGAGTCCTTGGTTGACCAAATTGGGTTGTTTGAATGGGTGGTTGGGAGAGAAAATCTAGGAGATAATGGAGGAGTTCGGATATGGATCAAGTTGAGGGTTGTTTGGAGTGATTTTAGGAGAATTATGAGGAGATGGGGAGTGATGAGGTAGTTGGCCAAAAGTGGGGCTTCTCAGGATGCAAATTCAGTTTTGGTACTCTAGTGCCGAAATTGTGCTTCTCTTTTGGGGGTGTTAGCCTTGTGTTTTGGTGCTTTTCTCTGAGTTTTCATTCTTTTCGGGTCTTGGGTATTTGGAGTTTTGTTTTGAGTATAGTAAGTGTTATTAAATTTTGGTATTCTTTCTTTTCTCAATACCATTTGTGCCGAACTCTTGCTTCTTTCTCAACTTGGATTAGTGTTTTTCTTTGATAATTGAACATCTACTGTTGGCTACTATTCTCTTCTTTTTCTTCTTCTTGTGCTAACACTCTCTGTTGGCCGAACACTCTTTTGAGTTCTTTTCCCTTTCTTCTCCTGTTTTTGACTTGTCGTGAGCGAATATTCTCTATTTCTTCTTTGGCTGAACCTTACTAGGGCTTTGACGGCGTTCTTCTTTTTCTCTCATATTCTCTTCTACTCGTTTTGGGCGTGTCTGGTTCTTGCGGTGGTATTTCTTAAATCACTTGGGGGCTGGTAAGTTTGCATAAACCGAATCTCTTATGGTTGTTTTCTTGAAGATTTGACTTTTGTTCACCTTAGGTCAAATGGTGCTATTTCTTCTTGTCAAGGGTGATGTCTTTTATTTAACACTCATTTTGTACGATTTCTGGCTAGGGATTCCATCTTCTTTACAAGGTGTGAAGCCGATTGTCCCTTTACAAGTAAGTGCTCTTTGGTTTGTAAGTGTTAAAGATTTGGATGTGTTTCTTGGGTTTGCAAAACCTTATTAACTGATTAATTGTTTTGGTTTAACAAGGGTGCTACACTAATGAAGGGTAACGATTGATTATAGGTTCTCGATTCCGGTGGTAGTATGGCTACAACTCTATAACAGGAGTGTAATCGCACCCTTTTTACTGTAAAGCGGCAAATGCTGAAAAGGCAAAAGAATGGCAACGGTTAGTACACGAGCATGCAAATGCACGTGTGGAGATTCTGATGTGAGAATAGAGGCCACCATGAGTGAACTCATGGGTTATGGCCGTAAAGGGCCACGTTGGGCTGATGTGGTCGGTGTGGGCCCAATGGGCTTGTGGGCCTCGCACGGATACAAACTGTGGTAAGTGGCAAATCACGAGCTAGGCTATAGTGTTCATATAACCGTAACTGAATTTGGGCTAAACGGGCCATACGAGCGTGTGGGCCCACTTGAGTCGAGTAATGGGCCTTGGGCCTATTTGCACTGTTATGTCCATCTAGGTTACCTAAGTCGCGCGAGATGACCGTGAGCCTATGGTTGGGTCAGTGGGTGTACTTAAACCTTACTTTGTGAAATGTCTATTTTGCCCTTATGAGGTAAATGACCAAAATACCCTTGTATGATAAATGACTGTATGAGCATGCCGTGATTAATGTATGTACATCTGTATTATGTTGCATTGCATGGGGTGGGATTTATGATATTGAAGGAAGTGTATTGAAAGGCTATACGCCTATTACTGGCAGCTCTACTACAAATACCGATAGTGCCGTAAACGGTACGTTATTTGAAGTGTAGGGATGGGTGGGTCGATTTAATCCCCACATGGAGTGTAGGGCTGGACGGAGTAGAGTGTAGAGGATGGTTGGGTAGGGTTTATATATGCATGTTTGATACTGTACTGAATTCGGCCAAGGCCCACACTGATACTATTACTAATATGGGCTTAGGCCCACATTGTGTTACACACTGAGTTTTCATAAACTCACTCTACTGTTTATTTGTGCAGGTAATCCTTAGCTGGGTCAGTGCTGCGAGGGACTCGAAAAAGGCCACACACTGTTATATTGCATACTGCTTTTTAATAATGGTAGTTTTATTTGGGTTAAACTTTATGTAATTCAACCGTTTTAAGTTTATCTTTAATTGGGGATTAATTTAATTTGATTCTTAGTTGATAGCGGTATAAATGGGGTTTTCAAAATATAAAAATGTTTTTCAATAATTATTTGTCGCAGCTTTTTTTCAAAAGTTTCCGCAACGATCAATGTTTAGAATGTAATAACGAGTTGGTAAAACACATATTTTGCTAATGGATCCAGTAATCCTAGAAGTAAATATAATAAAATAGTTTTTCATAAATACCTCAACGAGCTTTTCAAAGCCCACTTCAATGTAACAACACAGATTCGGCTACAACCTCTAGGCCGGGTTTGGGGTGTTACATGTCTTGTGGAAAAAGGAGCGAAAAAAAACTTAGCTATGAGATCTGAGGCTAGAGCACCTGCTAGAGCCTACGCTATTCATGCTTGCGCAGAGGCGTCGTCCCCTAATGTTGTTACCGGTACGTTCTCTCTTTACAACACTAATGTGATTGCATTAATTGATCCTGGATCAACTCATTCGTATATCTGTATGAATTTAGTGTTTAGTAAGAGTTTGCCTGTTGAGTCTATTGTGTTTGTGATTAAAGTGTTGAACCCCTTAGGCAAGTATGTTCTAGTTGATAAAGTTTGCAAGATTTCCATTTGATGACTCGGGGTTACTATTTTCCAGCTAACTTGATGCTTTTACCATTTGATGAGTTTGATGTGATTCTGGGCATAGATTGGTTGACTCTGCATGATACTGTTGTGAACTATAGATGAAAGATCATTGAATTGAAATGTGAGAATAATGAAATTCTTAGAATTGAATCTGATGAATCGGGTGGATTACTAGTTGTGATATCGTCTATGTCAGCTCAGAGTTATGTGAGAAAAGGTTGCGAAGCTTATCTCACTTATGTTTTAGATACCAAAGTGTATGAATCGAAAATTGAATCTATGCCAATAGTATGTGAATTGTTGGATGTGTTTCCAGAAGAATTACCAGGGTTGCCACTGATCAGAGAGGTCGAGTTTGCTATTGAATTAGTACCAGGAACTTCACTGATATCTATAGCTCCGTACAGAATGGCTCAGACCAAATTGAAAGAGCTGAAATCTCAGTTACAAGAGTTAACATATAGAGGTTTTACACGACTGAGTTTTTCGCCCTGAGGTATGCCTGTATTGTTCGTAAAGAAGAAAGACAGGTCAATCAGAATATGTATTGACTATCGACATCTCAATAAGGTTATGATAAAGAACAATTATCCTTTTTTGAGAATAGATGATTTGTTTGATCAGTTAAAAGGGGCAACAATGTTTTCGAAGATTAATTTAAGATCTGGCTATTATCAGTTGCGAGTGAAAGATGTATATGTGTCGAAAACTGCCTTTAGAACGAGGTACAGACATTATGAATTTCTTATTATGCCTTTCCGATTGACTAATGCTACTGTAGTCTTTATGGATTTCATGAATCAGATCTTTAGACTGTATTTAGATAGATTTGTTGTTGTGTTTATTGATAACATTCTGATCTATTCTTGAAATGAGTCTAAGCATGTTGAGCATTTGAGGATTGGGTTGCAAACCTTGAGAGATAATCAACTATATGCTATATTCAGTAAATGTGAGTATTGGCTTAGAGAAGTCAAATTTCTGGGGCATATTGTTTCAGTGGAAGGTATAAGAGTTGATCCGAGTAAGATTTTGGCAATTATTGATTGGAAACCACTGAGAAATGAATCCGAAGTCAAAAGTTTTCTAGGGTTTGCTGGCTACTACCGATGTTTTATAAAAAGGTTCTTAATGATTGGTACATCAATGACCAGATTGCTACAGAACGATGTAAAGTTTGAGTGGTCAGAGAAATGCCAACAGAGTTTCGAGCAGTTGAAAGCATTGCTAATCGAAGCACCAGTTTTGGTTCAACCTGAGTCGGGTAAAGAATTCGTGGTTTACAGTGATGCGTCATTGAATGGTTTGGGTTTCGTTTTGATACAAGAAGGAAAATTTATAGCTTATGCCTCAAGACAGTTGAAGCCGCATGAAAAGAACTATCCGACACATGATTTAGAGTTGGCCGCTATAGTTTTTGCATTAAAAATTTGGCGTCATCATTTGTACGGTGAAAAATGCCACATCTTTACAGATCACAAGAGTTTGAAGTATTTAATGACTCAGAAAGATTTGAATTTGTGACAATGGAGATGGCTCGAGCTACTAGACTATGAATTAGTAATCAATTATCATCTGGGAAAAGAAAATGTGGTCGCAGATGCTTTGAGTTGAAAACCTCTATCTGCTTTGAGAACGATGAATACGAGACTGACTTTGTCTGATGATGGTTCAATATTAGCTGAATTAAAAGCTAAACCGATCTTTCTTCAGCAAATTTGTGAAGCTCAAAAGTGTAATAGTGAATTGCAAGCTAAAAGAGTGCAATGCGAGTCGACTAGTGATTCAGAGTACCAAATTGGATCCGGTGATTGTTTGATGTTCCTAGGTAAAATTTGCATACCGAAAAATCTAGAGTTGATTCAACAAATTTTACACGAAGAACATAGTGGTTGTTTATCCGTTCATCCTGGAGTACTAAAATGTACAATGATCTGAAACAGTTATATTGGTGGTTGAATATGAAACGAGATATCTCAGAATTTGTATCTAGATACTTAGTGTGTAAGCAAGTTAAAGCTGAATATCAAGTGCCTTCAGGATTACTGCAGCTAGTAATGATACCTGAGTGGGAATGGGATAGAGTTACGATGGATTTCGTATTGGGACTGCCCCTAACTTTGAAAAAGAAAGATGCTATCTAGGTTGTCGTTGATCGAATGACGAAATCGACAGATTTTATTCTGGTATGTACTAATTTTTCACTTGATAAATTGGCTGAACTGTACATCTCTGAGAATGTAAGATTACACGGGGTGCCAGTTTCGATTATTTCGAATAGAGATCCAAGGTTCACGTTGAGATTTTGGAAGAAATTGCAAGAAGCCCTGGGTATGAAGTTGAACTTTAGTACTGCATTTCATTCACAACCCGATGGTCAGTCAGAGAGAGTAATTAAGGTTCTCGAAGATATGTTCCGATGTTGTGTTTTAGAGTTCGAAGGCAACTGGGAGAAATATTTGTCGCTGGTTGAATTTGCGTATAACAACAACTTTCAATCGAGTATAAAGATGGAACAGTATGAAGCTTTGTATGGTCACGGATGTCAAACTCCATTGTATTGGACCGAGTTGAATGAGAAAAAGATTCACGGGGTTGATTTGATCCAAGAGAAAGAAGCAAAAGTGAAAGTAATACGCAACAGTTTAAAAGCAGCTTTAGATAGATAGAAATCATATACAGATTTAAAATGGAAGGACATTGAATTTCAGATTGGTGATAAAGTGTTTCCTTAAGTATGTGTATAACACCCATTACCCGTATCCGATGCTGGGACAGGGTTCGAGGCATTACCAGACTTAAACGTACACAATTTCTTGAACTTGGGCCATAAAATTTCATTTAAATTAAAAACATTCAATCACATGCATAATGTCCCTTACATGAGCTACCGAGGCTCTAAACATGTATTAAAGGCGGGTTGGGACTAAACTGAGAACTTTGAAAATTTTTGGGAAAACTTAGAAAAAATTTCATGAAACAGGGTCACATGTGACAACCCGAATCAGGGCCTAATCGGAATAGTGGTTTCGTGACCACAAATTCGAGATAGAAATAATTGTTTTATAATTATTTTATAATTATTTTGAGGTTTATGATATGATTTCATGATTTCGTGAAAATTTCGTGAAGAAATTCAATGCATAAAGTGCTTAATTTGAAGTTAGGGACTAAATTGAATAAGTTGCAAAACTTGCATTCTAGAAGTTTCTAGTATGAAATTGCTTTAAAATATTAATTAGGAGGTCTTAAATAGCAATTTGACCAATTTTAAGTTCATGGACAAAATTATGACATGGAAGGAATTTTTGAAAGTTTAGTAGTAAGGGCATTTTGGTCATTTAGGGGTAAAATGAATTAAAATACAAAATTAAAAGCCAATTTTGCTCATCTTCTTCATGGAGGCCGAAATTAGCATGGGGGAGGCCATGGCTAGGGTTTTCAAGCTTTCCAAGCTCAATAGTAAGTGATTCCAAGCCCCGTTTTAATGTTCTTTACGTTTTTGGAATCCGGTAGCTCGATTAAGCTTATTCTAGCAATTATTTAAGCTAGGGTTCATATTTGGAAAAATACCCATAGGTGAAATGTGTTTATTTTGATGTTTTATGGTAGAATATGAAGCTTGAAATTGTGTTAAACAACTTTTGCTAAGTGATTTTTAAGTAAAAACGAGTAAAAGCAGCATAATCGATAAAAATATATATTGTTCATAACTATGTGTTAGAGTGAGAATTTGATGTTGCCATAGAAGGAAAAATGATCAGTATGTCATAAAACACAAGGAAATAGGATGAAGTTTAATTTTGAGTCTTGGGGCAAAAGTGCAAATATGCAAAAGTTTAGGGGTCAAAATGGAAATTTGTAAAAATATGATTTTTAGACCCACATGAATAGTGTGATTAATTATTAGGCTAAATGTGATATTATAGATCAAGAAAGGCGTGGAATCGATCTCGAGCGGGGAAAGGAAAATGTTTTGGACTAAATTGCAAAATTTCTATATTTTGCACCGAGGTAAGTTTGTATGTAAATAATACATTAACTTCATTTACATTTTTATATTTCAGCCTATTATATATATTTTAGCCGATTTTGAAGCATAAATTGATTATTGGAAGAATGGAAATAAGTAATAGAGAGAGAAATCCCGGTTGAACATTCGGAAGAATTGAATAATATAGATGGAGTGTAGCTAGGTCACATGTATGATGCCGAGTGCACATCATGTGTACAAGAAAGCTACACGATACTATGTAGTAGCTAGGTCACATGTGTGATACGGGAAGTATCCCATGTAGACAAGAGAGCTACGGGAGAGAGATAAATGTAGCTAGGTCACATGTGTGATACGGGAAGTATCCCATGTAGACAAGAGAGCTACGGGATATATGTAGCTAGGTCGCATGCGTGGTTCCAGGTGAAGGACACCATGTAGACAAGAGAGCTACGAGATAAATTGGCTAGGTCACATGGGTGGTACTAAGTGTTCACCATGTGTACAAGAGAGCCGAATTATATGAAATATGATGGTGGAGTGTGTCTTTGAAACCATCAAGTATCGAGAATTGATCCGAATTGTTCAACGGGATGGCTTTATGGTGACAATGTAATTATGGACCTATACTTGTAATGTATGAAATGTAGTGAAAATGAATTGTGATATGTATGTTAAAATGAGGTTAATACAAAGAAAGTGTGAAAGAGTGAATTAGCACTAAAACTGTTGTGGGACAGTAGCAGTGATGTGGTTTTGAAAACTCACCAAAAATAGTAGGAATTTAACTAGAGGCTGAATGAGATGTGAAATTAAAGCTTGATGAGTCTATTTTCATATAAAAGAAACAGAGCAAGTAAAGGAATTCTATATTTTGAGATATTTATAATTGTGTGTGACTTGCTCAGAATGACTATGTGATCCCCTGTTCCAACTTTGAAAAATCATTAAAAATTGTACAAAACAAATTAAGAAATATAGTTTATATGAATAAATTCATTATTGAGTCTAGTTTTAAATGAAACAGGCTTCATGATTATTTGAATTTTATACTGGGAGAAATTAAATTTGTAGTGAACAGAGGTCAGATCAGTCGAGCTGTGTAATAGGGGAAATTTTCACTAATAAACTGGACTAATTGGCTTGACCAAAAATTCTAGAAAAAAATTACTGAATAGATATATGAGTCTATTTTCAAGGAAAATTTACAGAATTGGATTTTGAGTTTTGTAAATCGAGTTATGATTTATTTAGTGAACATGACGCAGGAGAGACAGCTTGACCAAAGTGGAATAAATAGTGAAATTAAAAGTAGATACACTTGAGTTATTATGTAATCATACTAAATTCTTTATTCATTATTTATGTACTTGATTACTAAGCGTAAAGCTTACTTCCTTCTTTTCATTTATTTTTAGTTTGTCAGGTCAGCTCAGGGGTTGGAGATCGTCGGAGGCAGCATCACACTATCAAGCCATTACCCTTGGAGTATTAGCTAGTATATGTTAAATGTTTTCATGTGAGTGGCATGTATAAGAAGTTTATTTCATGTCATGTATTATTATTATGATTTGGTTTATGTATTGGCCTACATTGAGCTTTTGTACATGCCCGTGAGATGTGGTCTTTATTTATTGTGGTTTGCAAGTTTTAATTTTGGGCAGAACTTTGTGACCCGATCTTATATGTTTGTGAATGTTTAAGTCCGGTAACGCCTCGAACCTTGTTCCGGAGTCGGATACTGGTGAAGGGTGTTACATCACACGCCCGTGTGGACACAGGGACACGCCCCTCCATCTTCAACACACTCGTGTCATCAGGCCGTGTAACTCTCTATTTATGACATCAGCAAAACGAATTGAACCACACGGCCAGGCCACACTCCCTGTGCTAGGCTGTGTCCTCTACACTACTGAGGCACATGACCGTGTCTCTGCCCGTGTGGCTTAGGCTATTTTCCAAGCCTTTTTGTTGCCATTAATACCTCACATACTTAACTACATTATAGACACATATAATGTAGCATCAAGTGAATGATTAACCATCCTCCATTAAGACTCAATTGTAACATTCATATGTCATCATACATGTGTTTTGCTTACTCATTTTATACCAAGTCTAAACACACAAATTCACAATCAATTGAATGTGTCATTTTGATTATCACTTATACACTTATACCATGCTTGCCTAAGTCATTCCACACCAATTTCATGTTCAAGAGTTATTGACTTATTACCATAACACAGTTTTATTCTCTGATTACAACCACATTGTTTGGCCATAAGACATTCATCAAGCATACATACCGTAATACTAACCATTCATATCAAACAAATATAATCACATGATCACATCACAAGGAACCAATACATAGCTTAGATAAATAGGCTTATAAGCCATGACCATCATAAGCCACATCTCATGGCTATATACAAAGTATTAATATAAGCCAACATCTTGGCCAAATCATAAGAACACATATCAATAGCTAAGTCCTTATACATGCCACTCACTTGAAAACATTTAAGATTCATCAATACCCTGAAAGTGATGGCTTGATAGTGTAATGCTGCCTCCGACGATCTCTAACCCTGAACTAACATGACAACACTAGAAGAAATGGAAAGGAGAGGGGTAAGCTTTATAGCTTAGCAAGTCCGTATGAAAATAATGAGAAATTTATCAACATGCTTTTACCAAATTCTTACGACATGTTCTCATTGTAACACAATCAAATTTACACCCAATTCCACTATTTGCTCATATTCCAGTCAAGCTGTCTACTCGAATCATAGTTGCTAAAATATTTATAACTTGAGATACGAAACTCTAAGTTAAGATCCACTATTTTTTTCTGAAACTAGACTAACATATCTTCTTAGAATAAAATTTTTAGAATTTTTGGTCTAGCAAATAAGTACAGTTTATTCTTCAAAGTTACCCCTATTCTGCTGTTTTACAGCTTTGACTTTTCTTTACTAAAATTCTTTTATCTTTTAGTACGGGATTCGGATAGTGTTCCTGTCTATTTTTATTGAAAATAGACTCAGCAAAGATTTAGTCATATAAATTATAATCCATAATTATTCTTGTACAATTTTTAGTGATTTTCAAAAGTCAAGACAGGGGATTTCAAAATCCTTATGAATCTGTCTCACACAAATTAAATTATCTCATAATATGAAATTCTTTTGCTTACATCGTTACCTTCATAAGAAGCTAGACTTGATAAGATTTAATTCCATATTTTATTCAATATCTAACTCACTTTCTACTATTTTTGGTGTATTTTCAAAGTCATACTACTGTTACTGTCCAAAACTATTTTAGTGCAATATGATGATAACTATCATAAGTTCATTTTCAACTAGTAATGAACTCACAATTTCGTGGATTCCATGTTCAATTACCCAAAGACATAATAACATAACCATAAAGATTATTCATCATTCAAGTCTTTTTGCATACTTATCATAGGTTCATATATATACATATATATAAACTTTCTCACCATAAGTTATTCTTCATCAAGGCATTGCTCATGAGTTTAGCGTACATACCTGTACTCACTCGTAGTATATCACATAACCATACATTCTTTAACATGCCCTCCTTGGGTCTTTCATCACATTATCCATTAAATTACCTGTTGAACACTCAGAATACTATTGGATACACAGGAAGTTTGCACCTAAGTGCCATGTAAGTAGCCATAGCTACCTCATACTATGTAATTCTTGCATTTTGAGCTACTCATGGGCCTATTCATCAGTTAGTACCTGGATCCCATAGTACTATCATGTAACGCCAGCTCATTGAGCTACTCACGGGTCTGTACACAAAGTCAGCACTCGGACCCATACAGCGTTGACATGAAATGCTCGCTTAACGAGTTACTTACGGGTTTGGTCACGAAGTCAGTACCCGGACCCATATTACATATAACATTTATCTCATGAACTCAGACTCACTCATGAGTTCAGACTACCTAATTTCTCATGACTTACCTGTTGAATCCTATATTATTTTCGAGGTTCAACTGAATTTCATATCTAACCTGATGTTATCGCACTTGTTCATAATGTAGGTTACTCTTATATCACATTATTTATACTTCCATGGTATCAAGTAAGATTATGATACATGATAACAATTAAACAATTAAACATATATATTTGACCTGTTTCATATATCACTTGTCATATATCATCGTTTTCTTGCATTTCATGTGACATTCTTCCATGTCATATTTCCACATCATGTACACCATTCCATCAACTTTCCCAATATATTCAATCATACAATTTATGCAATAATAGTAAAGAATTACAATTCAAACATAACATTGCATTATTATTATCATACGAACTTACCTCGAATCCGAGCATAGCTAATTATTTCATTTTAGTCCATAATCTCGTACTTTTTGATTTAAGCTCAAATTTTGATTTTCTTGATCTAACATGATGAAATTCACTCATTTAATCATTACAATAATTAAAACATTCTATAATTCACAATTTGGCAAAATGATCGTTTTGCCCTTAGTCTTTACAAAAATTACAATTTTTAGGTGTTTTCATGCAAACTCTTTTCACAAAAGTTGTTTATTACACAACCATGACTCATTTTATTCCATAAAAATTTAGAAAATAACATGAGTATTCACATGGAAAAACCCTAGACTCTCAACCATTTTCAAAATAGTCCCCTCATTAGCTAGCCTATGCTATAAGGGTCCCAAAAGTACAAAAATCATCAAGAAAAGTTATGAAAATTACTTACTTGCAAGAGGATAACTTAGCTGAAATTTTAAAGCTTCAAAAAACCCCTTCTTTGCTGGTATTTTCGGTGGAGGCAGAGATGAGAAGAAGATGATATCATTCCCTCTTTATTTTATTTTATTTTTAGTCAAATAAGCTACTAAATTCCACCTAACTTTGAAAATTCTCTTATCTTTGTCTTTATGGCCGAACGGCCTACATTTAAGGGTCTATTTGCACTTTAAAGACCTCCAATTATGGTTCTCTAGCTATTTAACACATTTAGCTTGCAAAACAAAACTTTTGCCCTTTATGAGATTTAGTCCTTTTTCTCAATTAAGCTCATAATCGCTAAAATTAATTCACCAAAATTTTCATGTACTTATATAATCATGCTATGACACATAAAATAATATTAAATATAATTTCTTCGGCCTCAGAATAGTGGTTCCAAAACCACTGTTCTGACTAAGTCCAAAATCAGGCTATTACAATCTCCGTGGAAGAAGATTCTTCGTTTTGGTCGTAAAGGCAAGTTGAGTCCACGTTTCATCAGGTCGTATAAGATTATTGAAAGAATAAGGCCGGTGGCATATCGACTAGCTTTGCCGAATGAGTTAAAAAAGATTCACAATGTCTTTCATGTGTCGATGTTGTGTTGATATAGATCGGATCCTTCACACATAATTTCTCCAGCAGAAATTGAAATTCAACCTGATATGACATACAACGATGAACCGATCAGAATTCTAGCACATTATGTTAAATAATTAAGAAATAAAAGCATAGATCTCGTGAAAGTACATTGGAAATGACACGGTGTTGAACTAGCTTTGTGGGAGGCTGAGGAAGCTATGAGAAAACAGTACCCTAACCTTTTCACTGGTAAGATTTTCGGGGACAAAAATCCCTAAGGTGGGAGAGTTGTAACAACCCGATTTTAGTCAAATTAGAATAGTGGTTTTGGGACCACAATACTGAAGTCAAAATTATTTTTTTATTATTATTTTAACGTTTATAGCAGGATTGAATGATTGTGTGAAAGTTTCGTTTAGAAATGTTATCGTTTAATTAGTTAATTTAATGAAAAGGACTAAATCGCGTAAAGTCTAAAACTAACGTTTTATTAGCTAAATGTGTCTATTAGCTATGGAACATTAAAATGGAGGCTCTTGTGTTGTAATTAGACCATTATAATGGTAAGTGGACAATTATGGGTATATATTAATTGATATTTAATGATTTAAGCCAAGGTTAATATGGTAATTTGCAAAATAACTTAACTTAAAAATAAAAGAAATCATAATTCATCATCATCTTTTCTTCATTCCACCAAAAATTCAAGAAAATAAAGAGCAAAAGGATCTTGCTAGGGTTCAGCCATTTCAATGCTCAATTGTAAGTCTGTTTTTGTCCCAGTTTTAATGATTTCTATATTTTTGAGATCGTTGCAACTAGGTCTAGCTAGCTCGGGGACTATTTTGCAAAACTATTAAAGATTTTGAATATTTCCATTGATGAATAAGTGTGCATTTTGATGTTTCTTGATAGATTATGAATGTTGGTTGTAAGTTTTACAAGTTTGATAAAGTGATTTTTAGTGAAAATGTAAATTAGGGATTAAATTGTGAAATGTTGAAACTTTGTGGTTAAAATGTGAAATAAATGGAAAATATGAGCTGCTAGGGACTAATGTGAAATTCAGCTAGCATGGGTTAGCATTGAATTTCATTAATTTGTGATTTTATGGAATAAGGACTAAATTGTAAAATTGGTGAAACATTAGGGGCAAATGTGTAAATGTGCTTAAATGTGTGTTTTGGATTACATTGGATAGAGAGATTATTAAATAAGTTAATTTTGAATATATTTAGATCAAGAAAAGTGAAATTCGAATCTAGATCGGGGAAAACTAAAGCTATCGACTAATCGACTTATTTCATCGTTTTCACATCCGATGTAAGTTCGTATGTGATAAATTTTATTATAAGTTTATTTTAAAATGCTTTGATATTGTATTAGTTGTGAATATGAGACTTTGGAAAAGTTTGACAATGACTCAATGGTAATTCAACATTCAAAATCCCAGTTGAACCTTAGGAATAGTGTAGGATACTAGTGACATGTCATTAGGAGGGACATTGAGTTGGCTTCGGGCCATGATATTAGCACTTCGGGTGCAAGTTATACCAATTTGGCTTCGGGCCATGAATATCGACTGATTTGGCTTTGGGCCATGATATCAGTACTTCAGATATAAGTTGCCTTGATTTGGCTTCGGGCCATGGTATAGGTACTTAGTGTACGAGACTCCTGAGTATCTGACTTCTATTTCGAATGGTTCAACGGGTAAATGAATGATGTGGTTGAGAATGAGATTGGTAAGAGATGGTACAAGTATATGTATAATTATATTAGCTTTGAATCAAAGAAATGGTGTAGAAAGTAATAAGTTTTATGAATGAGTGTTGAAAGGTTTATTAGTTGTTGTGAATTCATATCTTTATAATTATTGTTGAATTATGTGGTTATGATTATATCAAGTTTATTTCAGACGAGCTTACTAAGCTATATAGCTTACATCCTTTATTTTTCTATGTTTTGTAGTGAATTCAAAGCTATCTCGGATTCGGGGACCATCGGAGATCGCTTCACACTATCCACTTATATTTTGGTACCTATAAACTTTAGTATTTTAAGTATATGGTATGTATAAGGTCTTTATGTCATGTTGGTTTTGTTTTAGTGATGATTTTGGCCAATTGAATTGGTTTGCATATATAGCCTTGAGTATTGGCTTATTTGGGGTTATTTTGGTATGGTTGAAACATGTATATATATATGTTTATGTCTTGTGTAATAATACTTCCATATCTTCAAAGCAAAGATGATCGCGGCAAGCTCAAGATCATGAATAGGATAATTTATTTCATGTGGCTTTAACTATTGAGAAGCATAAGCTACTACTTTCCCTGTTTGCATTAACACACAACCTAAACCATTGAAAGGTGCATCATTGTAAACAACATATGTCGTTCCAGATTCAGGCTGAGTTCATACCAAAGCTTCTGTTAACATGCTTTCTAGTTGATCAAAACTTTGTTGACATTTATCAGACCAAGCAAATTCGACATTTTTCTGTAATAACCTGGTCATAGGTGAAGCAATGATCGAGAAGTTTTTAACGGATCCCCGATAGTATCGAACTAGTCACAAGAAATTTCAAACTTTAGAAACGTTCTTCAGAATTTTCCATTCAACAATCGCATATATCTTCTTCGAATCAAACCTGATTCCATCCGTAGAAATAACATGTCCCAGAAAATCTACTTCTCATAGCCAGAATTCACATTTACTAAATTTCACATAAAGTTGTTTTTCACGCAAAGTTTGCATTACAACTCTTAAATATTCGGCATGATCCGACTCATTCAGTGAATAGGTTAGAATATCATCAATGAATACCACAACAAACCAATCTAAATATGGCTAAAATACCTGATTCATCAAATTTATGAGTGATGCAGGAGCATTGGTTAAACCAAATGGAATCACCAGAAACTCATAGTGACCATATCTAGTTCTGAATGCAGTTTTTGGTACATCTTGCTCTTTAACTCGTAGCTGATAATAACCAGATCTCAAGTTAATATTCAAAAACACTGTAGCTCCTTGTAATTGATCAAAAAAATCATCAATACGAGGTAACGTGTATTTATTCTTGATGGTAGCTTTATTCAGCTGTCGAAAATCTATAAATAGTCTCATTGACCAATCTTTCTTCTTCACAAACAAAATTGGAGCGCCTCAAGGTGATATGCTCGGTCGAATAAATCCGCGGTCTAACAACTCTTACAACTACTCTTTCAACTCTTTCAACTCTGTAGGGGCCAACTTGTACAGCGTTATCAAAATTTAGAGCTGTTCCAGGCACAAGATCAATCACAAATTCTACTTCTTGTGTTGGTGGCAACCCGGGTAGTTCTTCAAGAAAGACATTAGCATACTCCTTAACTACTAACACTTGTTTGATTTTTGATTCAGTCATTTTTGAATTAAGAATGTAGGCTAGATAGCTTCACAACCCTTTTTAATCAATTTTGGAGCTGTCAATGCCGAAATTACATTTGTAATACAATCGACCCCATCTGCCTTAACATAAATAAATTCACCATTTGGACTCTTCAAACTAACTTGCTTCCTTCTACAACTCACTATTTCATCATGGTCAAACAACCAGTCCATTCCTAGAATGATATCAAAATCATCAAAAGGTAACAACTTCAAACTAGTGGGCAAATCATAACCCCTAATTTTCAGTGGACATGATCTACACATCTGATTAAGTAAAACATAATGACCCAGGGGATTCATAACTTTGACAGTATATTCAGTAAACTCAACAGGTAATTTTTTTGTCTACTAATGCAGTGCATATATACGAGTGAGTTGATCCAGGATCAATCAATGCATATACATTAATAAAAAAGAGAGAAAAATTACCCGCAATAACATCTGAGGCAATAGTTTCCTCATGAGCTCTGATTGCATAGGCTCTAGCTTGTGTTCTCGCTTTAGACCATTCATTTATCTTGATATATTTCCCTTAACTAGGAGTAGTGTTCCTATCATTTTTAGATCGTCTACCTCTCTGAGAAATTGCTTCAGGCTTGTTTGATTTATTACTAAAATCCTTTTGCTTCTCGGACAATCATAAAGGAAATGGTCAGTAGACCCACTATGAAAACAAGCTTCTGACTTTGATCGACACTCACTAGAATGTCTTTTATTGCATTCATCACAAACAGGAATAGTTCTGTTAATATTTCTTACACTTCTAACACTAGCCGCAGGAGAATTAATAGATTGGAAATTACTTTGCCTCGATTTCTCTCTACCAGTGAAGTCTGAAGGGCAGTTGATCGACTTGTGTCGTTTCTGAATTTTTGCGATGGAGACGAAGCAGGCTTGAACGACCCCCTTTTGTTAAAGTCTCAAAATTTTGAATTTGTTTGTTGTTTGCATTTGCAAATTTCTTCAACTTCTTAAGTCCGTTCAGAGAGCTCTACAAATTTCTTTAACTTTAATGTTGCGACAGACATACAGATACCATCATTCAATCTGTCCTAAAATCTAATGCACATTTCCTCCTCATTTGATATGATATTATGGAAACACTTGCTTAACTTTACAAATTCACGTTCATACTCAGCTACAGTCTGATTTCCTTATTTTAACTTGAGAAATTCTTTCTTTTTCTTGTCAATAACTAATCAACTAACATTTCTTGAATTTAGTTTGAATGAAATCCCAATTAATACGATCACTCGATGTCATCGTGCTCAAAGTGTCCCACCATAAATACGCTTCATCTTTTAGTAACGACACAGTGCATCTCAAACAATCTTTGAGAGTGCATATCAACTCTGCAAAGATTTTCTTTGTAATTATTAGCCAATACTCAGCTTTTGTAAGATCATCATCCACCTTGCCTTTGAATTCCTCCACTCCACATTTCTGAAGTTTCTCCACTGCTATGCGACTAATCGTCACCGGTATAAGATTTTGAGGACCCAAGGGTACCAGAGGAGGCACAATAAGGAGTAGAGGTGGTGGAGTTGCAAGATTCACTTGCTTGAATTCAGTGAACCACTGGTTCATCATTTTGAGGAATACATTTTTCATTTCATCACCAAAAGACTATGAAATTGACACACTATTACTTGCTTCTGGATTAGAAGCTTGAACATTACTTTCACCTTTGTTAACTACAGCCCAGTTCAATTCAACTGACATCTTGAATCTATAAGGAAATACAATATTAGAATGGATCAAAAGTATTTGTAACAGCCCATTTTTGAGTGAAATCAAAATAATGGTTTCGGGACCACAAATCTGAAGTAGAAATATTAATTTTATTATTTCTTTAAGGTCTACAGCATGATAGAACAATTGTGTGAAACTTTCGTCAAGAAATTTCATCGAGTGAGTACTCAATTTGACTAGAAGGACTAAATTGCAACAGGTGCAAAATTTGAGTTCTATAGGCTAAAGGTAGTAAATTGTTATGAAATTCTAAATTAGAGGTTCTTAAATGGTAATTAGACCATTATACTTTAGGATGGACAAAAATAGACATGGAGTAGATAAAATTTCAAAGTTTAAGTGAGGGGTAAATATGTAACTTGGTAAATAAAGCCAAAATAACTAAATAAAAGATGTCATCTTCTTCAATTTCATCCCCATAGCCATAAATTAGAAGAGGAGACATGGCTAGGGTTTGACGAAGCTTTCAAGCTCGATTGTAAGTCCATCTTGGCCCCGTTTTTAACGATTTTTATATTTTTAAGATCGTTGTAACTTGATTTAGCTATTTCAAGGACTAATTTGAAGGAAAGTTAAAGTTTAAAATTTTACCCATGATGAATATGCTTGTACTTTGATGTTTGATGGTATAAAATGCATGTTTGTTGTTTGTTAAACAACTTTTGAAAAGTGATTTTAGGTAAAAAGGTCAAATAGGGACTTATTTATAAAAGTCTATAACATGTGTAGAAAAGTGTGAATAAATGAAAAATGTTGGCTGTTATGAGTACAAATAACAATCGACTAGGCTTGAATTGTGAAATTCATTTTACGAGCCTAAGGACTAAATTGTAAAATGTTGAAAAGTTAGGGGGAAAATGTAAATTTTACCATATTATGTTTTTGAGCTGAATTGAATAATGTGATGATTAAATAAGTTAAATCTAGTTTTATAGAAAAAGAAAAATGAAGTTCGGGTCTAGATCGGAGGAAAAATAAAATAATTGACGAATAGATTCTTTTACCATTTTTGAAACCGAGGTAAGTTCATATGTTGAATAAGCTTTACTTTAAATGTATTTTAAATGCTTTAATTTATGCATGAATTGTGAAATCAACATCATAAACATATTTTATGACGATTTGGCAAGCGAAAAATCTCATTCGAACCTTAAGAATAGATTAGGATACAAGTGACATGTCACTAGGGTTTTATGTTATGTGATCTGGGTGCTAGTCCTGTGCGTCCTATCGGTGGCTGAGTATATCGGCATATGTTGTGGTTACTTGACAACTTGTGTGAGCAGCACCGAGTAGCTACGTCTTGACTAAGAGCTTGTGTGAGAAGGCCCCTTAATGGCTCGAAAGCGAGCATTTATGTGTTATGAGATAGAGGTAGCAATGGCTACATATGTGGTACCTTGTGTGCAAGGTTTCTTGAGTATCCGAATTTATTATTCTGAGTGGTTCATTGGGTATGTCAATGATGAGAATAAATATGAAGCTATTACGAGATGGTACAGGTATGTATGCAAAGCTTATGTTAAGAAAATTTATGGAATGATGATTTCAAGGTAAGATGTGATGGAATGAATTATGGTCATGAGATTTTGGTAAATTACATTACCTTATGTTAAATTACTTACATGTTAATGTATGGTAAGATTAACTTATTTCTTTCATACGAGCTTAATAAGCTATATAGCTTACTCTATTTTATTTTCCATGTTTTATATTGTCACCAAGCTACCTCGGATTGGAGATCGTCGTAGATCGCATCACACTATCAATTGTCATTTTGGGAATCAATGATTTTAACATTTTGAGAATATGGCATGTATAGAAACTTGGTCATTTTGTTTTATGTTTCATTATGAATTTGGCCAAATGTATTGGCTTGTAATTGTCAAAGGCTTGATGTGGTATTTGGCCATGTAACTTGGCTTATTTTGGTTGAATTGGTTGTAAGCTTATATATATATATTTATATATATGCATGCATGTGCAATTATCTCATGTGCAATTAATGTGGCTTAATGGGTTTGTTGTTGAATGGTTGAGATTGGCTCATTGGTATGCTATGAAATTTATGAAGAATTATGCATGATAGAAGTATTGTGTTGGTACTTGTGGATGTGAGTTTGGTTTGATTTGGGTTTAGTAGAATATGATGTTGTAATTATGTTATGTGTGATAATGGAATGATATGTCCTAACCTAGATTATGGATGTTTTGGTTGCCTAAGTATACCATGATTTATGTCATTGAAATTGTGTATTTGTAGGTGTAAACGAGGGTGACAAATGGCTTGGTAAATAGCCTTTATTTTGTCCACACAGGTAGACACACGGGCGGGTTTCTAGGCCATGTGTGACACACAACCTGCCCCGTGGGCATGTGTTCTAGCTGCGTGTCCCCTACACCTTAATTTTGAGAAACAGAATGCTCAGAATTGAGCACACAGGCGTGTGTCTCAGCCGTGTGAGGGACATGGCCTCAAGCAGGGGCGTGTATCACGACCGTGTGTAGTCTGCACCTATTTTATGAAAATTAAATTAATTACACGGCCTAGCACACGGGCGTGTGACTTGGCTGTGTGATCTCAATTTGTTCATGCCTTGCAAAGCAGAGAGTTACACCGGTTAGGGGCACGGGCGTGTGTGACCACACGGCCTACCCACACGGACATGTCCCAAGCCACATGGGTGTGTGACCTTTGTCTGTAGAAAAAAAAATTTAAGTTTTGTAAAACTTTCCTAAGTACTCGGTTTAGTCCAGAACCACTTCTAAAGCATGTTTTGGGCCTCACAGGCTCGCAATAGGGACTGTAACACCCCAAACTCAGCCTAGACGTTATGGCCGAATCTTGTGTGTCACATTGAAGTGTTTTTTGAAAACCTTGTTTTCATTGGAAACACTTTCAAAAAAATTAAAAACCTTAATTAATTTGTAAAATTTATTTTCAATTGCGGAAGCTTTATTTAAAACATATGATTTTATGAAAACTCGTCATTTCAAAATTTAGTTGCAGAAACGTAGTATTAAAAAAATAGTTATGGTTTAAGAAACCACGTTCTACTTTTAATAAATATAAAGCATAAAAATGATAATAATCCTAATTTGAAATATTAGCCAGAGGAAAGACCTTGTTACAACCTAAATCAAATAGAGATAACTTAAAGTCAATATATTAAAAATTACATAAAGACTAAGCATAAACTTTTTATGCTAGTTGGCCACCTCCGAGTCTCTCCATCTGTCGAACCTCCTACAAAGGATCACTTGAAAAGTTTAGAAGGAGGGGGTGAGTTTCGAAAACTCAGTGTGTACAACCCTCAATGAGTATAAAGAAATCATTAGTCATTTTGGGACAGAGCCCAATTCAATAATGGTGGTCTTTGGGCCTTACCCCAAACTAGCCCCAGTTGGGCCGAAGCCCATATCACAATAATATCACAACAATATCATACATGCAATGCAATGCAGTGCAATCCCATCCAAATTATCCATCCGCTATACACTAGCTCCGTCCCCCATCACACCTTGTGGGGATATAAATATCAACCTACCCAGCCCACACACCAATGGTAGCCCGGTTGCGGAACTACCTTCATTTACATATTGGGCTTTAAAAGCCATTAGTAGATCCACGATTGTCAGGAAGCCATGCAATCCTCATATACTTCCTCCATTCCATAGTTCCCACCCCATATGCAACCTCAGCAAAACATCATATGTATGCATGTCACATCCATAAAACTTACATTCAACACCTAGGGTTATTTTGGTCATTTTGGCCCATAGGGCATTTCGGTAATTTTCCTTAATTATGATTTCCACTTACCATGGCCCGCTAACAAGTTCTGCGAGCTAAGGTGAACGAATACTATGCACCAGGTAGGATTCCAAAGGATAGGAGGTGGGTCATTAAGACTGCTTTAAGTACCAAGCTCTCCCTATATCCAATCCTAGACATGCATATACCCGTTGCCACACCTTAACCCTTTGACCTGTCCACGGTCATAAAATATTAATTAAGTCTTATGTAGTTATCATATACTAGGCCCAAAACCCCTTACAAAGCCCAAACAAATTCACATACCTTTATCTGGCCCATTAAGCCCAATCATATTCATATGGCCCATTACGCCCAAATCACTTGTATATGGCCCATTAGGCCCAAATCACATTTATATGGCCCGTTAGGCCCAGTCACATTCATATTCATGCTCACATACAAATTCCTATCACATAGCATCAATATTCAGTTTTTGCCTATTATGGGCCCAACAGCCCATCAGGCCCATTTAGCCCATTCCGGCCAGTATGGCCAAATCACAACCCAAGTCCACGGAATCACCCGTGGGTCTCAGGCAACCTATCGGTCTCACCCTTACGAGTGTTTGCGCACTCACAAGACTACTGTAGCCACGCTTTCGGCTTTTTGGCATTTCAGCATTTTGGTATTTCGACATTTCGGCATTTCGGTATTTCAGCTTTTGCCGATTCATAATGTGTGTGCAGTGTATGTACCCACCTTCGGCTTTATATCAAGTTATCATAGGGTAGAAGTACACACCTTATCACTTGGAGTACTAAGTATTCATAATCGCCCGAACCTATAATCAACATTATACTCCATTAGTCACATTCCATTAATTCAAAATAAATCCACTACTTACCGAAGAACAACCTATACTTGCCTTGACTAGATTGATCGACTGCAATCTGCCTATGTAACTCGAAATCTAATGTAGTCCCCCTTCTGCATCCAAGCGAAAAGTCCTTAATGGCCGACACCTTACGTCACTTAAACTTGGGAGCCTCTATCCTAACCTTTCTGCTAGAATCCCCTTTTTCCATCAGCGATCACACTCTTGAATGAGAGGGAAAAAAGAGAAATAAATGGAGAAACCGTAGGTTAATGAAAGTTTTGGAAGGAAAAAAGAAAAATCAGCTTTTAAGAGTGTAGAAACGAAAGAACTTAGAAATATTTAACGAAATTCGAAGAAGATCTAACTTACTTACCGATCTCGAGATCGCTTGCCAACAAGAAATCAAACCCCCAAAGCGTATGAATCAGCTTTTAAATGAAAAAGAAACAGTCGGCTAAGTTGAAAAGGAAAGAGGTTGATTCGATTAAAATAGGGAAGAAAAGATTAAGAGTTTGGCTTAAAGAAAAGAGGAGGTGATATGGACTGAAGCACACAGAAACAACAAATGCCCTTACTCGTCCATACTACACACATATTTATACTAAAAAAATAAATAAAAATAACTAAAAATACACCTACACTTATCAATCGACTTAAACTTGTCAAGATAAATTCCCTTTAAATTCTACAATCATACCCACACTTAATCCTCATCCTAATCCCCTTGATTTTAGCCAACAATTCCAATTTCAATTGCATTCAAATTGCTTCCTCCGAAAAAAACTTTTTCCCTGCGTTGAGTAGCAAAATCAAATTCTCTTTTGCGCGCATCACGACTCGAACTCTAGCCCTCCATCTTCCCAACACGCTACTGGCCACTGTAACGCATCCTTTCTTATGCTACCATTCGGTTACGATTAATTATGAGGCTTATATGCCTAAGCCTCAGTTTTCTTAATGAATAAAAATGTAAACTTTTCCAGGCTTGGGATTTGAACCTGCTCCCTCTCATAACCATAGCATGCTTCACGCCACTGTACCGCAGGCGCTCATGTGCCATATTCCATCCCTAACTATTTTTAAGGCCTACTAACCCACAACTTGGTTATCCTAAAAATATTTGCTACCATTCAGATTTGAACCCCTGATCTCTTGGCTGCACTATACGTCCCTTGCCACCAAGCCACAAGCTCGTTTGTTTCGTTTCTCCTCCCCAATTAATTATAAAGTCTTTCTACCGACCTCCAGGTTGTCTAAAAAAAACCCACAACTTTTGCTCATATGCAACTTGAACCCAACGCCTCTCCTTACTCCTAACGCCATCATGCCACTGGGCCAAGCGCATCCTTTGTGTCAAATTTCCACCTAACATATTTATAAAGCCTAAACGCTGGCTTCCCTACTAATCTTATGCGCAATAAAAAAATTTCGCCAAGTCTAGGACTCGAACCCTAGATTTCCTGCTTGCTACCAACGCCTCTTGCTACTAGGCCAAGCCTTTCCTTGCGTTAGATTTTACCAGGCCTTATTAATAAGCCTTCCACCTAATGCTCAGGGCTTTTTTAGAAAAAAAGTACAGAATTTTGCTAAAGCCCCGGATCGAACCCAGGGCTTTTTCCATATTACCAACCCTTCCTAAATGATTAATTACTTAAACTAAACACACAATTATAAACTATTTAAACACATTTAAGTTATTCAAGCCGCCTTCTAACCGATCCCAAACTCAAGGCCCATTACTTCTAGGCCCAAAATTCAGGGTGTTACAATTCACCCTTCCTAAAAAAAATTTCGTCCTTGAAATTTCTAAATACCAGGGTAGTCGTGTATCAACTATCTCACTACACTACCGCTGCGCACTCTGATCCTAATAATTTTAATATATATTCAAAACATACACCTATCACAAACATTCTAAAAAATAAAAATAAATAAATATCAAATTCAAATTCAAATGTTTTAATACAATCTGATATCTAAGGAATTCCTATTGAATATAAACAATTAATATCTTAAAACATATTGCAGTATATCAGTTCAACATAATTCAGTAGTAAGAGAACTTACTTGGCTCGGTGTCGGAGACCCGGTGTGCCACACAGTAGAATATTTCAAAACCACCTTAATATCATTTGTAAATAATTTTAAAAGCCCAAAAACAAAGCCCATTTCACAGCTCGAGTTTTGAACTTGGCTCTGATACCACTAAATGTAACACCCCAAACCCGACCTAGATGTTCTGGCCAAATCTTGGGTCTCACATTGAAGTATTTTTCAAAAACCTTGTTTTCATTGGAAACACTTTCAAAAAAATTAAAAACCTTAATTAATTTGTAAAATATATTTCAATTACGGAAGCTTTATTTAGAACATATGATTTTATGAAAACTCGTCATTTCAAAATTTAGTTGTAGAAGCGTAATATTAAAAAAATAGTTCTGGTTTAAGAAACCACATTCTACTTTTAATAAATATAAAGCATAAAAATGATAATAATCCTAATTTGAAATATTAGCCAGAGGAAAGACCTTGTTACAACCCAAATCAAATAGAGATAATTTAAAGTCAATATATTAAAAATTACATAAAGACTAAGTCTAAACTTTTTATGCTAGTTGGCCACCTCCGAGTCCCTCAATCCATCGAACCGCCTACTTAGGATCACCTAAAAAGTTTAGAAGGAGGGGGCGAGTTTCAAAAACTTAGGTGTACAACCCTCAACGAGTATAAAGCAATCATTAGTCATTTTGGGCCAGAGCCCAATTCAATAATGGTGGTCTTTGGGCCTTACCCCAAACTAGCCCCAGTTGGGCCGAAGCCCATATCACAATAGTATCACAACAATATCATACATGCAATGCAATGCAGTACAATCCCATCCAAATTATCCATCTGCTACACACTAGCTCCGTCCCCCGTCACACCATGTGGGGATATAAATATCGACCCACCCAGCCCACACACCAATGGTAGCCCGGTTGCGGAACTACCTTCATTTACATATTGGGCTTTAAAAGCCGTCGGTAGATCCACGATTGTCAGGCAACCATGCGATCCTCATATACTTCCTCCGTTCTATAGTTCCCACCCCATATGCAACCTAAGCAGAACATCATATGTATGCATGTCACATCCATAGAACTTACATTCAACACCTAGGGGTATTTTGGTCATTTTCTCCCATAGAGGCATTTCGATAATTTTCTTTAATTATGATTTCCACTTACCTTGGCCCGTTAACAAGTTTCGCGAGCTAAGGTGAATGAATACTATGCACCAGGTAGGATTCCAGATAAGAGGAGGTGGGTCATTAAGACCGCTTAAGTACCAAGCTCTCCCTAGATCCAATCCTAGACATGTATATACCCGTTGCCGCACCTTAACCCTTTGACCTCTCCACGGTCATAAAATATTAATTAAGTCTTATGTAGTTATCATATACTAGGCCCAAAACCCCTTACAAAGCCCAAACAAATTCACATACCTATATCTGGCCTATTAACCCCAATCATATTCACATGGCCCATTAGGCCCAAATCACCTGTATATGGCCCTTAGGCCCAAATCACATTTATATGGCCCGTTAGGCCCAGTCACATTCATATTCATGCTCACATACAAATTCCTATTACATAGCATCAATATTCAGTTTTTGCCTATTATGGGCCCAACAGCCCATCGGGCCCATTTTTCCCATTTCGGCCCTTATGGCCAAATCATAACCCAAGTCCACGGAATCGCTCGTGGGCCTCAGAAAACCTATCGGTCTCTCCCTTACGAGTGTTTGCGCACTCGCAAGACTACCGTAGCCACACTTTCAACTTTTCGGCACTTTGGTATTTCGGTATTTCGACATTTCGGTATTTCAGCTTTTGCCGATTCATAGTGTGTGTGTAGTGTATGTACACACCTTTGGCTTTATTTCAAGTTATCATAGGGTAGAAGTACACATCGTATCACTTGGAGTACTAAGTATTCATAATCGCCCGAACCTATACTCATCATTATAGTCCATTAGGCACATTCTATTAATTCAAAATAAATCCACTACTTATCGAAGAACAACCTATACTTGCCTTGACTAGATTGATCGACTGCGATCTACCTATGTAACTCAAAATCTGATGTAGTCCCCCTTTCGCATCCAGGTGGAAAGTCCCTAACGGCCGACACCTTACGTCGCTTAAACTTGGGAGCCTCTATCCCAACCTCTCTACTAGAACCCTCTTTTTTCATAAGTGATCACACTTTTGAATGAGAGGGAAAAAAGAGAAAACCGTAGGTTAACGAAATTTTTGGAAAGAATAAAGAAAAATCAGCTTTTAAGAGTGTAAAGACGAAAGAACTTAGAAATATTTAACAAAAGCTGAAGAAGATCTAACTTACTTACTGATCGCGAGATCGCTTGCCAACAAGAAATCAAACCCCCAAAGTGTATGAATCGGCTTTTAAATGATAAAGAAATAGTCAGCTAAGTTGAAGAGGGAAGAGGTTGATTCGATTAAAATAGGGAAGAAAAGATTAAGAGTTTGTCTTAAAGAAAAGAGGAGGTGATATGTGACTGAACCACACAGAAACAACCAATGCCCTTACTCACCCATACGACACACATATTTATACTAAAAAAATAAAAAATAACTAAATAAAAATAACTAAAAATACACCTACACTCCTCAATTGAGTTAAAATTGTCAAGATAAATTCCCTTTAAATTCTCCAATCATACCCACACTTAATCCTCATCCTAATCCCCTTGATTTTAGCCAACAATTGCAATTTTAATTGCGTTCAAATTGCTTCCACTGAACAACACTCCTTCCTTGCGTTGAGTAGCAAAATTAAATTCTCCTTTGTGCGCTCCACGACTTGAACTCCAGCCCTCCATCTTCCCAACACCCTACTGGCCACTGCACCTAATCCTTTCTTTTGCTACCATTCGGTCACGATTAATTATAAGGCTTATATGCCTAAGCATCAGTTTTCTTAAAGAATAAAAATTTAAACTTTTCCAGGCCTGGGATTCGAATCTGTTCCCTCTCATAACCATAGCATGCTTTACGCCACTGCACCGTAGGCGCTCTTGTGCTATACTCCATCCCTAACTATTTTTAAGGCCTACTAACCCGCAACCTGGTTATCTTAAAAATATTTGCTACCATTCAGATTCGAACCCCTGATCTCTTGGCTGCGCTATACGTCCCTTGCCACCAAGCCACAAGCTTCTTTGTGTCGTTTCTCCTCCTCAATTAATTATAAAGTCTTTATGTCGACCTCCAGGTTGTCTAAAAATACCCCACAACTTTTGCTCATGCTACGACTTGAACCCAGCACCTCTCCTTACTCCTAACGCCATCATGCCACTAGGCCAAGCGCATCCTTTGTGTCGAATTTCCACCTAACATATTTATAAAGCCTAAATGTTGGCTTCCCTACTAATCTTATACGCAATAAAAAAATTTCGCCAAAGCCAAGACTCGAACCCCGGAGTTCCTGCTTACTACCAACGCCTCTTGCCACTAGTCCAAGCCTTTCCTTACGTCAGATTTTACCAGGCCTTATTAATAAGCCTTCCACCTAATGCTCAGGGCCTTTTTAGAAAAAAAATATAGAATTTTACTAAAGCCCCAGATCAAACCCAGGGCTTTTTCCACACTTCCAACCCTTCCTAAATGATTAATCACTTAAACTAAACACACAATTATAAACTATTTAAACACATTTCTTTATTCAAGCTGCCTTCTAGCCGGTCCCAAACTCAAGGCCAATTACTTCTAGGCCCAAAATTTAGGGTGTTACAGGGACTTTATGTTTGCATGAAAATTTATGACTCGAAATTGTGTCTTGCTTGTGATGTGAGTCTGGTGATGTGAGTCTGGTATTGAATACACATAAGTTCTGGCAGGTGCTCTAGCCTTGGATCTAACCATAATATCTCTTGTTGCACGTCTACTATCACTCATATTTCCAACATTATAGGGTGGTCTTCCTCTCGCAGTCGTGTTGCTTGATCTTGTATTATGAGATTTATATTGCTTATCTAACTCAAGACAATATCGAATAAATATTTGTGCAAACCACATCTAAAACAGGCTTTGTCATTCTTTCTACACTCTCCAAAATGTCGTTTTCCACATCGTCCACATTCAGGTTTATTTGGTCTAGCATTACTCACACTCGCCATTGATATAGCTGGAGTTTTTGAACTCGTAAATTGCTTCCCACGATCTCTATTAGAGTACTCCAATGATGCATTTGATCGACTATAAACATCTTGTGATTTCTTGGATAAAGAGTGATAGGGTTTATTCATCAATCTCTTTCTCGAATCTCTAGCTTCAGAATCAACCTTTCTCTTTTCTTTGCCTAGTTCTTCAGCTTTGCAAGCACGATCGACAAGTACCACGAACTCTTTCAACTCTACAATTCCGACTAGCAATCTGATATCTTCTTTCAATTTGTCTTCAAATCTTTTGCACATAATAGCTTTCGTTTAAACACATTCTCCGGCATATTTACTGAGCCTCACAAATTCTCGTTCATATTCTATCACAGATCTACAGCCCTGTTTTAATTCTAGAAACTCTTTGTGTTTCTGATCAATGAACCTCTGGCAGATATATTTCTTTCTAAACTCAGATTGAAAGGAATCCCACGTAACCCATTCTTTTGGTACCACTGATGTTAGAGTATTCCACTGTAACAACTCGATTTAGACCCTAATCAGAATGGTGGTTTTGGGACAATGAATCTGAGTCAGAAAAATATTTAAAAAATTATTTTCTGTGTTTATTTTGTCCAAATTTATATCTGTGAAATTTTCGTGCTTTAATTTTGTCGTTTAGGTGTCCGATTAAATAAAAGGACTTAATCGTAAAAATAGAAAATTTGATAGTTAAAAATATAAGGGCCAAAAAGTTAGTAGCTTTTTAAGTTGGAGCATATATGTTTTAAATAGCCCATAAATTATTAGGTGGATGATAGTGGGTTTATATTATAAGGTTTTAATATAAATTAATTAAGGTTATTTTTGTAAACTAACATTATAAACTATTATAATATAACATATATATTATAAAACATAAAATAAAGTTGACATATTTGTTATAATTGTTCTTCATTGCCAAAAACTAAACAAAATAAAAAGAAAAGAAAGCAAGCTAGGGTTCAGCCAATATCCAAGCTCAATCAAGGTTCGTTTTTGTTCAGTTTTTGATAATTTTTACGTTTTTGAGATCGTTGCTTCGAGTACTACAAAACCCAAGCTTTAATTTTTTATTTTGATGAATATTTTGAGTTGTGCCATTGTTGATAGTTTGTGATTTTTTTTGGTTTGATGATGAAAAATGAAAGATATGTTTTAGATTAATCTATTTTGTATTGGAGTTTTTGATGATTTTGAGTAATTAGGTCTTAATTACAAAAATAATAATTTGAGGGACTAAAATGCGAAATAAATGGAATATATGGACTTGTTTGAGAGCGAGTAAAATTTGGCCCAACATAAGTATAGGTAAATTTTGTGTATTTTGTGTTTTGTGCAATAGGGACTAAGTTGTAAAAATTGCAAATATCAGGGGTAAAATGGTAATTTTCCCATTTATGTGTTTTTGGACTAAATTGAGTGAAAATATGTTTGAATGAGCTTAATTTGAATATGTTTAGATCAAGAACCAAAGAAATCGGATTTGGATCGGGGAAAAATGAAAGTCGTCGACTAGCTGCTTGATTCCGTTTTGTATCATCTGAGGTAAGTTTTTAAGCAAATAGACGTGTTTATTGGTAATTAAATATTATACTTACATGTTCTTATGAAATGTTAGAATTAAAATATGCTATGGTCGAATATGTTTAAATTTGGCTATGACACTTTCGAGTTTGATTCGACCGAGATACAATGTCCGTAAGCCCCGTATGAACCTTAGGAATAGCTAGGATACATATGTCATGACATAGGATTCCAATATATGTGTGCGAGTAAGTCCATGGCATTGATTTTTGATTCCGAAATGTGTTTACGAGTAAGACCCTGTCTGAGACAGTGGCATCGATATGTGGCTTCATGTAAGACCACGTTTGGGACGTTGGCATTGTACGATTTATGTGATTTGTGAGTGTCTTATCCAATTCTGAATGGTTCATCAGGCAAAGTTAAATCGTGTACAGATTGTATATTACAAGCTAAATGGCCAGGGATGAGTTAACTTGATATCTATTTAAGATAAGGTAAGAAAGTACTATGAATATGTGCTATAAATCATGTATAATTCAAGTGAAGAATCCATGTGTATTTGGTATGTGTATTCAACTTATGAATGAATAATTTGTATAGTATTGAAATGTTATTTAATATGTGTATATATATAAGATTTGTATATTCGGCTATTTAAGTATTATGTATTCATGAGATGTTATTAGTTGATTTTTAAGTTGCATAAAAGAACAAATGGATGTGTGGTTATTATGACCTTTAGGTTTGGAAGTTGATTTATATTGCATTAAACGATTATATATGTATTCGACGTAGGTGGTTAATAATGTTAATGCAATTTGTTTAGTTAATATGAGTCAATTATGAGAATGAGTCGTTTATTTGCTTATGACTTACTAAGCTAAAATAGCTTACTATGTGCATATTTGTTTTGTTTTATAGATTTTGGGAATTAAGTTACAAGCTCGGGGATCGTCTGCGAAGTTCATCACACTATCTACTATTTTGGGTACCTTTATAAGTTAAATTCGAATTATGGCATGTATAGGCTAAAGTATGTTTTGGAATGATGAATTTTGGTTGTGTACAAAGCCATGCGAAAATGGCTAATTAATATGTTTGAATTTAAATATGCTATACATGGTCTATGTTAAATATGGGTATAAGCTGCATGCTGTATATGCTCATTACATAAGGTAAATGTTGGATGTTTGGACAAAGAGTAGTGGTCTTGAAAGGTTTGTGGTTGATTCGACTATGGTAATTCATAGATGAAACATGCTGATGAACTTAATAAACATGTTTTTAATAAGGGAATACTTATGGCTTGGTATTTTTGGATTTAAGATTGTGTTTTAAAAAGGGTTAAAGCTCATAGTGATATATTATTTATTTCGTAAAATGTGAATGTACGAATGGTGTGTGGATAATTGTTTTCATAATTGAACAGTTGACCAACTTGAATGATGTAGATTGTTCAATTATATTTCGGCATGTATGCTTATGAAAATTTAGAAATGGTCTTTATATGATTTATTTAGTAGGAAATGTAATACATGAAATGGACATATCATATGTTGGATTTAATTAAAGTCACGCATGTACACTTGCATCTAAATATGATTATGGTAGTGATGTTGTGATACGCATGAATTTAGTAATGCATACTACCATATCAACCATATAGAAATATGTATATTTAAATCTTCATAAGTGTGATTATTTATGTAAATTTACTAGTTATATATATAAGTTCGCAAATATGTATAACTCATTTATATTAGTCGAATAGACTAGAAAATGAAATGAGTTTATTTATAACCGAAAGTTGATATTACTTGGTAGTAATGTGTGATATATATTTATATATATATTTGAGGTTCGTATAAATTATTATTATACTAGTGCTGCATATATGAAATTGGACTTGTAATATGTATGTTATTAATACATGTGAACAATATTCTCAAATATATTAATGATATGAAATGTTCTAATTAAGAGTGTAATAGCTTTCGATTTAAACCTTAGTCAATTTTCAAGACATATTCATGCGATTATATATATGTTTTTATTTAATTGTTCGGAATTGTATTTTATTCTGTAATGCTTTATGATCCTATTCTGGCGACGGATACGGATTAAAGGTGTTACATTTTATTGGTATCGGAACTACGGTTTAGTCGGCTCAGGGACTAACGTAGCGCGTGTGAGTCTAGCTATACATGCCATAATTATATACTGTGATAGTGTGATGACTTTTGACATTTGAAATGTGCTTTTATATAGTAAATGGATCCCGACAGAGCTGTAGCTGATGATGTCGAGAGCGTAGTGGCTGCTCCCGCGCAAGGGACAGCGTAGGCTGATTCTCGACCAATTTCGAGTGATCAAGAAAGTGAGGCTAAACAAGCCTTCTATCAAATGATGAATGACTAGTTCACCCAATATATCCAGACTAACCCGGCTACACGGCAACCTCCACCCCTGATTAATCCATCTTCCATGCCTGTTGTACCTCAAGTAAGTGATCTGTTGCAATTGAATAGACCACCTTTTGATAAAATCAGAAAACATGGAATTGAAGAGTTTAAAGCTACTGATGATGATGACGCTGAGCGGGCTGAGTTTTGGCTTGATAATACCATCTGTGTGTTTGATGAGCTATCCAATACTCCAGATGAATGTTTGAAATGTGCTATATCCTTGCTTCGAGACACAGCATATCACTGGTGGAATACCCTGGTATCAGTAGTTCTGAGAGAGCAGGTGACCTTGGAATTCTTTCAGATTGAGTTTCGTAAGAAATATATCATTTAGAGATTTATCGATCTCAATCAGAAGCGTAAAGAATTTCTGGAGATGAAACAGGGTCGGATGACAGTGATAGAGTATGAGCAGAAATTTGTGAGACCCAGTCGGTATGCCCGAGAGTGTGTATCTACTGAAGCCATAATGTGTAAAAGATTTGAAGATGGGTTGAATGAAGACATCAAACTGTTAGTTGGCATACTTGAGATAAAAGAGTTCGTGGTACTGGTTGAGCAAGCTTGCAAAGCTAAGAGCTCGGGAAAGAGAAAAAGAAAGCTGATTTTGAAGCTAGAGACTCGCGTAAGAGATCATTTAGTAAGTCAGTCCAGTTAACATCAAAGAAGTCCTGAGATGATTTTAGTCATTCTAGAGCTGCTTCGGGTTGCTCTAGACGGGATTAGAATAGACCACCTGCTAGCTCGAGAGCTACCTCAGTAGCCAGTGTGGGTAATGTTAAATCTAATCAACCTGTGTGTGAGCATTATGGTAAACGACATGCCAGAAATTGCAGATTGCATGATCGGGCCTATTCTAAATGTGGATCAACAGATCATGTCATTCGAGAGTGCCCAGGGTTAGCTAAAGAGAATCCAGTACAAAACACGAGGTCAGGTAATACTGCGGCTCGAGGTAGACCACCGAGAAATACGAGTAATTCGAGTGGCAGTCAGAGAGGAAATAAAAATACAGTAAACAGATCTGGGGCTCGTGCACCTGCCAGAGCCTATGTGATACGTACACGAGAGGAGGTTTCATCCCCAGATGTCATTACTGGTACATTTACTCTTTATGATACTAATGTAATTGCATTGATTGATCGTGGTTCTACTCATTCATATGTGTGTGAGACATTAGTATTCAGCAAGACTCTACCTGTTGAGTCTACTGAGTTTGTAATTAGAATGTCAAACCCTTTGGGTCAGTCTGTTGTGGTCGACAAAGTGTATAGGAATTGTGGTCGACAAAGTGTATAGGAATTGTCCCTTGATGGTTCGAGATCTGTGCTTTCTGGCTGATTTGATGTTGCTTCCATTTGATGAGTTTGACATAATTCTGGGTATGGACTGGTTGACAGTACATGATGCTGTTGTGAACTGCAAGAGTAAGACTATTGATCTACGGAGTCAGAATGATGAGGTTATTCAGATTGAATCTAGTGATTTATATGTCTTATTTGCAGTAATTTCTTCGATGCTAGCTCAGAAATATGTGAGAAAAGGCTGCGAGGCTTACTTTGCATATGTACTTGACAATAAAGTGGCCGAAAAGAACATTGAATCAGTACCTATTGTATGCGAGTATCCAAATGTGCTTCCTGAAGAATTACTAGGTTTGCCACTGATACGGGAGGTAGAGTTTGGTATTGAGTTAATGCCCGGAACGACTCTGATATCCATAGCTCCGTACAGAATGGCACCGACAGAATTAAAAGAACTGAAAGCTCAGTTGTAAGAGTTGACAGATAGAGGTTTCGTACGACCGAGTTTCTCTCCGTGGGGTGCACCTGTGTTATTTTTGAAAAAGAAAGATAGAACTATGAGAATGTGCATCGATTATAGACAGCTTAATAAGGTGACTATAAAGAATAAGTATCTGTTATCGCGGATTGACGATCTATTTGATCAACTAAAAGCGGCTACAGTGTTTTCAAAGATAGATTTGAGATCGGGCTATTATCAGTTGCGAGTTAAGGACTCTGATGTGCCAAAGACTGCTTTCAGAACGAGGTATGGATACTATGAGTTTTTGGTTATGCCATTCAGACTCACTAATGCACCTGCTATTTTCATGGATTTGATGAATCAGATCTTTAGACCGTACCTGGACTGGTTTGTGGTTGTTTTTACAGATGACATTTTGGTCTACTCTCATGATGAAGCTGAACATGCCGAACATTTGAGACTTGTGTGTAGACATTGCGAGATAAGCAGTTGTATGCGAAATTTAGTAAATGTGAGTTCTGGTTAAATGATGTTAGTTTTCTGGGCCATGTAGTATCAGCATCAGGTATTCGGGTTGATCCGAGCAAAATTTTAGCCATAATTGATTGGAAACCTCCGAAGAATGTTTTTGAAGTCCGAAGCTTTCTGGGACTTTCCGGTTATTATAGACGGTTCATGAAATGTTTCTCTATGATTGCAGCTCTGATGATGAAGTTATTGCAGAAATATGTTAAGTTCAAGTGGACAGAGAACTGCCAGAAGAGTTTTGATCAGTTGAAAGCCCTTTTGACCGAAGCTCTAGTGCTAGTTCAGCCAGAATCGGGTAAAGAATTTGTTATTTATAGTGATGCATCTTTGAATGGTTTGGGCTGTGTTTTGATGCAGGAAGGTAAAGTTATAGCTTATGCCTCGAGACAATTGAAACCACATGAAAAGAACTATCCGACACATAACTTAGAATTGGCAGCCATTGTGTTCGCATTAAAAATTTGGCGTCACTATCTGTACGGTAAGAAATCTCATGTTTATTCTGATCATAAAAGCTTGAAGTACTTGATGACTCAGAAAGCTTTGAACTTGAGACAACATCGATGGTTAAAATTGTTAAAAGACTACGAGCTTGTGATTGACTATCACAGAGGAAAGGCTAACGTTGTTGTTGATGCTTTAAGCTGAAAATCACTGTTTGCTTTGCGTGTAATAAATACGAATATGACCATGTCTGATGATGGTTCGATAGTAGCTGAATTGAAAGCTAGACCATTATTTGTTCAAAAAATTTGTGATGCCCAAAAGATTGATAATGAGTTGATTGCAAAATGAACTTAGTGTGAGACAGATGCTGATTCAGAATTCAGAGTTGATGCTGATGACTGTTTGAGATTCAGAGACCGAATATGCGTTCTGAGGAATTTAGAGTTAATTCAGATGATTTTGAATAAAGCTCATAGTAGTCGGTTATCGATTAATGATCTGAAATAGCTTTACTGGTGGCATGGTATGAAACGAGACATTTCTGACTTTGTTGCAAAATGTTTAGTCTGTCAACAAGTAAAAGCTGAACATCAGGTGCCTTTAAGATTACTATAACCTATCATGATACCTGAGTGGAAGTGGGATAGAGTCACGATGAATTTTGTATCTGGTTTATCGTTGACACCGAGCAAGAAAGATGCAGTCTAGGTTGTTGTTGATAGATTGACTAAATCGGCTTATTTTGTTCCGATACGCACAGACTACTCACTTGATAAGCTAGCTGAATTGTATGTTTCTCAGATTGTGAGATTACATGTTGTGCCTATATCTATTGTTTCGGATAGAGATCCGAGGTTTACATCGATGTTTTGGAAGAAACTGTAGGATGCACTAGGTATGAAATTACATTTCAGTACTGCTTTCCATCCGTAAATAGATGACCAGTCTGAATGAATCATTCAGATACTTGAGGATATGTTGAGATTTTGCATTCTCGAGTTTGAAGGTACGTAGGAATGATACCTACCTTTGACTGAATTTGCGTACAATAACAGCTACCAATCGAGTATCAAAATAGAACCTTATGAGGCATTGTACGGTCGTAAATGTCATACGCCATTGTTCTGGATTGAGCTCAGGGAAAATAAGATACATGGGGTTGACTTAATTAGGGAAACTGAACAGAAAGTGAAAGTAATCCGTGAAAGTCTAAAAGTAGCATCGGATCGACAAAAATCTTATGCAGACTTGAAATGTAAACATATAGAGTTTCAGATCAGAGATAAAGTCTTCTTGAAAGTCTCACCGTGGAAGAAAATACTCATATTCAGTCGTAAAGGCAAATTGAGTCCAAGGTTTATTGGGCCGTATGAGGTTATAGAACGTATCGGGTCGGTTGCTTACAGACTTTTGTTGCCACCTGAGTTAGAAAAGATCCACAATGTATTCCACGTTTCAATGCTTTGGAGGTATCGATCTGATTCTTCACATGTGATTAGTCCGTCTGAGATTGAAATTCGGCCTGATATGACCTGCAAAGAAGAACTGATTCGTATTTTGACTCATGAGGTTAAAGAGCTGCGGAATAAAAAGATTTCGTTAGTTAAAGTATTGTGGCATAAGCATGGAGTTGAGGAAGCAACATGGGAGCCAGAGGATACAATGAGAGAATGGTATCCGAACCTATTCACCAGTAAGACTTTCGGGGATGAAAATCCCTAAGGGGGGAGAGTTGTAACAGCCCGATTTAGACCCTAATCAGAATGGTGGTTTCGAGACGATGAATCCGAGTCAGAAAAATATTTAAAAATTATTTTTTGTGTTTATTTTGTGTGAATTTATATTTGTGAAATTTTTGTGATTTAATTTTGTCGTTTAGGTGTCTGATTAAATAAAATGACTTAATCGCGTAAATAGAAAATTTGATAGTTTAAAATATAATGGCCAAAAAGTTAGTGGCTTTTTAAGTTGGATCATCTATGTTGTAAATAGCCCATAAATTATTAGGTGGACGGTAGTGGGTTTATATTATAAGGTTTTGATATAAATTAATTAATGTTTTTTTTTGTAAACTAACATTATAAACTATTATAATGTAACATATATATTATAAAACATAAAATAAAGTTGACATATTTGTTGTAATTGTTCTTCATTGTCGAAGCTAAACAAAATAAAAAGAAAAGAAAGCAAGCTAGGGTTCGGCCAATATTCAAGCTCAATCAAGGTTCGTTTTTGTTTGGTTTTTGATCATTTTTACGTTTTTGAGATCGTTGCTTCGACTACTACAAAACCCAAGCTTTAATTTCTGATTTTGATGAATACTTTGAGTTGTGCCATTGTTGATAATTTGTGATTTCTGTTGTTTGATGATGAAAAATGAAAGATATGTTTTAGATTAATCTATTTTGTATTGGAGTTTTTGATGATTTTGAGTAATTAGGACTTAATTGCAAAAATAATAATTTGAGGGACTAAAATGTGAAATAAATGGAATATATGGACTTGTTTGAGAGTGGGTAAAATTCGGTCCAACATAAGTATAAGGAAATTTTGTGTATTTTGTGTTTTGTGTAATAAGGACTAAATTGTAAAAATTATAAATGTTAGGGGTAAAATAGTAACTTGCCATTGAATGAAAATATGTTTGAATGAGTTTAATTTGAATATGTTTAGATCAAGAACCAAAGAAATCAGATTTGGATTGGGAAAAAACGAAAGTCGTCGGCTAGCTGCCCGATTTCGTTTTGTACCATCCGAGGTAAGTTTATAAGCAAATAGACGTGCTTATTGGTAATTAAATATTATATTTACATGCTGTTATGAAATGCTAGAATTAAAATATGCTATGTCCGAATATGTTTAAATTTGGCTATGACACTTTCGAGTTTGATTCGATCGAGATACGATGTCCGGAAGCCCCGTATAAGCCTTAGGAATAGCTAGGATACATATGTCATGACATATGATTTTGATATATGTGTGCGAGTAAGTCCATGGCATCGATTTATGATTCTGAAATGTGTTTACGAGTAAGACCCTGTCTGGGATAGTGGCATCGATTTGTGGCTACATGTAAGACCACGTCTAGGACGTTGGCATTGTATGATTTATGTGATCATCCAAGTGTCTTATCCAATTCCAAATAGTTCATCAGGAAAAGGTAAATCATGTACGGATTGTATATTACAAGCTAAATGGTCAGGTATGAGTTAACTTGATATCTATTTAAGACAAGGTAAGAAAGTACTATGAATATGTGCTATAAATCATTTATAATTCAAGAGAAGAATCCATGTGTATTTGGTATGTGTATTCGGCTTATGAATGAATAATTCGCGTAGTATTGAAATGTTATTTAATATGTGTATATATGTAAGATTTGTATATTCGGCTACTTAAGTATTATGTATTCATGATATGTTATTAGTTGATTTTTAGGTTGCATAAAAGAACAAATGGATGTGTGGTTATTATGAACTTTAGGTTTGGAAGTTGATTTATATTGCATTAAACAATTATATATGTATTCGGCATAGGTGGTTAATAATGTTAATGCAATTTTTTTAGTTAATATGAGTCAATTATGATAATGAGTAGTTTATTTGCTTATGACTTACTAAGCTAAAATAGCTTACTATGTGCATATTTGTTTTGTTTTATAGATTTTGGAAATCAAGTTACAAGCTCAGGGATCGTCTGCGAAGTTCATCACACTATCTACTATTTTGGGTACCTTTATAAGTTAAACTCAAATTATGGCATGTATAGGCTAAAGTATGTTTTGGAATGATGAATTTTCGTTGTGTACAAAGCCATGCAAAAATGGCTAATTAATATATTTGAATTTAGATATGTGGTACATGGTCTATGTTAATTATGAGTATAAGCTGCATGTTGTATATGCTCATTACGTAAGGTAAATGTTGGATGTTTGGACAAAGAGTAGTGGTCTTGAAAGGTTTGTGGTTGATTTGACTATGGTAATTCATAGATGAAACATGCTCATGAGCTTAGTAAACATGTTTTTAATAAGGGAATACTTATGGCTTGGTATTTTTGGATTTAAGATTGGGTTTTAAAAAGGGATAAAGCTTATAGTGATATATTATTTATTTTGTAAAATGTGAATGTACGAATGGTGTGTAGATAATTGTTTTCATAATTGAACAGTTGACCAACTTGAATGATGTATATTGTTCAATTATATTTCGGCATGTATGCTCATGAAAATTTAGAAATGGTCTTTATATGATTTATTTAGTAGGAAATGTAATACATGAAATGGACATATCATATGTTGGATTTAATTAAAACCATGCATGTGCACTTGCATCTAAATATTTAAATCTTCATAAGTGTGATTATTTATGTAAATTTACTATTTATATATATATAAGTTCACAAATTTGTATAACTCATTTATATTAGCCGAATAGACTAGAAAATGAAATGAGTTTATTTATAATCGAAAGTTGATATTACTTGGTAGTAATGTGTGATATATATATTTATATATAAATTTGAGGTTCGTATAAATTATTATTATTATACTAGTGCTACATATATGAAATTGTACTTGTAATATGCATGTTATTAATACATGTGAATGATATTCTCAAATATATTAATGATATGAAATGTTCTAATTAAGAGTGTAATAGCTTTCGATTTAAACCTTAGTCAATTTTCGAGACATATTCATGCGATTATATAAATGTTTTTATTTAATTGTTCGGAATTGTATTTTATTCTGTAATGCCTTATGATCCTATTCCGGCGACGGATACGGATTAAAGGTGTTACATTCACCATTGATATGCAGTGTCTCTCAACAAGGATACATTGCGTTTAATGCACTCTTCGGGTGTACACGACAACTTATCAAATACTTTGCTTGTATTTCCTAGCCAGAATTCAGCTCTCCTGGGATCATCATCAACTGTAGCCTTGAAATCTTCAGCCCCATGCTTATGAATTTTATCAACTGGCAGCTTGCTCAATTGTATAGGATCAATAACTTGACGAACTATAGGGATTGGTTGAGGAATTGGCAGGGGTGGAGGTTGTTGAGCAGCCAGATTTGTCTGGACATATTGAGTGAACCACTCGTTCATCATTTGGAAAAAGGCTTCTTTAGCCTCACCTCCGTGACTACTCGACACGAATGTAGATTCAGAAGGCGCTGTCCCTTGAGCGAGAGCTAGCGCATTACCCTCAATATCATCTGCTACAGCTCGTTCGGGATCCACTACTATATGAAAACATAGTTTATAATGTCAGGAATCATCACACTATCACAGGTTATATATGGCATGTATAGCTAGACTCTCACACACGCTATGTTAGTCCTAGAACTGACTAAACCGTAGCTCTGATACAATAAATGTGACACCCCTCACCCGTATTCAACTTTGAAATAGGGTAACAAAGCACTACCAGACTTACAAAACAATTAAACATCTATCTAGCATACATTTTCTCAATTCAAGTATTCATCATTCAGTCTCAATCAATTTGTCTCTTATACGAGCCTATGAGGCCTTAAACATGCTTTGAGAGTGGTTCGGGACTAAATCGATAACTCAAGAAACTTTCACAAAACTTTGAAAATTATTCTCCAAAATGGGGGACACAAGCCCATGTGGCCAGGCCGTGTGTCTCACACAGCCACCAGACACGCCCGTGTCACAAGCCATGTGGACATTCAAAATGGGAGCACATGGCCGTGTCCCAACCTGTGTCTGACCCTGTGTAACTCTCTGACTTGGGTCACACAGCCAACACACATGCCCGTGTGGCTAGCCTGTGTGTGCTAAAAATGGCACGCCCGTGTGCCAGGTCGTGTGCTAGGCCATCCCAAACTGTAGGGTATATTGAATTATGCCACACAGCCAAGTCACATACCCGTTTGTGAGGTCGTGTGGAACATACTCACTTGTTTTCAAATTCAACACTAGGGGACAACATGATCGTGTGTCACACACGGCTGAGACACACGCTCGTGTCTCTGCCCGTGTGGATAAAAATAGGCTATTTACCTAACCACTTTGCCACCCATTTTGCACATACCTATACAAACTTAAATAGTTCCATTTCAAGACGCAAATTAGTAGCCAAATATCATCAACAATATTCAAATCATACCATTTCATTACCTACCATACAAGTCACAAATATGTCACAATTTGCCATCTAACTACACACCTAATTTGTAACACCCTAAACCCGGCCTAGACGTTTGACCGAATCTGACGTGCCACATCAAAGCGTAAAAAAAAATTTACATTTTTGATCTAGAAAAACTTACTTAGTGTTTTAAAGGATAATTTTGTTATAGGTTAAAAAGAACGGAAGCTGTGCACCAGGTAGGAAACCGAAAAAGAGGAGGTGAGTCCATCAGACTGCTTAAGTACCAAGCTCCCTTCGGATCCAATCCTAAACATGCACAACACCGTTGCCACACCTTAACTTAGTGTATATTCTTAGGAAACCTATTCGATTAAGTCCATTTTAAGAAAAGTGATTAATTTTGAAAAACGTTTTCGTTGCAGAAGTTTTGCTTTGTTGTCGTGAAATTTTGAAAACAGTTATTATTTTTGAAAACATGCCCTAAAGCTAATCAGTTTCAGCGATTAAGATAATATCATATCTATTCTAGTAAAACATATTAAAACATATTACAACTTAAAACCCAAATCAAAAAAGTAAATGAAAAGGTGTCCAATTCACCAGAAGAAAACCAAATTTCTAGAACGTGTGGCCACTCCGAATCCCTCACAGCTCCAAGCCCACTATGGTTGGGGATTACCTGCGTGGATGAAAATAAGGGGTGAGTTTGGAAACTCAGTGTGTAAAATAACCCAACCATAGTCTATATCAGCTCAAACCACAGAAACAGATTAAGTTGGCCTTAGCCCAGAACAGATTTCAGAATGAAGCCCATAGGCCAATAACGAGCGAGTAACAGATATTACATGTTTATGCGTAAAACCCAACCATATCCAACCGTATACACCTCGTACCAACCTTACACCATGTGGGAGACTACTCGACCCACCCAACCGCACCCCACACGCCACAAAATTTGCAGCATGGTTGTCGAAAGCAGAATAACGTGTGAGTCACCAATCTGAGATAATCGTGGTAGAGCCACTAGAACAGATAATTGTGGCAGAGCCACCAGATCAGATAGTTGTGGCATAGCTACCAGGACGCTTCCTCCATAAATATAACCCATGTTCCCACGCAACAGATATACATATCATGGCATACATTATACAGAATCAGATCATCATGCTTTTTAGTCAAAATTAACCCTAGGGGTATAATGGTCATTTTACACCTAAGGGTATAATGGTAATTTTTCATACTTAAGGTATTCTAGTAATTTAACTATTTTAGGGTTTTCATGCATATTTCTACCATTTACGTGTTAACAGAAACACTTACCGAGCGTCCTTACCGTATTGGGCCCGTTGGCCCATTAACCCGATTTTGGCCCATTATGCCCAAATATATCGAAGTGCACGAAATCGCGCGCACTACAGTCTTATCACTTTAGATTACCGAATATGTTACTCAATCTATCTCATGACATTCGCACACCCGCAAGTTCACAAAATACCGATTTTTTAGGATTTCAGCTTTTCGGCTTTTGCCGATCTAGTCTATGAGAGGGTGTCAGTTACACACCTGTTTGCGATGAAACGCTGACGAGTTCCACACACGAGTTGCTTATAGTCAATTACTAATATGTTAACGATGGACCATAACAACATATATACAAATCTCCTTACCATAAGTCGGCCATTAACACTTTAGGCACTAGAGATCCTACCATTGCCGAAACTAGCGACTAGATCTAGATCCAGTCGTTCTGCTTGTCCAAGTCTTCAATCAGCAGCCTCTAGATCACACTAACATCATAACAAAACAATTTTCACAACCCTTAGATCCATAAGGCCCAATAGATAGCCTATCTAAGCCTTTAGGGATTTCGGCTTTTCCAAATCCCGTAATAAAAATAGATTTGAGTACTTACCACCGGTTCTTTCAATCAACGATTCCACCTTAGTTCCTATTCAAATCTGACGCAGATCAATCCCTCAAATATTAACAGAAATCGAATCTTTAATGGTCTAAAAATTTGGCTATGCCCCTGTGACTATGGTGTTTTCAGCTTTTTGAAACAGTGAAGAAAAGATGATTAGATATGGGGGTTTTTGCAATGTTGATGTCGACAGAGGTTGGGATTTAGAGGGTGTGAAAATTGGCTAGGAAAGATGAAAGAAAAATAGGAGAAGTTGGCTAGGAGAAATCGACACAAGCAATAGGTTTTCAGGATTTCGGCTTTTATGGCAGTCGGCTATAAGGGCTTAGAAACGAATGGAATGTAAAGGTAGAATGGTAGGAAGGTTCGGCTAGGGAGAAAAGAAAAAAAAAGAAGAAGAAAAGAGAATAGGAGAAGAGAAGAGAAAGAAAAAGAGAAAAGAATTGTCAGAACAAAAGTCGAATTTTCCCCCCTTACTAGCCGAATTTCCCCTATACTAGAAACCCTTGGCCGGCCAACTCTTGCTCCTCAAGAGTCCACCATTCGGCTAATTCTGGACTCCCTAATCAGCTCCTAAATCTTCTCCCTTATCCCCTCCTTACTCAATCTCCTGAGCAGCTTAAACTCTTCCTAACAGAGTTCCACTTGAGTTCCATTACATCCATTTTCGGTACATAAAAATAATAGTATAACTTTCTTACCTTGTGACTTGAACCCTAGCTCCCCCTAATCATCCACACGCCATTTTTTTAGCCCCCTAGAGGCGTCACATGCCACTTTGCCACATGCCTTCTTGTGGCTTATTTTACCCATTAAATTTTAAAAGTCCAAATTCCCAGAACCCCTTTTCCCTTTTGAATTAAAATTAGTTAAATCTACCAGTTCTTAACTTAGACTTGGGCCTTCTAAAGGCCCACTAACATACTCCGACCTACATCAAGCAATCAAAACATGAAATCCTAAAATTTTCCAAAACTCACAGAAATCTCAAAAATCGCAAAAATTAGGGCGTTACAACTCTACCCTCCTTAAAGAAATTTCGTCCTCGAAATTTACCTGATCCAAACAGATGAGGGTATTGTTGCTGCATCGCCTCTTCTGGCTCCCAAGTAGCTTCCTCTCTGCCATGATTACGCCAAAGCACTTTTACTAAAGGAATAGATTTCCTTCTTAACACCTTGACATCTCGGTCCAATATCTGCACAGGCTCTTCCTTGAATGTCAAATCAGGCTGCACCTCAATCTCTGCAACTGGCACGACATGAGTAGGGTCAGAACGATAACGTCTTAACATGGAGACATGAAAAACATCGTGAATCCTGTCTAACTCTGGAGGTAATTCCAATTGATATGCCACTGGTCCTACTCGCTTCAAAACTCGATAAGGCCCAATGAACCGCAAACTCAACTTGCCCTTCTTACCAAAGCTTAATATCTTCTTCCAAGGAGAAACCTTCAAGAATACCATATCACCTACTGAGTACTCAATCTCCTTACGCTTCAAATCCACATACGACTTTTGCCTATCAGATGCTTCTTTTAACCGATCTCTGATTACTTTAACCTTATCTTTAGTATCAGCTACCAACTCAGGTCCAAGAACCTGTCGCTCTCCCAGTTCGGTCCAACAACTAGGAGTTCGGCACCTTCGCCCATAGAGCGCTTCATACGGTGCCATTCAAATACTCGCCTGATAGCTGTTGTTGTACGCAAACTCTGCCAATGGCAAGTAATCCTCCCAACTACCTCAGAAGTCAATAACGCATCCCCTCAACATGTCCTCCAGAATCTAAATAACCCTTTCTGACTAACCATCAGTCTGGGGATGAAAAGCTGTACTAAAGTTCAATCACGTCCCCAACGCTTCATGTAACTTTTGCCAAAATCGAGATGTAAATCTGGGATATCGGTCAGAAATAATTGAAACTAAGACACCATGAAGTCGCACGATCTCCGCCACATACAACTTGGCTAACTTGTAAAGTGAATAATCAGTGTGGACAGGTATGAAATGAGCCGATTTGGTCAATCTATCCACAATCACCAAAACTGAGTCTTTCTTTGTTGGTGTCAAGGGTAACCCACTCTCAAAGTCTATGGTTACCCTCTCTCACTTCCAAAGTGGTATCTTTACTGGCTGTAAAAGTCCAGAAGGTAGTTGATGCTCAGCCTTCACTTGCTGGCATGTCAAACATTTCCCCACAAACTCTATTACTTCTCGTTTAAGTCCAGGCCACCAATACAATTCTCGCAAGTCGTGATACAACTTATTCCCTCCAGGATGCATAGCACAATGTCCCTTATGAGGTTCCTTCAATATTGACTGCCTCAAGTCACAGTCCTTCGAAACACAAATTATCCCTCGGAAACATAGAACTCCTTCGCTATTCAACCCAAACTCAGAAGTTTCCCCTTCCTTAACTTGTTGGAAACGAGTAACCAAAGACTCATCTCTCAACCAACAGACTACCATCATCATACAGACTCAGACGAGCAAACATTGCTCTCAGATCAGATACAGCTCTTCGACTTAGAGCATCGGCTACCACATTAGCCTTGCCTGGGTAGTACTCAATCGAACAATCATAATCCTTAAGCAACTCTATCCATCTCCTTTTCCTAAGATTTAGCTCCTTCTGAGTCAACAAATACTTGAGACTCTTATGGTCTGTGTATATAACACACCTTTCTCCGTACAAGTAGTCTCTAAATCTTAAGTGAAAAGATTACTACTGCCAATTCCAAATCATGAGTAGGATAGTTTCCTTCATGAGGCTTAAGCTGTCGTGATGCATAAGCAACCACCTTACCCTCTTGCATCAACACATAGCCCAAACCCACATGTGATGCGTCACTGTACACAGTAAAATCCTTCCCAGACTCCGGCTGAATTAATACAGGTGCTTCAGTCAAAACTTTCTTCATCTTCTCAAAAGCTTCCTGCTGCTTCTCTGTCCAAACAAATGGTACTCCTTTCCTTATGAGTTTTGTCAAAGGCGCTGCCATCACAGAAAAACCTTCCACAAACCTTCTGTAGTATCCTGCCAACCCTAGGAAACTCTAAATTTCTGACACCGACCTAGGTGGCTTCCATTCCAAAATTGCTTCAATCTTTCGAGGGTCCACCTTGATCCCCTCAGCAGAGACAACATGCCCTAAGAAGGTTACCTCCCTCAACCAGAATTCACACTTGCTGAATTTCGCATAGAGTTCCTTCTCCCTCAACACTTATAGCACGATGCGAAGATGCTCATCATGCTTCTCCTTAGTTTCAGAGTATATCAGAATATCATCAATAAAGACGACTACGAATCGATCCAAGAATGGTTGGAATAAACGATTCATCAGATCCATAAACGCTGTAGGAGCGTTCATCAGTCCAAATGGCATAACCAAGAACTCGTAATGACCATACCGAGTCCTAAATACCATCTTATGAATATCTGCCTCTTTGACCCTTAACTGATGATATCCAGATCGAAGATCAATCTTGGAAAATACAGAAGCTCCTCTAAGCTGGTCAAACAGATCATCAATTCTTGGCATAGGGTACTTATTCTTAATCGTTAGTTTGTTCAATTGGCGATAATCAAAACACATCTGCATCGTCCCATCCTTCTTTTTCACGATTAGCACTGGTGCTCCCCATGGAGACATACTTGGCCTAATAAAGCCCCTATCCAACAACTCTTGAATTTGTGCTTTTAACTCCACTAACTCTTTCAGTGCCATCCTATACGGTGCGATAGACACTGGTGCCGTTCCAGGCAGAAAGTCGATTCCAAACTCGACTTCTCGATTCGGAGGCAATCCTGAAAGCTCCTCTAGAAAGACATCTTGGAACTCCTTAACGGTCTTAACGTTATCCACCATCAGTCCCTCAGCTTCTGACTGACTTACAAATGCCAAATAGGCCTCACAACCCTTACGGATCCACTTTTCGACTCTCAATGCCGACACCACATTGGACAAATAATCCCTTCGTTCACCTATCACCATAACCTCCTCACCCTCCGTGGTCCTTAACACCATTTGCTTAGCAGCACAATTTAGAGTTGCCCTATGCTTAACCAGCCAGTCCATTCCCAGAATGAGGTCGAATTCTCTAAACGGTAACTCCATCAAGTCTCCAGAGAAAATATTATCTTGGGTTTCTAAGGGCACATCCCTATACAGTTTGTCTACCCTAACCAAGTGACCCAAAGGACTTAGTACAGATACCCCACTCACAATCTTCTCAGAGTGCACACCCAACGACCCAGATATGGCATATGCAACATACGAATGAATGGATCCAATATCAACCACGGCAGTATACGGCATGCTAGAAACTAAGAACGTACCAGTTATGACATCGGGTGCATCGCCCTCCTCTCGACGACGAGCTGCATACACCAATGTTGGCTGTCGAGCCTCAGCATTTTCGGTACCCCTGCCAGGTGCCCCTCGACCTCGACCATTTCTATTTCTGCCCCTACCTTGTCCATGTCCTCTCGGTGGTTGTGGTCTACCTCTCACTGGTTGAGCAACCCTCTATTCAGCAACTTGAACCTGATCTATTTTTTGATGACAGTCTTTGACTCTATGCTCTATAGACCCGTATCGGAAACAAGCACCGGAATGTTTCCTACACTCGTCTAGATGTACCTTGTCACAGTCCCCACAGATTGGTGGTCTAACAACTTTCATCAGAACTGCTCGAACTGGCTCCTCCACTCTTACTCTCTTGACAATCCTATTTGCACCACCCGAAGGTCCTGAATCCTTTCGAAAATGTTTTCGATCCTTCTCACGATTCTGCCTCTCCGCACGCTTCACTTCCTCAGCTATCTTAGCTTTCTCCACCAAAATTGCGAAGTCATGCTCCCTCTGTGGAGCAATCAGCACCTTAAGCTCATCTCTAATACCATCCTCGAAGCGCACACTACGCTCATACTCTTTAGCGACTATCCCCACAGCATACCGGCTCAGCCGTAGAAACTCTGCCTCGTACTCCGCAATCGTCTTACCTCCCTGAACCAGATTTAAGAATTCTTTCCTGCGGGAGTCCACATAACTCACCCCAACATATTTCCCCTTAAAGGTTGTCTTAAACAACTCCCATGTTACCCTATCAGTTGGGGTCCAATCTCTCACAGTGAGCCACCACTGATAAGCCTCGTCCCGAAGCAACGATACAGCTCCCTTTAGCTTCTGCTCCACAGAGCAGTCCAAATCATCCATAATATATTACGTGGCCTCTAACCAATATTCTGCCACATTCGGGGCTACACCAGATATGCCCCTAAAAATCTCTGCTCCATTAGTCCGGAGTCGCTTAGAAATAGATCCTCAAATCCCGTTGCCTGTACGTGCCCCGGTAACCCTTTTCAAAACACGAAGCATTGCCTGAGACAGAGCATCATCCCCGACACCACGATCATGAGACTTCACTTCTATTGCCGGTGGTATCGGTGCATCTGCCACTGACATATGCCCTGAAGAAGAAGATCCCACTCGAGCACTACCTCGGCCACATCCACAGCTTCTTCCACGAGCCACTCTCGTACTCATATCGAATTATCTGATTTTGAATTTTTATACATCAATTAAATATTCCAGTGTTTACTACATATGTTTTATGAACAGACACTAATTCAGAGTTTGTTTTTCGCAGAATCAAAGTCTAGCTATAGTCTCAGTCTATTACCAAAATTTCCTATAGTTTCAGTTTCATCCTACTAGATTATCCTAATAGGGTTTTAGTACAGACAGATAATTCAGAGAAATACTCAGAAAAGTTCAGAATAATACTTACAAACTTGGGCCGGATATTCGGGTGCCACCTTCCTGGAATCTAAATTTTAGATACCGAGTTTTGCAATCTTTATAAAAATTTTGTTTTTGAAAATCTTTGTTTTTTTAAACCCATTCCACAGCCGAGTTGTTGCAATTGGGCTCTGATACCACTAAATGTAACACCCTAAACCCGGCATAGACATTTGACCGAATCTAACGTGCCACATCGAAGCGTAAAAAAAACATTTTATATTTTTGATCTAGAAAAACTTACTTAGTGTTTTAAAGGATAATTTCGTTATAGGTTAAAGTGAATAGAAGCTGTGCACCAGGTAAGAAACCGAAAAAGAGGAGGTGAGTCCATCGGACTGCTTAAGTACCAAGCTCTCTTCAGATCCAATCCTAGACATGCACACCACCGTTGCCACACCTTAACTTAGTGTATATTCTTAGGAAACCTATTCGATTAAGTCCATTTTAAGAAAAGTGATTAATTTTGGAAAAAATTTTCGTTGCAAAAGTTTTGTTTTGTTGTCGTGATATTTTGAAAACAATTACTGTTTTTGAAAACACGCCCTAAAGCTAATCAGTTTCAGCGATTAAGATAATATCATATCTATTGTAGTAAAACATATTAAAATAATTTAAAATCATTAAAGTGGCCTTATTAAAACTTAAAACCCAAATCATAAAAGTAAATGAAAAGATGTCCAATTCACCAGAAGAAAACCAAATTTACAGAACGTGTGGCCACTCCGAATCACTCACAGCTCCAAGCCTACTATGGTTGGGGATTACCTGCGTGGATGAAAATAAGGGGTGAGTTTGGAAACTAAGTGTGTAAAATAACCCAACCATAGTCTATATCAGCTCAAACCACAGAAACAGATTAAGTTGGCCTTAGCCCAAAACAGATTTCAGAATGAAGCCCATAGGCCCATAAAATAACAGAACAGATATTACATGTTTATGCAGAAACACAACCATATCCAACCGTATACACCCCCGTACCAACCTTACACCATGTGGGGAGACTGCTCGACCCACCCAACCGCTACATGCCATAGAATTTGCAGCATGGCTGCTAGAAACAGATAATGTGATAGAGTCACCAGATGCAGATAATCGTGGCAGAGCCACTAGAACAGATAATTGTGGCAGAGCCACCAGATCAGATAGTTGTGGCATAGCCACCAGGACACTTCCTCCATAAATATAACCCATGTTCCCATGCAATAGATATACAAGTCATGGCATACAACATACAGAATCAGATCATCATGCATTTCAGTCAAAAATCAACCTTAGGGGTATAATAGTCATTTTGCACCTAAGGCTATAATAGTAATTTCCATACTTAGGGGTATTCTAGTAATTTAACTATTTAAGGGTTTTCATGCATATTCCAGTCATTTACGTACTAACAGAAACACTTACCGAGTGTTCTTACCGAATTGGGCCCGTTGGCCCATTATCCCGATTTTGGCCTATTAAGCACAAATATATCAAAGTGCACGTAATCGCGCACTCTGCAGTCTTATCACTTTAGATTACCGAATATGTTAATCAATCTATCTCACGAGCATTTGCACACTCTCAAGTTCACAAAATATTGGCTTTTCGGCATTTCAGCTTTTCGACTTTTGCCGATCTAGTCTATGAGAGGGTGTCAGTTACACACCTGTTTGCGACGAAATGCTAACGAGTTCCACATACGACTTGCCTACAATCAATTACTAATACGTTAACGATGAATCCATAACAACTTATATACAAATCTCTTTACCATAAGTCAGCCGTTAACACTTTAGGCACTAGAGATCCTACCTTTGCCGAAACTAGCGACTAGATCTAGATCCAGTCGTTTCGCTTGTCCAAGTCTTTGATCAGTAGCCTCTAGATCACACTAACATCATAAAAAAACAATTGTCACAACCCTTAGAGCCATAAGGCCCAATCGACAGCCTCCCTAAGCCTTTAGGGATTTCAGCTTTTCTAAATCCCATAATAAAAATAGATTTGAGTACTTACCATCGGTTCTTTCAATCAACGATTCCACCTTAGTTCCTATTCAAATCTGACGCAGATCAATCCCTCAAATGTTAACAGAAATTGAATCTTTAATTGTCTAAAGATTCGGCTATGCCCCTGTGATTATGGTGTTTTCGGCTTTTTGAAACAGTGAAGAAAAGATGATTAGATACGGAGGTTTTTGCAATGTTGATGCCGATAGAGGTTGGGATTTAGAGGGTGTAGAAATCGACCAGGAAAGATGAAAGAAAAATAGAAGAAGTTGGCTAGGGGAAATCGACACAAGCAACAGGTTTTTGGGATCTCAGCTTTTATGGCAATCGGCTATAAGGGCTTAGAAACGAATGGAATGGAAAGGTAGAATGGTACGAAGGTTCGAGTAGGGAGAAAAGAAAAAAAAAGAAGAAGAAAAGAGAATAGGAGAAGAGAGGAGAAAGAGAAAGAGAAAAGAATTGTCAAAACAAAAGCTAAATTTTTCCCCCTTACTAGCCGAATTTCCCCTATACTAAAAACCCTTGGCCGGCCAACTCTTGCTCCTCAAGAGTCCACCATTCGGCCAATTCTGCACTCCCTAATCAGCTCCTAAATCTTCTCCCTTATCCTCTCCTTACTCAATCTCCTGAGCAGCTTAAACTCTTCCTAACAGAGTTCCACTTGAGTTCCATTACATCCCTTTTTTGTACATAAAAATAATACTATAACTTGCTTACCTTGTGACTTGAACCCTAGCTCCCCCTAATCATCCACACGCCACTTTTTTAGCCCCCTAGTGGCGTCACATGCCATTTTGCCACATGCCTTCTTGTGGCTTATTTTACCCATTAAATTTTAAAAGCCCAAATTACCAGAACCCCTGTTCCCTTTCAAATTAAGATTAGTTAAATCTATTGGTTTTTAACTTAGACTTGACATACTCAGACCTACATCAAGCAGTCAAAACACAGGAATCTTAAAATTCACCAAGAATCACAGAAATCCTGAAAATCCCGAAAATTGTGGCGTTACATAATTCACATATACAATTCAATTTACTAAACCATTCAAAACATGCATTATCATTCACCAATTCTCAAGCACATAACTTTCCAAATTATCAACCCTTTTAGCAATCAAATTACCTAATATCATTAAGCATTATAAATTCAACCTCATCATACAATATAGGTCAATTACCAAACTCAAAATAGAACCATTTACACATTTATAAACATCATCAAATTCATTATCATAAGCCAACTCAAATGGCCAAAATACATGTTCATAAATCATACCAAAATGACTCAAGCCTATACATGGCATATACCATATATACATAACTTCAAAAGTACCAAAATAGATAACTGATAGTGCGATGAAGTCTTTAATGATCCCTGAATCCAAGCTAGCTTCGAAATACTATAAAACATGGAAAAATAAACAAAGTAAGCTATAAAGCTTAGTAAGTTCGTATGTAAATATGAAATAATCTTATCATTCATTAATATTTCTAAATAGATAACATAAATTGCATTAAAGCATCAATCACTAAGTTAACATAAAGTTCTCAACTTCCATTAGTACGTTATTCAAATAATTTTTTGTACATACCTGTACCGATACTTATCTATTTCTCACCAATTCACTTATCAAATCACTCCGAGTTTATAAATACTTACGGTACGAGTACATTGATTTTCCGATGCTATAGTCCAACTATGGTCTTACAGATACATTGCCATGGCCCTGCAGTGGTCTTACATTCACATGCAATAGCCCGGTTATGGTCTTATTATCCGATTGCCATAGCCCAGCTATGGTCTTAATTGGCAACTCGCCTTACTTAAATCGTACATTTAATTTGAAATCTTCCAAATTTTACCAATAAGATAAATACAATCACAATACATCCATCAATTAAATAAATGCACATTTAAGTTCAATTATATGAACTTACCTCGTGCACGAAAATGACGAAACAGACTGACTATTCAATTACTTTGCTTTTTCCCTAATCTAAGTTTGAATTCCTCTATTCTTTATCTATAAGTAATCAAAATCAGCTTATTTATTCCTCTATTTATTCAATTCAATCCAAAATATACATTTGATCTAGTTTACATATTAGCCCCTAAACTTTTACATTTTTACAATTTAGTCATTATTACACAAAATCACAAAGTCATGAAATTCAAGACTAATCCATGCTAGCCGAATTACCATTATGCCTCTAGCACCCCATATTTTTATTTATTTTACATTTTAACCACAATGTTTTAACATTTCTCAATTTAATCCCTATTTTGCATTTTCACTAAAAATCACTTAACAAAACTTGTATATTTATCAACAAGCATTTATAATCTATTAAGAAACTTCAAAATACACATGTATTCATCAATGGCCTCATTCAAAATCTTTAACAGATTTGCAAAATAGTCCCAGAGCTAGCCAGTACTAGTTGCAACGATCTCAAAAACATAGAAATCATTAAAAACGGGACAAAATACATACCAAAATAGCCAAGTGAAGTTGTCAAAATTTTGAAAGCTTGAAAGTGGGTTTCTTTCCCTTATACAATCGGTTGGAGAAGATAATGATAATATAAAACATTTTTTTATTTTTTATTAATTAATTAAATTACCTTTTTAACCTTAATAACATTTAATAATTACACCAGATACCACTCCACTATCATCCATTAACTCTAAAATGGGATAATTACCACTTAAGGACCTTTACTTTAAGGTTCCATAGCTATTTAATACCTTTATCTAATAGAACATCACTTTTACATTTTACGCGATTTAGTCCTTTTTATCAAATTGACCAATCAAATGATATCATATTGTAAACATTAAAATAATAATAAAATTATTATTCTAACCTCAAATTTGTGGTTTCAAAACCACTATTTTGATTTGACAAAAAACGGGCTGTTATAACTCTCCCCCTTAGGGATTTTCATCCCCAAAAATCTTATCGGTGAAAAGGTTAGGGTACTATTTTCTCATAGCTTCCTCAGGCTCCCACGTAGCCTCTTCAACACAATAAAGTTGCCATAAGACTTTTACTAAAGCTATGCGTTTATTTCTTAACTCTTTGATCTCTTGAGGTAAAACTTTGACTAGTTATTCATTGTACGTCATATCAGGTTGAATTTCAATCTCTGACGAAGAAATCACATGTGATGGATCAGATCTATATCGGTGTAACATCGATACATGAAACACATTACTGATTTTCTCTAACTCTGATAGTAGAGCTAATCGATATGCCACTGGCCCTATTCTTTCAATGATTTCATACGGCCCGATGAAACACGGAATCAACTTGCCTTTGTGACCAAAATGAAGAATTTTCTTAGATGGGGATACTTTTAGAAACACTTTTTCACCGATCTAAAATTCAATATCTTTTCATTTCAAATCTGCATATGATTCATGTCGATATGAAGCTACTTTTAAACAGTCGCGAATTACTTTCACTTTCTCTAACCAAATCAACCCCTTGAATCTGTTTCTCATTAAGTTTGGTCCGATACAATGGTGTTCAGCATTTACGTCCAAACAATGCTTCGTACGGTGCCATCTTTATGCTCGATTGAAAGTTGTTATTATATACGAATTCAACCAATGGTATATATTTCTCCAGCTGCCTTCAAATTCTAAACCACAACATTGAAGCTTATCTTTGAGAATCTGAATTACTCTCTCAGACTGACCGTCTATTTGTGGATGAAATGTTGTACTAAAATTTAATCTCGTACGAAGTGCTTCTTGCAATTTCTTCCAAAATCGTGATGTGAACTTCGAATCTCTATCCGAAATAATCGAAACTGGCACCCTGTGCAGGCTAACAATCTTAGATAAATACAATTCAGCCAATTTATCAAGTGAATAGTCTATACGTATTGGAATGAAATGTGTAGACTTCTTTAATCGATCTACAACAATGCATCTTTCTTTTTCAGAGATATACAGATAAACAACCACTATGTGCTTCATTTAGAATCTTCCGAATAAGCTCGGGATTTCTCGGTACACAGATTCTACCTTGAAACATCAAACAATCATCAAATCTGATTTGATACTCTGAATCAGAAGTCGACTCACATTGAGCTTGTTTAACTTGCAATTCATTATCGCATTTCTGGGCTTCACAGATTTGCTAAAGAAATAATGGTCTTGTAACACCCCAAACCTGGCCTAGACGTTATGGCCAAATCTGGCGTGTCACATTGAAGTGTTTTTTGAAAACCACGTTTTCATTAAAACCCTTCTTATTTAAAAAAGATCTAAAATTATTAATTTTATTCCCCAAATTCCTTTTTTGGTTGCGAAAGCTAATTTTAAAAGTAATTGATTTACGAAAACGTGATGTCTAAAAGTTAAGTCCCTAAACCATTTCAAAAATGTTGCGAAAATGTAGTGTTTGAAAATAATTATTGTTTTGGAAAAACCATGTCCTACTTCCAACAGATATTAAACATACTAAATAAATTTCCCAAATAAAAATTTAAGAAAATAAAGAGGCCTTATTACAACCCAAATCAAAACCAATGTGCTTAACTAAATAAATGAAATAGAAGAACATATGCAATTGTGTGGTCGTCTCTGAGTCCCTCTCCGACACCGATCCACCTAACATTGGGGATTACCTGCACAGTTAATAAATAGGGTGAGTTTATGAAAACTCAATGTGTAATCCCCTTACTAGAGTAACAGTCAGTAAACAAAAATAGAAACAGTCTGGGCCAGAGCCCTTTAACAGTGACAGTACAGTCTAGTTCAGAGCATACGTGGGCCAAAGCCCATTACAATATCATTTGGGTCACAACCCATAACAGAATCAATTGGGCTTAGCCCATCTCAGTAACAAAACAGAATGTGTGAATCGATGGATGCGTGCTATCCCATCTAACCCTGCACTTTCCTCTGTCCAACCCTGCACTACCTGTAGGGAATAACTCACCCACGCCGTCCCTACACTTACAATGTTAGCACCAGTTGCAGCACTAACCGAAATCGCAGCAAAGCTGCTAGTATATATACGACTTTAAGCCTTCAGTAGTGGTATTACAATTGGCACAAAGCCAACGGTAACTGTAATAAGTTTGGCACATAGCCACCAGCAGTAGTACTATAATCAGCACACAACCTTGGGTAAACATGATTGACACAGAGTCATCAATAATTATGATAGGAACATAGCCACTGGTAAATACGATTTGCACAAAGGCATAATCAACATAACACAGAGCCATATTTAGGTTGGCATAGAGCCATAACCAGATTAAGCGGCACTAAGCTGTCCATTGGTCCACAGTCGTCTTGTGCGACCTGTGCGACCTTAACAGATCAATAATGGATCCACAGTAGTCTCGTATGACCCATGCGATCCTATCAGAACTTCGTCCGTATCAATATCCCAACCCCATGCAATATGTCATGTATGTCATGCTCAATCATCACATGTGTATGCAAAATGGCCATGCTCAGTAACAGTCATTTAAACATATATTAAAAGCATATTAGTTTTACATCCACAGCCAAGTCAATTAAAACGCAGTCATACAATCACAGTCAAATTCATAGTCTAAGCCAGTCATTAACCCACAAGGGCAAAACAGTCATTTTACCTTATAGGGGTGTTTCGGTAATTTTACACTACAAGGGTGTTTCAGTAATTTTACAGTCTGGGGTCTTAACGACCTAACAGAAGGTCCACCGTCACATCGGGCGACTTAAGTAACCTAAACAGACATAACGATGCAAGTGGGCCTAAGCCCATTACTCGGCCCAAGTGGGCCCACACACTTGTGTGGCCCATTTAGCCCAGAAACAGCTACAGCTATGCGAACATCACAGTTCAAACAACACTTACCACATCACATACATTTATCCGTGTGTAACACCTATGTAGCATGCAAAAAGTTTAACTATCATATCAGCCAAAGTGTAAGAACCTTATTCACAAGTAAGCTATAAGAAAAATTCATTTAAGAACACTAAGTTGAAACGTCACATATAAACACGTACTAACATCAGTTTGATAATCATCCATTTACATAGATACTTAAATACGCTTCCAAAACTATTACTATGATTTCGTATTATCATACCATAGGCATATTCATCAAAAGGTTTAAATGATAATTCACTCAAACCGAATTTAGACTTATATAATATAGTCATCTCCATACACAAATTTCTTATCTCAATACCGACTATTATCAAACAAAATCACATATATATAAACATCACAATAAAACACATATAAAACTGAGTCTAATTGTATATATATATATATATATATCAAGCCATTTTCGCATGGCTTTTAATACATAACAAAAAAAAAAATATACGCTTCAAAACATAAGTTCAAGCCTATACATGCCGTAATGTTCCCCTATGCAACTAAGAAAAGATACCAAAATGTTGCAAGCGGGTGTGATGACTTTGATGATGCTCCAAACACGCAAAATGGGTCAGGGAAATCTATATAGAAAACCACAAAACACAAAAAAAAAAATGATGAGTATTCAACCCAGTAAGTCATAAGCAATAATACACATACCGTTGATATGAAATTATGAGAAGGAAATATATATAATCCACAAATTTCAGTCGTGCCGAATTATATTACATTCACGTATTTTACTGACCCAACCACAGGCCAAGGCTGGCTATCAAATCATCTATCAAACAACCAAATGCTTTTAAACTTTTTCTCAATATATAAAACAATGTCAAATTATATTCACACATGCATATTCATTTCATGCCTCATTTTGAAATTTCAATCTATAGCACAAACACTATATGCCTTCCATATGCTACTTAGACCATTTACCGAATTCGCACACATAGTGCACAAAGATTTTCGCACACATAGTGCCAAAATATACCGCACACTTAGTGCCCCGAAAATTCAATCACGAATTAACATTCAAATCAGCACATATAGTGCCTTTCAACTTCGCACACATAGTGCTAGTATCGATTCCTTATAATAAGACAATTTAATTAGCTCAATTTGCATATACGACCACAATTATAAATGCATATATATATATATATATATATATGTATAGTCAATCTCATAAAAGCTTATGGACTTACCTTATAGTTCGAAATGATTTCCAGCCGCATACTCATTATTCTTTGTTTTTGCCTTTGCTTGACTCCCCTCCTTTGGGTTCTTGATCTAGGATAATTAAATTCGATAGTTTAATCACTTTGCTAAATACTTATACATATAATTCAATGATTTTTACATCATCCTATAATCACCATTATTCAAGACTTTGAAATTTCCACAAATGTTCATCTAATGCCTCTAGGCCGAATGTAATAATACATTCAAATTCGCATAGTCTTTGTTATATCTAATTCTAATATATATAATCATAATTCAATTCAACATTATAAACCATTATCACTCATTTAGCCGATTATAGGGAATTAAATATAATATCTCAAGGATATATTCTACATGGCCGAATATACCACATAAATTTTAACATTACCTATGTAATTTCCTATAGGTTCTTATACCTTAAATTTCACATACTTAACCTTCTAATACTTATTGATCATTTATTTGATCTTAACCTAAATGACAACTCCCCTTCTCCATATTTCAACCGATTTGCTCATAACATCAAGACTAAAATTTGCACCTTGAACTTCCTACAATTATAATAACTTTCATAACTCATTCGGCCCTATCAAGAATCATTTAACATACAAGGAAAATAATCATAGAGGAAGAAATTCATATTCTAAATAAACTCAAATTTTGACCGAATGTACAAGGTGCCTCTAAACTACTTATCCAAAAATCTTTACTCCATTCTAGTCACTCCCCTATTGTTCCCTACAACATAAAAATAACCCCTAATTCTAACATTTAATCATTCGGCATATTGCCCAAATCACCATAAGAAATCTCAACTTCCTTGACATTACCAAGAGTACATCCACAATTTAACTTAGCATATCATAAAACCAAATCAATAATTTCAAAGCTTACCTCCTAATAGCCAAAGAAGAAGGCCGAATTGCTCTAGGTAAATTTTCCTTTATGTTTTCCCTTTGTTTCGGCTTTGAGAAAGGAAAGAGAAGAAGATGAACACCATCCTCTTTCTTCTCTTTTATTAAATTCATTTTATTACAATTATTAAATCATTTGGTAATATAAAATTATTTTAAATTTGAATTAGTGGAGTATCATCATGTCTTGGCCGGCCACTATGTTTAATATGGGTAAATTGACATGCAAAACCACTCCTTTCAATGCATGTACTAATAGACTATTGTAAGATTAACCTATCACTTTCCAACAATGTTTCATATAAGTCCATTTTAAATAAATTCACATAAAAATGATCAAATTTATGCATGAAACTTCCATACACGCATCTACTCACATCATAAACACCGAATATAATTTTAATTTTTTTAATTATTTATAAGACTCAGTTTCGTGGTCCCGAAACCACTTTCTGACTAGGGTCAATCTAGGGCTGTCACACCGTGTGAGGCCCACGAGCCTATTGGGCCCTCACGACCTATTTAGCCCAACGAGGCCCAGAATAGCCTAAGACCACGAGAGCGCTCATGGAGGCCTCTACAGTCTAATGCCTATATCCGTAGGCTCGGTTCACTACACGTGCGATCGCATGCTCGAGTGGCAACATACGCCATATTTTTGGCTTTTCGGCATTTTGCCGATCAACAATCATAGTAGTGTAAACAACACACACTTTCGGGTTTTTAGCCAATCATCAAACATAGCATATAGTTACACACCTGATCACGTAGAGTACTAAGAATTCACAATCGGTAGAACCTATATTCAAACATAACATTCAGTTAATCACTAATCAAATAGTGTTAGAAAAACTCTTAACAACCACTTAACCGAAAGATCGGCAACCACTTGCTTTGAGTAGATAGGTCGACTATGATTTGCCTACCTTATCCAAAGTTTGGTGCCGTCACCCTTCCGCATCCTAGCAGAAAGTCCTGAACCGCTGACACCCTACGCCACTTAAACCTTGGAGTAGAGGCTACGCGCTCAATCTTAGCCGACACCCTTGCCATCACTTTATTACTAGCACCTCCTTTTCCCATCTAAAGTTCGATTAGCAGAGGTTGCTTACCAAACCGAAAACAGAAATGGAAAGAGAGTGAAAAAGGGTTTGAGAGGGAAAAGAATTTGAGAAAAAGACTAGATTTAACCAGAGGTGTTTAAGAGAAAAAGAATAAGATATTGGCTTTAGAGAGAAAGAGGAGAAAGGGAAGTAAATAGAGAAGAAGAAAACAACAATTGGTTACGCCAATGGTTTGAGAGACTTGGGAGTATTCGGCCACCAAGGAGAGCAATAGAAAGAGATGTCGAAGAAGGGAAAGATGAATAGATTCGGCAGGCTGTGAAGGGAAAGAATCGGTCACTAGAAAAAGAAAAAGAAAGTAGAATACTTGAGTGGCACCCACTAACTCGGCTAGATGGGAGAAAAATAAAAAGAATGCATGAGAGGTCACTTTTCAGTAGATATATTCGGCAATATAGAAAACTGAGAAACAAAAAAAAAATGAGGAGAACCTGAGAAATGGCACAAAAGAATTCGGCTCCTATGAGACAAGAGATCCTATGACCGAATATGCATAATGGGAAATCTCATATTCGGCCAACTACTAACTCTCCCCTCAACCCCCCATAATCCACTCCTACAATCTCTCAACCCCCCGATTTGAATCACTTTCAAACTCCTCCAAGTCCATATCCCATAAATTTCTCCCCTAAGACAAATTCCACAACCACTTGAGCAGAATTCTATTCCAACACAACTATTAGGTGGCACAGCTGCAAACTAAGTAATCCATAGCTCATTTCAAGTCTCGAACCTTTGACGTCCTTTCCATACTCCTAATGCCACCTAGCCATTAGACCACATGTTTTATTATGTCATAATTTAAACCAAAATATTAATAAGACCTTCCAGCTAATGCCAAGTTCAATTTAGGGAAAACTAAGATTTTTGCTAAAGCCTAGATTCGAACCCAAGGATGATGGAAAATGAATATTTGTTGATAGATTTTAATGTTTTGTAAAGTGATTTTTGACAAAAATGTCAATTTTGGACTAAATTATGAAATATTGAAATTATGTGGTTAAAAGTGTGATTATTTGGAAAATGTGGGCTGCTAAGATAATAAAAAGAATTCGACTAAGCATGGGTAGGATGAAATTGCATGAAATTGAGATGTTATGTGATAAGGACTAAATTGCAAAAATGTGGAATAATAGGGAAAAAGTGTAATTTTTCCAAAATGGGTAAATTGTGTTAAATTGAATGAATTAATGATTGAATAAGTTGATTTTGATTATGACTAGATTGAGAAAAGTGAAATACGGGTTTAGATCGTGGAAAAGATAAAGTATCAGACTAGTCGATCCGTCTCGTCGTTTTAACGATCAAGGTAAGTTCGTATGCTAATAAACATACTTAAATTGTGTTATAAATGCTTATTTATTTTTGAATTGAATTGAATGCTAAATGGTCACGATCATGAGCCGAAATCGACAGAGTTATGATATCCAAAAGTCTCGTACGAACCTTAGGAATAGTATTGGATACAAATGTCATGACATTAGGTTACGAGATGTGATTACATGTAAGACCATGCCTGGGACATTGGCATTGTATTGTGATTATATGTAAGACCATGTTTGGGACATTGGCATAGTTAATCGATTACGTGCAAGACCCTGTCTGGGAAAGTGGCATCGATATGTGATAACATGTAAGACCATATCTGGGATATGGCATTGTACGAGCTTATGTGATTACCTAGTATCCTTAATGATTCCAAGTGGTTCAACGGGCATAGTCAAGACGAGAATTAAAGTACGGTCAGGATAAGAATTACAGGTACGTACAGAACCTATGTGAAAATCGATGAGTTCATATTGTATTATGTATATTAAATAAGAAAGAATTATTTATAAGCATGTTTCATGTCAAAATGTGTTTATTTGACTATAATGAAGTATGTATTGAATGTTATGTGAGATATAAATTATAGTTATTTTAACTATATATATATATATGGCAATCGACTAATAAGACCATAACTGGTTTATGGCATGTGAAAGAAAGACCACGGAGGGCCTTGGCAATGCATGTGTAAGACCATAGTTGGACTATGACATCGAAAAATCGATGAATTTGTATCATAAGTAATAATAAACCAGAGAAGTTTGATAAGAGTATGGGTGATAAATAGAAAGGTATCTGTACAGGTATGTACAGAAAACTACTTAAGTATTAAGTTATATGAAGTTCAGATCTTGCGAATGAGGACATGAATAATTTGATGTTAGCTTATGAATTGATGCTTTAATTGTTAATGATTTATTTATTTTGAATTGCTATATGAATGTTGTGATCCTTTTAGGCTCATATACGAACTTACTAAGCCGTGAAGCTTACTTTGTGTTATTTTTCTATGTTTTATAGTGTCTTGGATGATCGCTCGAGTCGGAGTCAACGGAGGTCGCATCACACTATTTGACTATTGATTTTCGGTATTTTAAACTTTGTGGCATGGTTTTATGGCTTGTATAGGCTTGATTCTTTTTGATAAAGATTTTGTTGATGTATTTGGCCATTTTATATGGCTTATTGACTTATGTTTGATGTGTAATTTGCCTTGTGTAGTGGCATAATTTGATAAAGTTCTTGTGATGGTTATGAGTTGCTCAATTAGTTAGATGTTAATTGGTGTATTATTGCTTGAAAGATGGCATGCTGTGGCTTATTTTTGAAATGATGAAATGGTATGTTTTGAAGCATGAAATAGATGATTACATGATGAGAAAATGCATTTGGAAGTTATGTGAGTTTGATGATTATGGCATATTATTTTGGTATGTTATAGATCATGGAATTGAGTAGTAGAAAGAATGGTTATACATGACATAATATGTGTTTGGAATAGCATGTTTTGGTTGCTCATATATGTATTGAAATGGCATGAAATTTCTTGTTGTAGGAAGGCATGAGGAGGGTGGGAAATGTGGCTTAAACCAAGCCTATTTTCACTCCACATGGCTGAGCACATGGGCGTGTGTGACACATGGCCTTGGTACATGGCAGTGTGTCCCCTGGGGAAAAATTAAAAATTCAAGTCAGTCTCGAGCATGGCCTAGACGCACGGGCGTGTCTGGTGGCCGTGTGAGGCACACAACCTTCGCATTCGAAGGGTACATGGGCTAGACGCACAGGCGTGTGGTTGACCGTGTAACCGAAGTCAGTATGTATGCCCTGTTTTTTGCACGGCCTGTGACACGGGCATGTTTGGTAACCGTGTGAGACACACGGCCTGTTCACACGGGCGTGTGACCCTTGTATGCATGAAAATTTTCTAAGTTTCCCAAAGTTTTCAAATGTTATCGGTTTACTCCCGAACCTCTTTTAAGCATGTTTTTAGGCCTCATAGAGCTATAAAAAGGACAATGTGATTATGTTAGATTGATATTTATGTGAAATTGAATCATGTATGAGAAATGTATATTATTTGTTGTGCTTTGATCGGTACTGCCTCGTTACCCTATTCTGGCGACGGATACGGGTTAGAGGCGTTACATTTATTGGTATCAAAGCCACGGTTTATTTAATTCTAGGACTAACGTAGCATTTGTGACTCTAGCTATACATGCCATATTTAACATGTGATAGTGTGATATCTCTCGACTCTAACGAAAATTGTTTTAATTAGACAGATAACCTTTCCAACTGAGCTAATTTTGATAGTAATGAAAGTGGTACTCCAATATTGAGTAAAGATGTGTATGTGATGAATTGAAACCCATAAAGGTACGAATGATAAATTGTAATAGTATGTTAACTATAAATGTTATGTTATGTGCATGTATATGTGAGAGTTAAATTTGAGGCTTTACGACCCTCACCCCCTTACTAGTAATGTATTACCATGAAATTCGTAATATTAGATTTAACAAGCTTACAAGTGTGGAATTACAGAGTTTCGTAATTGAAGGATTAATACTGTGATCAGATAAGAGAAAGTGTTAGTGAGTAGAGACAGTATTAGAAGAGATATCGGACCATTCTGAAGGCCATTCAGATTATGCAATGTCACTGTTAAAGAAGAAGTTGACTTTGATGAAACAACATATTCAGGTATGATATCTAAAGAATGTATTAATTGGAAGCTCTTCTGAATTGATTTTTGTCAGTGATGAGATAATGTGAAATCAGTGATGACAGAATTAGATAGTGGAATAATGTTTGAATTGAAATAATGGCAGAGTGTAGTGGTTATAGTCGGGCAATTACTATGGTTTCTTCTAGGCATTCTATGTGTACATTTATTCTTAGAAGTATATGTGACAGTTTAATTTCATAAGGAATTCTCATCATATGAGAACGTTAGCTAAACATACTGTTAGACGAAAGTATTGTGATCTATATGGTTATGATAAGCATTGCTCTATTTTTCTCTGGTATTCTATCCTATTGTGTTTATAGAAAAGTCAACGGTAAAATTTGTGTGATTGCTAGTATTTTATTTCTACTGGTTATTGTTATGTTAAATATACATGAAGATTATATAGCTTCTCTCACCGTTGATTTCAGTATTTATGAGTGTTGTTCTTCCTTCTAAAAATTTCCTGGGATATCATCGGGATCTTTATCATTCTATATGATTTGTAATTTCCAGAAATTCTGTATAGCTCAACATTTTAAGATTTCACTACCTCGGTTTTATTATGATTTTATGTGACTGTCTACAAGAGATATTCTTTTGACGAAGATGACTATATCTAATATGACTAAAATTTCTAGTTTGATCATGGTAGTATAGTGGTATAGTTATCAGATTCATAAAGGTTGTGTTTCTGCATTGGTTGCTATTGAAATCATATTCAAATTTCTCTTGTGTTCAAAATGCATTACTGATAGCTGGGACATTACCTATCTGTACGGTTGAGATGTCGGCCTTATTACAGCACTATGATCTTAATCTATCTGATTGTTGTGGCTTCAATGTAGTCCAAAGCTCCATTGATTAATAATTGAAAAGTTTTTGTTTAACAGTCGAGATCGATTCAGTTGTCTAGTTTGATTGGATTCATTACTTGAAGGGTTAATCGAGTTACTTGTATCTGAATCTATCTACATAGTGGAAATAAACTTTGAACATTCACGGGTAAATAGATGAATATTCTGAATGCAGGATTCATATTCTAGAAGACATGATATAGAGTTATATCCATCAAAATGGATTTTATTGAGAAATGTTTTTGTAGATCACACTTGTGAAGTCTGCATGATATTATATTTATTAATAACGTGGTAAATAGTTGAAGGCATTGTTAACCGAAGTATCAGCTCTGGTTTAGCCTGCATCGGGTAAAGAGTTATTCGACACGAGAATTAGAGATGGTTGACATTGTATTTGTGTTGAATAGTTAGCGACATTAATTGTTTGGTGAGTAATGTAACCTTTTGAAGACTGCAAGAGTTTAAAATATTTGATGTTTCTGAAAGATCTGAATTTGAGACAGTAAAGATGGCTTGAACTATTGAAAGATTGTGAGTCAGTGATTGATTATCACCTGGGCAAACAATTATAGTCTCGGATGTTCTAAGCTAGAAATCTTTGTGTGTTTTATGACCGATAAACATGACATTAATTTTATCAGATGATGAGTAGTTATTAGCTGAGCTAGAAACTAAATTGATATTTAATCAGCAGATTTGTGAAGTTCATAAATGTATTAGTGAATTGCAAGTTAAAAAGGGGTTCAACGTAAATTGACTTCTGATTCAAAATTTCAAATATGGAACCAATGATTGTGGGTTGCTTCGAGATAAAGTTCGTATACTGAGAAGTTCAGAGATGATACAACAATTGTTACACGTAGCTCACGGTGGTAGCTTGTTTGTTCATATGGGAAACAACAAGATGTATAATGATCTGAAATAGTTATTCCAGTGAATGAGTATGAAATGCGATATTATGATTTTTATATCCAAATATCTGATCTGTCCGCAAGTTAAAGCCGATTATCTAGTGTCTTTGGGATTGTTACGGTTTGTGTTGATGTCTGAGTGGAAATGAAATAGAGTTTCAATGGATTTTATATTAGCATTATTATTCTTATCACCAAAAAAGAAAGATGTTATCTGAATTATTACTGATCGTCTAAAGGAGTCTACACATTCTATCTTAGTACGTACAGATTTCTCTCTTGATAAGATTAGCTGAGCTATACATGTCAGAAATTTTCAGATCACACAGTGTGCCAGATTCCATTATTTCGGGTAGAAGCCTGAATTTTATATTGTGATTGGGTAGAAAACTACAGTAAGCTTTAGATAAATGGTTTCAATTTAGCATCGCATTACATTCTTCAATAAATAGTTAATATGAGGGAGAGCTTCAGATTCATAAGGTAATGTTTCGTTATTGTGTTCTAAAATTTGAAAGCAACTGAGAAAGACATTTACTGTTGGATAAGTTTGCGTATAATAATAGTTATGAGATGAGTACTAAGATAGCATTGTATGTGTACGGTATGGTTGCAATTATTGAACTCCATTGTATTGAATTGAATTTTGATAAAAACAATTATGGGGTCAATGTGATTTGAAAAACTGAGGAGACATGAAAGTAATTCGTGATAGTTTAAAAGTTGTTTCAGATTGATAGAAAACATTTGCGGGCTTAATACGTAAAAGTATTGAATTTCAGTTAGTGTGAGATCGCATCACACTATCCGGCTGTTGAAATTCCTTATTTTACACCTTGTGACTTGGTTTTATGGCATGTATAGGCTTGAGCCTTTTTGATAAAGATTTTGGTGATGTATTTGGCCACTTTATATGGCTTATAAAATGACTTATGTTTGATGTGTAATTTACCTTGTGTAGTGGTTTAATTTGATAAAGTTCTTGTGATGTTTATGAGTTGCTAAATGTAATGCCCCAAAAAACTAAGTATTTATTTCTGTATGTTGTGTTGCACAAATGCGTGTCTGCTTTAGTAGTTGAGTGTCCTGAGGAGTATTGGAGAAGTCCTGAGTTCAAGCTTTGGCTTGTACAAAATTTTGTTTTTGCTTGAATAAACCCTGTCTCTAGACAGTAGGTTTCTTAAAAAAATATGGTTAAGATGTGTCATAAAAAGCTTGCTGGTTCAGGGGATAGTGGCGTGTTACTGGAAACACAAAATTATATATACTTTTTCATACCCATTTTTACTTAAATTCGTGCAAAACCAGTTAAATTCTTGTCGAAAAATAATTAAATATTATAAAATAATTAAATTGCGTTAAAAATATGAACATGGTGAATTTTAGTTAATTTTATACTTAATTTTGATTAATTTTGACTATTTTCGACAGATTCGCGCAAAGGGCGAAAATTGGCTCGGCTAACACTACTGAAAGCACAAAACCGAGAAGCAGTTTGAAGTATCAAGACACATTAATGTCCAGCCTAGGACAGTCCAGAAATGTGTATTAATTCATAATTTAATTAATTTTAATTTATTCCTCATTTAATTTGGGTTAAATAAATTATTTTTAATTAATTATGGAGAAAGGGTCCAGTTGAACCGCACCGGTCGAACCGTATTGAGTGAACCGGACCAGCCACTAATTGGGCAGCCTAGAACTGTCCATATGCTGACCCAAATCAGCATTTTATCTTATTAAATATGCTTGCAAAAAAGACCTTGAAAGACTTCCAAATTACATTCAAACCCCACCTTTAATTGTGGCTTTGTAGATTTGCCCCAGGCTATTTTCAGTAAAGTTGAAAATCTCAACTTTTACCAAGTAGATGGCCGGCCATAGGGGGCCTCTTTGGCTACTAGAATTTTCTATTTTTAGCAGCCACAATCAGCTATAAAAGCCACCCCTTGCTGATCATTCAAACCATCCCTCAATCCCACAACATTCTCTCATCCTCTCTCACTTTTCTCTCCATTTTTTCCATCCCATTTCCCTTTTTGTTCAAGTGCTGATTTCTTCTCTTGGGTAAGAGGCTCTTATCAGCCATCTTGGAGCAGCAATTAGGTGTTCATAAGCCACCTTGATAGCCGAAGGCAATGAAGAACGAAGAATGGAGCAACTAGTCAAGCCAGGGAGAAACACTGGATTTGCTTCTTGTTCCCTATCTCTTTAATTTTTGTTGTTGTTTCGACGAACATGTTTATGAATAGTTATTCTATTTAAATGGTTATTTTAATCAATTTAGCTTAAATTAAGTTTGTGTTGGGTTGATTATATTCTTCCTGCTTGAATTGTTAAAATGATGTTTATGCTGTTATAGGCCTCGGTAAATTGCTTGGTTAAGTAAAATCATGCCTAAGTTATTCTTGCAATATAATTGTTAAATAACTAATGAATTAATTATTAAACCGTATTGAAATTATAATTAATAGACACAATGCTTAATCAGTGCATGTTTATTATTCCAAGGTAGCTGAAGTTTAAATTAGCATTGTATTCGGTGATACATATGCCTTGCATAACTTGCAAGATTTTTGTGATTAAACTATTTCAAGGTACAAATACCCTGTTACCTCACTTAATCTTTTATATGCTTGTGAAGATTGTTTAACCACTTGGATTGACATTGAAAAATGTTCAAGAGATTGATTAATTTAATATGTATGAGCAGTAGTTAGCAAATTACCAGGTTGCCGTGAATTTATTCGTAGCAATATAAACATAAGTTTGATAATTCTATGTTAAAGAAATGTAATTAATCCAACACAAGTATGTTATCTTGATTAAATCTTACTTGAAATCATGCATTAGAACTCATTTGTTTTATTTTAATTATTTACTTAGTTTTTAAATAGCTTTTGACCACATTTTAAAACCAAATTATTTTTACCTCACCAAATTGTTTTACAATTAATTTCATAAATAATTCTTTTCACAGTCCCTGTGGGTACGATAACTCTATATTTACTCGTCACTTTATTACTTGTTGCAATTGTGTACACTTACACATTTCCCATCGTTCCAAGTTTTTAGCATCGTTGCTAGGGACTGTTTAAAAAAAAGCCATTATTTGTGAATTTGTTAGTTTTACATTTTGGTTTACTATTCTGTTTAATTTTTAACTCACTTAATTTTTCTGTGATTATTTCAGGTGTTTATGAGTATTGACCAAATTATTGACTTACTCCTTGTAGACCCTGAGATAGAACGAACCTTTCGACAGCAAAGAAGATAGCTAATCAGAGAAGGACTGATGGAATGAATTTCGAGAATATGAATCAAGGAAATGGAGAAAACCTTGCTTAAAATCCTATCCTTATTGCTGATGACAGGGATAGAGCCTTAAGACAATATGTTGTGCCAGTGTTTAATGATCTCAATCCAAGTATTAGGAGACCTAAAATCGAGGTACAATAATTTGAGCTAAAGCCAGTCATGTTCCAGATGCTTCAAACAGTGGGCCAATTCAGTGGAATGCCTACCAAATATCCTCATCTTCATTTAAGAGTGTTTATGGTGGTCAGCGACTCTTTCCAATTAGCCGGAGTACCCGAAGATGCATTACGATTGAAGCTGTTCCCGTACTCACTAAAGGACAGAGCTCAAGCCTGGTTGAACTCATTGCCACCAAACTCAATTTCCACATGGCAAGAGTTAGTAGAAATATTTCTCATGAAGTATTTCCCGCCTAGCAAGAATGCTAAGTTGAGGAACAAGATCACTTCCTTCTAACAAATGGATTATGAATCCCTGTATGAGGCATGGGAAAGGTACAAAGAGTTATTATGAAAGTGCCCTCATCATGGAATCCCATATTGCATCCAACTTGAGACATTTTATAATGGTCTCAACGCTCACACAAGGATGGTAGTAGACGCTTCTGCTAATGGTGCTCTTTTTTCTAAGTCTTATAATGAGGCTTACAAAATCATTGAAAGGATCGCCAATAACAATTATTAATGGCCAACCAATCGAACCGCGTCAGGAAGGCGAGTCACTAGAATACATGAAGTGGATGCTCTCATTTCACTCGCAACTTAGGTATCTTCAATATCCTCAATGCTTAAGAATCTTACCACTAATGGGTCTAACAGTTTTGCAGCCCAACCACCTCACCAATTTGAGAGTATAGCCTGTGTTTATTGTGGGGAAGGACATTTGTTTGAAGAATGTCCCCAAATCCATATATTACATGTGTAACTAGAACCAAAATCGAGGAAGGCAAGGATTGCAATCGAACTTCTATAACCCATTGTGGCGAAACCACCTGAATTTTTCCTAAAGTAACCAAGGGGCTGGAACCAGTAACAACTACGCCCAACCTAGACCGACTCAGCTGCCTAGATTTTTCCAATAAGTTCAGAAACAAGTTCAAGCTGAACCACCCAATAGCTTGGAGAATCTGCTGAAGGCATACATGGCAAAGAATGATGCCTTAATTCAAAGCCAAGCAGCTACATTGAAGAATCTAGAAAACTAAATAGGCCAGCTTGCAACTGAACTTTGGAACCGATCACAAGGTGCTTTACCTAGTGATACAGAGAATCCAAGAAATCTGGGGAAGGAACATTGCAAAGCGTTAACATTGAGGAGCGGAAAGACAGTAGAGCCCAACACTATCGAATCTAAAAAGGAGCTAGCTGACACTCAAGACTCAGAGGAAGTTCAACCAAGTGTTGAAATCCTAGTTTCACCAGAACCAGAATCCACAAAAACTGACAAAGTAACCTCAAAACCACCCAATTTTGATTAACTAACAACTACATTAGATGCATAATTGCCACCAAAGACAAATCAACCAGTACTAGTTCCAGTAATGAACCCTTCACCATCCTACCCTCAAAGACTTCAGAAGCAGAAATAGAAAATTCAATTCAAGAAGTTCCTTGATGTACTCAAGCAACTTCATATCAACATCCTGTTGGTAGAAGCACTTGAACAAATATCGAACTACGTCAAGTTTATGAAAGATATCCTGTCCAAGAAGCAAAGACTTGGATAATTTGAGATGCCAACTCTGACGAAGGAATGCAGTGCATAGCTTCAAAATAAACTACCCCCAAAGTTGAAGGATCTTGGATGTTTTACCATACCTTGCAACATTGGAGCAACATATTATAGTAAGGCACTATGTGACTTGGGTGCAAGTATAAACTTGATGCCTATGTCAATATTTAAAAAGTTGTGGATAAGTGAAGTTAGACCTACTACGGTTACACTTCAATTAGTAGACCGATCTTTAACACATCCAGAAGGAAAGATCGAGGATGTATTCGTACGTGTAGACAAATTTATTTTCCCTGCTGACTTTGTGATTCTAGATTTTGAAGCAGACAAAGAAGTACCAATTATCCTAGGAAGACCGTTCTTAGCAACCAGAAGGACCCTTATTGATGTGCAGAAAGGCGAGCTTATGATGCGTGTTCAGGATGATCAGGTAACATTTAATGTTTTTAAGTCTATGCGATTTTCTGACGCGATTGATGATTGTTCTGCAGTATCCGACTTAGAGGATTTAATAATGGAAAAAGAACTTAACTCTGTTGAAGATCCACTGGAAAGAATTTTGACGTCGAACCTTCCAAATGATGAAGAGAAGAATGAGTACTTAGCTTTGCTAGAGGCTAATCAAAGGGAATTTAATCCACAATCCCGTTTTGAATCTTTGGAGTTAGAGAAGAGGGAGTATGCCCAACCAAAAGCATCAATTAAGGAACCACCTAAATTAGAACTCAAGGTATTCGCAGATGAACCATAGCCGATATTCGCGGTATTAGTCCATCTGTATACATGCACAAGATTATCCTGGAAGATGGGACTGAACCCTATCATGAAGGACGTGGTGAAAAAGAAGATTATCAAGTAGTTAGATGAGGGTATCATTTATCCCATCTCAGACAGTTCGTGCGTAAGTCCGGTCCAGTGCGTGCCAAAGAAGGGATGTATCACAGTCGTAGGAATGAGAATAACGAGTTGATACCAACTAGAACAGTTACGGGATGGAGGATTTGCATCGATTACCGAAAGCTGACCAAGAGGAAAGATCACTTTCCTTTGCCGTTTTTGGACCAGATGCTGGATAGACTCGTGGGGCGAGACAATTACTATTTTCTCAATGAATACTCGGGGTATAATAAAATTATAGTAGCACCAAAAGATCAACGTAATACAACGTTCACCTGCCTATACGGTACATTTGTATTTAGGCACATGCCATTTGGTTTATGTAATGCACCTGCTACATTTCAAAGATGTATAATGTTTATTTTTACTGACATGGTTGAGAAGTACTTGGAAGTTTTTATGGATGACTTTTCAGTATTCAGAGATACTTACGATGATTGCTTAGCCAATCTAGCTAAGGTACTAAGACAATGCGAAGAAACGAACCTTGTACTTAACTGGGAGAAGTGCCATTTCATGGTACAAGAAGGAATTGTTCTAGGGCATCGGATAACGAGACATGGGATCGAGGTAGATAAAGTGAAGGTAGACGTTATTGAGAAGCTTCCAACGCCAGCATCTGTAAAGGGTGTTAGGAGCTTTTTTGGCCATACAGGTTTCTATCGAAGATTTATCAAGAACTTTTCCAAAATTGCTAAACCCTTATGCAAATTATTGGAGAAGGACACGACGTTCAAGTTCGATGATAAATTTTTAAGAGCTTTCAAGGATTTGAATAGTTGATTAGTTACAGCACCCATAATCGTCACACTAGACTGGGATTTTCCATTTGAATTAATGTGTGACGCAAACGACTTCCCGATAGGAGCTATCATGGGCTAGCAAAGGAACAACGTTTTTCATCCCATCTACTATGCAAGTTGGACTCTTACAGGAGCTCAACTAAACTATACGGTAACAGAAAAAGAGTTACTTGCTATTATATTGGCTTTTGACAAGTTTCGATCTTATCTTTTAGGTACCAAAGTAACTGTCTATACGGACCACTCGGCAATTAAGTACTTACTTGCTAAGAAAGATGCTAAGCCGAGACTGATCAGGTGGGTGCTTCTACTTCAAGAGTTTGATCTAGAAATTCAAGATCGAAAAGGAGTAAAAAACTAAGTAGCAGATCACTTGTCCAGATTGGAGCCGCAAGAAGGGAATTCTCCTATTATACCAAATCAGGAAACGTTTCCAGATGAACACATACTGAAGGTAAGTCATGTCCATAATACCCCTTGGTTTGCTGATATTTCTAACTATTTAGCTTGTGGTTTGATGCCAATTGATAAGACGTATTAACAAAGGAGAAAGTTTCTTCACGATGTGAAGTACTATTTCTAAGAAGAGCCAAATTTGTTTAAAAAGTGTACAGATCAGATGATTAGGAGATGCGTGGCAGAAGATGAAGTACAAAATATTTTATACCATTGTCACTCAGCTCTGAGTGGGGGACACCTCGGAGGTACTTGTATGGTGGCCAAAGTATTACAAGCCAGATTCTTTTGGCCAACATTATTCAAGGATGCATATGCATACGTAAAGTGCTGTGACCGATGTCAAAGGGTCAGAAATGTCACCAATAGAAATGAGATGCCTCGAACAAACATCATTGAGGTAGAATTGTTTGATGTATGGGGTATTGACTTTCTTTGTCCTTTCCCTCTGTCTTTTAGTCACAAGTATATATTGGTAGCAGTAGGCCATGTGTCCAAGTGCGTCGAGGCTGAAGCTTATCCGACAAACGATGTGAAGGTTGTAATGAAGTTCTTGCAGAAACACGTATTCACAAGGTTTGGAACCCCAAGAGCTATCATTAGTGATGAAGGGTCCCACTTTGTGAACAAGTGGTTAAAATGGTTATTATACAAGCACGGAGCAAAACACAAGGTTGCAACAGCTTACCATCCGCAGACGAATGGGCAAGTTGAACTGGGAAATAAGGAGATCAAAGGCATACTTGAGAAGGTAGTTTGCCCGAACCGATGAGATTGGTCCAAAAGGTTGGATGATGCTTTGTGGGCTTACAAAACAACATACGAGACACCTTTAGGGATGTCACCTTACAGGTTGGTCTTTGGGAAAACATGTCATCTACCCTTGGAGTTAGAGCATAAAGCTTACTGGGCCCTTCAACAGCTTAATTTGGATCCTAAGCTCGCGAAAGAGAAACGGATGTTCCAACTTAATGAGTTAGAAGAGTTCCGAATGTTTTCATATGAAAATGCCAAATTACTTAAAGAAAGACTCAAGAAATGGCATGACAAACACATTCGAGTTCGAGAATTTGAAGCAGGTCAGCAAGTCTTGTTGTTCAATTCCAGATTAAGGTTCTTCCCAGGTAAGTTAAAATCAAGTTGGTCCAGTCCATTTATGATTCATCAAGTCTATCCATATGGAGTTGTTGAACTCCAAGGTACGGGAGGTAATTTCCGAGTTAATGCTCAGCGCCTGAAACATTATTAGGGAGATAAAATTGAATGGGATAAAATCCCATTCATTTTATCGGATACTTAATTTCTCATTTTTATTTTTGAATAAATGATTTAAGGTATATTTTCGGGTTTAGTATGTTTAAATAAATTCTATCTAGGAGATTGGAATTTAAGCGGGACAGCTTGTGACCCCTCCAATCTTTCCTGTGAATTTATTTTCACATAATTTCCTAAGAAATTATTCCCTAAATGGGAAAATAAATTTTTAGTTTTTCAAATAAAAGGGTCAATTTTGATCCACTTTTTAATTTGCAACTCAATTTTAATTTTTCATTAATTCTAGGGACTTAATTAAATTATTTCTAAAATTTGATTGCTCTTTTTTTAAATAATAAAAACTAGGTACTTCTCCTTGTAAATATTTTCAAAAAGCATCTAGAATAAATATTTTTAATATTATTTATTAATTTGATAAACCTTAATATGTAATTATTTATTATAATTTATATATAAATTTTTATCAACTTAGCTTAGAATTAGGATTAATCATATTTTAATTATATTTTATGGTTATCTTAATAAATTAATGCCAATTGATAATTTCATATATATATATTTAATTATTAATTGTTGTTAAACTTTGAGTAGAACTCAAACTTAGGATTTTTTTTTCATTAAAATTTTCTAAGAATTCTACTAAAAATCTTATTTTTCCATCTATAAATACCATCAACCTTTCTCCCTCCATTCATTCATCTTCAAAACCCCAAAACACCAAACCCCTAAGTGTCGCAAGCCTAGCCCAGCCGACTGACTAGCACACGCCCGCCAGAGACCACGCACATTCTTTGCAGACCTTTAGCTCACGCCAAACGCTCATCCGCGCAAGACTGGCCGCTCCCGCCCCCAAAGTATTGTCTAGGCCGAGTCCTGCTCCAAGCTTCCATCCACACATGCCAACTGCTCTAGGCTACAATGCACAAGCACGCAGCGCCTTAGTGCCCAGGCTAGGCCCGCTGCCGAAGGCTCCTTGCTGCATTGCTACTCCCACATGCACCATCCGTCCAAGCACCTAGCCACCTTGCATGCCAAGCCCTTTAGCCAAGCCTTCCAACCCTTCTTTTAAATTGCCATCTTTTTCTTCATAATTATTATTATTTTTTTAAGAGTTCTTAAAAAAATAAAAAAAAGAGGTGGTAAGACCTAATTTTCTCTTAAATTTTAATTTTATTCAATTAGTTAATTTTTCAATTCATTTAATTATTAATAATTTTTATTAAATTTTTGAGAGAATAATTTTCCCATCTTATGATCAGGTTAAACATGCCTCGCAAGAGAACTCGTGCTTCCGCTCATATTGATGAAACACAAAATAAGTTCCACTATGAAGAAGCCAAAGTGAGATACGAAAGTATTTTCAAAAATCAACAGATGCATCCAGAGAAAGGCTTTACATTAAAGGAAAGCAACTACAGAGACTTTATGGCACGTATTCGTTAAGTTGCTGAAAACCTGAATTGGGAACTATTTTGTGGAAAGAGACCTAGTGTGGATGAGGAGCTAGTTCGTAAGTTCTATACGAATTTAATTTCAAGCGAGATGACAGAAGTTCCATTTCGAGGAATTAAGGAATCCACACTTGTCGAAGAGAATACCTGACGCCACTCGCGAAGAAGACAGTGTATATGTAACGCCCTAATTTTTGGGTTTTCTGTGTTTCTATGATTTTTAAAATTTGTGTGTGTTCTGGTTGGTTAAAATATATATTTTAGTAGGTTAGTGGGCCTTTAGAAGGCCCAAACCTAAGTTAAATCTGTGGTAGTCTTTGGAAATTTAATTTTATGAACAAGTGATGCAATTGGCGTTTGGGCTTTTAAGAGTAAAGGGGTAAAATATGACACAAAAGGAGTGTGGTGTAGTGGCAAGGTGGAGCCAATTAGGGGACAAGGAAGTGACGCCATAGAGGAAGCAAGGGGTCCAAGGTTCAAGTCTTGGCTCTTGCAATATATTTTGGTTTTTCTTTTCAATAAATCTGGAAGCAAGTAGGTGCGCTTTAAAGTTTAATGTGTTGGATTTTTGACACAAATGAGTTGATGGCCTAGTGGTGGTGGCGGGAGTTGGTATGTGAGAGGACTTTGGTTCGAATCCCTTGGCACGCAAAGGTTGATTATTTTGCTATGTTGGGACGGAAAGAGTTGGTGTTGGTTTTAAACTCTGGTGATGGAGGGATGCCACATCAGGAAGCTAACATAAGAGTAGATGGAGTGCTGGCTTTAAATAGAACAAACCATGAGGAGAGTAGGCATGCCCTTCTTGGCTGATCCCTTTCACTTTGTGATGTGCTCGTTTGGGTTGGGCGTCAGCTAAGAGTGTTTGGAGCGCAGATTAACTGCAGTCTCCTAACAGGTGTGTATTTCTCGCTTCTTTAGCAGTAGGACGGCTATTTCGAGCCGCGATGGGCTGAAATAGGCCATGTGGTCCCAATGGGTCCGTAGGCCCAAGTGGTTAAGTTATAGAATTACTAAAATACCCCTATAGGGTAGGGCTACCGATTTACCCCTGGAGGGTAAAATGATTATTTTGCCCCTCGTGCGTAAATGTCTAACTTGTGTGATGATTGGGTTAGTTGACGAGGATTTATGTTAGTTACCGTTAATTCGTAAGTCTGATGTATTAGTGATCGGTTGTAGGATTATCGCGTGGGAGTTATCGTCATCAATCGTTATCAACCAGGTGTGTAAACGACACCCTCCCTTAGTCTGAATCGGTATAAGCCGAAATACCGAAATATTGGTATTTTGTGAACTCGCGAGCGTGCGAGCGCTCGTGAGACAGTTGTTAATGAATATGGTGCATTTGGATGATTAGAGTGCAGAGTGTGCATTTTCGTGCACAACGGTATTTTTGGTCTTAATGGGCCGAAAATGGGCTAATAGGCCAACGGGCCCACTTTGGTAAAAAGACGAGGTAAGTACTTCTGATTACTTGGTAAACGTTAGAATGAGCATGAAACCTTAGCAATAGGTAGTAATTACTGAAATACCCTTATGTATGTAAAATTACGTTACCCCTAGGGTTATTTTTTTCTAAAAAGCATGATGTTCTGTTTCTGTATACGTATGCCATGACATATTATTTCTGTTGCATGAGACATGGGTTTATATTGATGGAGGAAGCATTCTGGCAGCCTCGCTGCAATCTGATGGCTTCACCACATATATATATATATATATCTGTTCTGGTGGCCTAGCCACAATATCTGTATCTAGTGACTTCGTCACAATATCTAGTAGCCTCACTGCAATTTCTGTGGTGTGTAGCGGTTGGGTGGGTCACCCCACATGGTGTAAGGCAGGTACGGGGGTTTTATGGATAGCTCTGGGTTGGGATTTCTGCATGCATGATATATTTGTTCTGTATCTGCTATGGGCCTATGGGTTTCATTCTGATTTCTGTACTAGGCCAAGGCCCAGATAAGTCTGACTCTGAAATTTGATCTGATTTGGGCTATGGTTGGGTTATGTTATGCACTGAGTTTACCAAACTCACCCCTTTATTTTCATCTCTGCAAGAAATCCCCAACCATAGTGGGCTTAGAGCTGCGAGGGATTCGGAGTGGCCACATCATCTGCAAAGTTGGTTTTTCTAAAGTTAGTTTATTTTTATTATTTTTATATTCTGATCTAATTTTGGGTTTTAATTTGTAATAAGGCCGTTATTTAAATTTCTTTTTCCGCTATGGTTTATTTTCTGATTATATTTATACTATGACAAAACTGCTAGTGTTAGGCTGCGCGGGTTTTCAAAATTAATGAACATTTTCAAGACTCAACAAGCATAACAAATGGATAGCCTAAAGATTGATAAACCGGCTTTTCATTCAACCGCTGTTTTTATAAAGACCACCCCAATCACTTAACCAACGAATGCATTCTAAGTCGTAAGTCCATGTGACACGTCAGATCTGGCCATAACGTCTGGGCCGAGTTTGGGATGTTACAGTATAGCCAAGGCACAATCACAGATTGGGACCTCTACCGAGTCGCCGGAGACTCAATTCTGCAACAACGAGTTGAAGAAAGTGAGGAACCTAAGGACCATGATGAAGAGGAAAATCCCACGATGCAATCATTTGAAGTCCCTGGTAAGGTAGAATCAGTAGTGCCAGAAGCTGAACCTGATGCTAAAACTTTAATATTTAGAGCTCAACCGCCTAGCCTAGACCTTCGAGATGAGCTATCAAAATTGATGGACTTAATGCAACATATGCAATGGCAGCAACAAGCCTACTGGAGATACTCAAAAATAAGGGATGACTCGATCAGAAGTGCTTTTAAGAAAATATGCAATGACCCATTTATTTTTGTGCCTGAGTTCCCAGATTTCATATTTGAACCATGGAGTCCATTATCAAAGAAAGAGCGAAGTGATTCATGCAAAGGCAATAATGATGGAGCAAAAGATGAGTCCAATTCGGAAGGATCTACAAATAAATAAAAGGGAGGGATCTTGACTTTACTTTATTTTTGTTCCTAGATTATTTTTAGGATTCAGTTTAATTAGGAATTTTTATTTTTGCATAATAAAACAAGAGATGGAAATTATGAGTAAATATGAACAAGTCACAAAATATAAAGTGTGGCAATAGATATATGCATGTCTAGGATTGGACTCAGAGAGAGTTTGGTACTTAAGCAGACAAATTGGCTCACCTCCTCTTTTCTGGAATCCTACCTGGTGTATAGTATTTATTCACTTTAAACAATGAGGACATTGTTCATTTTAAGTTGCGGGGACCGAAATTTCCACTCAGAATAAATTTTTTTTTAATTATGATTAGGATATATTTTGTTCAAAAATTTGAATTTTGTTAAGTATGCTAAACTTGAGTATGAATAAAGTTTTATTATTTCAATAAATTATTATGTTAGCTTAATAATGACATGAATGTATTTTTAATAAAGCATGCAAATTCGTACCATTAAATTTTTAGTTCTTTAGGAAAGTTAGGTATGCATGAAAGTTTAAGTCTTTAGAATTGACTTAGTAGTTTCTTGAGGCGAAATCCTAAGGAGCATGGAACGTTGGAAATGATTTAGGCAACTATTGTTTGGACCGTTTGAGCCTTTCAAGCCCACCATGGTAAATTTTATCCTTTGAAACCCAACTTTGAGACTATATGGCCTAATTTTATTTCGACCCTTGCAATATTTAGCCATTACTTTTTGCTTAATGATCTTAAAATTATCCCAAACACTAGACTCAGTACTATTCAAAATGTTCTTTGAAAATAAATTTGGGGGAGTTGAAAAGAAGTACTAATTGCTCGAGAATTGCAGTATACAAAGTAAGTGTTCGTTTTAGCTTAAAAAAAGAGCACATGTATTTGAAAGAAATTTACAAAAGAGCATATGAAAATCAAGTTGGTGTATCGAAGGTAAAAATTCTGAAGGTTCGATTGACGCTGAGTCTAGGGCTTTAAGCCAAAATTTATCCATCTTTCACCTACCCCTAGCCTAGGCACGTTACAACCTTGATAAAGACCTATTGATTCAAAATCCTAACGCTACCTACATTAGGGGAGAGAAATTGCTACCATCAACATATGAAGACATAAGTTAAGCTTAATGATTGCAGCTTAGTCTTGAATAAAGGAATAAAAATCAAATTGGTAAGGGTTAACATGTCCTTGTTACAAAAGCATTTAGTCTAAAATTTGCTATTATAATAAGTTGTTGAATCTAATTTGAACATTATACTTAAGTAGTATAACTATCATATTTCTTGTTTTTGAGCATGAGTATATCAAATTCATAATTTTAGGAAGAATGTTGTTCTGAAGGAGTTTTTCAAAAGTGTTTTCGATAAATTCTTTTCAAAATTTGTGCATTACTCGGGATGAGCAATGAATTAAGTTGGGGGTGCGGAAACACAAAAATTTATATACTTTTTCATACCCAATTTTACTTAAATTCGTGCAAAATCGGTTAAATTCTTGTCGAAAAATAATTAAATATTATAAAATAATTAAATTGTGTTGAAAATATGAACAAGGTGAATTTTAGTTAATTTTATACTTAATTTTGATTAATTTTGACTATTTTCGACAAATTCACGCAAAGGGCAAAAATTGGCTCGGCTGACACGACTGAAAGCACAAAACTGAGAAGCAATTTGAAGTATCGAGGCACATTAATGTCCAGCCTAAGATGGTCTAGAAATTTGTATTAATTCATAATTTAATTAATTTTAATTTATTCCCTATTTAATTTGGGTTAAATAAATTATTTTTAATTAATTATGAAGAAAGGGTCCAGTTGAACCGCCTTGGTCGAACCATATTGAGTAAACCAAACCAGCCACTAATTGGGCAGCCCAGAACCGTCTATATGCTGACCCAAATCAGCATTTTATCTGATTAAATATTCTTGCAAAAAGGCCCTTGAAAGACTTTCAAATTGCATTCAAACCCCACCTTTAATTTTGGCTTTGTAGATTTGCCCCAGGCTATTTTTAGCAAAGTTGAAAATCTCAACTTTTACCAAGTAGATGGCCGGCCATAGGGGGGCTCTTTGGCTGCTGGAATTTGCTATTTTTAGCAGCCACAATCAGATATAAAAGCCACCCCTTTCTGATCATTCAAACCATCCCTCAATCCCACAACATTCTCTCATCCTCTCTTCTCCTCTCTCACTTTTCTCTCCATTTTTTCCATCCCATTTCCCTTTTTGTTCAAGTGCCGATTTTTTCTCTTGGGAAAGAGGCTCTCGTCAGCCATATTGGAGCAGCAATTAGGTGTTCATAGGCCACCTTGATAGCCTAGGGCAGCGAAGAACAAAGAACGGAGCAACTAGTCAAGCCACGGAGAAACTCCGGATTTGCTTATTGTTCCCTATCTCTTTAATTTTTGTTGTTGTTTTGACAAACATGTTTATGAATAGTTATGCTATTGAAATTTTTATTTTAATCAATTTAGCTTAAATTAAGTTTGTGTTAGGTTGATTATATTCTACCTGATTGAATTGTTAAAATGATGTTTATGCTGTTATAGGCCTCGGTAAATTGCTTGGTTAAGTAAAATCATGCCTAAGTTATTCTTGCCATATAATTGTTAAATAACTAATGAATTAATTATTAAACCATATTGAAATTATAATTAATAGACACAATTCTTAATCAGTGCATGTTTATTCTTCTAAGGTAGCTGAAGTTTAAATTAGCATTGTATTCAGCGATACATATGCCTTGCATAACTTGCAAAAATTTTGTGATTAAACTGTTTCAAGGTAGAAATACCCTGTTACCTCACTTAATCTTTTATATGCTTTTGAAGATTGATTAATCGTTTGGATTGACATTGAAAAATGTTCTAGGGATTGATTAATTTAATAAGTATGTATGAATGAGAGTTAGCAAATTACGGGTTCTTAGTGAATTTATTCAGTAGCAATATAAACATAAGTTTGATAATTCTAAGTTAAATAAATGTAATTAATCCAACACAAGTATGTTATCTTGATTAAATCTTATTTGAAATCGTGCATTAGAACTCCTTTGTTTTATTTTAATTATTTACTTAGTTTTTAAATAGTTTTTTACCACCTTTTAAAACCAAATTATTTTTACCTCACCAATGTGTTTTACAATTAATTTCATAAATAATTCTTTTTAAAGTCCTTGTAGGTATGATAACTCGACATTTACTTGTCACTTTATTACTTGTTGCGATTGTGTACACATGCACATTTTCTGTCGTTCCAGTTGCTTCTGCTAGGAGACTTGAGTTCGAGTCCTGCTGCATGTAAAGGATGTTTATTTTGCTACTGTGCCGTGTAAGAGATTGAATGTCAGTGGAACTTTGGAGCTAGTAGGTGGTTGGAGTGTTTGGGGGGAAGAGAGAGTTGTGTAGCCAAAATTTAGGAGGATTTGGGGGGGGATTTGGATAGTGATCGGTGGGCGTGATGTGGGGACAGATTTTAGGAGAGAATTAAAGGGAGGTTGAGGGGGTAGTAGTAGTTGGCCGAAAGTGGGATTCCCCGTTATGCCAATTCGGTCATAGGCTTTTGGGTGCCGAAATTGTGTAGTTTTGCTTCCCATTTTGATAGCTATTGTGTGGTTTTCCGAACACCCTTCTCAAACTTGTTCAGGTTTCATTCTTAGTTTTGTTTGATTCTTCCTCTCTTCTCCCTTTCTCAGTTTACTTCCTTTTAACCGATTGCATCTTCTACCCTCTTTTTTTTACCATTGAATAATTGGGTCAATTTCCGCTTAGCTTCCTCTCCAACTATTTTGGTTCTTGCAATTCTTCTGTGAATAATTGGTTGGTGCATGGTTCTTCTCTAATCCCTCGCCCATTTTCTTTATGTAGTAATATTGTTTCTGACTCCTTTTACTGTCGTTTATGGCTAGAAGCGTGGGTGGTAGCCTTGCCTCTACGGTGTGGGTTTTGGGTTGAGATAGATGACCGATTGTGTTCCTTCTCTAGAATTGGTTTTACGATTTTGGTAAGTGCCCTATGCTAGTTCAACTATTTATGCGAATGTTTTAATAAAGGTTAATAGATTTCGGTTTGGGTGCAGATGATCTATAAGAGCCTATAATCAATCTTTGATATCGATTGAAGTGTGAGGATTCTTAATTGTTGAGCAAGGCAAGTGTTAAGTTATAGTTTAGTTAAGTTTTATTTAAGGGATTGTTAACCCTATAGATTAAAAGACTGATAGTGTATCATTTTGATATAGGTTTGGGGAGACACTCGAGCTATTTGCACATTTATCGCAACCAAGTGTGTAACCACACTTCTATAATCATAAATCGGCTAAAGCTGGAAACTGTGCTTGTTAACGCTACACGAGCATGCTCACGCTTGCGTTGTAATCTGAACGCTCAAAACGAGGGCGTATGATCGTAGAGGCCACCATGAGCGATTTTATGGGCTTAGGCCTTTTTGGGCCACGTTGGGCCGAAATGGGCCATGTGGGCCCCACTAGCTTGTGGGCCCCATACGGGTAAACCATACGGACGTGTGGAGATTATTGGGCCAGACTGTGTAGTTCGCATGGCCAAGGCCATTTTTGGGTTTATTGGGTTAGACGGGCGTGTGGACCCACATGGGCCGTGTTATGGCCTTTGGGCCCATTTTCACTGTTTGAGACGACTGTGGACCTACTGTTGGGTCAGTAAGTACACTTAAACCCCATTCTGATGAAATGACTATTATACCCCTAAGAGGTAAAATAACTAATATACCCTTATGATATGTTTGACTATATTCGAGCATGACATTTTGCATACACGTACTATATTATGACATGACATGTTGCATGGGGGTGGGTTTGATATATTTGGAGGAAGTGTACTGATTTGGCAGCTCTGCTGCAAATACTGTTTAGTGCTGCAACCGGTGCTATATTTAGAGTATAGGGATGGGTGGATCAATTTTATCCCCATATAGAGTGTACGGCTGGACGGAGTGGAGTGTAGAGGATGGATGGGTAGTATTTCTATTTGCATTTCTGTTACTATTACTATAATGGGCTAAGGCCCACACTAATACTGGACTATCACTGAAACAAGCTTAGGCCCAAACTGTATGTGCCTATAGTTTGACTGATTATTGTAAAGGGAATGCACACTGAGTTTTTCTTAAACTCATCCTTCTGCTTTCCTATGCAGGTAATCCTTAAGCAGGTCGGTGCTGCGAGGGGCTCGATAGGTATTTGTTATGTAATAAGGCCTCTTTAAATTTTTACTTTAATTTGGGGTTTATCTATTTTGTTTAATATCTGCTAGTAGTAGGATGTGAATTTTCAAAAAGATAAATGTTTTCAAAACACCATGCCATTACTATACATTTCAAAAGCTTCCGCAGCTAACAATGTCTTTAAATTGTAATAACAACCTAAAGTGATTAAAATTTTGCTAAACCTACTTGAGTTTTTTATCAACAAGCAAGATACCTAAAGTTTTGTAAAATATCACTACAAGGGTTTTAATAAAGTACGGACTTTTCAAATAGAACGATGCTCTTCAAAACACACTACAATGTGACAGAGCAGATTCGACTATAACTTCCAGGCTGGGTTTGGGGTGTTACACTCAATTAGTTAGATGTTAATTGGTTTATTATTGCTTGAAAGATGGCATGTTGTGGCTTGATTTTGAAATGATGAAATGGTATGTTTTGAAGCATGAAATAGATGATTACATGATAAGAAAATGCATTTGGAAGTTATGTGAGTTTGATGATTGTGGCATCTTATTTTGGTATGTTATAGATCATGGAATTGAGTAGTAGAAAGAATGGTTATAAATGACATAATATGTTTTCGAAATAGCATGTTTTGGTTGCTCATATATGTATTGAAATGGCATGAAATGTGGCTTAAACCAAGCCTATTTTCACTCTACACGACTGAGCACACGGGCGTATGTGACACATGGCCTTGGTACATCGGCGTGTGTGACCATTTCGAAGGGTACACGGGTTAGATGCACAGGCATGTGGTCAACCATGTGACCCAAGTTAGTATGTATGCCCTGTTTTTCACAGGCCTGTGACATGGGCGTGTCTGGTAACCGTTTGAGACACACGACCTATTCACACTGGGGTGTGACCCTTGTATGCATGAAAATTTTCTAAGTGTCCCAAAGTCTTCAAATGTTATCGATTTAGTCCTGAACCTCTTTTAAGCATGTTTTTAGGCCTCATAGAGCTATAAAAGGGACAATGTGATTATGTTAGATTGATATTTATGTGAAATTGAATCATGTATGAGAAATGTATATTATTTGTTGTGCTTTGATCAGTAATGCCTCGTAACCCTATTCCGACGACAGATACGAGTTAGGGGTGTTACACCCAGAGACTATTTTGCAAATCTATTAATGATTTTGAAAGTTACCATTGATGAATACATGGGTACTTTGATGTTTGGTGATAGATTTTGAGTAGTTGTTGATAGTTAAATGAGTTTTGTTAAGTGATTTTTAGCGAATATGCAAAATTGGGATTAAATTGTGAAATGTGTAAAGTTAGTGGTTAAAATGTGAAATAAATGAAAAATATGGGACACAATAGTAATTCAGCTAGCATGGGTATATTTGGAATTTCATTAATTTGTGATTTTATGAATTAAGGACTAAATTGTAAAAAATGTGAAATATTAGGGGCAAAAGTGTAAATGTGTTTTAAAGTGTGTTTTGAGCTAAATTGAATGAATAGATGATTGAATAAGTCAATTTTGAATATATTTATATCAAGAAAGGAGAAATACGGACTTAGATTGGGGAAAGAATAAAGTTACGGAATAGTTGACTCGATTTGCCATTTTAGCATATAAGGTAAGTTCGTATGTAATAAGCATTGTTATAATTATGCTTTAAATGCTTTGATATTGCATAAATTGTGTATATGAGACTACAGTCATATTTGATGACAATTCGGCTATGTATGGCACTTAGTGTACGAGATTAAAATAGCTTCGGCTATGTATTGGCACTTAGTGTGCGAGAATTCGAGTATTCGACATTTTTCCGTTTGGGTATGAGTTTTTTATAGATTAGTTTAGGTATGTATATGAATCATACGAGCCTTAAATCGAAGAAGTTATGAAGTTGGCATATAAGCATATGATTAAGCATGTGGAAGGTTTGTTAGTATTTATGAATTATGAATTAACAAGTTCAAATTGATGAATTGTGTATTTAGGATTAGTTGAGTTTAATTCATATGAGATTACTAAGCTATAAAGCTTACTTTGTTTTTCTTTCCCATGTTTTATAGTGATTTCAAAGCTAGCTCGGATTCAGGGATCGTTAGAGACTACGTCACACTATCCAACCATCACTTTGGTACTTTTGAGCTTATGGTTTGGTCATATAGCATGTATAGGATTATGGTCATTTTGATATGTATCTTGGTAGTGAGTTTTTCCATTTGAGATGTCTTATGAATGGTTATGTTTTGGTTTGTACATATAGCCATGAGACTTGGCTTAATTTGGCTAGTTTGGTTATGTATATATAAGTGTGCATATGGTATATATTGAGTGATTGGGGTTGGTTTTTAATGTCATTGATAGTTGGTATTATAGATGTCAAATGATTGATAATTGAAAAGCTATGTGCTTGTAGATTGATGTATGATGATGCATGTTTGAAAAAAAATGTTTCATTAGATGATTTGAATATGTAAAGTTGGTATGATTTGAATGAGTAAAACATGAGATAGAAAGCATGCTAATAGCTAGAATTGAAATGGTATGTTTTAGTCTTGATTTTGGTTGAATTGGATGACCATTTATGCTATGAGTGTATCATTTGAATTGTATAGGTATGCACAAAATTTGGGTGGCAAAATGGCTTGGTAAATAGCCTATTTTTGTCCACATGGGCACACATGGTCATGATACACAACCGTGTGTTCCCTGGTGTTGAAATTGAAATGAAGTTAGTATGCTCCATACAGTCTCACACATGGGCGTGTGAACAGTCGTGTGGCATAAGTCAGTATACCCCCTAATTTACACACGGCCTAGCACACAGGCGTGTGACTTGGCCGTGTTGCATAAGCCAGTATAGCCTACAGGTTTTGCACAGCCTAGCACACGGCCTGACACACGGGCATGTGTGGCCACTTTGAAGGGCACACGGGCTAGACACACAGGCGTGTGGTTGGTCGTGTGACCCAAGTCAGTAAGTTCACTTGTTTGCACATGGGGTAGGAAATGGGCTAGAACACAGCCATGTGCTTCCATTTGGAATGTTCACATGGCCTGTGACACGGGTGTGTCTGGTGGCCGTAGGCCACACGGGCGTGTGTCCCTTATTTTGAGAAAAATTTTCCAAGTGTCCCAAATTTTTTAAAAGTTATTAGTTTAGTCCCAAACCAATCCCAATGCATGTTTAAGGCCTCGTAGGATTGTATTAGGGACATATTGAATGAGATGGAATGATGAATGTTTGAATTAAGAAAATGTATGCTAAAAGTATGTATAATTGTGTTGTAAGTCAGATAATGCTCCTTAACCCTATTTTGATTTTAAATACGGGTGAGGGGTGTTACAGGAGCTATAGGTATCAGTGAAGTTCTCGGTACTAAATCAATAGCAAACTCAACCTCTCTGATTAGTAGCAAACCCGATAACTCTTCTGGAAACACATCAAAATACTCATAAACAACTGGTACTGATTCAATCTTTGATTCTAATACTTTTTTATCAAGTACATATGCAAGATACGCGTCACATACCTTTTTCACATATTTTTGAGCTAACATCATTGAAACTACACTGGTAAACTACTCAAATCATTTGATTTGATTCGAAAGTCTCATTATTCTAACATTTCAACTCAATTGTCTTTTGTCTACAATTTACTACTACATCATGCAATGTCAACCAATCTATACCCAAAATTACATCAAACAGCAACAACATCAAATCAGCCATAAACCAATAACCTCGAGTCGTTAACGGACAATTCATGCAAACTTTGTCAACAGGACATATATACCTAAGGGGTTTGACACTTTTACAACGAACTTAGTAGAATCAATAAGTAAATTCTTACTAGACACTAAATTCACACATATATATGAATGATTTGATCCAAGGTCTATCAATGCAACTACATCAGTGTCATAAAGAGAGAATGTACCGGTAATAACATCTGCGGATGACGCTTCTTCCCGAGCGCAAATAGCATAAGTTCTGGTAGGTGCTGTATCCTCGAATCTCACAACAATATCTCTTGTTGTACCTCTACTACCACTCACATTTCCAATATTACGGGATGGTCTTCCTCTCACATTCGTGTTGCTTGATCTTGTATTCTGATATTTATATTTCTCACTTAACTCAGGACAATCTCGAATGAAATGTTCGTGTGAACCATATCTAAAACAGGCTTTGTCATTCATTCTACACTCTCCAAAATGTCGTTTTCCACATTGTACACATTCAGGTTTATTTGGTCTAGCATTACTCACACTTGCCATTGACATGGCTGGAGTTTTTGAACTCGTAAATTGCTTCCCACGATCTCTATTAGAGTACTCCAACGATGCATTTGATCGACTATAAACATCTCATGATTTCTTGGATAAAGAGTGATAGCGTTTATTCATCAATCTCTTTCTCGAATCTCTATCTTCAGAATCAACCTTTCCCTTTTCTTTGCCACTTCTTTAGCTTTACAAGCACGATCGACAAGTACCACGAACTCTTTCAACTCTATAATTCCGAATAGCAATCTGATATCTTCGTTCAATCCATCTTCAAATCTTTTGCACATAATAGCTTCTATTGAAATACATTCTCGGGCATATTTACTGAGCCTCACAAATTCTCGTTCATATTCTGTCACAAATCTACAGCCCTGTTTTAATTCTAGAAACTCTTTGCGTTTTTTATCAATAAACCTCTGGCTGATATATTTCTTTCTGAACTCAGATTGAAAGAAATCCCACGTAACCCGTTCTTTCAGTACCACTGATGTTAGAGTATTCCACCATTGATATATATCGCATTTAATGCACTCTTCGGGTGTACATGACAACTCATCAAATACTCTGATTGTATTTTCAAGCTAGAATTTAGCTCTCTCGGGATCCTCATTAATTGTAGCCTAAACTCTTTAGCCCCATGCTTATGAATTTTATCAACTGGCAGCTTGTTCAATCGTATAAGATCAATAACTTAAGGAACTAAGAGGATTGATTGAGGAATTGGCGGGGGTGGAGGTTGTTGAGCAACCGCATTTGTCCAGACATATTGAGTGAACCACTCATTCATCATTTGGAAAAATGCTTCTTTAGCCTCACCTCCATGACTACTCGACACGAGTCTAGATTTAGAAGGCACTGTCCCTTGAGTGAGAGCTGGCGCATTACTCTCAACATCATCTGCTACAGCTCGTTCGGGATCCATTACTATACAAAACCATAGTTTATAATGTCAGGAATCATTACACTATCACAAGTTATATATGGCATGTGTAGCTAGACTCTCACACACGATACTTAGTCCTAGAATCGACTAAATTGTAGCTCTGATACCAATAAATGTGACACCCCTCACCCGTATTCAACTTCAGAATAGGGTTACGAAACATTACCGGACTTACAAAACAATTAAACATCCATTTAGCATTCATTTTCTCAATAAGTATTCATCATTAAATCTCAATCAATTTGTCTCTTATACAAGCCTACGAGGCCCTAAACATGCTTTGAGTGGTTTGGGACTAAACCGATAACTGAAGAAACTTTCACGAAACTTTGAAAATTATTCTCGAAAATAGGAGACACACGGCCACCAGACACGTCCGTGTCACAAGTCGTGTGGACATTTGAAATAAGAACACATGGCCGTGTCCCAACCCATGTCTAACCCCATGTAACTCTTTGATTTGGTTCACACGGCCAACATACGTGCCTATGTGCCCTAAAAATGGCATGCCCGTGTGCCAGGCCGTGTGCTAGGCATTGTCAAACCTTTAGGGTATACTGACTTATGCCACACGGCCAAGTCACACGCCTGTGTGTGAGGCCGTGTGGAACATACTGACTTGTTTTCAAATTCAACACCAGGGGACACACGGCCATATAACATGATCGTGTGTCACACACGGCTGAGACACACGCCTGTGTCTCTGCCCGTAGAGACAAAAATAGGCTATTTACCAAGCCACTTTGCCACCCATTTTGCACATACCTATACAAACTCAAATAGTTGCATTTCAAGACACAAATAAGCATCCAAATATCATCAACTAATATTCCAAACATGCATTATCATTCACCAATTCTCAAGCACATAACTTCCCAAATTATCAATCCTTTTAGCAATCAAATTACCTAATATCATTAAGCATTATAAATTCAACCTCATCACACAATATAGGTCAATTACTGAATGCAAAATAGAACCATTTACACATTTATAAACATCATGAAATTCATCCTCATAAGCCAACTCAAATGGCCAAAATACATGTTCATCAAACATGCCAAAATAACTCAAGCCTATACATGACATATACCATATATACATAACTTCAAAAGTACCAAAATAGATGACCGATAATGCGATGAAGTCTCTGACGATCCCTGAATCCAAGCTAGCTTAAAATACTATAAAACATGGAAAAATAAACAAAGTAAGCTATAAAGCTTAGTAAGTTCGTATGTAACTATGAAATAATCTCATCATTCATTAATATTTCTAAATAGATAACATAATTGCATTAAAACATCAATCACTAAGTTAATAGAAAGTTCTCAACTTTCGTTAGTTCGTTATTCAAATAAATTTTCGTACATACTTGTACCGATACTTATCTGTTTCTCACCAATTCACTTATCAAATCACTCCGAGTTTATAAATACTTACGGTACGAGTACACTAATTTTCTGATGCCATAGCCTAATTATGGTCTTACACATACATTGTCATGGCCCAGCCGTGGTCTTACATTCGCATACGATAACCCGATTATGGTTTTATTATCTGATTGCCATAGCCCAGCTATGGTCTTAATTGGCAACTCACCTTACTTAGATCGTACATTTAATTTGAAATCTTCCAAATTTTACCAATAAGATCAATACAATCACAATACATCCACTAATTAAATAAATGCACATTTATGTTTAATTATACGAACTTACCTCGTGTACGAAAATGACGAAACGGACCGACTATTCAATTTCTTTACTTTTTCCCCGATCTAAGTCCGAATTCATCTTTTCTTAATCTATAAGTAATCAAAATCAGCTTATTTATTCCTATATTTATTCAATTCAATCTAAAATATACATTTGATCTAGTTTACACATTAGCCCCTAAACTTTTACATTTTTACAATTTAGTCCTTATTACAAAATAAAAAATTCATGAAATTCAAGTATAACCCATGCTAGTCAAATTACCATCATGCCCCTAGAAGCCCATATTTTTCATTTATTTCACATTTTAACCACAAAGTTTCAATATTCCTCAATTTAATCCCTATTTTGCATTTTCACTGAAAATCACTTAATAAAACTTGTATTGTAACGCCCTGAATTTGGGCCTAGAAGTATTGGGCCTTGAGCAAGGGAACGGTTAGGAAACTGTGCATAAAAGTCTATGTGAGCTAGGGAATGACACAATTAAATGTTTGCTTAAGTGGTTAAGGGTCCTGAGAGGAGTTGGAAAAGTCCTGGGTTCAAACCTGGGCTTTAGCAAAAATTTTGGTTTTAAGTGAATAAAACCCTGGATGCTTGGATGAAGCATATGGTCTAGTGCTTGTGGCGTCATTAAGGTTGTAAGGGAGCCTGGGTTCAAGTTTTGACTCTTGCAATTTATTTTGGTTTTTCTTTTAAAAGAACCTGAACTTTGGCCTATAGACCTTTTAATTAATTAAGAATATTTTGTGACACAAAAAGAGCCTTGTGGCTTGGTGGCATGTGGCATGACTTAGTATCTGGGAGAACTTGGGTTCGAATCTCATGATGCGCAAGGGAGTATTTATTTTACTTTCTTGCAGCATGAGAAGTGGAGTTGGACTGAAACTCTGCACGATGGAGTTTGATTTGGTCTTCGAGGGATTTGTGGAGCTAGTTAAGGAGGAGATTGGAGTGAAAATCAAGAAAATTTGAATTAGGAGGTTGGTAAGGTGTTGTGGCCGATTGGGACTCTAAAGCATTGCTTGAGAATTCGGCTAGGGGAAATTATGGATCAATTTCGGCTTTAGTGGTTCTCTCTTGACATTTCTATTTCAGGTTTTCTGCACTTTCTATTTTGGAGTAGCCGATTTGGTACCATTCAGGTATTTTTGCTTGTGGGTTTTATTCTTCTTCTATCCCTATTTATCGATTCTTTTCTGTCCCCTACTCTCTTCATAAGTCAATTCTCTTCCTTTACTCAATATTGGTGTTAGCCAAATTCACCATCTCTCCTCCCCTCTCTATTCTTTTTGGCTTTATTTCCCTTGTAGTCGATTCTCTTTTTTGCCCTCACTCTTATTTCTTGTTTCTTTTGATTCAACACTTTCCTCTTTTCCTCTTAATCATTTTACTTTGGCCGATTCTCCGCTCTTCACTTCCTCACTCAAGGATTAATCAATTACTCTATCTCTCCTCCTAATTTTTCAGTACTGCCACGTGTTCATTGATTCTATCAGGTTCAAGTTCGCAAGATGATTCTCTTTTCTCTCTTTACTATTAAGGTATTTCTCTTAACATCTTTTCTTTCTGTCGTTCTCTATTAGGGAGCGTGATTGTGCCATCTTGTGCCTCAGTTTTAGAGTGGGCTATTATAGGCTGAATACTCCTAACAACCTTTTGAAGTGTCACGTTTCGGTAAGGGTTTCCCTTGGCTCAAGTTATTAGCATTTATGGTAGTGATTAACTGTAGTTTGTGTTTAGATCTAGGTTGGTGTACGTAGAGATTTGCGTTCTAATCATAAACAGGTGTGTATCCGTACCCTGTAAATGGTAATAGGCGTAAAAGCCAGTAAAGTGTGTAACCGTATGCTATATCTGATGATTGGCTAAAAAGCTAAAAGTATGTGTTGTTTACACCGCTATGATTGTAGATCGAAAAAATGCCGAAAAGCCGAAAATATGGCATATGATGCCACAAGAGAGTGCGATCGCAATGTGATGAGCTGAGCCCACGAACATGGGCATTAGACTATATAGGCCACCATGAGCGCTCTCGTGGTCTTGGGCTGTTCTGGGCCTTGTTGGGCTAAATGGGCTGTGTGGGCCCAATAGGCTCTTGGGCCCCACATGGATGAAATGTATGTGATGTGGTAAGTGTTGTTTGGATAGTGAAGTTTGCATAGCTGAGGCAGTTTCTGGGCTAAATGGGCCACACGAGTGTGTGGGCCCACTTGGGCTGAGTATGGGCCTTAGACCCATTTTCACAGTTAGGTCTGTTTAGGTTACTTATGCCGCTCGAGGCGACGATGGACCTTCTGTTGGGTCGTTAAGACCCCCGATTTGTAAAATTACTAAAATACCCCCGATTTGTAAAATTACTGAAATACCTCAGATTTGTAAAATTACTAAAATACCCTTGATTTGTAAAATTACTAAAATACCCCCGATTTATAAAATTACTAAAATACCCCCAATTTGTAAAATTACTAAAATACCTCCGATTTGTAAAATTACTAAAATCCCCTCAGTTTGTACAATTACTGAAATACCCTTGCAGTGTAAAATTACCAAAATACCCTTGTAGAGTAAAATGACTGTGTAATATCCTGATTTTGGGCCTAGTCAAAATAGTGGTTTCGTGACCACAAAATCCAAGATAGAAATAATTATTTTATGATTATTTTGAGGTCTATGATATGATTTCATGATTGTGTGAAAATTTCATGAAGAAATTTTATGCATAAAGTGCTTAAATTGAAATTAGGGACTAAATCGAATAATTTGCAAAACTTGCATTCTAGAAGTTTCTAGTATGAAATTATTTTGAAATATTAATTAGGAGGTCTAAAATAGCAATTTTACCAATTTCTAAGTCTATGGACAAAAATTGGACATGGATGGAATTTTTGGAAAGTTTAGTAGTAAGGGCATTTTGGTCATTTAGGGGTAAAATGAATTAAAATACAAAATTAAAAGCCAATTTTGCTCATCTTCAACCCCATGGCTGAATATAGCAAGGATAAACCATGGCTAGGGTTTTTCAAGCTTCCAAGCTCAATTGTAAGTCCGTTCTAGCCCCGGTTTTTCAAGTTCTTTACGTTTTTGGAATCCCGGTAACTTGATTAAGCTTATTCTAGCAATAATTTAAGCTAGGGTTCATATTTGGAAAAATACCCATAGGTGAAATGTGTTTATTTTGATGTTTTATAGTAGAATATGAAGGCTGAAATTATGTTAAACAACTTTTGCTAAGCGATTTTAGGCAAAAATGAGTAAAACGGCTTAATCGTTAAAAATTGTTATTGTTCATAACTATGTGTTAGAGTGAGAATTTGATGCTGTCATAGAAAGGAAAAATGTACAGCATGTCATAAAACATAAGAAAATATGCTGAAGTTTAATTTACGAGCTTTGGGGCAAAAGTGTAAATATGCGAAAGCTTAGGGGCAAAACTGTAATTTTACCAAAATATGATTTTGGGTTAATTTGAATAATGTGAGCCCTAATTAGACTATATTTTAAATTATAGAGCAAGGAAAACTAAAATTCGGGCTAAAATGGGGAAAATACCAAGTTGTGGACGAAATGGTAAAAGTAGCCATTTTCACATACGAGGTAACTTCGTATGTAAATGTTGGTAACATAGTTATTATTTTAAATGTTTTTATGTTATTTAAATTATATGATAATTATTATGAAATATTATACTCGTGATAATTGTTTGATAATATGTCAAATTATGTGATATACTTGGAAAATGTGAAATACTACCGAGTATCGGTATCGGCAATCCGTAGGAGATGGTTGAGACACATGATTGGGAAAATGGTCCCGTTGAACCTTAGGAATGGATTAGGATACAAGTGACATGTCACTGGGATATTTGGGTATCCGAACTCGTTGAGTTGAGTCCGAGTTCACTTATGGATGTGAATGTCCGAACTCGTTGAGTTGAGTCCGAGTTCGAGAGATGTAACTAGGCATCTGAGCTCATTGAGTTGAGTTCGAGTTCACTTATGGATGTGAACGCCCGAGCTCGTTGAGTTGAGTTCGAGTTCACTTATGGATGCGAACGCCCGAGCTTGTTGAGTTGAGTCCGAGTTCACTTATGGGTGGGTTACATGGTAGCTTGGCTACATATGTGGCACTTATGTGCAAACTTTCCATGTATCCGAATTATATTCTGATGTGTTCAACGGGTAAAATTCTACTCAAATGGAGGAATACTTGAGATGAAAGGGACGTATTGGTAAGTGTTATGAAATGGATACTTTGAACAGGTATGTACTTAACCCTCGGGTTGAAAACTCAATATAACAACAATATGGTAAGATGACAAATGAAACTGTGATATGAATGTCTCGGTGATGATCATGCAAATGCTGTTTATGTTTGCTTATATATTTGTGTTACTTGCTATTTGCATGTGAACTTACTAAGCATTTGTGCTTACTCCCTCCTTTTCATTCCTTGTAGTGTTGACAAGCCAGCTCGGAAATCGGAAATGGTCGGAGGCACGCTCACACTATCCGTATACCATCTTGGCGTAATGGCTTGTATATTTTGAGTATGGCATGTATAACATTATAATCATTTTGTATATATGGTCTTATGATATGGTTATTGAGTGGTATGGAAATGCTTGGTAATGATTAGCCATTGGAATGGCTAATCATGATCATATTTGGTGTTATGTATGCTAAATTGCTAGCTAATCCATAGGAACCATGAAATGGGTAAAAGCTACCATAAAATAGATTCAGACAGCAGTAGTGACGTGAATTTGAAAAATCACTAAAAATAGTAGAAATGAAATTAAATAATGAATAAGTTATGGAATTGAGGCTTGATGAGTCTATTTTCATATGGCTGGAACAAAATAGGTATATGAATTATATTTTATGAGATGTTTAAACTTTTGTGAAACAGGGCCAGAGCAATTTCTGGTTCCCCTGTTCTGACTTTGGAAGTTCACCATAAATTTTTCAAAGATAATTAGAAGTCATGATTTATGTGTACAGATTCCTTATTGAGTTTAGTTTTATTAGAAATAAATGACATAGTCATTGAAACTCTGTACTGAGGAGATATCTGATTCAGTAATACACAGAGAGGGAGAGCAATGAACCACGAAATAGGGAGAATTTAACTAATAAACTGTACTAATTTGCTTGACCAAAAATTCTATAAAAAAAATATTAAATAGATATATGAGTCTAGTTTCAGGAAAATTTATGGAATTGGATTTTGAGTTTCGGAACTCAAGATATGAATTTTTAAGCAACTGTGACGCAGATTGCTAGCTTGACTAAAAATTTTAAAAATAAATTGTTTAAGCTGTTTAAAGTAATGAATTAAGTCTATTAACACCTCGTGTTCGACTCTGGCGACGGTCTTGGGTACGGGGCGTTATATTTGGTGGTATCAGAGTAGGTTTAGTCGGTTTTCAAACTAACTTAGCATGCGTAAAAATTTAGCTATACATGCCACTGATCTGTGATAGTGTGATGTCTTCCGATGCATATGAGTACCGTCTTATTTAGATAGGGTACTCTCCAACCGAAATGCACCACCATGTTCAATGTTATGTGAAGGTATTTGAGTAAAATTATGATTATGACAAGTCTCGGTTGTAAAAGTATGAATAAAAGTTTATGATACATATGTGATAAATATCCATATTTGCTTAATGCTCATATGATGTAGTATATATGGCTTACTTGATAAGATGAACAGAATAAATAGAAAGTAGTAGAGGTATGAATAAAAGTCATAATATTATGATATGAATGAAAATGTCCTTGTCTTGATTTGGACGTCGAATGTTGATGAATGCTAATGATATATAATTTTTATGAGATAAAGGATTATAATGAAATGAACTTATCTATGTTAAATTGTTGGACTGAATTATATGATTGTAATGACATGTACATGATGCACGAAATGAAAGTTGTGATTGTGATGTCTATGTTTGTTTGGCCCTATATGATGTCATGAGCATGAATTAATTTAATTAAATGAATGGATAAGTAAAGCTATCTAGAAAACATAGATTGTATGCATAAGTATATTGTCTAAATGGGACAATAGGAAAATTTATGTAAGCCAACATGAATGTTGCATTGCCTGAATGAATGACATGATTTTGATGATGTTGCTATGATGATGGAAGTTGTGTCATATGTGTATGTATAAGAAAGTCGAGTCAAAGGTCCTACGACCCCTCCCCCTTACCGAAGTGGTACTTATAAGGGAATTTCATGAGATTTGTATACAATAATTATAAGTATGATCAGAGATTGAAAATGAGCTGATAAGTAAAGTTAGAGCCAGTAAAGTATCAGATTGACGTAAAGATTATTGGAGTTATGCACTGTCCCAATTAAAGAAGGAATTCTCTTTGGTAAATCGAATTACTCTGAGTGCAAGGTCGAGAAAATTGTAAATCAAAATTTATTGAATCGCCTTCTTTAGTGAATAGTTTAATATGAAATTTGTGACTACAGAACTAGTTGGGGAAATGATATTTGAAATGTGAACTATCCGAGTGTGTGATTATGTTTGGACAGATTTAGTGATCTCTTTTGAGATGTTCTATGTGTTTACCCGTTCTCGTAAATATTTCTATGGCTATTGATCTTCCGAATAAATTCTTGTTATATGGGAATGTCTTCTAATTTCGGTGTTGGATGAAAGCATTGGTAGTCCTGATTTGGTTTATAATTTATATTGCTCTATTTCATTGGGTATTCTATTTCATTTTGTCTGATAAGAATTGATGAGAGAATACATATGATATTATAATTCTGTTTCTTCTACTTGATGCTTCATCTGATATATATGTATGGGAAGATATATTGATCTTGTTATATTTGATTTCAATTGGGATTAAATGATGTTTTCTTTTGGACTTTCTTTCTTTGAAGAATTATCGGGGTATTCTATATTTTCTCTATGAGTTTGGTTTTCGATTCTCGGCATAGTATCGTATCTTAGGTTTCTTTATCCTGGATCTTTTATTACGGATTTCTTTATTCCGGGTTTCTATATCTTGGATTTCTTTATTCGATTTTCTTGTTATCTTTGTTCCATAATTTGTCAATTACGACTCATGTTGAAGTGCGTTCTTCACTCGTGATAATCATGTCAAATATAACTATACTTCTAATTTGATCTTGGTAATGTGGTGATTTTAGTATTGGGATTTTTTCTAATTTCGTGTAAGGATTTGACATCGATGTAAAGGCATAGGTGATAAAAGCGCGAGTTTCGAGTCAGATGGTGAATTATTTATTTGAAAGATTTCATGTGACAATTATCTCGGGATTATTTTTCTTAAGTCCGATAATAGAATTTCATTTTTGTCTTGATAAAAGAGTAAATAGTCCGAACGAGAAGTGTATATTTATTAGAAAGAGTTGGATATTAGTTAAAGTCACTACGAATGATAAGGTTTTCATCTTATGAAAGCTGAAAAGTTTATTACATGTTGTGAGTTCGAATAGATGAAAATATTGGTAAGCAGAAAGCGTCCGAACTAGACTAGTCTACATTGAGCAAAGACTTCACGATTTTCAAGAATGTCATTGTTGTATGAATTGTGATGTGTTTCAAGACGGTGAGGTAATGTGATAGTTTAGAGCATTCGATATTACATAAAACTGAGTTGTTAAAGAGGTTAAAGTGAGCATTGGGATCTATCAAAATTATCCTTGTCAATGTTGATATTGGGATGGAAATGAGAAGGATTATTCTTGAGGCCATATCGAATTATTTCTATGGCAAGAAGAGGAAAATGTGATGTATCCTATTCTTAAATGTTTGTAGAAATCTATAAATCATATCGGTATTGAATGAATTCCTACTCATCGGATACATGGAATTTCGTGTCTCTTTGATTGTTGGATTTCTTGGAATTAGGTCTCCATTAATCAAGTTAAGATCCTAGTTTTATGTCATGATATCATGGGAAGCGAGAAGGGTTGAAAATTTAAGAACAGTTGAGAGTTGAGACTGTAAGCTTTTAGACCATATGAGAAATTAAAGAGATGTATTGGAGTGCAAAGCCTAAGTGAAAGTTCTTCAAGACCGAATATGAGATTAAAAGTGAAGACCACTTTTTTAGGTAAGATTTTCTGGGACGAAAATCCCTAAAAGGGGGAGAGTTGTAATATCCCGATTTTGGGCCTAGTCGAAATAGTGGTTTTGTGACCTCAAAATCCAAGATAGAAATAATTATTTTATGATTATTTTGAGGTCTATGATATGCTTGCATGATTGTGTGAAAATTTCGTGAAGAAATTTTATGCATAAAGTGCTTAAATTGAAATTAGGGACTAAATCGAATAATTTGCAAAACTTGCATTCTAGAAGTTTCTAGTATGAAATTGTTTTGAAATATTAATTAGGAGGTCTAAAATAGCAATTTTACCAATTTTTAAGTCTATGGACAAAAATTGGACATGGATGGAATTTTTGGAAAGTTTAGTAGTAAGGGCATTTTGGTCATTTAGGGGTAAAATGAATTAAAATACAAAATTAAAAGCCAATTTTGCTCATCTTCAACCCCATGGCCGAATATAGCAAGGAGAAACCATGGCTAGGGTTTTTCAAGCTTCCAAGCTCGATTGTAAGTCCGTTCTAGCCCCGTTTTTCAAGTTCTTTACGTTTTTGGAATCCCGGTAACTTGATTAAGCTTATTTCTGCAATAATTTAAGCTAGGGGTTCATATTTGGAAAAATACCCATAGGTGAAATGTGTTTATTTTGATGTTTTATGGTAGAATATGAAGGCTTAAATTATGTTAAACAACTTTTGCTAAGCGATTTTAAGCAAAAATGAGTAAAACGGCTTAATTGGTAAAAATTGTTATTGTTCATAACTATGTTTTAGAGTGAGAATTTGATGTTGTCATAGAAGGGAAAAATGTTCAGCATGTCATAAAACATAAGAAAATATGCTGAAGTTTAATTTACGAGCTTTGGGGCAAAAGTGTAAATATGCGAAAGCTTAGGGGAAAAAATGTAATTTTGCCAAAATATGATTTTGGGTCAATTTGAATAATGTGAGCCCAAATTAGACTATATTTTAAATGATAGAGCAAGGAAAACTAAAATTCGAGCTAAAATGGGGAAAATACCAAGTTGTGGACGAAATGGTAAAAGTAGCCATTTTCACATACGAGGTAACTTCATATGTAAATGTTGGTAACATAGTTATTATTTTAAATGTTTTTATGTTATTTAAATGATATGATAATTATTATGAAATATTATACTCGTGATAATTGTTTGATAATATGTCAAATTATGTGATATACTTGGAAAATGTGAAATACTACCGAGTATCGGTATCGGCAATCCGTAGGAGATGGTTGAGACACATGATTGGGAAAATGGTCCCGTTGAACCTTAGGAATGGATTAGGATACAAGTGACATGTCACTGGGATATTTGGGCATCCGAACTCGTTGAGTTGAGTCTGAGTTCACTTATGGATGTGAATGTCCGAACTCGTTGAGTTGAGTCCGAGTTCGAGAGATGTAACTAGGCATCCGAGCTCGTTGAGTTGAGTCTGAGTTCACTTATGGATGTGAACGCCAGAGCTCGTTGAGTTGAGTCTAAGTTCACTTATGGGCGGGTTACATGGTCGCTTGGCTACATATGTGGCACTTATGTGCAAACTTTCCATGTATCCAAATTATATTCCGATGTGTTCAACGGGTAAAATTCTACTCAAATGGAGGAATACTCGAGATGAAAGGGACGTATTGGTAAGTGTTGTGAAATGGATACTTTGAACAGGTATGTACTTAACCCTCATGTTGAAAACTCGATATAACAACAATATGGTAAGATGATAAATGAAAATGTGATATGAATGTCTCGGTGATGATCATGCAAATGATGTTTATGTTTGCTTATATAGTTGTGTTACTTGCTATTTTCATGTGAACTTACTAAGCATTTGTGCTTACTCCCTCCTTTTCATTCCTTGTAGTGTTGACAAGGTAGCTCGGAAATCGAAAACGGTCGGAGGCATGCTCACACTATCCGTATACTATCTTGGCATAATGGCTTGTATATTTTGAGTATGGCATGTATAGCATTATAATCATTTTGTATATATGGTCTTATAATATGGTTACTGAGTGGTATGGAAATGCTTGGTAATGATTAGCCATTGGAATGGCTAATCATGATCATATTTGGTGTTATGTATGCTAAATTGCTAGCTAATCCATGGGAACCATGAAATGGGTAACATTTACCATAAAATAGATTCAGACAGCAGTAGTGACGTGAATTTGAAAAATCACTAAAAATAGTAGAAATGAAACTAAATAATGAATAAGTTATGGAATTGAAGCTTGATGATTCTATTTTCATATGGATGGAACAAAACAGGTATATGAGTTATATTTTATGAGATGTTTAAACTTTTGTGAAACAGGGCCAGAGCAATTTCTGGATCCCCTGTTCTGACTTTGAAAGTTCACCATAAATTTTTCAAAGATAATTAGAAGTCATGATTTATATGTACAGATTCCTTATTGAGTATAGTTTTATTAGAAATAAACGCCATAGTCATTGAAACTCTGTACAGGGAGATATCTGATTCGTAATGCACAGAGGTCAGAGAAGTCAAACCCTGAAATAGGGAGACTTTAACTAATAAACTGCACTAATTTGCTTGACCAAAAATTCTATAAAAAAAATTAGTAAATAGATATATGAGTCTGGTTTCAGGGAAAATTTACGGAATTGGATTTTGAGTTTCGAAACTCGAGATATGAATTTTTAAGCAACTGTGATGCAGATTGCTAGCTTGACTGAAAATTTTAAAAATAAATTGTTTGAGCTGTTTAAAGTAATGAATTAAGTCTGTTAACACCTCATGTTCGACTCAGGCGACGGTCTCGGGTACGGGGCATTACAAACTGTTTTGTCCTTGTGGGTAAATGACCGACTTAGACTTTGAATTTGACTTATCTGACTGTGGTCGTATAGCTATGTTTTAATTTACTTGACTATGGTTGTAAAACTGATATGCGTTTAATATGCATTTAAATGACTGTTACTGAGCATAGCCATTCTGCATACACGTGTGATGATTGAGCATGACATACACGACATATTGCATGGGGTTGGGACATTGACATGGAATAAGTACTGTTCTGATAAGGTCGCATGGGTTGCGCAAGATGACTGTGGACCTACTAAAAGCTTTGGGCTGCGTAATCTTAATTATGGCTTTGTGCCAATCGTATTTACCTATGGCTACGTACATATCATATTTACTGATGACTCTATGTCGATCATATTTACCCGTGGCTGTGTGTTAATTATATTACCGTCTCTAATGGCTATGTGTCAAACTTATTACAGTTACCGATAGCCTTGTGCCATCCTGATTATGGTTTATAACCATTCTGTTTATGGCTCTTGGCCATTCTGTTTATGGGCAGCTTTGCTGTGATTTTGTTTAGTGTTGCAATCGGTGCTAACATTGGGAGTGTAGGGATGGCGTGGGTGATTTATTCCCCGCAGGTAGTGAAGGGTTAGACGGAGGCAAGTGTGGGGTTGGATGGGATGGGTTAGCATGCATCACACATTATGCGTATGGATCTGTTACTGATTTGTGCTAGTCCCAACTGATACTAATATTGAGAATGGGCTAGACTCAATTGATTCTGATAAGGGCTTAGACCCAAGTGAAATTGTACTGGGCTTAGGCCCACGCACATTGTTCTGTTACTGTAATGGGCTCTGGCCCAAATTGATTCTGAATTCTATTTGTTTACTAACTGTTTTAATTTAGGAGGAAATCACACATTGAGTTTTTGGAAACTCACCCCGTTTATTAACTATGCAGGTAATCCCCAGCATTAGGAGGATCGGTGTTGCGAGGGGCTCGGAGATGGCCACACAACTGCTATTGTTTCCGACTTTCTTTTAAGATATCTACTAATAAGTACTTATATTTTGATCTGGGTTGTAATAAGGCCTCTTTTAGTTTCTGATTTTTAATTTGGGATTTTTAGTTTATTACGTTTTCTATCTGTTAAAAGTGGATTACGATTTTTTGATACGATAGCTGTTTTCAAAACACTACGTTTTCGCAACATTTTTGGAAATGCTTCTGCAACAAACAGATTTTTAAATGTAATGACAATTTAAAATGAATAACGAATAGCTAGAGTGATTTGGGCTCTAGCAAAGAGGCTTTAAGTTTCCAAACGGGTTTTTCATCAGCAAGAACAAGTTTTCAAAAAACACTCCAATGTGACATTGCCAGATTCGGCCATAACGTCTAGGTCGGGTTTGGGGGTGGTACATGCATATCTATCAACAAGTATTTATAATCTATCAAGAAACTTTAAATACACATATATTCATCAATGGAATCATAAAAAATCTTTAACAATTTTGCAAAATACTCCCTGAGCTAGTAGTACTAGTTGTAATGATCACAAAAACATAGAAATCATTAAAAACAGGACAAAATACATACCAAAATAACCAAGTGAAGTTGCTAAAATTTTGAAAGCTTGAAATTGGCTTTCTTTCCCATATACAATCGGTTGGAGAAGATGATGATAATATAAAATGGTTTTTTTTTTGTTTTATTTATTAATTTTTCATTAATTAATCAAAGTACCTTTTTAACCTTAATAACATTTAATAATTACACCAAATACCACTCCACTATCATCCATTAACTCTAAAAATGGTTAATTACCACTTAAGGACCTTTACTTTAAGGTTCCATAGCTATCTAATACCTTTAGCTAATAGAACATCACTTTTACACTTTACGCGATTTAGTCCTTTTTATCAAATTGACCAATCAAACGATAAAATTTCTTAACAAAATTTTCACACCAACATAATATCATACTATAAACATTAAAATAATAATAAAATAATTATTTTGACCTCAAATTTGTGGTTTCAAAACCACTATTCTGATTTGACCAAAAACGGGCTGTTACAACAAGTATCCTTTACTGAGAATTGGTGATTTGTTTAATCATTTGAAAGGGGCAATAGTGTTCTCAAAGATTGACTTGAGATAAGGCTATTATCATTTGAGGGTCAAAGATTCGAATGTGCCGCAAACCGCATTCAAAATGAGGTACGGGCATTATGAATTTCTTGTTTTGCCTTTTGGATTAACTAATGCTCCTGCAGTTTTTATGGACTTGATGAATCAAATTTTCCAACCATATTTAGATAAGTTTTTGGTTGTTTTTATTGATGACATTTTAATTTATTCCCGAGATGAGTCTGAGCATGCCGAACATTTAAGAATCGTATTGCAGACTTTGAAAGATAAGAAATTGTTTGCTAAATTCAGCAAAAGTAAGTTTTGGCTCCGAGTCAGATTTTTAGGACACATTGTTTTAGCGAAAGGTATACGGGTTGATCCAAAGTAAGATTTCGGCGGTTGTTGATTGGAAACCAGCAAGAAATGTATTCGAAGTTAAAAGCATTCTCGGTTTGGCTGGATATTATCGACGTTTTGTTAAGGGGTTTTTGATGATTGTTACACCTATGATCAGGTTGTTACGAAGAGATGTGAAATTTGAGTGGTCTAAAAAATGTCAACAGAGTTTTGAACAGTTGAAAGTGTTGTTAACTGAGGCACCGGTGTTAGTGCAACTTAAGTCGGGAAAAGAGTTCGTGATTTTTAGCGATGCGTCCTTGAGCGGTCTTGGTTGTGTGTTGATACAAGAGGGTAAATTGATAGCTTATGCCTCGAGATAGTTGAAACCACACGAGAAGAATTATCCGACGCACGACTTGGAATTGGCTACTATTGTGTTCACTTTAAAAATTTGGAGACACCATTTATGATATTAGAAGTGTCACATCTTTACCAACCACAATAGTTTGAACTATTTAATGACTTAGAAAGATTTGAATTTGCGACAATGAAGATGGCTCAAGTTGTTGAAATATTATGAGTTAGTGATCGACTATCACCCGAGGAAAGAGAACGTAGTCGCAGACGCTTTAAGTAGAAAGACTTTGTTTTCTTTGAGGGCAATGAATACACGATTAACTTTATCTGTTGATGGATTAATTCTGGTTGAGTTGAGAGCTAGACTAGTATTTCTTCAACAAATTTGCAAAGCTCAAAAAGGTGATAATGAGTTGCAAACTAAAAGAGTTCAGCGCCAATCGAATAGTGATTCTAAATATCAGATTGGATCTAATGATTGTTTGAGGTTCCGAGGTAAGATTTGTGTACTGAGAGATATTGAACTGATTCAGAAAATTATTCATAAGGCACATAATGGTTGTCTATCTATTCATTGTGGAAATACAAAGATGTATAATGATTTGAAGGAATTGTATTGGTGGTTAGGCATGAAACGAGACATTTCAGAGTTTGTACTGAGATGTTTGATTTGTCAACAAGTGAAAGTCGAACATCAAGTGCCTTTGAGTTTACTTCAACTTGTGACTATACCTAAATGGAAATGGGATAGAGTTACGATGGATTTCGTATCAGGGTTACCTCTGACTCTGAAAAAGAAAGATGCTGTATGGGTCATTATTGATAGATTGACGAAATCGACTCATTTTATTCTGGTACGTACCGATTACTCACTTGATAAACTAGTTGAGTTGTACATTACTAAGATTGTTAGATTGCACGAAGTGCCTACTTCTATTATTTTGAATAGAAATCTGAGGTTTACTTCATGATTTTGGAAGAAATTGCAAGAAGCATTGGGTACGAAGTTGAATTTTAGTACTGCATTCCATCCACAAACCTACGGTCAATCTGAGAGAGTGATTCAGATTCTCGAAGATATGCTTCGCTGTTGTGTTTTAGATTTCAAAGGTAGTTGGGAGAAATATCTATCGTTGGATTAATTTTCTTATAAAAATAGCTATTAATCAAGTATAAAGATGGCACCGTATGAAGCATCGTATGGTCGCAAGTGTCGAACTCCGTTGTACTGGACCGAGCTTAGTGAGAAACAGATTCACGGGGTTGATTTGATTTGGTCAGAGAAACCGAAGAGTAAGTGAAAGTAATTTGTGATTGTTTGAAAGCAGCTTCGGATCAACCGAAATCATACGTGGGTTTGAAACGGAATGATATTGAATTTCAAATTGGTGATAAAGTGTTTCTGAAAGTATGACCATGGAAGAAAATCCTTAGATTTGGTCGCAAAGGCAAGTTGAGTCACGTTTCATTGGGTCGTATGAGATTATTGAAAGAATAGGACCAGTGGCATATCGACTAGCTTTGCCATCAGAATTAGAGAGGATCCACAACGTATTTCATGAATCGATGTTGCGACGATACCGATCAAATCCTTCTCATGTAATTTCCCTAACAGAGATTGAGATTCGACCCGATATGACATATGGTAAAGAACCGATCAAAGTGTTAGCCTAAGAGGTTAAACAGTTGAGAAATAAAAGCATAGCTCTAGTGAAAGTTTTGTGGCAACGACATGGGGTTGAAGAGGCTACGTGGGAACCCAAGGAAGCTATGAGAAAATAGTACCCTAACCTCTTTTCTGGTAAGATTTTTGGGGACGAAAATCCCTAAAGGGGGAGAGTTGTAACAACCCGTTTTTGGGTCAAATTGCTATAGTGGTTTTGGGACCACAAATCTGAAGTAGAAATATTTATTTTATTGTTTCTTTAAGGACTATAGCATGACAGAACAATTTTGTGAAATTTTCGTTAAGAAATTTTATCAATTGAGTACTCAATTTGACTAGAAGGACTAAATTGTAATAGGTGCAAAATTTGAGTTCTATAGGCTAAAGGTAGAAAATTGTTATGAAATTCTAAATTAGAGGTACTTAGATGGTAATTAGACCATTATGCTTTAGGATTGACAAAAATGGACATGAAGTAGGTAAACTTTTAAAGTTTAAGTGAGGGGTAAATAGGTAATTTGGTAAATAAAGCCAAAACAACTAAATAAAAGATGTCATCTTCTTCAATTTCATCCCCATAGCCAAAAATTAAAAGAGGAGACATAGCTAGGGTTTGGTCAAGCTTGCAAGCTCGATTGTAAGTTCGTTCTTGCCCTGTTTTTAACGATTTTTATATTTTTGAGATTGTTGTAACTTGATTTAGCTATTTTAAGGACTAATTTGAAAGGAAGTTAAAGTTTAAAATTTTTCCCATGATGAATATCCTTGTATTTTGATGTTTGATGGTAGAAAATGCATGTTTTTTGTTTGTTAAACGACTTCTGAAAAGTGATTTTCGGTAAAAACATCAAATAGGGACTTATTTGTAAAAGTCTATAAAATGTGTAGAAAAGTGTGAATAAATGAAAAATGTGGGCTGTTATGAGTGCAAGTAACAATTTGCTAGGCTTGGTTTGTGTTGAAATTAAGTGAAATTCATTTTACGAGCCTAGGAACTAAATTGTAAAATGTTGAAAAGTTAGGGGCAAAATTGTAAATTTTGCCATAATGTGTTTTTGGGCTGAATTGAATAATGTGATGATTAAAGAAGTTAAATGTGGTATTATAGATCAAGAAAAATGAAGTTCGGGTCTAGATCGAGGGAAAAACAAAGTAATTGACGAATAGATTATTTTGTCGTTTTTGGAACCGAGGTAAGTTCATATGTTGAATAAGCTTTACTTTAAATGTATTTTAAATGCTTTAATTTATGCATGAATTGTGAAATCGACCTTACAGACATATTTGATGACGATTTGGCAAGCGAGAAATTCCAATCGAACCTTAAGAATAGATTAGGATACAAGTGACATGTCACTAGGGTTTTATGTTATGTGATCCACGTGCTGGTCATGTGCATCCTACTGGTGGCTGAGTATACCGGTATATGTTGCGGTTACCTAACAGCTTGTGTGAGCAGCACCGAGTAGCTATGTCTTGACTGATAGCTTGTGTGGGTAGGCCCGTTAATGGCTCGAGAGTGAGCATTTATGTGTTATGAGATAGAGGTAGCAATGGCTACATATGTGGCACCTTGTGTGCAAGGTTTCCCGAGTATCTGAATTTATTATTCTGAGTGGTTCATTGGGTATGTCAATGATGAGAATAATATAAAGCTATTACGAGATGGTACAGGTATGTACGCAAAGCTTATGTTTAGAAAATTTATGAAAAGATGATTTCAAGGTAAGATGTGATGGAATGAATTATGGTCATGAGATTTTGGTAAATTACATTACCTTATGTTAAATTACTTGTATGTTAATGTATGGTAAGGTTAGCTTATTTCTTTCATACGAGCTTACTAAGCTATATATCTTACTCCATTTTATTTTCCATGTTTTATAGTGTCACCAAGCTAGCTCGGAATGGAGATCGTCAGAGATCGCATCACACTATCAACTGTCATTTTGGGTATCGATGATCTTAACATTTTGAGAATATGGCATGTATAGGGACTTGGTCATTTTGTTATATGTGTCACTATGAATTTGGCCAAAAGTCTTGTAATTATCAAAGGCTTGATGTGGTATTTGGCCATGTAACTTGGCTTGTTTTGGTTGAATTGGTTGTAAGCTTATATACATATTTATATATCCATGCATGTGCACTTACCTCTTGTGTGATATGGTTTATAAATGCTTGGTAAAGGGTTGAATGTGGTTTAATGGGTTTGTTGTTGAATGGTTGAGATTGGCTCATTGGTATGCTATGAAATTTATGAAGAATTACGCATGATAGAAGTATTGTGTTGGTACTTGTGGATGTGAGTTTGGTTTGATTTGGGTTTGGTAGAATATGATGTTGTAAGTATGTTATGTGTGATAATGAAATGATATGTCCTAACCTTATTTATGGATGTTTTGGTTGCCTAAGTATACCATGATTTATGTCATTGAAACTGTGCGTGTGTAGGTGTAAATGAGGGTGACAAATGGCTTGGTCAATAACCTTTATTTAGTCTACACGGGTAGACACACGGTCTGCCCCATGGGCATGTGTTTCGGCCGTGTGTCCCTTGTACCTTAATTTTGAGAAACAGAATGCTCAGGCAGACCGATAGAGACACAGGCGTGTGTTTCAGCTGTGTGAAGGATACGGCCTCAAGCACGGGCGTGTGTCCCAACCGTGTGAAGTCTGTACCTATTTTATGAAAATTAAATTAACCACACGGCCTAGCACACGGGCGTGTGACTTGGCCGTGTGACCTCAATTTGTTCAAACTTTGCAAAACAGAGAGTTGCAAGGGTTAGGGACATAGACGTGTGTGACCACACAGCCTGCCCACACGGGCGTGTCCCAACCACACGAGCATGTGAGCCCTATTCATAGCAAAAATTTTTTAAGTTTTGTAAAACTCTCCTAAGTGCTCGGTTTAGTCTCGAACCACTTCCAAAGCATGTTTTGGGCCTTGTAGGCTCACATTAGGGGCTTTATGTTTGAATGAAAATGGTTTTAATTTGGATGAAAATTTATGACTCGAAATTGTATGTTTGCTTGTGATGTGAATCCGATAATGCCTCGTATCTTATTCCGGTGTTGAATACAGATAAGGGGTGTTACAGTATCACACTATTACAGGTGATATGTTACATGTATATACTAACTCTACCCTACTACATTAGCCTAAGAATCAAATAAATTATGGCTCTGATACCACTAAATGTAACACCCTAACCTGTATCCATCACCGATTTAGGTTTACGGAGCATTGCCATTCAAGCAAATATTTAAACTTAACTCTATTCAATAACATAAACAAATTCTAAACAAAACATATGCATACATACTGTCCCTAAATCAAGCCCTCGAGGCCCTAAACATACCTTGGATACGATTTGGGACCAATCTAAAATCATTTAGAAAGTCTAGGAAAAAGTCACACAAATTTGGAAACAAGGGTTACATGGTCGTGTCCTAGCTCGTGTCCTCACCCGTGTAACTTTCTGAGTAGGGTCACACGCCCGTGTGCCAGGCCAAGTGTTAGGCCGTGTAACTCATTGACTTGTTCCCTTTGAAAACCATAGATGACACATGGTCGTGTCGCTAGGTTGTATGTCTCACATTGCTGAGTTACACGCTCGTGTCTCAGACTGTGTGAGCCTAAAATGTACCTAAAATCAAACCATTACTATACCATTTCATACATATACACTCACCCTATTTGGGCTCATATTCATGATACTTAAGCATAATTCAAACTTGCATCAAAATGCCTTTTCAACAACCTAATTCACCTAACCAATGTGCCATTCAAAGACACCACAATTATCTCAAAACATTAACTATTAAAACATACCAACATTTCATCATTTCATGCATAGTAACCTAGTTCAAACATATACCAAAACACACTACAAATACTCATTTTCATATCATTCTAGTTATACCAAAAAGAACCTATTTACAAGACATCAAAGTATACCAAACCAACATATCTAGCCATATATACATGCCACTACCCTATGGGACACAAAAACTACCAACTTTGATGGATAGTGTGAGCCAACTGGTTGATCCTTCCAAAATGTCAGCAACAGTTATCTACAAAATAGTCCACAAGAGCAGGTAGGTTTACAAAACTTAGTAAGGACATGGTATATCATTTAGTCTAATACATTTAAATACAATTCATATTATTCTCAATCTTAGGTTTACCAGAGTACAATCAAGGTACGTAAATGCATTTAGGGGTACCGAAGTACGAATAGGGGCACCTATGTGCAATCAGGGGTATCAAAGTACAAACAGGGGCACATATGTCAATCAGAGGTACCGAAGTACAAATAGGGGCACGTATGTGCAATTAGGAGTACCGAAGTACAAACAAAGGCACTTATGTGGAATCATTCAACTACTAAAAATAGACATTTAATTAAAGAACTTTAATTTAAAAATAAAAATAGAAATTCATTACATATTGAAACACTATGAACTTACCTACTATTCGATTCCACCAACACGCAATGACTAGTCCACTATTTTTCCTTTTCCTCAGTTATTCTCTTTTTTATCAAAGTTTTGATCTATATGAGAATTAAATATAATATAATAATCTCATACATATTTCACACTTCATGTAATAGACACAATCTTAACTTATTATTTACACATTTTCCCTAAACTTTTACAATTTTTTCAATTTAGTATTTTGACCTAAAAATCATCAAATTGACTTATTTCCTTAGAATCAAGTTACAGTCGGATATTATAGGCCTTTTAACTGTCCCTATTGCAAATCAAAATTCAATATTAAACCTTGAGATTTTGACATTTTAACAATTTAATCCTTAAATCAAAATCTAACAAAAATCACTTCACAAATCAACCAAATACCACAATCAAAGCTTCAAACACATGGTTATCATAAAAAAAATTCAAGATTCATCAATGGTAACTTCCAAAATTTTTAACAGATTCAAAAACAAAGGTACGAGCCAGCTGGACCTAGTTGCAATGATCTCAAAAACGTAAAAATCTTTAAAAACAGGCTTGAATACATTTACGTAAAATTAAATGAACTTGACTGAATACCTTAGCTCCTTTTTATGGTGATTTTCAGTGGAGATGAGATGAAATGAAGAAGATGGACATGATTTGACTCTCTTAACTATTAGAACTCAACTTGACTTATTTCCTTAGAATCAAGTTACAGTCGGATATTATAGGCCTTTTAACTGTCCCTATTGCAAATCAAAATTCAATATTAAACCTTGAGATTTTGACATTTTAACAATTTAATCCTTAAATCAAAATCTAACAAAAATCACTTCACAAATCAACCAAATGCCACAATCAAAGCTTCAAACACATGGTTATCATAAAAAAAAATTGAAGATTCATCAATGGTAACTTTTAAAATTTTTAACAGATTCAAAAACAAAGGTACGAGCTAGATGGACCTAGTTGCAATGATCTCAAAAATGTAAAAATCTTTAAAAACAGGCTTGAATACATTTACATAAAATTAAATGAACTTGACTGAATACCTTAGCTCCTTTTTATGGTGATTTTCAGTGGAGATGAGATGAAATGAAGAAGATGGACATGATTTGACTCTTTTAACTATTAGAACTCAACTTTTTCACCTTTTATGATTTAGTGCTTTACATTTAATTAAGCATTTAAACATTAAAATTTCTTAACAAAATTTTAATACGACCTTAATAAAATCCCATCGACACTAAATAAATAATAGAATAATAATTTACTTATCAAAATTTTTGTCCCAAAACCACTGTTTCGATGTCACTTAAAAACAGGTTGTTATATGTTACACTACCACCATGCTTCTACGACCTAGTCTGGCTCGAATAAAACCCTCATCAAGCACTCCTACCAGAATTTCCAACTTAATAGCTAATGTACTTAGAACATACGAATACATTTTCACTCATGTTAACATGTCTACGAGGAATATCTAAAAATCTAACATACAAACAAACAAATAAACAAATCAATGGTGTGAGTGGTGAGGAGATGATCTAAGTCTCGTTCTTGCAAAAAAAATTTAAGATTAAAAATAATATGTTCCCATTCCTACCCCGTATGCTATTCAAGCAAAACATTTAAAGTAATTCTCATGCAATTCAAACAAATTATTTCAAACAATTCATGTATCCAGAAAAATTCAGACACATGGGTTTCTAGATCCATAGGTTACTTGTAACAGCCTGTTTTTAGTCAAATCAGAATAGTGGTTTCAAAACCATAAATTTGAGTTTAAAATATTTATTTTATTATTATTTTAATATTTACAGCATGATAGTATGATTGTGTGAAAATTTCGTTAAGAATTTCTATCGTTTAAGTGCTTAATTTGATAAAAAGGACTAAACCGCGTAAAGTGCAAAACTTATGTTCTATTAGCTAAAGGTATTAAATGGCTATGAAATTAAATAGTGGAGGTCCTTATGTTTTAATTAGCCCATTTTTAATATGAGTGGACATTTATGGACTTACATTAAGTGATTTTAATGAATATTAATAAAGGTTAAAATAGTAATATATAAAATAACTTAAGCACAATAATAAAACAAAAGGCCATTTGATGCATTCATCTTCTCATACCTGAATATTAGGATCGAGGAAGCCATTAAAATAGCTTGAAGCATTTGAATTTTTGTCCTGTTTTTAATGATTTCTATACGTTTGAGATCGTTGCAACTTAGTCTAGCTAACCTAGGGACTATTTTGCAAAATTTTTAAAGATTTAGGATGTTTCCATTGATTAATAAGCATGCATTTTAATTATTGATGATAGATTATGAATGTTTGATGATAGTTATACAAGTTTTGTTAAGTGATTTTTAGTGAAAATGCAAATTAGGGATTAAATTATGAAATGTGAAAACTTTGTGGTTTAAATGTGAAATAAATGAAAAATATGGACTGCTAAGAACCTAAGTGAAATTCAGCTAGCATGGGTTAGGGTGAAATTGCATGAATTTGTGATTTTATGAAATAAGGACTAAAGTATAAAAGTTGTGAAATACTTGGGGTAAAAGTGTAAATGTGCTTGAATGAGTGTTTTGGATTAAATTTAATAGAAATATTATTAAATAAGCTAAATTTTATATTATATAGATCAGGAAAACGAAGTTCGGATCTAGATCGGGGGAAAAATAAAGTACTTAACTAATCGACTATTTCATCATTTTGGTAAATCGAGGTAAGTTTGTATGAAATAAGTTTGGTTATAAATGTATTTTAAATGCTTTGATATTGCATAAACTGTGAAAATGACACTATAGACATGTTCGACGATGATTCGACAAACATGAAAATCCCGGTTGAACCTTAAGAATAGATTAGGATACGAGTGACGTAACAACTCATTTTTAGTCAAATCAGAGTAGTGGTTTTAGGACCACAAATCTAAAGTCAAAATAATTTATTATTATTATTTTAATGTTTACAGTATGACATTATGATTGTGTGAAAATCTTGTTGAGAAATTTTATCGTTTGAATGCTTAATTCGGTAAAAAGGACTAAATCGCGTAAGGCGTAAAACTTGTGTTCTATTAGTTAAAAGTGTCTACAAGTTTTGGAACCTTAAATTAAATGTTCTTATGTGGTTATTAGACCATTTTTAGGGATAATGGATGATAGTGGTTTGGTATTTGTGTAATTATTAAATTTTATAAAGGTTATTTTAGTAAAATGGTAATTAATGTTAAAATAACTAAAACAAAACAAAATTTTTGTTCATCTTCTTCCTATTACCAAAAATACAAGAACAAAACACCATTTTAGGGCTTTGAGCATTCGGTCACTTCTCCTTCTGCATGTAAGTTCGTTTTCGTTCCGTTTTTAATGATTTCTATGTTTTTGAGATCATTGCAGCTTAATTTAGCTAGCCCAGGGACTATTTTGCAAAAATATTAAAGGTTTAGAGTTTTAACATTGTTGAATACATGAGTATTTTGATGTTTAATGATAGATTATGAAGGTTTGATGATAGTTATACAAGTTTTGTTAAGTAATTTTCAGTGAAAATGCAAATTAGGGATTAAATTGTGAAATGTTGAAAATTTACGATCAAAAGGTGAAATAAATGAAAAATATGGGCTGATTGTTTACTAGGAAAATTCGGCTAGCATGGGTTGGTATTAAATTGCATGAATTTGTAATTTTATGAAATAAGGACTAAATTGTAAAAGATATGAAACATTAGGGGCAAATGTGTAAAAGTATCTTAATGTGAATTTTAGATAAATTGAATAGAGAGGTAATTAAATAAGTTAATTTTGATTATATTTAGATCAAGATAAATGAAATACAGACTTAGATCGAGGAAAGAACAAGGTTTCAGAAGAGTTGACTCGTGTTGTCACTTTTGCATCCGATGTAAGTTTGTATGTAATAAGTAATGCTATATTAGTTTTTTTTAAATGTGTTGATATTGTATAAATTGTGAATTATGAACTTGCGGACACATTTGATGAATATTCGGCATTAGAAATCCCGGTTGAACCTTAGGAATAAATTAGGATACGAAGGACATGTCATTAGGAGCTTCATTGATTTTGCTTCGGGCCATGATATTAGCACTTTGAGTGCGAGTTACATTGATTTGGCTTCGGGCCATGATATTGGCACTTCGGGTGCGAGTTACATTAATTTGGCTTCAGGAAATGATATTGGCACTTCGGGTACGAGTTACATTAATTTGGCTTCAGACCATGATATTGGCACTTCAGGTGCGAGCTTCATTGATTTGGTTTCGGGCCATGATATTGGCACTTCGGATGCGAGTTACATTGATTTAGCTTCGGGCCATGATAATTGCACTTAAGGTGTGAGACTCCTGAGTATCTGAAAATTATTCTAAATGGTTCAATGGGTATAATGAAGATGTGAAATGGTGAGAAATAGATATATACCGGTATAGGTATATTTGGAAAATTATACGAGCAATGAGCCAAAGGAATTTGTGAGTTTATGATCAAGTATGCAATTAAGTTCATGTTAGCTTGAGATTAATGCATTGTTACATATCATGTCATTTAAAGTGAATGGTAAATGGATGGTGAGACTTGCTTCTTATTCTCATACAAGCTTACTAATCTTTATAGCTTACTTTATTTATTTTACCGTGTTTTATTGTGATATCAAAGCTAGCTTGGATTCGTGGATCGTCGGAGACTTCATCACACTATCCAACTATCACCTTGGTACTTTTGAACCTAAGTTTTGGTCATATGGCATGTATAGGAGTTGGCCATTTTGATGTATAGTTTGGTAATGAAATTAGCCATTTGATTTGATTTGATTTGTATATGACAAGTATTTTGCTTGGTATATAGCTATGAGAGATGGCTTACTTTGATTTATTTTGGTAAATATGGTGATGTTTATATATATTTGTTAAGGTTCCTTGGTGATGTGGTTTATAATTTCTTTTGAATGGCTTGTTGATGATGGAGAGTTTGATATTAATATGTTTGTAGTCTTAATCAAAGAAATGCTTAGATGAAGTTGTGTATTTAAATGCTTTGTGAATATGAAATTGTTATGATTTGAATGAGAAAAACATGATATTATAAACATATTAGTTGTTGGAATTGAAATGGCATGTTTTAGTCTTGGTTGTGGTTGTATTGGATGATTATTTACGCTATGAATTGTGCCATTTGGGTTGTGTAGGTGTGAGCAAGTTTCGAGTGGCAAGATGGCTTGGTAAATAGCCTATTTTTGTCTACACAGATAGAGACACGGTCAGGTTACATGGCCGTGTGCCCCCTAGAGTTGAAATAAAACCAAGTCAGTATGCTTCACAGGGTCTCACACACGGGCGTATAACTTGGCCGTGTGGCCTAAGTCAGTATACCTTATAAGTTTGGCATGGCCTCAACCTGGGACACGGCCATGTGCTTCCATTTCGAATGTCCACATGGCCTGTGGCACTGTCTTTGGCCGTGTGAGAGACACGGCTGGGCCACACGGGCGTGTGTTCCCTATTTTTGGGAAAATTTTCTAGTGTTCTTAAAGTTTTTAAAAGTTATTAGTTTAGTCTCGAACCACCTTGAATGCATATTTTGGGCCTCGTAGGCTCGTATTTGGGACAATATGATTGGTTGTGAATGATTTACTTTTGAATTGACTAATTGTATGAGAAATGTATGTTTAAGTGTAAGATAAGTTCGGTAATGCTCTGTAACCCTATTTTGGCATTGAATATGGGTGAAGGGTGTTACATTTATTAGTTTCAGAGTTACATTTTAGTCGATTCTAGGACTAACGTAGCGTGAGTGAGAGTCTAGCTATACATGCCATGTATAAACTATGATAGTTTGATTACTCCTAACAATTTAAATTGTGCTTTTATATAGTAAATGGATCCCAATCGAGCTGTAGCTGATGATGTAGAAAGTACTGCGCCTGCCTCCATTCACGGGGTAGCGCAATCTGAGTCTAGACCTGTATTGAATAGTCGGGGAGGAAAGGCTAAAGAAGCCTTATTCCATATGATGAATGAGTAGTTTTCAGAGTATGTTCGAACAAATTTGGTTGCTCAACAACCTCCATCCCCATCTAATCCCCAACCGGTTCCCGTAGTCCCTCAAGGTGTGGAACTTCTACTACTGAATAAGTCGCCAGTTGATAAGATTCGAAAATATGAGGATGAAGAGTTCAGAGCTATTGTTGACGATGATTCCGAGAGAGTTGAGTTTTGGCTTGAAAATACTGTTCAGGTATTTGATGAACTTTCTTGCACACCGAGGGAGTGTTTAAAATGTGCCATTTCATTATTGAGGGACATTGCGTATCAGTGGTGGAATACTTTAGTATCAGTGGTACCGAGAGAAAGAGTCACATGGGAATTCTTTTAGACTATGTTATGAAAGAAATACATAAGTCAGAGGTTTCTTGATCAAAAGCACAAAGAGTTTCTAGAACTAAACCAAGGCCGTATGACTGTGACCGAGTACGAAAGAGAATTCGTAAGATTAAGTAAGTATGCTCAGGAGTATGTTTCTACTGAAGAAATCATGTGCAAACGGTTCGTTTATGGGTTGAACGAGGATATTAAACTTCTAGTCAGAATTCTAGAATTGAAAAAATTTGTTGTCTTGGTTGATAGAGCTTGCAAAGCCGATGAGCTTAGCAAAGAAAACAGAAAAGCAAATGTAGAGGCTAGAGACTCGAGAAAAAGATCGATGAATAAGCCATATCAATCTTCGTGAAAGAAATCCAGAGATTATACACTTGTCCAAATGCTTCAATTACGTATTCGAATAGAGATCATAGAAAACAATACTCAAGTTCTAAAGCTCAAGCTACATCAGTATCGAGTGTTGGCAGTGTGAGAAACAATAAACTCGAGTGTCAAAAGTGTGGGAGACAACTTTTTGGAGATTGCTGGAATAAAAGTAATAAAGCTTGCTTCAAATGTGGTTCGCAAGATGATTTCATACAGGATTGCCTTGAATTAGATGAAAAAGAAAAATTTCAGAATGCAAGACCGAGTAACATAGCCAATAGAGGGAGGTCACCGAGAAATGTGGGAATTGTGACCAGTAGTAGAGGCGCGGCAAAAGATTCGACTATGATATCTAAAGCGAGAGCACCTGCTAGAGCTTACGCTATTCGCGCTCGCGAAGATGTGTTGTCACCTAATGTTATCACAGGTACATTCTCTCTATATGACACTAATGTGATTGCATTGAATGATCCTGGACTGACTCATTTGTATATTTGTATGAATTTAGTGTCTAGTAAGAATTTGCCTATTGACTCTACTGAGTTTGTGATTAAAGTACCGAATCCCTTAGGCAAGTATGTTCTAGTTGATAAAGTTTGCAATAACTATTCTTTAATAACTTGGGGTTACTATTTTTTGGTTGATTTGATGCTATTACTGTTTGATAAGTTTGATGTAATTCTGGGTATGGATTGGTCAACGCTACATAATGCTGTGTTGAATTATAGACGAAAGACTATTGAATTGAAATGTCAGGATAGTGAAACCATTCGAATTGAATCAGATGAATCGAGTGAATTGCTTGCTGTGATTTCGTCTATGTCAACTCAGAGATGTGTGAGAAAAGGTTGTGAAGCTTATCTTTCGTATGTGCTAGATACAAAGGTGTCTGAATCAAAGATTGAATTAGTGTTGATAGTCTGTGAGTTTTTGGATGTGTTTCTAGAAAAGTTGCCTAGGTTACCACCGATCAGAGAAGTCGAGTTTGCTATTGAGTTAGTACTGGGAACATCACCAATATCAATAGCTCCTTACAGAATGGCTCCGACAGAATTGAAAGCATTGAAAGCTCAGTTGCAAGAGTTAACAGATAGAGGTTTTACACGACCTAGTTTTTCGCCCTGGGGTGCGCCGGTGTTGTTCGTAAAGAAGAAAGACGAATTAATGAGAATGTGTATTGACTATCGACAACTCAATAAGGTTACGGTAAAGAACAAGTATCTGTTGCCGAGAATAGATGATTTATTTGATCAGTTGAAAGGAGCAATAGTGTTTTCGAAGATTTATCTGTGGTCTGGTTACTATCAGTTGAGAGTGGAAGATTTGGATGTGCTCAAAACTATATTCAGAACGAGGTACGGACATTATGAATTTCTTGTTATGCCTTTCGGATTGACTAATGCTCCTGCAATTTTTATAGACTTGATGAATCAAATTTTTAGACCGTACTTAGACAGATCCATTGTTGAATTCATTGACTACATTTTGATCTATTCTCGAGATGAGTCTGAGCATGCCGATCATTTGAGGATTATGCTACAAACCTTGAGAGATAAGCAATTGTATGCTAAATTTAGTAAATACGAGTTTTGGCTCCGAGACTTTGGATTTCTGGGACACATTGTTTCAGCAGAAGGTATACGAGTTGATCCGAGCAAAATTTCAACAGTTGTTGATTGGAAACTACCGAGAAAAGTATCCAGAGTCAGAAGCTTTCTAGGGTTAGTTGGTTATTATTGACATTTTGTTAAAGGGTTCTCAATAATTGCTACACTGATGACTAGATTGCTACAAAAAGATGTGAAGTTTGAGTGGTCCGAGAAGTGTCAACAAAGTTTTGAACAGTTGAAAGCATTGTTAACTGAGGCGCCAGTGTTGGTTCAACCTGAGCCGGGTAAAGAGTTTGTGATTTTCAGCGATGCATCACTGAACGATTTAAGGTTGCATTTTGATACAAGAAGATAAAGTGATAGCTTATGCCTCCAGACATTTGAAGCCGCATGAAAAGAATTATCCAACGCATGATTTAGAGTTGGCCGCTATTATTTTCGCGTTGAAAATTTGGCAACATCATTTGTACGGCGAGAAGTGCCATATCTTTACTGATCACAAGAAGTTGAAATATATAATGAGTCAGAAAGATTTGAATTTGCGACAACGAAGGTGGCTCGAGCTGTTGAAAGATTATGAGTTGGTGATTGATTATCATCCGGGGAAAGCGAATGTAGTTGCGGATGCTTTGAGTAGAAAATCGTTATTTGCTTTGAGAGCGATGAATACTCAGTTATCTTTGTCTGATAATGGTTCAATTCTAGTAGAGTTGAAAGCTAAACCGGTTTTTCTTTAGCAAATTTGTGAAGCTCAGAAGTGTGATACTGAGTTGCAAGCCAAAAGAATACAATGTGAGTCAACTAATGATTCAGATCATTAGATCGAATCCGATGAATTCTTATTGTTCCGAGGTAGAGTTTGCATACCGAGAGATCCAGAGCTTATACAGAAAATTCTAAATGAAGCACATAATGGATGTTTATCTATTCTCTCGGGAAGTACTAAAATGTACAATGATTTGAAACAATTGTATTAGTGGTTGGGCCTGAAACAAGATAGTTCAGAGTTTGTATCGAGATGTCTAGTTTGTTAGCATGTTAAAGCTGAATATCAAGTACCTTTGGGATTGCTAAAACCAGTGATGATACCAGAATGGAAATGAGATAGAGTTAAGATGGATTTCATATCAAGATTACCCCTGTCTCCGAGGAAGATAGATGCTATTTGGGTTGTCGTTGATCGACTGACGAAATTTGCACATTTATTTCTGGTACGTACAAACTATTCACTTGATAAATTGGCTGAATTGTACATTTCAGAGATTGTTAGATTGCACGGGGTGCCCATTTCGATTATTTCGGATAGAGATCTGATGTTTACATTGCAATTTTGGAAGAAATTGCAAGAAGCTTTAGGTACAAGGTTGAATTTTAGTACAACATTTCATCTGTAAACCGACGGTCAGCCTGAGAGAGTAATTCAGATTCTTGAAGAAATGCTTCATGGTTGTGTTTTAAAGTTTGAAAGTAACTGGGAGAAATATTTATCGTTAGTTGAATTCGCGTATAATAACAGTTCTCAGTAAAGCATAAAGATGGCACTGTATGAATTTTTGTATGGTCGTAAATGCCGAACTCCATTGTACTGGACTGAGCTTAGTGTGAAACAGATTCACAGGGTTGATTTTGTTAGAGAAACCAAAGATAAAGTGAAAATAATTCGCGACTATTTGAAAGCAGCTTCAAATTGACAAAAAATGTACGCGAATTTGAAACGAAAAGACATTTAATTTAAAATCGGTGACAAAGTATTTCTAAAAGTATCTCCGTGGAAGAAAATTCTTAGGTTTGGTCACAAAGGTAAATTGAGTTCGCGATTCATCGAGCCGTACGAGATTATAGAAAGAATAGGACCAGTAGCATATCGCCTAGGTTTACCGTCAAAGTTAGAAAAGATCCACGATGTGTTTCATATGTCGATGTTATGACGGTATCGATCAGATCCATCACACGTAATTTCTCTGGCAGAGATTGATATTCAACCTGATATGATTTATAGTGAAGAACCGATCAAAATTTTAGATCGTGAGGTTAAACAGTTGAGAAATAAAAGCATAGCTTTAGTGACAGTACATGTCGAAGATGTAACACCCCTAACCTGTTTCCATCGCCGGATTTGGGTTACAGGGCATTACCTGGCAAAACACAATTTAGCTTGCTCATACAATTCATTTCATATTCAACGACATAAATTTCTTTCCAAATATTCGAACCAAATTTTCATACATCAAGCCAAGTTCACACAATTTTAAATATATAGTCAATTAAAATTGAACATGCTATATTCATCAAGTTACATATACAAACTATGCTCCAAAATTCAAACACATTAATATCATCTATTTAATCACATATTCAAATTAACTAACATGTATCAAAGTCATGTTTTTTGTACTTAATAAATATAATATTCAAACCATATGACTTTAACATTAATGGCACTCGCATACTTTAAAATATATTCAAGCATATATCATTACATAACATCTACACATGCGCATATTGAAACAAATTAAATCATATTACACTGCTTAATATCCATTTACATATGCAACATTAGTAACATTACAGAATGGCCGAACATACTTTTAATGCTATCATATTAGGCACATATCACCCTAAAAAAAAACTAAACCATTTCTAAACACAAATATCAATCCGTAGCTATCCCATTCCATTAACTATTTAATAAACATACCAACTCACATATATCATGCACAATCATACATTAATCTAAGTTAAGCTATCCCACACAGCTTATTAAACATACATATATAATAATAGAAAACAAACATCACTAAATATCATTATTACCAAATTATGAGAATTTCACTATAGCACTCATAATCATTTTCTTTTGAACACGAATGCCAAACTAAAACAAACCTAAATAAACATATTACTTATTAACTACCCAAAAGACAAACAAACATACCTAAAACATATTCATCATTTTCCATTTAAAAATCGTACCTAAACAACCAATATACAATCAATAATATTTTCATAACTTAGCTAATATAAACTTTATCATAATCAAAAACATATCTATCACCACATTAACATCACATAACTAAATTGTATAACCAATACATCATACATATATACCAAGAAACATACTTCCAAAATAAGCTTATAACATGACCGAATATACAGAAACATTAACATCATGATCAAGCCATTTTTGCATGGCTATATATATAAAATTTTAAAACCAACCATATCCAAACGAGCCTATACATGCCATATGTCAAAAATACAAGCTCTCAAAGTACCGAAATAGCGATCGATAGTGTGACGATGTTCCAAGACAATCCCCGAGCTCGTAGCTAGCTTCCAAAATCTATAAAACATCGAGTAAACACACAAAGTAAGCTTGAAAAGCTTAGTAAGCCATAAGCAATTAAATCATCAAAAGAACATTTATATTTTAATTCTAGTTGGCCAAATATAACAAATATCACATACATATATAATCACCTTTTATCATATAAAATTCATATTACCACATCAAGTACTATACTTACCTTAATCTTTCATGAACATATAAACTTCACACGTACTTGAATCATTTAGCTTAATTTCACATTTGATCTCGACTCGACATTGCCTATTGAACCATTCGAAATCATAAAGGATACACGGAAATCATCTAAGCTCGTACAATGCCATATCCAAGATATGGTTTTACATGCTATCACATATCGATGCCTCTATTCCAGACAGGGTATTACACAAACCATATACGATGCCAATGTCCCAAACATGGTCTTACACGTAATCTCATATCGATGCCAATGTCTCAGACATTGTCTTACACGAAATCACACCTCGAAAGTCATAATGTCATGACATACGTATCCTATACTATTCCTATGGTTCGTACGGGGCTTTCGGACGTTTTAATTCAATCAATTCAAGCTCAAAACAAATCTTCCCATGCTCAATTCAATTTGGCACATATAATATATATACAATTGAATTTAATAACATCTATTTACTTATGAACTTACCTCGTACGAAACGAACGAACCAAAATGACTATTCAACAACTTTTGACTTCCCCCGATCCAAATCTGATTTCTTCCTTTCTTGATCTAAATTAATACAAATTTAACTTATTTAATTATATATTCATTATATTTTCATCCAAAACACATAAATGGGAATTTTGCACTTTAGCCCCTAATATTTCACATTTTTTCAATTTAGTCCCTATTTCAAAACAACACAAAATACACAAAATTTCAATAAACTCATGTTAGGCCGAATTCTCCCTAGGTCCCTAGCAACCCATTAATTTCATTTATTTCATATTTTGACCCCTCAATTTACAAATTTTACAATTTAATGCTTAATAAGCATTTTTATCAAAAAATCACTTAATAAACTATGATAATCTAACAACAAATATTTATTTTTCATCATCAAACAACAAAACATCAAACTATCAACAATGGCAAATCATAAATTCATCATCAAATCCAAAAATTAAAGCATGGGCTAGCTAGAATATGAAGCAACGATCTCAAAAATATAAAAATCATCAAAAATGTAATGCCCCAAAAATCCTAAAATCCCAAATTTTTTTTTCGATTCTGATAAAAAATGTGTGCTTAGTATTCCCTGTTAAGTGTTAATTATGTGATAGTGGGTCTCGATTAGTTTTGGAGTTAGAACTAAGAAGTGAAGGAAATTATAGTTTAATTATTAAAAGAACCCTGATGGCAAGCAGGTGGGTTTCTGAATAAATGAAGAAAGAATTGGACAGAAAGGAGCTTGCTGGCCCAGTGGATAAGTGGCGTGTTGCTAGTGTCAGAGTTTTGGGGTTCGAATCCCTCCTTGCTCAAAAGGAGGATTTATTTTTGCTTGAAAGATGGACAGAGGTGGCGTTGGATATGAACTCTTTAGGGAGTGATAAGAAGAGAAATTTGAGGAGGGGATTAAGGAGTTATCAAGGAGAAAAACTAGGAAATGAGGAGTGAAAAAGTGGTGGAGTCGAAATGGGAATTTAGGCATAGGAAATTCAGCTATAGAGGCTATATATAGGTGCCGAATGTGTGGTTGCCAAGCTAATGTTGAATTCTCCTTCACCTTGTTGCCAGAAACCCTTTTTTCTCTTCAAGATCTAAAAGCCGAAAACCCGTGATCTTCTTTCCTTCTCTTCGTGCCAATTTTTCCTTCTTATTTTACTGAATTCTCTTTGATTCACTTTTAGTCTAGCCGACTTCTTCTTCTTTTCTCTCTTGGTGCTGAATAACCCCTTTTTGCCATACAAATCGCAAAGGCCGAACACCTCTTTCGCCGAATACCTAGAAGCCGCCACTACTCTTTCTAGTCGGTCAATCCTAGTGTAAGTGTTTTGGTTCTTTCAATAGGTTTTGCTAAGTATTGAATACTTTATTCGTCACTTCTTCGAATCAGTTTTAGTAGGATTAGTATCGAATTCCAGTCTTTTGGATCCCTGCTGATTTGCTCCTCAGGTGAGAGACTTTGGTAAGTGTTTTTCATTTGATAAGGGTTGGCTGAATAGGCATTGGTGAAAAAGGTGACATATGTTGGATACAAATCACCCATTATGTTTTAACGATAAAGGTTAATGCAGATCTAAGAAGTACAAGTGATTAGTGTTCAAAGGAAAAGTTATTAAGGCTTGGCGTTTCAGGTAAGGTTAAGGTGAGACTTTGGCTTTTGGGTAAAGTATTCAATAGGTTTATGTAATTAATCATTGAGTGATATCGATTGTAGGTTCGTGGAAAGGGGGATCACAGCATGCTTTATTACCAGGTGTGTACAAACACTGCACACACAAGTAGATCGGCAAAAGCTGAAATGCCGAAAAGCTGAAAGTTTGGCTACGGTAGTCTTGCGAGTGTGCAAACACTCGTAAGGGGGAAACCAATAGGTTGTCTGAGGCCTCATGGGAAATTCTATGGACTTGGGCTGTGAATTGGCCAACTGGGCCAGAATGGGCTAAATGGGCCCGATGGGCTATTGGGCCCATAATAGGGAAAATTTATAATTGAAGCTATGTGATGGAAAATTGTATGTGAGCATGACTGTAAATGTGATTTGGGCCTAATGGCCATAGGAATGTGATTTGGGCCTAATGGGCCACATAAATGTGATTGGGCCTAGTGGGCCATATATAGGTATGTGGATTTGTCTGGGCTTCGTAAGAGGTTTTAGGCAGTTAATTTATTGAGACCATGGACAAGTCATAGGGTTAAGGTATGGCAACGTGTATATGCATGTCTAGGATTAGATCTAGGGAGAGCTTGGTACTTAAGCGGTCTTAATGACTCACCTCCTCTTCTCTGGAATCCTACCTGGTGCATAGTATTCGATCATCTTAGCTCACAAGATTTGTTAATGGGCCAAGGTAGGTAAAAACCCGTAATAAAAGAAAATTACCGAAATGCCCTAAGGGCAAAAATGGCAAGAATACCCCTATGTGTTGAGTGTAAGATTTATGATTGCTACGTGCATATTTGCTGCATACATTGATATCCTATTTAGGCTACACATAGGTTGGGATTTATGGAACGGAGGAAGTATATGAGGGTATCATGGTTGCGTGACAACCGTGGATCCACAGACGACTTTTAAGCCCAATATGTGATTGGTAGCTTGCTGCAACGAAGGTAGTTCTGCAACTGGGCTACCATTGATGTGTATCGGTTGGGTGGTTCGATATTTATATCCCCACAGGATGTGTATCGGGGGATGGAGCTGATGTGTATCGGTTAGATTATTGGGGTGGGTTGCACCGCATTGCATTACATGTATGTTGTATGGTTTGATGAATGCTTGTTTCTCGTCGAGGGTTGTACACACTTAGTTTTCAAAAACTCTCCCCCTCTTTTATTTTCCTCAGATGATGCTCAGTAGGAGGTTCGATGTCTGGAGGGACTCTGTGTGGCTAGCTAGCAGGACAATTTGGATTTGATTTAAAAGCATATAAGTCATTAGTTTATTAAGTAATTTAGTCTGGATTGTAATAAGGCCTCCCCTTTTTGTTATTATTTGGATTAATAATTTTATGCGTTGTAATTATGAGAAGTCAAAATGGATTTTCTAAACCATAGTTTTTTTTTATACTACGTTTCCACAACTATATTTTTAAATGATAAGTTTTCTTAAATCAAATGTTTTAAACAAAGCTTTCGCAACTGAAAAGAGATTTTACAAAGTAACTGAGATATATCATTTTAAGGAAGGGTTTCCAATGAAAACAAGGTTTTTGCTAAAACACTTCAATGTGACACATTCGGCCATAACATCCGGGCCGAGTTTGGGGTGTTACAAAAACTTGAACAAAAATGAACTTACAATTGAACTCGATAGTAGTCAAACCCTAAACAGCCATGGATCCTTTTCTTTCTTCTTTAATTTCGGCAATAAAGATGATAATGGACTAAATTTTTATGTTTTGTTTTATTTTATTAAGCTTATTAATATAATTACCTTATTAACCTTAAAAATTAAATAACAAAACACATAATGGCTGTCCATCTTTGTCCACTCAAATATTCAATGGTCAATCACAACATAAGGACCTCACATTTCATTAATCAAAGCAAATAGGAAATTTAACTTATAGCATGCTACTTTTACATTGTACGCGGTTAAGTCCTTTTATCAAATTAAACAACCAATCGATAAAATTAAATCACAAAATTTTTATACATATCAAATAACATGCTGTAAACACCAAAAATAATATTAAAATAATTTTACGACCTTAGATTTGTGGTTTTGTAACCACTATTCCAATTTAGCTAAAATCGGGCTGTTACAGAAGAGGCTACATGGGAACTTGAGGAAGCTATGAGAAAATAGTACCCTAACCTCTTTTCTGGTAAGATTTTGAGGGATGAAAATCCCTAGGGGGAGAGTTTTAACAGTCCGTTTTTAGACAAATAGTAGTGGTTTTGGGACCATAAATCTGAAGTCAAAATTATTATTTTATTATTATTTTAATGTTTATAGTATGATATTATGATTGTGTGAAAATCTTGTTGAGAAATTTTATCGTTTGAATGCTCAATCCGATAAAAAGGACTAAATCGCGTAAAGCGTAAAACTTGTGTTCTATTAGTTAAAATGTAACACCCCAAATTTTGGGCCTAGAAGTATTAGGTTTTAGGTAGGGGTATAGTTAGGAAGCTACTCATAAATACTTAGTTGTGTAGGAAAGTGACATAAATACATGTTTGCTTCAGTGGTTAAGTGTTCTGGGAAGAAGTCTGAGAAGTCCTGAGTTCAAGCCTTGGCATCTACAAAATTTTGCCTTTTAAGGATAAAAACCCTATCTTTGGCCAGTAGGGTTACAATTTTATATTGGTAAAAACATGACAGAATGGGCTTGCTGGTCTAGTGGATAGTGGCATGTGGAATGTACTAGTGGTCTGAGGTTCGAATCCCAACTTGTGCAAATGGAGATTATTTTTGCTGGTGGCCATGGAAGAAAGTTGTGTTTGACTGAAACACCTAGAGTTTGAACAGTTTTTGAATGGGGTTGTTGTTAGCCGAATTTGAAGGATTGGATAGGAGGAAATTAAGGAGAAAATCAAGCAAGTCTGAATTTGGAGAAGAGTCTTGTTAGGTTTGAACTCTAACACATAGTGTTTCGGTTGTGTAGGGATGTTGGGAGAGGTGTTTAGTGTATGGAAGGTTGACCAAAATTGGGGAGTTCTTTGGGGTAAAATTCGATTTTATGTTGGTACCTAGTCATTTTTCATTTCAGGATTTCGCCATATTATGGTTCTGCTCACTCTTTGTTTTCTGAAGTCAATTTGTGCTAGGAAGTCTTTTGGTATCAGTTGTTTTTGGCTAGTGTTTTCGAGTACTTTCATTTTGGGACTATCTCAATTGATGTTCTTCTCCTTCTTCTCTTTGACAACTATTTTCCCTTGATACCTTTTGTAGCCGAATAACCTTCTTTCTTCCTCTCTCTGACCCTTTCGGTTTTTAACCTTAGTCTTGATCGATTCTCTCCTTCTTCTCCCTGACTCAATTTATTACCTCTTTCATCGATTACATTTTTCTTCCCTCTCTTCTTATTTGGATACTTTGGCTGAATTCTATATCTCTCTGTTTTAGTTTAGTTTTTGCAAGTATTCTCTGGCAAATCGATAAGCACTCGACTCCTTCTTGATTTCTCTCAACTTTTATCAAGGCTCCCCTCTTTGCACTGTTAAAGTCGATTACTTCTTTTGTTATTGTCGAATCTCATTCCCCTTTTCTTGTGTGGTGTTCATTGGTTTCTAGATTCTGGAGGAGTGTAGGAGTTGCAAGCGATACTGAAGCAGTCGAAACCTTTCCTTCATCACTCGATCAAAGGTAACCCTGTTTGTAGTTATTTTGATACTGGGGTTAGTTGGCTTGCATCTTTTGATGTTGGTCGAATGTTACTTTCCCTATGATAGGGTTTTATGTCTTTTTATCTAGTATAGGTTGATCCGACTCTTGAGTTTTAGCAATCGTAACTAATGGATTTCGCTGGTAGCGCAGATATTCGACAAGAAGCGTGTGGTCAATTTTAGTCAGCGGTTTAATAGGACTAAGCCACTTTTGTTCAATCAAAGACAGGTATTATGATTAGTTGGGATCATATAAAGAGAGGTGGTTAACCTTATTGTCAATTGACTAATAGAATACCTTGATTGAATGTGGGACTGGTGCTCATGGGATACTCGTACATTTACGTGAGCAAGTGTGTGTAACACTACCATTAAATGTTAAACGAAAACAGTCGAAAAGCCGAAAAGTCGAAAAGTGGGCTGTCGACACCACACTGGCATGTGGCCGCCCATGTGGTAGGCCATGTAACAACACATGGTCGTGCGGTAGATGATATGGCCATGAGCGTTGTCATGGGCCGGAATGATATTAGCCTATTTTGGGCTGACCTGGGCCATGTAGGCCCAATGGGCCTGTGGGCCTTCACAGGAAAATCACACAAAAGTATGGAAAATATTGGGCCGGGCTGTGTGAACCACACGGCTAGAGCTATTTCTAGGCTATGTGGGCCATACGAGCGTGTATGACTGTAAGTGTACCTGGACCCTTATTTTGTAAAAATGACTAATATACCCCTATGTAATGTATGACTGTTTGAGCATGCCATTTGTACTGTATATACATTTATATTATGCTGCATTGCATGGGGTGGGATATATGATTGTGGAGGAAGTATACTGTAAGACTTTAAGCCTATTACTGGCACCTCTGCTGCAAATACTGTTTTAGTGCCACAACTAGTGCTAATTAGTATGTAAGGATGGGTGGGTCGATTTTATCCCCATATGGTGTGTAGGGTTGGTACGGAGATAGTGTGTAGAGGCTAGATTGGGTAAGATTTTCTGATTGCATACTGTACTGATACTGTAATGGGCTTAGGCCCCACTGATACTGTTACTGAAATGGGCTCAAGCCCAAACTGCTACTGTTACTGAAATGGGCTCAGGCCCAGACTGCTACTGAAATGGGCTAAAGCCCTAACTGATACTGAAAGGGCTTAGGCCCAAATTCTGTTTACTCTAAGTGATTGCTATTATGGGATATCGCACACTGAGTTTTTGTAAACTCACCCATCTGTTAACTGTGCAGGAAATCTGGAAATCCCCAAACTTAGACGGATCGATGCGATGGAGGACTCAGTGGTGGCCACCCATCTTAGTTAACTTTTAATATTATAATTAAGGTTTATTTTGGGTTTTACATTATGTAATAAGGCCTCTCGGGTATATTTTTTATTTTGGTATTTTACTCATATTTATTTGCAATTTACAACTGCTAGTAGTAGGAGAACACGAGTTATCAAAAAGTCAAACATTTTTAAGCCGTCTTGGATACATAACCCATTTTCAAAGCTTCCGCGAGTAACAAACCGTTTTCAAAGTTAATAATGTTTTATTAAAAGCCACATTTAAAAGTACAACCCACATTACTTTCAAATGGCTTTTCAACCTATACGAAGAGGATAGTTAAAGAAAGGGTTTTTAAATGACGAGTCTTAGATTTCGAAAAACCCTTCAATGTGACATTGTTAGATTCGGGCATAACGTCTAGGCCGGGTTTGGGGTGTTACATAAAATTTTCTAAAAGTTTTGAAACCTTAAAGTAAAGGTCCTTATGCTATTATTAGCCCATTTTTAGGGATAGTGGATGATAGTTGTTTGGTATTTGTGTAATTATTAAATTTTATAAAGGTTATTTTAGTAAAATGGTAATTAAAGATAAAATAACTAAAAGAAAACAAAATTTTTGTGCATCTTCTTCCTATTGCTGAAAATACAAGAACAAAGTACCATTTTAGGGCTTTGAGCATCTGATCACTTCTCCTTGTGCATGTAAGTTCATTTTCATCCCGTTTTTAATGATTTCTATATTTTTGAGACCGTTGCAGCTTAGTTTAGCTAGCCCAGGGACTATTTTGTAAAACTGTTAAAGGTTTAGAGTTTTTCCATTGTTGAATGCATGAGTATTTTGATTTTTAATGATAGATTATGAATGTTTGATGATAGTTATACAAGTTTTGTTAAGTGAATTTTAGTGAAAATGCAAATTAGGGATTAAATTGTGAAATGTTGAAAATTTATGGTCAAAAGGTGAAATAAATGAAAACTATGGGTTGATATGTACACTATGGAAATTCGGCTAACATGGGTTGGTATTAAATTGCATGAATTTGTAATTTTATGAAATAAGGACTAAATTGTAAAAGATGTGAAACATTAGGGGCAAATGTGTAAAAATGCCCTATTGTGAATTTTGGACTAAATTGAATAGAGAGGTAACTAAATAAGTTAATTTTGATTATATTTAGATCAAGAAAGGAAAAATATGGACTTAGATCGGGGAAAGAACAAGGTTTCAAATAGTTGACTCGTGTCGTCACTTTTGCATCCCAGGTAAGTTCATATGTAATAAACATTGCTATATTTGTTTTTTTTTAAAATGTGTTGATATTGCATAAATTGTGAATTACAAACTTACAAACACATTCGATGAAGATTCGGCATTAGAAATCCCGGTTGAACCTTAGGAATAAATTAGCATACGAAGGATATGTCATTAGGAGCTTCCCTAATTTGGATTCGGGCCATGATATTAGCAATTCATTGATTTGGCTTCGAGCCATGATATTGGCACTTCAGGTGCGAGTTACATTGATTTGGCTTCGGGCTATGATATTGGCACTTCAGGTACGAGCTTCATTGATTTGGCTTCAGGCCATGATATTGGCACTTCGGGTGTGAGTTACATTGATTTGGCTTCGAGCGATGATAATGGCACTTAAGGTGCAAGACTCTCGAGTATCCAAAATTTATTCTGAATGGTTCAATAGGTATATTGAAAATGTGAAATGGTGAGAAATAGATACGTATAGGTACAGGTATATTTGGAAAATTATACGAGCAATGAGCTAAAGGAATTTGTGAGTTTATGATTAAGTATGTAATTAAGTTCATGTTAGCTTGAGATTAATGCATTGTTCCATATTATGTCATTTAAATTGAATGGTAAATGGATGGTGAGACTTGCTTATTATTCTCATACGAGCTTACTTAGCTTTATAGCTTAATTTATTTATTTTACCGTGTTTTATAGTGATATCAAAGTTAGCTTGGATTCGGGGATCGTCAGAGACTTCATCAGACTATCCAACTATCACCTTGGTACTTTTGAAACTAAATTTTGGTTATATGGCATGTATAGGAGTTGTTCATTTTGATGTATAGTTTGGTAATGAAATTAGCCATTTGATTTGATTTGTATATGATAAGTATTTTGCTTGGTATATAGCCATGAGAGATGGTTATATATATGTGTTAACGTTCCTTGGTGATGTGATTTATAATTGCTTGTGAATGGCTTGTTGAAGTTTAGAGTTTTAGGTAGCTAATGATGGAAAGTTTGATATTGACATGTTTGTGGTCTTAAGCAAAGAAATGCTTAGATAAAGTTGTGTATTTAAATGCTTTGTGAATGTGAAATTGGTATGATTTGAATGAGAAAAACATATTATTATAAACATAATAGTTGTTGGAATTGAAATGGCATGTTTTAGTCTAGGTTGTGGTTTTATTGGATGTTTATTTATGCTATGAATTGTTCCATTTGGGTTGTGTAGGTGTGAGAAAGTTTGGGGTGGCAACATGGCTTGGTAAATAGCCTATTTTTGTCCACACTAGCAGAGACATGTGCATGTGCCTCTACTGTGTGCGACGCATGGTCAGGTTACATGGCCGTGTGTCCACTAGAGTTGAAATAGAAACCAAGTCAGTATGCTCCACACGGCCTCAGACATGGGCATGTGACTAGGCCATGTAGCCTAAGTCAGTATACCCTACAAGTTTGGCACGGCCTAACACACGGCCTGGCACACGGGCATGTGTGGCTATTTTTAGGGCATACGGGCTAGCCACCTGGTGTGTGTCTTGGCTGTGTGACGCACGTCTTTGTTTTTGCATGAATCGCTTCGTTCCCTCTTTGATATTGGACTCCATGGTTCAGTTACGAAATCTGGAAACTTAGACACAAAAATAAATGAGCCATCCCATATTAGGTCCATTAACTTTGATAGCTCATCACGAAGAGCAGGGTAAGACGATTGAGTTCTAAATGTTGAGGTTTCCATGTCAGGTTCGGTTATTGGTTCCATTGGTTCTGCCTTATCAGGGATTTCAGCTGACTGCATTAGTTTGATCTTTGTAGGATCTTTTTCTTCTTCTTCTTCTTCGGGATCCTTGCTCAATTAAACTCGTTGCTGCAGAATAGAATCTTTGGCTATTCGGTAGAGGTCTCAATCGATGATTGTGCCTTGGCTATAACTTGTCTTCTTTACATTTGCAAGAATTTTAGCTTTCAAGCACAAATTTGTAACACCCCTAACCCGTATTCGTCGTCAGAATAGGGTTTCGGAGGATTACCAGAACTTTCAAAACATTTTACAAATAATTTATGTAAATTACTATGCATTAACCGAGATCATTCAAAACATCCCTTAATTGGACCCTCAAGGCCCAATAAGAGCATTAGAATCGAGTAGGGACTTAATCGGGAACTCTAAGAATTTTTCACAAATTTTCAAAAATTTTCTATGTTACTGGGCTCACACGCCTGTGTGGTCCGAAGGACACACCCGTGTGACTGTGGGACACGCCCGGGCTACAGGCCATGTTCGACCCCGTGTAACTCTCTGACTTATGCACACGGCCATGCCACACAATCGTTTGCTAGGCCGTGTGGTTAATTAATTCATTTCGAATTTAGGTGTAGGTTTCACATGGCTAAGACACAAGCCCGTGTTCTAGGCCGTGTAGCATACACGGCTGAGATACACGCCCGTGTCTCTGCCTATGTGCTCAATTTTGAGCATTTTGTTTCTAAAAATTAAGATGCAGGGGACACACGGCCTAACGGCACGCCCATGTACTCTGCCGTGTGTCACACAGGGTTTAGACAAACGCCCGTGTGACTGCCCGTGTGGACAAAATAAAGCCATTTCTAACTTCATTTCTCTCCCAAAATCACACCAATTACTTGCACTTAAACTCACATCCAAATACCAACCAATTCAAGCATTCAAATTAAACAAATTCCATCATTCAACAAGGCATATCATTACATGCACACATGTTTATAATCTTACCTTGGTATGTTCCATATGTTAGACATAATTCGATCAACTACTTAACATATATTTGGCTACCATAGCATGACATTACAAGTATATCAAAACAACCATTACTAGCCATTCCAATAGCTAGATTACAAGCATCATTATCAAGCCACTAAAGGTCAAGTTGTCCTAACATGCCATTATACCAAAATGATTTTTCTATGTATACCCAAAATAAACTAGTTGATAGTGTGACGATGCTCCAATAATCTCCAACCTTCGCGAGCTTTTGAGCACTATAAAACAGGGAAAATAAAACGAAGTAAGCATTACATGCTTAGTAAGTTCGTATAACAGAAACTAAACTTACCACTCCCGTTTATTAAATCTAAGCATACAATATCATGTTTTCCATCCATTAGCAAAATTGCCTAAACACATGCATTCAATCAAACATGTTAGTCACCAAAATCTTCATATCAATCAAGTAAACATAGATGAGCTCATCATGCAATATTCTTTCAAGACATTATCATTTCGTCTCATAATACTCATACCATGTCAAGAGTTGTGTCTGTTGAATCATTAAAATTTTGATGGATGCTCAAGTAGTACACTCGAGGTGTATGATTCAATAATCCATCAATTCTTATTCAAGGGTACCCCTTAGGGCATTTAACCAAGGAACACACTCTCGAGCCACATATTATATAATAGGATTACCAGTTCAGGCTAAATCCTTTATATAATGTATGCTCAGAGGAGCTCAATTAGGATTACCAGTCCAGGCTAAACCCTAATCATAACGTATACTCGATAGGTATTATATCAGGATTACCCATCTGGGCTAAGGCAATCCCTTCTTTAACCATAAAATGACATTTTTCCCAGTTAAGAACAAGATTCGTCTCACATCTCTTCAGTACCTTAGCCAAATTACTCAAAAACATATCATAAGTGTTGCCAAAAATAGAAAAATCATCCATGAAAACCTCATCAAAATTTTCAAGCATATCAGTGAATATTGCCATCATGCATCATTGAAATGTTACAAGTGCATTGCATAAACCAAAATGCATTCGCCTAAAAGCAAAAGTACTTTATGGACAAGTAAAGGTTGTTTTATGTTGGTCCTCTAGAGCTACAACTATTTGGTTATATCCCGAATAGCCATTTGATCATTACGCCGAACTTACCCACGAACTATCTGAAAGAGGATAGATGATTCCTGCATCTAACCATTTGATCACTTCCTTTCTCACAACTTCTTTCATAATAGGATTGAGCCTTCTTTGCTCATCAATTTAAGCTTTTTCACCTTCTTCTAAAATAATTTTATGCATGCAGAAGGGTTTATACCTCGAATATCAGCTATGGTCTAACCAATTGCTTTCTTAAATTTCTTTAGAACAGCAATTAGTTGCTCCTCTTGATCTTTCATCAATTATACTGAAATAATCACAGGCAAAGTGGAACAGTCACCTAAATAAATGTATTTCATATGGGAAGGAAGTACTTTTAGTTTGATTTTAGGTGGTCCTTCAATTAACAACTTAGGTTGCACAAATTCTCTGACTTCTAACTTCAATAGTTCAAACCATATGGATTGAATAAAATTTCTCGGATTGGCTTCCATCAAAGCCATGTTTTCTTCACCTTCTTCATCCTCCACAGGGTCAAGATCTAAGGCTTTCTCCGATGGATCTTCTTCAAAATTGTTTTCCATGGAAACCAAGGTTTCTATCTCTTCCATAACTGAACACTCTTCTGTCGAATCGGGAAATTTCATTGCTTTAAGAATGTTAAAGGTTACCTGATCGTCTTGAACTCGCATGGTGAGTTCACCTTTCTGTACATCAATTAACATTCTTCCCATGGCTAAGAAAGGTCTCCCAAGGATGATTGGCACTTCCTTATCTGCTTTAAAACCTAAGACAATGAAATCAGTAGGAAAAATAAATTTATCGACTCTTACCAAAATATCCTCGATCTTTCCCTCGGAATATGCTAAAGATCGATCTGCTAGCTGAAGCGTCACAATTGTAGGTCTTACTTCACCTATCCCTAGAATTTTGAAAATAGACTTAGGCATCAAGTTGATACTTTCTTCAAAATCACACAAAGCTTTACCACAGTAAGATTCACCAATGTTACAAGGTATAGTAAAGCTTCCTAGGTCTTTCAATTTCAGTGGCAGTTTGTTCTACAAGAACGCACTGCACTCCTTTGTCAAGGCAACATACTCACTCAGTCATTTCTTTTTGGACAGTATATCCTTCATAAACTTCACATAATTTGGCATTTGTTCTAAAGCCTCCACCAATAGAATATTGATGTGTAACTACTTCAGAACATCCAAAAACTTCTTGAATTACACCTCTTGTTTCTACTTGTGTTACTGCAATCTTTGCGGATATGGAGGTGATAGAACTTTTGGTTGAATCAAATAACTCTTCTGAGTAGGTAAATTTGCATCCAAAGTATCTGAATTCACTAAGTTAGGATTTTCCTTGTCAGTCTTTGCAGATTCTGACTCTTTTGGTGTAGGAATTTTTACAGCTGGTTAATTCTTCTCAACGGGCTTATCTTCGACATTATTCTTTACCCAAATTTTTTAGATTCTCAGTATTGCTCGGCAAGTTTCCTTGCAGTCTATTACGAAGCTCTGTAGCTACTGACCCATTTGGTTTTCCAAATTTGTCAATGTTGCTTCTTGGCTTTGGATCAATGCGTTATTCTTTGCCATGTACTCTTTCAACAAGTTCTCCAAATTGTTTGATGCCTTAGCTTGAGGTGGTTTTGGAGCTTGCTGATTAAACCCTTGAGATTGGTTGCTTCTATACTGCAATAAGTTGTTGTTCGGTCCATTTCCTTGTTTGCTCCAAAAAAACTAGAATGATGCCATGAAGGATTGTAGAAGTTGGACTAGGGTCCTTGTCCACTCCTATTTTGATGTTGGTTCCCCACATAGTACACTAACTCGAGATTTGATGGAAAATTATCAAAAGAATGACTTTCCCCACAGTACACACAGGAAACTACTTCAAACGGACTTGGTGGCTGAGCTGCAACATTATTAACACTATTAGCGGTAAAATGTTTTAACATAAAGGAAATAGACGATACCTGAGCCGATAACGAAGTGAGGGCGTCAACTTCATGAACTTTGGCTACATGTCTTCCTGAAGTTGTTCGATTTGTTGGCCATTGATAGTTATTACACACGACCCTCTCGATGATCTCATAACCCTCATTATAAGACTTAGACAAAATTGTACCATTCGCAGAAGCATCTACCATCAATCTTGTATTTGCATTGAGACCATTATAGAATGTCTCCAACTAGATACAATGAGGAATCCCATGAGGAGGACACTTACAAAGTAACTCCTTGAATGGCTCCCAAGCCTCATATAAAGACTCGTCATCTAATTGTTGGGAAGTTGTGATCTCGTTCCTTAACTTAGCATTTTTGTTAGGCAGGAAATACTTAACCAAAAATCTCTCTGCTAATTCTTGCCATGTAAATATAGAACTTGGTAGCAATGAATTGAGCCATGCTCGTGCTCGATCTCGCAACGAGTACAGAAACAACTTCAACCTCTGTAACACCCTAAACCCGGCCTAGACGTTATGACCAGATCCGACGTACCACATCGAACCGTTCAAAACATTTTATATTGTTGATCTAGAAAAACTTATTTAGTGTTTTAAAAGACAATTTTATTATAGGTTAAAGTGAATGGAAGCTGTGCACTAGGTAGGAAACCGAAAAAGAAGAGGTGAGTCCATCGGACTGCTTAAGTACCAAGCACCCTTTGGATCCAATCCTAGACATGCACACCGCCATTGTCACACCTTAACTTCGAGTGTATTCTTCGAAAACCAATTCGATTGTGCCTATTTTAAGTAAAGTGATTAGTTTTAGGAAAATATTTTCGTAGCGCAAGCTTTGCTTGTTGTCGTGTTGTTTTGAAATCAATTACTGTTTTTGAAAACGCGCCCTAGAGCTAATCAATTTCGACAGTTAAAAATAAATCATATCTATCTTAATAAAATATTCCAAAACCATAAAAATAATAATTAAGCGGCCTTATTACAATTAAAAACCCAAAACCTTATACGTAAATAAATGGGTGTCCAATTCACTAGAAGAAGCTGAATTTTTCCAGAACATGTGGCCACTCCGAATCCCTCATAGCTCCAAGTCCACTATGGTTGGGGATTACTTGCGTGGATGAAAATAATGGGGTGAGTTTGGGAAAACTCAGTGTGTAAATTAACCCAACCACAGCCTATAACAGCTCAAACCACAGAAATAGAATAAGTTGGCCTTAGCTCAGAACAGAATTCAGAATAAAGCCCATAGGCCCATGACAGAACAGAACAGATATCACATGATTATGTAGAAACCCAACCCATGTCCAACCATATGCACCCCCATACCAGCCTTACGCCATGTGGGGAGACTACTCGACCCACCCAACCACAACACGCCACAGAAATATGCGCGCATGGTCGCGAGCGAATAATGTGACAGAGTCACAGATCTGAATAATCGTAGCAGAGCCACTGCATCGAGATATTTGTGGCAGAGAGCCACCGATTAGATATTTGTGGCATAGCCACCAGGACGCTTCCTCCATATTATAACCCATGTCCCCATGCAACAGATATACAATTATGGCATACATCATTCAGAATTAGATCAACATGCTTTTCAATCAAAAGTAACCCTAGGGGTATAACGGTAATTTTGCACCTAGGGGTATAATGGTAATTTTGCATACATAAGGGTATTCTAGTAATTTTACTATTCTTAGGGTTTTCATGCATATCATAACTGTTTACGCACTAACAGAAACACTTACCAAGTGTTCTTACCGAATTGGGCCCGTTGGCCCATTATCCCGATTTTGGCCCACTAAGCCCAAAATATCAAAATGCACGGAATCGTGCACTCTGCAGTCTTATTACTTTATTTTACTATATACATCAACTTTCAATCTCACGAGCATTCGCACACTCTCAAGTTCCCAAAATACCGGCTTTTCAGCATTTCGGCTTATCAACTTTTGCTAATCTAGTCTATGAGAGGGTGTCAGTTACATGCCTGTTTGTGACGATACGCTGACGAGATCCACACACGAACTGCCTACAATTGGATTACTAACACGTTAATCTAACTATGGAAAACGAACTACGTAATAATCCCTTACCATATTCGGCCAATAACACCTTAGGCACTAGCGATCCTACCTTTGCCGAAATTAGTGACTGGGTTTAGATCCAGCCGTTCCACTTATCCAAGCCTTTGATCAGCAGCCTCTAGATCAGACTATTATCAAAATAAAGTAGTTATCACAACCTTTAGAGCTACAAGCCCAAATTGACATCCTCCCTAACCTTTAGGGGTTTCGGCTTTTTCTATAACCTAAAATAAAGAATAGGTTTGAAAGGCTTACCACAGGTTCCTTCAGTCAACGTTTCCCCTTAATTCCTACTCGATTCTGATGCAGTTCTAACCCCTCAAATGATAACAAAATTTGAGCCTTCAGTGATCTTAAAATTTGGCTACGTCCCTATGACTATGCGTTTTCAGCTTTTGAAACAGTGAAGAAAAGATGTGATATGGGAGTTTTGCTGTGGTCTTGTCGACAGGAACTTGGGGTTCAGAGGATGAGAGAATCGGTCAGGAAGATGAGGAAAAATAAGAGGGTTTTGGCTATAAGAAATCGGTACAAGAGAACTATAGGCTTTCGGGATTTCGACTTTTAAGGCAATCAACTATAGGATTAAAAAAACAACTGATAAAAGATGAAGATGATCAGAATGGTAGAGAGATTCTATAGACAAGAAGAAGAAAAGAAAGTAGATGAAAAGAGGAGAAAGGAAAAGAAGAGAAAGAATGGTTAGAAAACGGCACACTCACCCTTAATGCCGAATTTAAATTTGGCACTTAACCTAGCCGAAATTTTCCCCTTAAAGAAACCCTTGGCCGGCCAACTCTTGCTCCTCAAGAGTCCACCATTCAGCCAACACTGCTCTCCCTAATCAGCTCCTAAATTCTCTCCCTTATCCCCTCCTTGCTCAATCTCCTGAGCAACTCAAACTCCTCCTGACAGACTTTTACTTGAGTTCCATTACTTACCTTTCATACTCATAAAAATAATTCCCTTAATATGTTGTCATTGTGACTTGAACCTCAGTTCTCCCTAGCATCCTCACACCACTTTTATAGCCTTCCCAGTGGCGTTACATGCCACTTTGCCACCTATTTCCTTGTGTTTTATTTCACCCAATTAATACTTAAAAGTCCAGTCGACCAGAACCCCCTTTTTCTTATGGAATTAAAATTAATTAAAATTATCGGGTTTTAACTTAAGCTTGGGCCTTCTAGAGGCCCACTAACATAATTAAACCTACGCCAAGTAGACAGAACATAGAAATTTTAAATTTTGCCAACATTCACAGAATTCCCAAAAATTGGGGCGTTACAACTCTATCCTCCTTAAAAAAATTTCATCCCTAAAATTTACCTGATCCAAACAGATGAGGGTATTGTTGTTGCATCACCTCTTCTGGCTCCCAAGTAGCTTCCTCTCTGCCATGATTATGCCAAAGCACCTTCACTAGTGGGACAGATTTCCTTCTTAATACCTTAACATCTTGATCCAATATCTGCACAGGCTCCTCGTCAAAGGTCAAATCTGTTTGCACCCCAATTTCTGCAACCGGCACGACATGAGTAGGGTCAGAACGATAACGCCTTAACATGGAGACATGAAAAACATCGTGAATCCTGTCTAACTCTGGAGGCAACTCCAATTGGTGTGCCACTAGTCCTACTCGCTTCAAAACCCGATAAGGCCCAATGAGCCATGGACTCAACTTGCCCTTCTTACCAAACCTTAGAATCTTCTTCCAAGGAGAAACCTTTAAGAAGACCATATCACCCACTGAGTATTTGTAACAGCCAAATTTTTTAGTGGTGTCGGAAACAGTGATTCGAGATCACTAAATCAAATGAGTAAGTTTAGAAATTTTAATAAATAATAATTATAGGCCAAGCGCGAATTTAAAAGAATTTTTGAATTAGTGAATTTTGCGATTTTAAAAGAATTAATCAGGTAAATTGGGTTAAAAATAAGGTATCGAGACCTCAGATTCATAAACCGAGCCATAAATACTTTTATAAATATTTATGGAGTGTTATTAAGTTAGTATTAAAGTTTCGTTAGAAAATTTTAACGTTTGGTTAGTCAATTAATTAAAAAGGACTAAATTAAAAATAGTGCAAAATTTGTTAAATTGTGATTAAATAGCTTAAGTGATTAAAAAGGAGGGATTTAAAAAGCAATTGGACCCAAATTGTATGGGCTGGACGGTTGGGCAAGAAAATCAGCAAAAAGACAAGGAGAAACAAGGGCAAAATGGGAAATTTTGCAAATTAAACATATAAAACAAGACAAAATTGAGAAATCTAGAGATATCATCATTTTTCTTCAGCGAAAACGCCATGGGAGGTCTGAAAGTTGCTGGTTTTTCATACTTTGACATATGTGAGTTCAATTCTTGCCCTTTTCTTTGAGATTTTTATGTTTTTGTGACCTTTACAATTAGGTCCAAGTGTTTAATTCATTAGTTTTTGATTTTATGGACAAAATTGAAAGTTACCATTGATAAGTGTTGGCTGTTTATGATGAAATAAAATGAATTTGAAGCTTTGATTTTGTTGTTTGATGATTTTATCAAGTAATTTCAATAGAAATTGATTTTAGGACCTAATTGTGAAAAAGTTGTGAATTAAGGTATAGTGTTAAAATTCTGATTTTCAAAGGTTGTGTAATAGTTTAGAATGATGGAATAAAATGTTAATTGAGAAAAATTAGCTTAATAGATGGGCTAATTGAGCAAGGACTGAATTGTATGACTTGTGAAATTTAGAGGAAAAATGGTAATAAACATCTTGAACTAAAATAGTTTTGGACAGCAGCAGTAGGTTAAATTTGAAAAATCACCATAAATTGTAGAAATCAAATTAAAGGATTAAAAAAATATTGAATTAAAGATATTGAGTCTAGTTTCTCATAGAAGAAACAGTGTAAGCAATTAAATTGTAAATTATGAGATATGATGAATTTTGTGAGACAAGGTCAGAATGAATTCAGGTTTCCCTGTTCTGACTTTGGAAAATCACCAAAAATTGGAGAAAAATAATTAGAGACTCAAATTCTATTCTTATAATCCTTAATGAGTCTATTTTCAATAGAAATCAACAAAAACATTATCCGAGTTCTGTACTGTGATATAATTAATTTTTAGTGAAGAGAGGTCAGAACTGTTGGATAGTGAAATAGGGGAAACTTAAATGAATAAACTGTACTAATTGGCTAAACCAAAAATTCTAAAGATTTTATGGTGGAAGGATATTTGAGTCTATTTTTAGGAAAAATTTACGGATCTTAATTTGGAGCTCTATAGCTCAAATTATAAATAATTGTGTGACTATGACTCGTGTGGATAGCTTGATGTGAGCATTAATAAGTAAATTGTGAAATTGTACTTACAAGAATGTTATATACATTAAGGATGTGGAATGGAGAGGAGGAGGAGGAAAATAAATGATATATGTTTATAGGAAAATAGTATAAGAATGATACATATCATGACATGTATATATATATGACTAGTTTCAATATGATGCTTGTTGGGCATGAAGTTGGATTGAAATGTCTCAGGCAAGTATTTTATTCTGTGTATCTGAAATGTGGTATTTTATAAAGATATGATCTAGCTTTAAATATGAATGCTTGATGATTAAGCTGAAGATATTTGGTAAGATGATAATCATGGTATAAAAGTGCTTCATACGGTGCCATTCTAATACTTGCCATTCTAATACTTGCCTGATAACTGTTGTTGTATGTAAACTCTGCCAATGGCAAGTACTCCTCCCAACTACCTCAGAAGTCAATAACACATCCCCTCAATATGTCCTCCAGAATCTGAATAACCCTTTCCGATTGACCATCAGTTTGGGGATGGAAAGCCGTACTAAAGTTCAATCACGTTCCCAACGCTTCATGCAACTTTTTCCAAAATCGAGATGTTAATCTAGGATCCCGATCAGGGATAATCGAAACTGGGACACCATGAAGACGCACAATCTCTGCCACATACAACTTGGCTAACTTCTAAAGTGAAAACTCAGTATGGACAGGTATGAAATAGGCCGATTTGGTCAACCTATCCACAATCACCCAAACCGAGTCTTTCTTTGATGGCGTCAAGGCAACCCACTCACAAAGTCCATGGTTACCCTCTCCCACTTCCAAAGTGGTATCTTTATTGGCTGCAAAAGTCCAGAAGGTAGTTGATGCTCAGCTTTCACTTGTTGGCATGTCAAACATTTTCCCACAAACTCTGTTACTTCTCGTTTCAACCCAGGCCACCAATACAATTCACGCAAGTCATGATACAACTTATTCCCTCCAGGATGCATGGCACAAAGTCCCCTATGAGCTTCCTTAAGTATTGACTGCCTTAAGTCAGAGTCCTTCGGAACGCAAATTCTTCCTCGAAAACACAAAACTCCTTCACCATTCAATCCAAACTCAGAAGTTACCCCTTCCTTAACTTGTTGGAAACGAGCAACCAAAGACTCATCTCTCAACTGCTTTTCCTTAATCTGATCCACCCAGCTTGGCCTTACTTGCAACTTAGCCAACAGACTCCTATCATCATACGGACTCAGACGAGCAAACATTACTCTCAGATCAGATACAGCTCTACGACTTAGAGCATCAGCTACCACATTAGCCTTGCCTGGGTGATACTCAATCGAACAATCATAATCCTTAAGCAACTCTATCCATCTCCTTTGCCTAAGGTTCAGCTCCTTCTGAGTCAGCAAATACTTAAGACTCTTATGGTCCGTGTATATAACACACCTTTCGCCATACAAGTGGTGTCTCTAGATCTTAAGTGCAAAGATCACTGCTGCCAACTCCAAATCATGAGTAGGATAGTTCCCTTCGTGAAGCTTAAGCTGTCGTGATGCATAAGCAACCACCTTACCCTCTTGCATCAACACATAGCCCAAACCCACATGTGATGTGTCGCTGTACACAGTAAAATCCTTCCCAGACTCTGGCTGAATTAACACAGGTGCTTCAGTCAGAACTTTCTTTAACTTCTCAAAAGCTTTCTACTGCTTCTCTGTCTACACAAACGGTACCCCTTTCCTTATGAGTTTTGTCAAAGGTGTTGCCATCACAGACAATCCTTCCACAAACCTTCTATAGTAACCTGCCAACCCTAGGAAACTCTAAATTTCTGACACTGACCTAGGTGGCTTCCATTCCAGAATCGCTTCAATCTTTCGAGGGTCTACTTTAATCCCTTTAGCAGAAACAACATATCCTAAGAAGGTCACCTCCCTCAACCAGAATTCATACTTGCTGAACTTCGCATAAAGTTCCTTCTCCCTTAACACTTGCAGCACAATGCGGAGGTGCTCATCGTGTTTTGCTTCACTTTCAAAGTGTACCAGAATATCATCAAACTACGAACTGATCCAAAAATGGTTGGAATACCCGATTCATCAGATCCATAAACGCTGCAGGAGCGTTCATCAATCCAAATGGCATAACCAGAAACTCGTAATGACCATACCGAGTCCTGAATGCTGTCTTATGGATATCTGCCTCCTTGACCCTTAACTGATGATATCTAGATCGAAGGTCGATCTTGGAAAATACAGAAGCTCCTCTAAGTTGGTCAAACAGATTGTCAATCCTCGGCAGTGGGTACTTATTCTTAATCGTCAGTTTGTTCACCTGGCGATAATCAATGCACATTCGCATCGTCCCATCCTTCTTCTTCACGAATAGCACCGGTGCTCCCCATGGAGACACACTTGGCCTAATAAAGCCCCTATCCAACAACTCTTGAATTTGCGCCTTTAACTCCACTAACTCCTTCGGTGCCATCCTATATGGTGCAATGGACTCTGGTGCCGTTCCAGGCAATAAGTCGATTCCAAACTCGACCTCTTGGTTCGAAGGCAACCCTGGAAGCTCTTCCGGAAAAACATCTTGGAACTCCCTTATGGTCCTAACCTTATCCACTGTCAGCCCCTCAGCTTCTAACTGACTTACAAATGCCAAATAAGCCTCACAACCTTTCCGAATCCATTTTTTGACTCTCAAAGCCGACACCACATTGGACAAATAGTCCCTTCGCTCACCTATCACCATAACCTCCTCACCCTCAGTGGTCCTTAACACCATTCGCTTAGCAGCACAATCCAAAGTCGCCTTATGCTTAACTAGCCAGTCCATTCCCAGAATGAGGTTGAATTCTCCGAACGGTAACTCCATCAAATCTCTAGGAAAAATCCTACCATGAGTTTCTAAGGGCACATCCCTATACAGTTTGTCTACCCTAACCGAGTGACCCAAAAGACTTAGCACAGATACCCTACTCACAATCTTCTCAGAATGCACACCCAACGACCCAGATATGGCACATGCAATATAGGAATGAGTAGATCCAATATCCACCAAAGTAATATATGGCATGCTAGAAACTAAAAACGTACCAGTTATGACGTCAGGTGCGTCGCCCTCCTCTCGGCGACGAGATGCATACACCAATGCTGGCTGTAGAGCCTCAGCATTTCTGGCACCCCTGCCAAGCACCCCTCGACCTCGACCATTTCCATTTCCACCCCTACCTTGTCCACGTCCTCTTAGTGGTTGTGGTCCACCTCTCACGGGTTGAGCAACCCTCTGTTTAGCAACTTGAACCTGATTAGCTCTCTGAGGACAGTCTTTAACTCTATGCTCCATAGATCTGCATTGGAAATAGGCACTGAAGCGTTTCCTACACTAGCCTAGATGCACTTTACCACAGTCTCCACAGATTAGTGGTGTAACAATATTCATCGAAACTGCTCGAACTGGCTCCTCCAGTCTTGCTCTCTTACCATTCCTATTTGTGCCACCAGAGGGTCCTGAATCCCTCCAAAAACGGTTCTGATCCTTCTCTCGATTCTGCTTTTCCGCACGCTTCACTTCCTCGCTATCTTAGCTTTCTCCAATAAGACCGCAAAATCACGCTTCCTCTGCAGAGCAATCAACACCCTAAGGTCATCCTTAAGACCATCTTCGAAGTGCACACTTCGCTCATATTTCATAGGGACTATGCCCACGGCATACCGGTTCAGCCTCAAAAACTCAGCCTCGTACTCAGCAACAGTTTTACCTCATTAAACCAGATTCAAGAATTCTTTCCTGCGGGCGTCTACATAACTCGCCCCAACATATTTCCCTTTAAAGGCCATTTTAAACAATTCCCAAGTTACCCTATCAGCTGGGGTCCCTTCTCTCACAGTGAGCCACCACTAATAAGCCTCGTCTCGCAGCAACGATACGGCTCCCTTCAGTTTCTGCTCCACAGAGCAGTCCAAATCGTCCATAATCCGTTCTGTGGCCTCCAACCAATATTTTGCCACATTCGGGGCTACGCCAGATACGCCCCTAAAGATCTCATCTCTGTTAGCCCGGAGTCGTTCAAAAATAGATCCTCAAATTCTGTTGCCCGTACTTACCCCGGCAACCCTTTCCAGAACACGAAGCATTGCCTGCGACAGGGCGTCATCCCCAGCACCACGATCATGAGACTCCACTTTCGTTACCGCTGGTACCGGTGCATCTACCGCCTTCAGCATATGCCCAGAAAATGCAGTTCCTACTCGAGCACTACCTCGGCCACGTCCACAGCCTCTTCCACGAGCTGCTCTCGTACTCATATTGTATTATCTGATTACAAATTTTTATGCATCAATTAAATATTTCAGTGTTTATTACAGATATTTTATGAACAAATAATATTTTAGAGTTGGTTTCCGTAGAATCGTAGTCTAACTATGGTCTCAATCCGTTACCAAAATTTCTATAGTTTCAATGTTATTCTAACCAGAGTGTCCTGAGGATTTCAATACAGACAGACAATTCAAAAAATTATTCAAAAAAAGTTCAAAATACTTACAGACTCGGGCCAGAGATTCGGGTGCCACCTTCTAAAGATCCAAATTTTTAAAACTGAGTCTTGCATCCTTTATAAAATTTTTGTTTTCGAAAATCTTTATTTTTATAAACCCATTCCACATTCGAGTTGTTGCAACCTGGCTCTGATACCACTAAATGTAACACCCCAAACCCGGCCTAGACGTTATGACCAGATCCGACGTGCCACATTGAACCGTTCAAAACATTTTATATTGTTGATCTAGAAAAACTTATTTAGTGTTTTAAAAGACAATTTTATTATAGGTTAAAGTGAATGGAAGCTGTGCACCAGGTAGGAAACCGAAAAAGAGGAGGTGAGTCCATCGGACTGCTTAAGTACCAAGCTCCCTTCGGATCCAATCCTAGACATGCATACCGCCATTGCCACACCTTAACTTCGAGTGTATTCTTCGAAAACCAATTCGATTGTGCCTATTTTAAGTAAAGTGATTAGCTTTGAAAAAACGTTTTCGTAGCAGAAGCTTTGCTTGTTGTCGTGTTGTTTTGAAATCAATTACTATTTTTGAAAACGCGCCCTAAAGCTAATCAATTTTGACAGTTAAAAATAAATCATATCTATCTTAATAAAACATTCCAAAACCATAAAAATAATAATTAAGCGGCCTTATTACAATTAAAAACCCAAAACCTTATACGTAAATAAATGGGTGTCCAATTCACCAGAAGAAACTGAATTTTTCCAGAACATGTGGCCACTCCGAATCCCTCACAGCTCCAAGTCCACTATGGTTGGGGATTACCTGCATGGATGAAAATAATGGGGTGAGTTTGGGAAAACTCAGTGTGTAAATTAACCCAACCACAGCCTATAATAGCTCAAACCACAGAAATAGAATAAGTTGGCCTTAGCCCAGAACAGAATTCAGAATAAAGCCCATAGGCCCATAACATAACAGAACATATATCACATGATTATGCAGAAACCCAACCCATATCCAACCATATGCACCCCCATACCAGCCTTACGCCATGTGGAGAGACTACTCGACCTATCTAACCGCTACACGCCACAGAAATATGCAGCATGGCTGCCAGAACAGATAATGTGACAGAGTCACCAGATACAGATAATCGTGGCAGAGCCACGAAGCGAGATATTTGTGGCGAGCCACGGATCGGATATTTGTGGCATAGCCACCAGGACGCTTCCTCCATATTATAACCCATGTCCCCATGCAACAGATATACAATTATGGCATACATCATTCAGAATCAGATCAACATGCTTTTCAGTCAAAAGTAACCCTAGGGGTATAACAGTAATTTTGCACCTAGAGATATAATGGTAATTTTGCATACATAGGGGTATTCTAGTAATTTTACTATTCTTAGGGTTTTCATGCATATCATAACTGTTTACGCACTAACAGAAACACTTACTAAGTGTTTTTACCGAATTGGGCCCGTTGGCCCATTATCCCGATTTTGGCCCATTAAGCCCAAAATATCGAAATGCACAGAATCGTGCACTCTTCAGTCTTATTACTTTATTTTACCATATACATCAACTTTCAATCTCACGAGCATTCGCACACTCGCAAGTTCCCAAAATACTGGCTTTTCGACATTTCGGCTTTTGCCAATCTAGTCTATGAAAGGGTGTCAGTTACACGCCTGTTTGTGACGATACGCTGACGAGATCCACACACGAATTGCCTACAATTGGATTACTAACACGTTAATCTAACTATGGAAAACGAACTACGTAATAACCCCTTACCATATTCAGCCAATAACACCTTAGGCACTAGCGATCCTACCTTTGCCAAAATTAGCGACTAGGTTTAGATCCAGTCGTTCCACTTCAGCAGCCTCTACATCACACTATTGTCAAAATAAAGTAGTTATCCCAACCCTTAGAGCTACAAGCCCAAATCGACAGCCTCCCTAACCTTTAGGGGTTTCAACTTTTTCTATAACCTGAAATAAAGAATAGGTTTGAAAGACTTACCACCGGTTCCTTCAGTCAATGTTTCCCCTTAATTCCTAATCGATTCTGATGCAGTTCTAACCCCTCAAATGATAACAAAAGTCGAGCCTTCAGTGATCTTAAAATTCAGCTACGTCCTTATGACTATGCGTTTTCGGCTTTTGAAACAGTGAAGAAAACATGAGATATGGGAGTTTTGCTGTGGTCTTGTTGACAAGAACTTGGGGTTCAGAGGATGAGATAATCGGTCAGGAAGATGAGGAAAAATAAGAGGGTTTTGGCTATAAGAAATCAGCAGAAGAGAAATATAGGCTTTCGGGATTTCGACTTTTGAGGCAATCAAATATAGGATTAAAAAAACAACTGATAAAAGATGAAGATGATCAGAATGGTAGGGAGATTCGGCAGACAAGAAGAAGAAAATAAAGTAGATGAAGAGAGGAGAAAGGAAAAGAAGAGAAAGAATGGTCAGAAAATGGCACACTCACCCTTAATGCCGAATTTATATTTGGCACTTAACCTAGCTGAAATTTGCCCCCTAAAGAAACCCTTGGCCGGCCAACTCTTGCTCTTCAAGAGTCCACCATTCGGCCAACACTGCTCTCCCTAATCAGCTCCTAAATTCTCTCCCTTATCCCCTCCTTGCTTAATCTCCTGAGCAACTCAAACTCCTCCTGATAGACTTTTACTTGAGTTCCATTACTTACCTTTCATACTCATAAAAATAATTCCCTTAATATGCTGTCATTGTAACTTGAACCTCAATTCTCCCTAGAATCCACAAGCCACTTTTATAGCCTTCCCAGTGGCGTCACATGCCATTTTGCCACCTGTTTCCTTGTGCTTTATTTTACCCAATTAATACTTAAAAGCCCAGTCGACCAGAACCCCTTTTATGGAATTAAAATTAATTAAAATTAACAGGTTTTAACTTAAGCTTGGGCCTTCTAGAGGCCCAATAACATAATTAAACCTACACCAAGCAGACAGAACACAGAAATTTTAAATTTTTCCAACATTCACAGAATTCCTAAAAATTGGGGCATTACAACCTCAATGCGCCTTCAGTCACACTAGCTATCTTGAATGAATCACTCACCTCCATAAACAACCAAAGGTAGAGATGTGGATCTTTCGTGGGGATACACTGAATTGGTCCACCATTGTAGCATTTGAAACATCACTGGTTTCAATTCAAATTGGGTTGCCTCAATATCTGGCCTTCCAATTCCTGGATTTAACTTACTGAAAAGTGGCACAGAATATTGTCTAATGCATCGATCCCTATCATCGGCAATGAGGATGGGATTTCGTACATGATCGACTTCATTACCTTGCTCTTGATTCTAATTTCCAAGGTCCATCTTGACTTTTGTTTGAGTTGTTCATTCACATCTTCTTTGTCTAAAAGTTCACTCAATTTCAGGGTCTACGAGGAGTAAATCAATAATCTGATCTATGCTTATAAACACCTGAAAAGAAAATCACAAAATTAAAAAGAATAAGTTAGTAATGTTAGAAATAAACCAATTTGGAAGTAAATAACTTCACAAAAAAAAATGACTATAGCAATAGTAAAAAATCCCCGGCAACGGCGCCAAAAACTTGTAACGAGTAGGTTTGTGTAAGTGTACACAGTCGTTATCAAGTAATAAGTAACTATCGAGTTATCGTCTCTACAACGATTATATTTGTGTTAAATCAGTTAATTGTAAAATTATATTAACAACTTGGTAAATAAAAATATAATATGATTGAGAAGTAATGATTAAAATTAAATATATTAAACTAAATGCAATTACCCCCAATGCAAATTATCCTAAATATGCAAACTATATGAATGGAATAGATTTTATCAAAATTAAACACAATTTGCAACAATTATAACATAAATAAACTAGGACAATTACTTTAATTAAACTCATTTTTTATCAACATGTTTAATAACATTCAGAAAAACATTTCATGGCAACTAGATCTTTCATGAGTTTGGAAACAACATTAGGTCCTTTCAGAAATCCTTTACTTAGTAAATATGCATTTTACTGATCCTTATTTACTAAGGGTTTCATGCGAGGTAATAGGGACGTGTCAAGTTTGAAACAGTTTAATCACACAAATCTAACAACTATGTAGATAACAGAGCTTGGTTAGAGTTGTTATGCAACCTGCAATTTAATCGGTTTAAGATCTAAATTGAGCATGCACATTTTAATTATGTATCCACTAGCCGTCGTCTGGTTAGGATTGCTCAGCTAATTCAGGTGCATTTCAATCACGCATGAACAAAATATAGACTTGATTTTAATTGAAAACATGATCGATAGAGGCACAAACATTATAAGCGTGAATCAAATAAATATTATTTAATCAAAGCAATCATCATAGCTTAAATAAAATAAAGCTAACATTGTTGTAAGAAGAACAAAGAACACATAGCAAACATTTTCAGATTAAATCAAAGAAAAGAAGGATTAAACCCAAATCAAAGTGGCTGTCACCCAAGACTCTGACCAATGAGGCTGCTTCGCTCCTTCGCTCTGCTCCTTTGCTAATGGCTCTCCAAAGTGGCCAACCAAGGGCTCTTTAAGAGGCTTAATTGCTAAAATCTCTATGAAAAGATGATGCTAGGCGTGGGGAGTGGAAAATGCTAAAGAGAATTGAGAGAAAAGAGAGAATGATGAGGGATGATGTAACACCCCTCGCCCGTATCCAACGCCGGAATAAGGCTCGAGGTATACCTGACTTAAACTCAAGCACTATACAAAACTGGGCCATGAAATCTCAAACAATTTAAAAAAATTTCCTTTCTCATGTAATCTGTCCCAAACATGGGCTTACGAGACCCAAAATATACATCCGGGGTGGTTTGGAGCCCAACTGATAACTCATTTAAAACTTAGAAAAATTTCATGCAACAAGGCTCTACACGCCCGTGTGGTTATAGAGCACCCGGCCGTGTGCTTGGGACACGCCCATGTCCTGTACCCGTGTCTAAAGACCTGGGCATTCTGCCAAAACCACAAGGCCCAAGCACACACCCGTGTCCTTCACATGGCAAAGACACATGGCCGTGTCTCTTGCCTGTGTACTACTAGCATGCATATTGACTTTATGACACGGCATGGACACACACCCGTGTGGCCTGCTCGTGTGCTAAAATGACTTCAAAATTTTAAGTGTAGGGGACGCACGGCCATAACACACACCCATGGGCATGAGCCGTGTGTCACACATGGCCTAGACACACGCCGGTGTGTCTTACCTGTGTGGACAAATTAGGCTATTTCCTGAGCCCATTTGTCACCCTTTTTGCACAACCTACACAAGATCATTTCAATATACAAATCTCATCACAATGGACACTAATTCATCCATAGAAGAACATCATACGCATTCATCAAAATGAATAATAGCCATTATTATAGGCTTGATATAAAATAAAGGGCTTTTGACTTAAGCCAAAATACATGAATCATTCTCTTAATTCCACATCCTAGCCTAGCCCTATACATGCCACCTTCAAAAATATAAATCATACTATACCGAATATTGCGGCCGATAATGTGATCGATATCTCTGACTTTAATTAATCTTTAAGCTAGTTTGGTGACACTGAAAGAAGAGGGAAAAGAAAGAAGGTAAGCATAAAGCTTAGTAAGTTGCACATAAATAAATATACAACAACAATCTCACCAGTAGTCATCATACTTATAGCTCAAAGGTAAACATAATTTAACTTACTCATTACCCTCTACTCGAGTCACATTTTTTAAATTAAGCTCGTTACTCATGCTTACCATATAGGTACATGTAACACTCACAACATGATTATTCTTTCTTTATCAAAATTGATCTATAACTCTCACCATTGAAATGTTTGGAATACTACTGGATATTCTATGAATCTTCAACATGGGATATATTGCCGATGCCATGTCCCAGACATGGTCTTACACTGGCTCTCATATATACATGCAGATGCATGTCCCAGACATGTCTTACAGTAGCACAACTCTTAGCCGATGCGTGTCCCAGACACGTCTTACACTAGCTATCTCTATCGAGGCCGATACATGTCCCAGACATGTCTTACACTGGCACTCATCTCCGTGCCGATGCCACGTCCCTGACATGGTCTTACACTGGCTATCATAGTATGGCTGATGCATGTCCCAGACATGTCTTACACTAGCCCTCATTTAGAAGTCGATGCCATGTCTCAGACATGGTCTTACACTGGCTCTCAGAATATGGCCAAAGCATGTCTCAGACATGTCTTACACAGGGGCACAAATCACCCAATGCCTTGGCACGAATCTCTAGTTCGTATCCTAATGTTTCAATGGGATACTTCTATTATCTCAAATATTAATATGCATTCTCAACTTATAACTTAACAACTCATACAATATCAATCCAATGGCTATATGGGTACAAGTATTAACAGTGTAGCTGTATTATTTACATACAACTTACCTCTGTTTACAAAGAAAAGTACTTGACTATTCGGTTTAGTCGGTTTGCTTGGCCTTCCCCCGATCTAGGTTCAGATTTGGTAAATCTTGATCTGTAATGACAATGTGCACTCATTTAGTCACTAATTAGGATTAAGCAATCATAAATTCACATCTTTGGTAAAATGACCATTTTGCCCCTAAACTTTGACAAAATGACCATTTTACCAATATGCCCGAAAATCAATTTTCATCAAATTTCTTTGTATCATAAGCCTAACCGAACTATTTTTACTCTTATAGCAACTTTAAAATATCACTATTTCACATACTTGTTAACTATTTTACAACTTATGCAAAATAGTCCCTTTAGGTGTTTTCATGCTAACACTTTTTACAAAAGTTGTTTGTAACCCAACTAGGACTCATATTCTTCCATAAAAACTCAATAAACATCTTAAAAACATCCATGGAAAAATCTTAAACTCTTGACCATTTTGCAAGATATCAACCTCATTTGAAAGCTCATGTTTCAAGGGTCTCAAAATATACAAAAATCACTAAAAGAAACTATCAAAGTCACTTACTTGAGAGGCTTAATGTTGCTGCAAAATTTTGAAGCTCAAGGCCCCAACAATTGCTAATAAAAATCGGTGGAGAGAAGAAAAATAGAGAAGAAATGGCCTTTGTTTTATTTAATTTAAAACTAGTCAAATTTGATGACCTCATCTTCACCTAATTTTGACCTTCTCCTCAATTTGTCTCCCCATGGCCGGCTATACTATATCACAAGGGTTTAATTACCTTTTAAAGACCCTAAATTTTGATTCTCTAGCTATTTAACACATTTGGGTACGAAAATGCAACTTTTGTCTTTTATGCGATTCAGTCCTTTTTCAAAATCGAGCTGGAAAACATTAAAATTAGCTCACCAAATTTTCATGCACAATAAAATCATACTATTACCTCATAAAAATAATAAAATAATTTTTTTTCTAATTTCAGATTTGTGGTCTCGAGACCACTGTTCTGACTAGGCCCTAAATTGGGCTGTTACATTTCTCCCCCCTTAGGGATTTTCGTCCACGAAAATCTTACCGGTAAATAAATTCGGATACTGTTCTCTCAAAGACTCCTCGAGTTCCCATGTGGCTTCCTCGACTCCATGTCTATGCCATAAAACCTTCACAAGTGGTATACCCTTATTTCTTAACTGTTTAACCTCTCGAGCTAAGACCTTGATCGATTCTTCACCATAAGTCATATCTGGAAAAATTTCAACTTCAGTGGGCGCAATTACATGCGAAGGGTCAGATCTGTATCGACGTAACATAGACACGTGAAACATGTCGTGAATCTTTTCTAACTCATGTCGTGAATCTTTTCTAAATCTGGCGGCAAATTCAATCTGTAGGCAACAGGCCCTATTCTCTCGGTAATTTCATAAGGTCCCATGAAACGAGGACTCAACTTGCGCTTTTTACCAAATATGAGGACTTTCCTCCAAGGGGAAACTTTCAAGAATACTTTATCACTGACCTCAAACTTGATCTCCTTTCTTTTCAAATCTACGTAGGATTTCTGCCTATCCGAAACGGCTGTTAGGCATTCTTAAATCACTTTAACTTTTTCCTCAGCCTCCTTGACCAAATCAACCCCGTGAATCTGACTCTCTTTCAACTCAGTCCAATATAAGGGTGTTCGGCACTTTTGCCCGTACAAGGCCTCATAAGGTGCCATTTTCAGACTCAACTGATAGCTGTTGTTGTAGGCGAATTCAACCAATGGTAAGTATTTTTCCCAACTTTCTTGAAATTCAAGGACGCAGTACCTCAGCATGTCCTCTAAGATATGTATTACTCTTCTCGATTGTCCGTCAGTCTGTGGATGAAAAGCCGTACTGAAACTTAACTTGGTTTCTAGAGCCCCTTGTAACTTTTTCTAAAACCTCGACGTGAATCTCGGGTCTTGATCTGAAACAATCGACAATGGTACACCATGTAGCCTCACAATCTCGAAAACATACAAGTCAGCTAATTTCTCAAGAGAGTAGTCGGTACGCATTGGTATGAAGTGGGTTAACTTTGTTAATCTATCAACAATAACCCATACAGCATCTTTCTTTTTCGGGGTTAATGGCAAACTAGTCACGAAGTCCATAATGATACGATCCCATTTCCACTCCGGAACCATAATAGGCTGAAGTAGCCCTGAAGGTACTTAGTGTTCAGCCTTTACTTGCTAACATATAAACACTTGGAAACAAACTCCGAAATATCCCTTTTCATTTCCGATCACCAATGCATTTTCTTCAGGTCGTTATGCATTTTTACGCTACCCGGGTGGACGGATAAACTACCTCTATGTGCTTCTCGTAAAATTTTCTGAATGAGCTCACTATCTTTAGGCACACAAATTCTATTTTTGAACATTAAACATCCGTCGAAACCAACTGAAAAAATCGATTCAACACACGACTACACATCGATTTTTCTGGCTTGAAACTTCTCATCATTTTTCTGAGCTTCTCGGATTTCATGAAGAAAAGTCAGTCTAACTCTCAGTTCTGCTAAGATTGAACCATCCTTAAATACAGTCAACTGCGTATTCAAAGCTCTCAAGGAAAACAATGATTTTCTACTCAAGGCATCAGCGACTACATTCGCCTTTCTCAGATGGTAATCGATAATTAACTCATAGTCCTTTAATAGTTCTAACCATCAACGTTGCTTTAAATTCAACTCCTTTTGAGTTATCAAGTATTTTAAACTCTTGTGGTCGGTAAATACCCTACATTTCTCCCCATACAAATGGTGTTGCCAAATCTTCATGGGTCGGATAATTCTTCTCATGTGATTTTAACTATCTCGAGGCATAGGCTACAACCTTGCCTTCTTGCATGTGTACACACCCTAAACCATTTAAAGAGGCGTCACTATAAATTATAAATTCTTTACCCGACTCTAGTTGCACTAAAATTGGGGCTTAGGTCAACAAAGCCTTTAATTTCTCAAAACTCTGCTAACACTCATCTGTCCATTCAAACTGGACGTCTTTCTGCAATAGTCTCGTCATCGGAGTAGCTATCATGGAAAATCCATTTACAAAGCGTCTGTAATACCCCGCTAGCCCCAGAAAACTACAAACCTCTGTTACATTCCTCGGCGATTTCCACTCCACAATAGCTGAGATCTTATTTGGGTCAACTCTGATCCCATCACCCGACACGATGTGTCCTAGAAATCCAACTTCATTAAGCCAAAACTCGCTCTTACTAAACTTAGCATAAAGCTGTTTATCTCTCATAGTCTGTAACACAGTTCTCAAATGTTTCGCGTGCTCACTCTCATCACGAGAATAAATCAATATGTCATCTATAAAAACAACGACGAACCTATCCAAGTACGGTCGAAAGATGTGGCTCATCAAGTCCATAAACACTGTCGGGGCATTTGAAACTCGTAGTGCCCATATCTCGTTCGAAAAGCAGTCTTCGGTACGTCTTGTTCCTTAACCCTTAACTGGTAGTAACCCGATCTCAAATCTATTTTAGAAAATACAGTGGCTCCTCTCAATTGGTCGAAGAGATCATTAATCCTCGGCAAAGGATACTTGTTCTTCACTGTCACTTTGTTAAGCTGTCTGTAGTCGATACATAACCTCATCAACTCGTCCTTCTTTTTCACAAAAAGTACTGGAGCACCCCATGGTGAATAACTCAGTCTAGCAAAACCTTTATCTGATAACTCTTGCAACTGTACTTTTAACTCTTTTAACTCAGTGGGGGCCATCCTATACTATGCAATCGAGATTGGCGTTGCACCAGGAGCCAACTCGATACCAAATTCAACCTCTCTCTCTGGGGGTAACCCTGGTAACTCCTCCAGAAAGACATCTATAAACTCACAAACCACTGGTACTGACTCAATCTTCGACTCGGACACTTGGGTATTCAGCACAAAAGCTAGATAAGCTTTATAACCTTTTCTCAAGTTTTTTTCGGCGGTCAAAGATGATATTATCACAGGTAGGTTATCTGACTTATCTAGCCCAACTCAAAGAACATTACTATTTTCACATCTTAATTGAATTACTTTTCCTCCACAGTCTACTACAACGCCATGGGAGGTTAGCCAATCCATCCCAAGAATTACATCGAATTCGTTAAACGGCAACAACATCAAGTTGGCTGGAAAACAATGGCCTCTAATCGTCAAAGGACAATTTTTACATACTTGGTCCACTAATACATGCTTGCCTAACGGGTTAGAAACTTTCATAACAAACTCAATGGACTCTATAAGCATGTCTATACGAGGTATCAAATCTATGCATATGTAAGAGTGGGTAAATCCTGGGTCAATTAAAGCGACAACAGTTATATTGTGAATAGAAAAGGTACCCGTGATCACGTCTAGAGACTCTGCCTCTTCTCGGGCTCGTATAGAATAGGTCCTTGCTGGTGCTTTACCTTCAGACCTCATCGCAGTATCTCTCGGTGCACTTCTACTACCAGTCTCACTCCCAGGGTTCCTTTGAGGCCTACCCCTCAAGGGAGCACTGCTTGCTTTCGCATCTTGTTTTCTCTCTCTCTCGTCCATCTTAGGACACTCGCGGATAAAGTGGTCAAGTCACCCACATTTGGAACAGCCCCTCTCATTAGCTCTGCATTCGCCCAAGTGACGTCTTCCACATTGAGAACACTCCGGCCCATTTGGCCGAGCACTACCAACACTTGCAACTGAAGTAGTTTGGGCTTTAGCCTCCAGGTTCTGCTAATTCTTATTTCTCTTTGAATACCCCACCGAAGTATTCGATCGAGTAGTAAATTCTTTTGACCTCTTAGAGGAGGACTGATATGCTCTCCCCATCTGTGTTTTCTTTAAATCTCGCGACTCGCTGGCTGCTTTCCTCCTCTCTTTCACCAACTCTTCTATTTTACATGCTTTCTCAACGAGCACTATAAATTCTCTCAATTCCAGGATGCCCACAAATACTTGAATGTCTTTATTGAGGCCATCCTCAAACCTCTTACACATGGTAGCTTAAATGGATACGCACTCTCGCGTATACTTGCTGAGTTTCACAAACTCCCACTCATACTCTATCACAGTCTTATTACCTTGCTTCAACTCTAGAAATTCATTCCTTTTCTGGTCCATAAACCTCTGGCTAATGTACTTCTTTCGGAACTTTCCTTGGAAGAATTCCCAAGTCACTCTTTCTCTCAATACTATAGACACGAGAATGTTCCACCACTGATAAGCCGAGTCTCGTAGAAGTGACACGGCACACTTCACGCACTCTTCAGGCGTGCATGATAGTTCATCGAATCCTCTCAGGGTATTCTCTAGCCAAAACTCCACTCTCTCTGGGTCATCATCTACACTAGCCCGAAATTCCTCGGCCCCTTGCTTCCGGATCTTATCTATCGGAGGCTTCCCTCGCCTGAACACATCCGCACCTTGCAGTGCCATCGGGGCATATTGAGGAATCGGAGGAGGTAGGGGAAGTGGAGTGTTCAGGTTCACACGAACAAACTCCATATACCAAGCATCCATCATTCGGAGGTAGGCTTCCCTAGCCCCTCTGCCCTGGCCCATACTCACGGGCTCACTCTCTACTGGCGCGGTCCCTTCTGTGGGAGCAGGCGCATTACTTTCCACGTCATCTGCCGTGGTTCTATCAGGATCCATTACTATAAATACACAACTTATAATCATCAGGAATCGTCACACTATTAATATGCATATACGTGGCATGTATAGCTAGACTCATACTTTGACTGGCTTAGTCTTAAAATCGTATAAACCATGCTTTGATACCACCAAATGTAACACCCCTCGCCCATATCCGACGCTGGAATAGGGTTCGAGGTATTTCCTGACTTAAACTCAACCACTATATAAAATCGGGCCATGAAATCTCAAACAATTTAAAAACTTTTCCTTTCTCATGTAATCTGTCCCAAACATGGGCTTATGAGACCCAAAATATACATCCGGGGTGGTTCGAAGCCCAACTAAGAACTCATTTAAAACTTAGAAAAATTTCATGTAATAAGGCTCTACACGTCCGTGTGGTTATAGAGCACCCGGTCGTGTGCTTGGGACACGCCCATGTCCTGTACCCGTGTCTGAAGACCTGGGCATTCTGCCAAAACCATACGGCCCAAGCACACACCCATCTCCTTCACACGGCCAAGACACATGGCCGTGTCTCTTCCCGTGTACTACTAGCATGCATACTGACTTTATGACACGGCATGGACACACACCCGTGTGCTAAAATAACTTCAAAATTTTAAGTGCAGGGGACGCACGGCCATAACACACACCCATGGGTGTGAGCCATGTGTCACACATGGCCTAGACACACGCCCGTGTATCTTACCCGTGTGGACAAACCAGACAATCTCTCAAGCCCATTTGTCACCCTTTTTGCACAACCTACACAAGATCATTTCAATATACAAATCTCATCACAATGGACACTAATTCATCCATAGAAAGAACATCATACGCATTCATCAAAATGAATAATAGCCATTATTATAGGCTTGATACAAAATAAAGGGCTTTTGACTTAAGCCAAAATACATGAATCATTCTTTTAATTCCAAATCCTAGCCTAGCCCTATACATGCCACCTTCAAAAATATAAATCAAACTATACCGAATATTGCGGCCGATAGTGTGATCGATATCTCTGACTTTAATGGATCTTTAAGCTAGTTTGGCGACACTGAAAGAAGAGGGAAAAGAAAGAAGGTAAGCATAAAGCTTAGTAAGTTGCACATAAATAAATATACAACAACAATCTCACCAGTAGTCATCATACTTATAGCTCAAAGGTAAACATAATTTAACTTACTCATTACCCTATACTCGAGTCACATTTTCTAAATTAAGCTTGTTACTCATGCTTACCATATAGGTACCTGTAACACTCATAACATGATTATTCTTTCTTTATCAAATTTGATCTATAACTCTCACCATTGAAACGTTTGGAATACTACTGGATATTTTATGAACCTTCAACAAGGGATATATTGCTGATCCCATGTCCCAAACATGGTCTTACACTGGCTCTCATATATACGTGCAGATGCATGTCCTAGACATGTCTTACACTAGCACAACTCTTAGCCGATGCGTGTCCCAGACATGTCTTACACTGGCTATCTCTGTTGAGGCCGATGCATGTCCCAGACATGTCTTACACTGGCACTCATCTCCGTGCCGATGCCATGTCCCTGACATGGTCTTACACTGGCTATCATAGTATGGCTGATGCATGTCCCAGACATGTCTTAGACTAGCCCTCATCTAAAAGCCGATGCCATGTCTCAGACATGGTCTTACACTAGCTCTCAGAATGTGGCCAAAGCATGTCCCAGACATGTCTTACACTGGCGCACAAATCACCCAATGCCTTGGCACGAATATCCAGTTCGTATCCTAATGTTTCAATGGGATACTTCTATTATCTCAAATACTACTATGCATTCTCAACTTATAACTTAACAACTCATACAATATCAATTCAATGGCTATATGGATACAAGTATTAACAGTGTAGTTGTATTATTTACATACAACTTACCTCGGTTTACAAAAAAAAGTACTTGACTATTCGGTTTAGTTAGTTTGCTTGGCCTTCCCCCGATCTAGGTTTGGATTTGGTAAATCTTGATCTATAATGACAATGTGCACTCATTTAGTCACTAATTAGGATTAAGCAATCATAAATTCACATCTTTGGTAAAATGACCATTTTGCCCCTAAACTTTGACAAAATAACCATTTTACCCCTATGCCTGGAAATCAATTTTCATCGAATTTCTTCGTATCATAAGCCTAACCGAACTATTTTTACTCTTATAGAAACTTTAAAATATCACGGTTTTACATACTTATTAACTATTTTACAACTTATGCAAAATAGTCTCTTTAGGTGTTTTCATGCTAACACCTTTTACAAAAGTTGTTTATAACCCAACTAGGACTCATATTCTTCCATAAAAACTCAATAAACATCTCAAAAACATCCATGGAAAAATCTTAAACTCTTGACCATTTTGCAAGATATCACCCTCATTTGAAAGCTCATGCTTCAAGGGTCTCAAAATATACAAAAATCACTAAAAGAAACTATCAAAGTCACTTACTTGAGAGGCTTAATGTTGCTGCAAATTTTTGAAGCTTAAAACCCCAACAATGGCTGATAAAAATCGGTGGAGAGAAGAAAAATAGAGAAGAAATGGCCTTTGTTTTATTTAATTTAAAACTAGTCAAATTTGATGACCTCATCTTCACCTAATTTTGACCTTCTCCCCAATTTGTCTCCCCATGGCCAGCTATGCTATATCACAAGGGTCCAATTTCCTTTTAAAGACTCTAAATTTTAATTCTCTAGCTATTTAACACATTTGGGTACAAAAATGCAACTTTTGCCTTTTATGCGATTTAGTCCTTTTTCAAAATCAGGCTGGAAAACATTAAAATTAGCTCACCAAATTTTCATGCACAATAAAATCATACTATAACCTCATAAAATAATAAAATAATTTTTTTTTCTAACTTTGGATTTGTGGTCCCGAGACCACTGTTCCGACTAGGCCCTAAATCGGGCTGTTACAGATGAGGGATGATTAGGAATGGTGAAATGAAGTCTTATTTATAGGTGAAGAGAGAAGAGTAGTTTGCTAAAAACATAGAGGTTTTGTCTCTTCAAGCTTCTTCAATGAGTGGTCGGCCAGGATTAGTGGATTTTGAGTTGAATTTTGCTTGATTTTTAAGTAATTTAAATGTCATAACAACTCAGGACTGAGACTCGGTCAAATGTAAATCTTCGGGCAAATCTCTAATTTCTTCAACATTGCAAGGACCATGTGTAATTAAACCAAAAAGTGGTTTATATGGACAGCCATGTGTAGCTGAAATTGGGTTGAGTTGGTCTTTAATTTGGACGGTTTTTGTAATCCAATAAACCTATCAGACCTGTCCAAAATAAATCAATAAATTAAAGGACAAAAGAATAAAATAAGTAATTAATTAAAACCAAAATTATTAATGAAATAATTTAAAATTAATTATTAAATATAATTTTATATTTTATTATTTAATTTAATCATTCATGGCCCATTTTATGTCTTAAAAATATAATATGTTCAAATAAATATAAAATAAGCCATTTTATGCATGAAAACTATAAAATAGAGCATAAAATCACATTTTAATAATTTTTATGTCCTAATTTCATTTTTTCACATATTTCATTAAATTATTAAACAATTACTTAGTTTTAACAATGAATTTAAGTAAAAATGTGATAAATTGCATAGGAAAAATCATATATATTTTTCAGTTTACATTGTGGCAAAATTTTGCAATTTTTTCCTACACTGTTATTTCTATCAAACCAATGGCGTGGCATTATTCATTCTCATCAGCACATTTCAGAGCATCTAATACATTGAAGGTAATTTGTTGATCATTCATCCTCATGGTCACTTCACCTTTTTGCAGATCAATCAAAGTTTTATATGTAGTAAGAAAAGGTCTTGCAAGGATAAACGGTTCATCTTTGTTAGCTTTACATTCTAAAATAATGAATTCAGTAGGAAAAATAAAATGATCTACTCCTACCAGCACGTTTTCAATTTTACCTTTTGGATGTACGTAGGATCGATTAGCTAGCTCCAACATGACTGTAGTAGGTCTTTCTTTTACAATTCCTAGCTTCCTAAAGATAGACATATGCATTAAATTGATGCTTGCTCCTCAATCACACAAAGCTTTACTAACTTAATGATTTCAAATTGAACATGGGATAGTAAAACTCCCTAAGTCCTTCAACTTTGGAGGGTATTTATTCATCAACATTGCTGTGCACCGTTCAGTGAGAGCAATAGTCTCAAATTTCCCCAATGAGAGCAATAGTCTCAAATTTCCCCAATCTTCACTTCTTTAATAGTATATCATTCATGAATTTCACATAATTGGGCATTTTCTCCAAAGCTTCTACAAGTGGTATGTTGATGTGGAGTTATTTCAGGACATCTAAAAATATTTTGAATTGGGCATCTTGTTTACAATTGTGAAATCGCTGAGGAAAAGGTGGAGGTGGCCATCCTTCAGGTTGTTGATATTGTTTTTCTATAGCATTTTTATTGGCAACACAATTTGATTCTATTACAATAGTCTTCTGGTTAGCCTTTTTAGTTGATTCTGAATTTTTTCTATGGTTGAGTCTGGAGTTGTCTTCTTCTACAGTGGTGTCTTGAATAAAATCATCCAACTGTGTCTCATTTTTTAGAGTGATGGCCTTGCACTGTTCCTTCCATTATGTTCTTAAATTCTAGGTATTTCTTGGTCATGCTCCTTGTGGCCTTGAATTTAAAGCATTCGCTATCTGCCCCACTTGATTCTCAAGAGCTATGAAGGATGCAGCCTGGCTCTCAATTACAGCATCATTTTTTGCCATATATTCCTTCAGCAAGGCTTCAATGGAGGTAGAAGATGATGCTTGACTCTGTTGAATATTTTTCCTCGACTTAGGATGATTATAAGCAGGCAGAGCACTATTAGCATTATGTCTCGCAACATTATTTAAATTCCACGCACCTTGATTATTCCAACTAATGTTTGGATGCTGCTTCCACCCTGGATTTTAGGTGTTGGAATAGGGTTTATTATTCTGATTAAAATTATTCATGTAGTTTACAGATGCTGGGTTTGATAGGCATTCATCAAGCACATGGTCTTCGCCGCAATAAACACACGATAGTTCAGCTGATTTCATCTTCTGGATTGCAGTAGGCCTCTTTATTGTTGATAACTCTTGAAAGGAGTTATATTTCATGCCTCTAAACTAAAGTATTTGTAATACCCCTAACCCACCTCTGTCATTAGATTAGGGTCATGGGCATTACAAAACAATCAAAACATTTAATTACTACATAAGCAGAGGAGCAAACTGACAGTTAACATCATATTATATAGGGAGCAATACATGCTAATTTAATATTTCCATATAATTATCTTGAATAACTAAGTGATGAGATATGCTATGTAATGCTAAACTTAGTCTTCCACTGTCTACACTCTTATCACTATTTATCCTCTCTTGAAAGCTAGAAGTTGGATATATAACAAGACTATTCCAATTATTAGCATTAAAGTATTAAACTACACTCTAATTACTACATTCGATGATATTAGTAGAATAACCTACTTCACCTAATTTAGGTTTGTTATTTCATTCAAAATCAGAGTAAAATAATCTTATAGTCCTTAATAAGAGTTTACGGGACCCTAAAAATAATCAGAAAACAAGCAGGGGCTAATTTGAAACAATTCTAAAAGTTTAGGAAAAATTTAAAAAAAAACTTAGAAATAGGGGTCACATGGCTGTGCGGTATGCCCCAAGCCTTGTGGCTTTTAATGTTGGGACACATAGCAGCGTCCCAGCCTGTGTCTCTACCTGTGTAACTCACTGACTTGAGACACACAGTCATGTCCCAACCCATCTCTCTACCCGTGTAACTCACTGACATGGGTCACACAGCCGTGTCGCAATCTGTGCGAACTGTGTCTCAGGCCGTATGAACCTAAATGCACCTTAAAACTCAAGTTTACCAAATCATGCTTACTTGGACACTAAGAAACCCAATTACCAGCCATTTAACCTATTCAAAACACAATTAAACAAGCTTAAAACGTGCCTAAACATCCATATCAAGTGTCTAACCAATGTACCCTCATTGGTACCACATTTTACATTTGCAAATACATTAATAAGGCATTAATCATCCAAACTCTCACTCATGCTAATTTGCCATAATTGAACTAACGTTTTAGCTATTTAGGCTACCAATCTTAAAACTAAAACACATGCAAAACATTAGCTTGACTATCATACCAAAACATAGATTTAACCACAACCATATGAACACATAAGTACCATTACACATGGAACTCCAAATAACATCACATAAAGGCCCCTTAGGTACATGCCATTGCAAAATAAAACATCACCACACTTGAGTCCAGGATTGTTGTTGGATGCTAAGTCATAGATAAACTAAAAAGTACCTAACCTGTGCATGGGAAACAAAATCATATGCTGAGTATAACTCAATGGTATTTCTATAATCCAAACAATTTAAACTTGACATGAGTAATTAAAATGTAAGAGTGCAATAAGAAATGTTATGAACATATGTTTCAATTCAATAATAAAAATTTTGCCCATTATTTATTCACATCCACTAGATTCCACATGTTCCCAGTATATTACAATGGCATTTCGTATAGCATTCGATAATTTCAACTCATGCAATGGCATGATTCATCTCTTTGTTCAATACATGAATTCAGTTCAATACTCATATCCCATTTTATCATTTCATATTTCATTTCCCATTTCATATCCATTTCTCATCCTTGTCATCTCAAAATCAACACTTAAATTTTATCATTTAATTTCCCTTATTAACACGACTCAGAATCGGATGGATACACGGATCCAACCAACACACCAGTTTGGCACACAGTGCCTCATTGGATAAATCTAAACTAATAACTGCACCTAGTGCTATATAAGTTGACACCAAGTGTCTCATTGGTTAAATCGAAGAAATTGGCACCCAGTGTCTGTGACAGCCCTAATTTGACCCTAGTCGAAAAGTGGTTGCGAGACCACAAAATTGAGTCAAAAAATTATTTAAATGCTCTTTTCTATGTTTATTATATGTGAAGTATCATGTGTGAAAGTATTATGTCTTAATTTTGTCATTTTGATGTGAAATTATTAAAAAAAAATTATGTGTGAAACTTTGAAAATATGATAGGTTAAATTGTAGCGGTCAAATAATGCATGGTTTAAAAAAAAAATGTGGACTTGCATGTCAAATTCCCTACTTTTGAGATAGTGGCCGGCCATGATGATATTTGATACAAAATATATGTATTTAATATTAGTATTATAGTAACTAAATGGTTTTATAATATAAAACAAAGATAAGTAAAATAGCTAAAGGGGGAAGAAAACAAAGTGCTCATCTTTGTTTCTTCTTAGCCGAATTTAAAGAAAGAAAAGGGACCTAACTAAGTCCCTTACTTAGCCCATGTCAAAATTTTGAATTTTGTGGTGATATGAGCAATCGGCCACGGAAGAATTTGAAGGGAATGGTTGTTGTCTTTATGTTTTAATGAGTAATTATGGATGGGTGAAGTTTGAGCTAGTTAAATGTTCATATAGGTGGATTAGATGATAAGGGGAAATTGGCTTGTGTGTATGTGTAGTTGCCAAATGTGAATTTAGATAACATTTGAGTAATGTTTGCATTTTAAAATGATGGAATGGAGATTTAAGCTTGATAAAATTTTGTTAAGAATGAATGAAAGAAATATGTGTATTCAGCTATGGATGATTGGATAATAAATTGGTGTGGTGCTTTGAATGAGATATGCACAATTATAAGTTGAATTTAAGGCTTGTTAAATTTGTCCTTATCATTGCCGAATGAGTTTAATGGTTAAAGAAAATTGTTAAGTGCTTCGTTAATGTGCATTCGGTCATTTAGGATGAGTATACATTTGATAATGTTTTGATGCTTTGAAATGGAATTTAATTATTAAATGAGCTCTAAGCTTGTTGAATTTTGAGATGTGATTGGGAGCAAATTTGACGTGAGCATATTTTGCTACTGACATGTTGATAAATGTTGAGTTATGGTACCATGATATTAACTTAGTTATCAAGTTGCTGAATGTGCTTGTAAGTAAGTGAAGTTATGTTATAATTGAGCTAAGTGTGGCTAGTAAAGCCTATTTAGTTTTCTTGCTATATTTGACCATAAATATGTTTGAGTAATTTCGATTATAGCTTTTTGTTTAGTTAAGCATGATTGATGCTTTTAATTATATAGTTGTATAACTGAATTTGTTTTGGTTGAGTGTTATTTTGTTAAAGGATTGCTATTATTAAGCTTAAAGGCATTCAGTCATGAGATGGATTAAGGTGAATAAATGTTTATTTGTTTGCTTGAATTAAGCTCAAGAGCAAAGGGAGCCAAATTCGGATAGGGGGAAAGCAAAAGTAGTTGATTAATCAACCCGTAATTGTTCAATGACATTCAAGGTAAGTTCTTAAGTGTTTAAGCTTGATTCTTTTTTTTTATATGCCTAAGAGTTAAATTAATATGGCAAAGAGAATGTTAATTTTATTTAGTTAATGTGCCGAATATGTAATGATTTAAGGCTATAAGCCGATTATGGCTATTATGCTTAAGTTGAATTGGATTTGGAAATTTGATGCACTAAATGAGTGTTACAATGAATAAACTATGTTGTATATGTGTTGGAAGAGATATCACAATTTGTGATTATTGAATATCTAAAGGAAACTAGGATGTGTATAAAATTATTATTAGTCATATGTGGTAGCCGAATGTGGCTTGGTACTAAAGTGATTCAATGTGAACTTCGATGAGGTAAATGTTAGTGATCGATGATATAAGTTATACATTATAATATATATTCGGGTTTCAAACCTAGCAGGCCTTATGCCGGTGCTGAATTTCGGGCTTTGAGCCTAGCAGGCGTAATGCCGATGAAATGATATCGGACTTAAAGGTCTAGCAAGCTTTAAGCTGGTGAATATTATCGGGCTCTGAGCCTAGCAGGCGTAATGCCGGTGAAATGATATCAGACTTAAAGGTCTAGCAGGCTTATTACCTGTGATGAAATCAGGTTATTACCTAGCAGGCAAATTGCCGGTGAACTATTAAAAGTGTGGTGCTATAAGACTATGGGCTAATACGATATGTGGATTTATTCCGTAAAGTAAATTATTCAGGTACGAAAAACCTAATTATGTACATGTGAATTGAATGAATTTGATGATTGATGTGAATCGAACATATGAGAAATGGTTTCATGTTTATGTTCAACTATGAGACCTTGTGTTAGATCGGCAATTGAATTTGTATAATACATTAAGTTGACCAGGTATCATGGATGTGAAATGAGAAGTATATGTGAAGATGTTATATATATCTGAAATAGAATTTATGGTGACCTTGTAATCATAGGTCCATGCTTGTGATGAATAAAAATGCGATGAAATTGAATGGTGATATACATGTTTAAATAATATGAATGCAAAGAATGTGTGAAAGAGTAAATTTGTAATAAATCTGCTTGGGACAGTAGCAGTAACGTGATTTTTAAAAAAATCACCATAAATTGTGGGAGTTTAGTTAGAAGCTGAATAAATTATGTAATTAAAGCTTGATGAGTCTAGTTTCTTATAAAAGAAATTGTGTAAGCAAAAAAATTTCCAATAATGAGATAGTTGAAGTGATGTGGGACAGAGTCAAAATGACTTCTAGATCCCCTGTTCTGTTTTTATAAAATCATTATAAATTGTAAAAAAATGGTCATAAGATAAAATTTATATGCTTAGACTCCTTAATGAGTTTAGTTTCAAATGAAATAAACATGAACATATTTTGAATTCTGTACAATGAGAAATTTGATTCGTAGTTAAGACTGGTCAGAATAGTCAAACAGTGAAACAGGGGAAAATTTAAGAAAATCTGGTATTTAATGGCCAAACCAAAAATTCTAAAAATTTTATGGATAGAAGATATATGAATCTATTTTCAGGGAAAATTAACGGCACTTGATTTGGAGTTTTGTAGCTCCAGTTATAAATAATTTAGTGACTGTTGCTCAGGAAGACATATTGTAGTGAATTTGTGATTATGTTGCAAACATTGATAAAACTTGTTAATGAGTTGCTAATTGTTTTCTTATGAACTTACTAAGCTACGTGTGAGTCTTGCTTTCAATTAACGAGGAAGGAAGCAGGCAAAGCAAGGCTTTCTTCTTTCTTTCAGAGTGAGAAAGGGAAAGCAAATGAATCGAAGCGGCACCCTTTTTCAATTTTCCTAGTGTAGCAATCGATCCAATGTGGATTGGCGACTCATTATCCGCTCGACCAGCCAAAACCTTTATGTCTATAGGGGCTCTGTTCTACACACATATCTATCCGGATGCTGTCGACAAAGCAGTCAGAGGTAGTTACAAGTGAGATAGATGTGTAACTAACCTCTAAAACTAAGCCAAGGCCCGTCGATTGAAGGGTAAACGAAAGTAACCGGTTAACGAGCGGTGTCCATAGGTGAAAAAGTGCCTTTGTCGGCTTACTTCATTTTTTTCTGAGTGTGAGTTATGTATGATGATAATGTGTAATCATATGATATAATTTCATTGTTTATGAAGTTTTGAATGCCACAGCCTGAAATAGTGTAAAAGTGTTCGGTAGCACCTTGAACCCTGTTTCGACGTCGGGGCCGGGTGAGGGATGTTACAATTTTAGTGGTATCAGAGCTATGGTTTAGTCAGTTCTCGGACTAACATAGCAAGTATAAGAGTCTAGCTATACATCCCGTAAGTAAAGTGTGATAGTGTGATATCTCCCAACTCTTATAAATTGTTTTGCTTAGGTAATGATGTGTTCCAACCGAGCTATTATTAATTGATCTAAAAATGCTATTGAACTTATTGTAATATATTTGTGATATGATGGAATTGGAAAGGTATGAAAAGAAGTTTATGATATGTGTGCATCAGTGTAAAGATATGTATGAGATTGTATAAAGTAAATGGTAATGAAAGATCAAATTGGATGGAACGCAGGGAATGAGTACGATCGTTCACTAATGAATTGACGGAAAAGACCATGGTTGGGCCATGGCAATACATGAGACAGATGAGCTAGTGTAAGATCCGTCTGGGACGTGGCATCGGCTCGACTTGTGCTAAGCGTAAGACCTATCTGGGATAGGCATCGGCATAGCCCAGTGAGTGCTAGTGTAAGACCTATCGGGAATAGGCATCAGCACGGGCAGAGCAGATATAGTATAAGACCATAGTTGGACTATGGCATAAAGTAAGCGATGTACTCAAAACCGTAAGACGTTTTCCAATTTGATAAATATTGACAAGTGATTAAGACTAAATGTGGAAACTTGATAAGACTTATTGGTAATTTGAGTAAGAGAAATGAAAGTTTGAATCGTGATAAATTCACTTATGTTTTGCTAATATTCACATGAAATAAAGTTGCATGTATTACTGAGATATGTGAAAATGTGTTTGTAACAAGTTGGAAATTTGAAATGTTTGAATCAATGTGCATAATACTATGATGATGAGTGATAAAGTTATCTATGTATACAAATATGAAAGTCCCCTTCGAGGCTTAACGACCTCACCCCATTATCAGTGTTATTATTATAAGGTTTCAATGGAACGAAATACAATGAGTTTGCAAAGAAAGGTTAAAGAGTTAAATAATGAGATAATGATAATGTAAACAAAGTTCAGAATAGGTTGGCAATGAATTAAGACTGGAAGGAATAGTATAATGTTCCGAAGGTTCTTCAGATTGAATATTGTCATTAGTAACGGAAAGTTGGTTCGGTAAATTAATTCAATCAGATATGATGTCTAAGTATGTATCTGCTGGGAATTCTTCCTAAGTGGTTTTTGTTAGCGAATGAAATAGAATGGAATTCGTAATGACAAATGAATAGTAAGGGTGTCTGAATTGGATAATTATAGTCAAGTGAATTCTGATGATTTCTTCTGAATATTTTGTATATTTCTTATTCTCAGAGACACATGTGTGATTGTTCCTTTTTCCTGATAAAAATGCTATAAAGTGAGAATGTTATCTGACTTTGATGTTTAATAAAAGTATTGTTATTCTGATTGGCTTATAACTGATATCATCGTATTTCTCTATTGGAGATTTCATTGTAGTATGATCGGAATGAATTCGAGGATAAATTCATACGATGTTATTCTTCTGTTTCTATTAAATGGTATTCCATCTTATAAAAGTATATGAGATGTGATAGTTCAAAATGAGTTCAGAGTAACAGTTATTCGATTATGGATGTCTGGACATATAAGATTTCTGTTAATGTTATTATTGTTCTGATATGGAATAAGTATACAGATGGGTTAAAGGTTATGTAAAGGATTTTTATATGAACTCCGATTGTGAAATGTTTGTTTATCTGAGTTGTAATAGATCATGCAGGTATATGGATCAGGTGTATAAATGATTGTGTATGGTAGCGTATTTCGGATCTATATTCAGATGACAAGTTGCTATCTGACAAAGTTAAAAAAAAAATTTAATTAAGTATATATGGAATAAAAGCAATCAGTGGTATTATAGAAGTGGTTGTGAGATAGAATTTCTATCCAAATTGAATCTAAATTTTTATTATCTTCTGATAGAGAAATATTATTGGATTATGATTTATCTTCTGACAAGAAAAGATCGGTATGATGGGCTTTGCATGTATAAGGTTTTATTTGATGAAGTGACTGAAGTATCTATAATGTGATCTGTTGGTGTATACCAAAGTTCCTGATTGTTGGAAAAAAGAGATACATGTGAAGAATGGAAATTTGTGATTCCGAGAATTTTGTGAAAACATTTTCAGAGTGGAAACTATTTCTTCTGGTAAGATTTTTGGGGACGAAAATTCCTAAGGGGGGAGAGTTGTGACAGCCTTAATTTGACCCTAGTTGGAAAGTGGTTGCGGGACCACAAAACCGAGTCACAAAATTATTTAAATGCTCTTTTCTATGTTTATTATATGTGAAGTATCATGTGTGAAAGTATCATGTCTTAATTTTGTCATTTGGATGTGAAATTATTAAAAAAGACTTATGTGTGAAACTTTGAAAATGTGATAGGTTAAATTGTAGCGGTCAAATAATGCATGGTTTAAAAAAAATGTGGACTTGCATGTCAAATTCCTCACTTTTGAGATAGTGGTCAGCCATGATGATATTTGATACAAAATATATGTATTTTATATTAGTATTATAGTAACTAAATGGTTTTATAATATAAAATAAAGATAAGTAAAATAGCTAAAGGGGGAAGAAAACAAGTGCTCATCTTTGTTTCTTCTTAGCCGAATTTAAAGAAAGAAAAGGGAGCTAAGCCATTCGGTCACCTTTAAGCTTTAATTAAGGTAAGTAATTCATGTTAGTTCTTGAAATTTTAGCATATTTTAAGCTAGCTACTAAGTCCCTTACTTAGCCCATGTCAAAATTTTGAATTTTGTGGTGATATGAGCAATCGGCCATGGAAGAATTTGAAGGGAATGGTTGTTGTCTTTATGTTTTAATGAGTAATTGTGGATAGGTGAAGTTTGAGCTAGTTAAATGTTCATATAGGTGGATTAGATGATAAAGGGAAATCGGCTTGTGTGTATGTGTAGTTGCCGAATGTGAATTTAGATAACATTTGAGTAATGTTTGCGTTTTAAAAAGATGGAATGGAGATTTAAGCTTGATAAAATTTTGTTAAGAATGAATGAAAGAAATATGTGTATCCGGCTATGGATGATTGGATAATAAATTGGTGTGGATGCTTTGAATGAGATATGCACAATTATAAGTTTAATTTAAGGTTTGTTAAAGTTGCCCTTATCATTGCCAAATGAGTTTAATAGTTAAAGAAAATTATTAAGTGCTTAGTTAATGTGCATTCGGTAATTTAGGGTGAGTATACACTTGATAATGTTTTGATGCTTTGAAATGGAATCTAATTATTAAATGAGCTCTAAGCTTGTTGAATTTTGAGATGTGATTGGGAGCAAATTTGACATGAGCATATTTTGCTAATGACATGTTGATAAATGTTGAGTTATGGTACCATGATATTAACTTAGTTATCAAGTTGCTGTAAGTAAGTGAAGTTATGTTATAATTAAGCTAAGTGTGGCTAGTGTAGCCTATTTAGTTTTCTTGCTATATTTGACCATAAATATGTTTGAGTAATTTTGATTATAGCTTAACGTTTAGTTAAGCATGATTGATGCTTTTAATTATATAGCTGTATAACTCAATTTGTTTTGGTTGAGTGTTATTTTGTTAAAGGATTGCTATTATTAAGCTTAAAGGCATTCAGTCATGAGATGGATTAAGGTGAATAAATGATTATTTGTTTGCTTGAATTAAGCTCAAGAGCAAGGGGAGCCAAATTCGGATAGGGGGAAAGCAAAAGTAGTTGATTAATCAACCCGTAATTATTCAATGACATTCAAGGTAAGTTCTTAAGTGTTTAAGCTTGATTCTTTTTTTTTTATATGCCTAAGGGTTAAATTAATATGGCAAAGAGAATGTTAATTTTACTTAGTTAATGTGCCGAATATGTAATGATTTAAGGCTATAAGCCGATTATGGCTATTATGCTTAAGTTGAATTGGATTTGGAAATTTGATGCACTAAATGAGTGTTACAATGAATAAACTATGTCGTATATGTGCTGGGAGAGATATCACGATTTGTGATTATTGAATATCTAAAGGAAACCATGATGTGTATAAAATTATTATTAGTCATATGTGGTAGCCGAATGTGGCTTGGTACTAAAGTGGTTAAATGTGAACTTCGATAAGGTAAATGTTAGTGATCGATGATATAAGTTATACATTATAATATATATTCGGGTTTCAAACCTAGCAGGCCTTGTGCCGGTGATGAACTTCGGGCTTTGAGCCTAGCAGGCGTAATGCCGGTGAAATGATATCAAACTTAAAGGTCTAGCAAGCTTTAAGCTGGTGAATATTATCGGGCTCTGAGCCTAGCAGGCGTAATACCGGTGAAATGATATCGGACTTAAAGGTCTAGCAGGCTTATTGCTGGTGATGAAATCAGGTTATTACCTAGCAGGCAAATTGTCGGTGAACTATTAAAAGTGTCGTGCTATAAGACTATGGGCTAATACGATATGTGGATTCATTCCGTAAAGTAAATTATTCATGTACGAACAACCTAATTATGTACATGTGAATTAAATGAATTTGATGATTGATGTGAATCGAACATATGAGAAATGGTTTCATTGTTATGTTCAACTATGAGACCTTATGTTAGATCGGCAATTGAATTTGTATAATACATTAAGTTGACTAGGTATATGTTATATACCTATATATGTTAGATTGATCGAAATTGAATCATGGATGTGAAATGAGAAGTATATGTGAAGATGTTATATATATCTGAAATAGAATTTATGGTGACCTTGTAATCATAGGTCCATGCTTTTGATGAATAAAAATGTGATGAAATTGAATGGTGATATACATGTTTAAATAATATGAATGCAAAGAATGTGTGAAAGAGTAAATTTGTAATAAATTTGCTTGGGACAGTAGCAGTAACATGATTTTTAAAAAAATCACCATAAATTGTGGGAGTTGAGTTAGAGGCTGAATAAATTATGTAATTAAAGCTTAATGAGTCTAGTTTCTTATAAAAGAAATTGTGTAAGCAAAAGAATTGCTGATAATGAGATAGTTGAAGTGATGTGGGACAGAGTCAAAATGACTTCTAGATCCCCTATTCAGTTTTTATAAAATTATTATAAATTGTAAAAAAATGCTCATAAGATCAAATTTATATGCTTAGACTACATAATGAGTCTAGTTTCAAATTAAATAAACATGAACATATTTTGAATTTTTTACAATGAGAAATTTGATTCGTAGTTAAGAGTGGTCAGAATAGTCAAACAGTGAAACAGGGGAAACTTTAAGAAAATCTGGTATTGAATGGCCAAACCAAAAATTCTGAAAATTTTATGGATAGAATATATATGACTCTATTTTCAGGTAAAATTAACGGCACTTGAGTTGGAGTTTCGTAGCTCCAGTTATAAATAATTTAGTGACTGTTGCTCAGGAAGACAAATTGTAGTGCATTTGTGATTATGTTGCAAACATTGATAAAACTTGTTAATGAGTTGCTAATTGTTTTCTTATGAACTTACTAAGCTTTGAAGCTTACTCTCCGTTGTCTTTCCCCATTTCTTATAGGTCTGTACAATAGCTCGAGTTGGAAGGGCCGGAGATAACACCACACTATCGAGTTATCTTGTGAGGTGAGAAGGATTGTAAATCATTAAGGTTAAGGCATGTATAGGGGACTCCATTTTTTTTTCTGAGTATAAGTTATGTATGATGATAATGTGTAATCATATGATATAATTTCATTGTTTATGAAGTTTTGCGTGCCACAACCTGAAATAGTGCAAAAGTGTTCGTTAGCACCTTGAACCCTGTTCCGGCGTCAGGGCTGGGTGAGGGGTGTTACAGTGCCTCATCAACTCAAAGTCAAAGAAATCCCTAAACTCTTCCTATCCTATGGCACGCCATCTATATTTGACTTAGCCTGAAACAGTTAATAGGGTTTCATTTCACTTTCAATACATCCAATGTTCCAATTTCACATACGTACATCATCACACATATAAGTATATGTTAAATTGGATAAAAAATATAATTTCTCAATACACATATTCATAAGAATACCACATTTCACAATACACATAATTTGTTCATTGCAATCATCAATAGATTCAATTTGGCCTAAGTACAAGGGTTCTCACTTCAATTACTTACCATATGCAAACATTTTAAAATGAAATAATTTGTAATTTAATTTGGATTATAGAAATACAAACCATATATCTCGAGTACTTGACGTTGAACTTGTTTTTTCCCTTCTTACTCGAGGATTCCAGAATGACATTTGCTACAGAATAAAATAATTAAAATAGATTAATAATACACAACTCAATTTTTATACCACATTTTGCTAAATCTTCAATTTAGTCCCTAAACCAAGACTAATTTTAATCTCCACATTTAACCTCTAATTTTTATACTAATTTTACTTTAAGCAAAATTTAGCTCCCTATTTTCCAATTCTACCCCTTAATTTCAAATTTCTCTCAATTCAGTCCCTTTTGCTCAAAATCGATAATTAACTTCACTATTTAGTCCTTTTTCACTTCTAACTTTAAAAATCTATCAATTTAATCCCTAAAACTCTAGCTAACTAACAATGGTAACATTCTCAATCTTGAGCAATATTAAAAATTGTAACATGGGTCGGATAGCTCTAAGTATCGAGATTCCAAAAACATAAAAATTACAAGAAAATAGACTAAATTGACTAACCAATTGAAGTTGAAAGGTTAAAAGTCCCTAGGTGTCGTGCGTTTCTATCTTCTCTTCTTTCTCAATTTTTTTTCTTTGTTTTGCATATTAAGAATAAAAGAAAGGAAATGGTTTTTGTTTTGTTTTTAAAGCACTAACTATTATTATATAACTTATATATAATATACACATGTATATACTATTAAAACATGACCGTCCACTTTAAATGAAACAAAGGTATAATTACTTCTTTAATCCCTTTAATTTATTTCAATCTATTATTTAACTTGTAACTTTAATGCGATTTAGTCCCTGTACCTAAAGAACTCCTAATTTCATGAAAATTACTTAACCAAAATCAAATTCACTACTAAACTAATATTTTGAGTTCGTTTTACAGGAACAGAGTGCCGAACGTAACTTTCCATCACCCCTGACTATCAGGTCATTACAGTATTTGCTTGTAATTAAGAAAATATGTTTGCATTTTAGACTTATTACTAGAGCATTACATACTAAAGCTTGGATTGTGGTATAATTATAAATTTATGTTACTTTTAATTGTTAAAAAAAAAAGTTTTAATAGTCTTCGATAGTAAGCGCAGGTAGGATGAAAGAGGTAAGAAGAAGGAAAGAGGAAGAGGAAAAGAGAACGAAGAAAGTGAAACACTACCATGGCAAATAGTGGCATAGATTTCCAACAGAAATGCCCTGACAATTCCAGGAATATGACGCAACACTCAATCCACGTCACTTCTAGTCAGCTGTATGTGTGCCAGATAAATCACCCTAAAAAAGAGGAGCAAAATATGTGTGTTGAGATAAAAAGAGAGAAAGAAGATAAGAATGACACGTAGATTGTGAGGAGAAAAGAAAAGAAAGAGAGCGGTTTCTCTTTCTGCAACAAAACCCTATGGGAAAACTATGTGAAAATTTTAGAAGAGAAGAATAGGGTAGCAGCTAAAAAGAGAAGATCAAAAATGTGATGAGGGGAAGAGAAATCTGCCCTAAGTTTTGCGTAAAATCTTGAGAAGCTGAAGTGTAGAGAGAACTTCCTACAATTATGCCTTTGTTTTATTTTTCTTGGTTTTAATTTCTGTGATTCGTAAACTTGAATAATGTTGATGAATGATTTAATTTTGGATTTCATTTCCCAACCCATGAGCTAATTTTCTTTGGTTTGGAATTATTTTTTTGAATATTGAATTATTTGTAATGCCCATGAGATAATTTTGATTAAAGTCACTGTTTCATTTGATTCTTGTTTATTTGGAATGCATGCATGCAAGCTCTAGACATAGTTGACTTGTGTTATGCTCTTAGATGGATTTGAATCTGAAAGGATTAAATACACCAAGTTATTAATCGATTGATGTAGATGAGCACTCGAAAGAATATTCACAGCACTCTAGGCATAGAAGGTGCGATCTGTACAGGTGAAGAACGTTAGTGTGGTTATCATTGTGAGTCTTGTAGACATACACTGACTCCAAACAATAACTAAAGTCTAACTCTCAAAAGAAGTAGACTGCAGTAGTAATTCTCCGGGCAATAGTTTGGTCAAAATTTTTCCATGGTATTATTATGTCATGAAAATATTTCCTTAAGTAATTCCAACCTTTATCATTCAACAACAGAAATACAATCTACTTGTTCTTTGTGAATTTCTATGACATTTAGATTGTTTTGTCATTTATAAGTTATAATTGATATTATTAGTTAATTCGTCAATTCTCTTCACCAATTTATACTTTGTTTCTTTTGCACGGCTTCATTAGTTAAATTTATAGTAATACTTACCAATTCTAATTTATTTATAGTTCATGTCGAGACAATACTCACTTATCATTATATTACTTGAATTGACGTGTACACTTGCACATTTCCATTACACATTTACACGCAACAAGTTTTTAGCTCCATTGCCGGGGATCGACACAATTGGTGGAAAATTGGTTTGTTATTATCTATTTAGTTTAAGTGAGTTTAGTTTAATTAGTTGTTTAATTTAAGTTTTTGGAAGTCTACAATTCATTCAAGCATCAAGATGTTCCTGAAGATGCCCTACAACTAAAGTTATTCCCTTACTCATTACGAGATCGTGCCAGAGCATGGTTAAATGCATTACTGTCAGGTACGGTGGCATCGTGGAATGAGCTGTGTTAGAGGTTTCTACTAAGATATAATCCTACTAACATGAATGCTAAATTGAGGAATGATATTACATTGTTTAGACAATCAGAAGATGAAACATTATATGAAGCATGGGAGCGGTTCAAGGAGCTACTAAAAAAATGCCCGATGCATGGTTTCCAGCATTGGACGCAAATGGAAATGTTTTACAATGGATTCAATGCTCATACAAGAATGGTTGTTGGTGCATCTACCAATGGAACTTTACTTGATAAATCATATAGCGAGGCTTATGAAATTCTGGAAAAGATAGAAAATAATGGTTATCAATACCCCACTACTAGGGTTAGAACTAACAAAAGAGTTGCAGAAGCAATAGAGCTTGATGCAATTACATATCTAACAACCCAGCTATCATCTTTAACAAATATGATTAAAACATTGAAAAGGCCATCTACAGGACAGGAAATGAAAGTAGTAGAGTTAGCATGTGTTTACTATGGAGAAGATGTCTTTGATGAATTCCCATCAAACCCAGCCTTAGTTTATTACATGGGGAATTTTAATCGCAACAACAACCCCTACTCCAGCACATACAATCCAGGGTGGAAACAACATCCTAAATTCAATTGGTGTAATCAAGGGGTGGGAAATGCCAGTAATGCCATTCAACAGAATGTTGCAAGTGTACCACCTAGGTACAATTAATCTTTGCCACAGTAAAATGCCCAGCAAAATTCAACTTCAAGTTCTTCATCTATGGAAGCTTTATTGAAAGATTATATGGCCAAGAATGATGCTATCATTCAGAGCCAGGCTACATCTTTAAGATCTTTGGAAAACCAAGTAGGGAAAATTTCCACTACATTAAATTTTAGACAACAAGGAGCATTGCTGAGTGACACTAAGAGTTCTCGATCTCAAGGGAAGGAACAATGCAAAGCCATTACACTGTGAAGTGGTACTCAGCTGCCAGGAGTTATGAATGACACCATTACTAAAGAAGGTATTTCAACTTTTGCAAACGAAAAGAATTCTAAATCAGTAGGGGAGCAAGCTATAAAGAAAAAGAGCAACCAAAAAATCGCTGAAGTAGATGCAACTATTATTGCCGTTAAAAATGTCACGAGAAAACAATCTTAACAAATGGATAGAAGGCCACCGCCACCTTTCCCCCAAAATTTCCAAAAATCCAAGCAAGATGTTGAATAAAAGAAATTTCTGAAGGTTCTGAAACAATTACATATTAATATACCATTGGTGGAAGCATTGGAGCAAATGCCTCACTATGTGAAGTTCATGAAAGATATTTTATCAAAGAAGCAAAACTTAGGAGAATTTGAAACTGTTGCTCTTACTGAAGGGATTACAGCAATGCTCAGAAACAAATTGCCACCAAAATTAAAGGATCCAGGGAGTTTTACTATACCTTGCTCTATTGGTAATCACGATGTAGGCAAAGTATTATGTAAATTAGGTGCAAGCATAAATCTAATGCTCATGTCTATTTTCAAGAAGCTAGGAATATGAAAGGTGAGACCCACAACTGTCAAACTGCAGTTAGCAGATAGATCCTATGCACATCTAGAAGGTAAAATTGAGGACATGTTGGTAAGAGTTGAAAATTTTATTTTTCCAACATATTTATTACTCTGGAATGTGAGGCTGATAAAGAGGTACCAATCATACTTGGGAGACCTTTCTTAGCAATAGGTAGAACATTAATTAATGTCTAAAAAGGTGAATTAACTATGAGAGTTAATGATCAATAGTTAACTTTTAATGTCTTTGATGCTATGAAGTGTGCAGATACTAATGAAGAATGCCATGCTATTGAGATTATTGATACAGTAGTGCAAGAAAATATTGAAGATTTTTGTTCTAACAATTCATAAATTGATGCAGATGTATGTGAGTTAATTGATGCAGACATGATTACAGATCTTGATAAACTGATAAAAGTTCAGCAAATTAGAAATAGATCAAGGAGAAGTTTCAAATCATTAAATCTATTCGACCATTAGTTTAAACCTCCTCGACCATCCATAGAAGATCCCCCTATGCTGGAATTGAAGCCTTTGCCAGTACACTTGAAGTACGCATATCTGGGAGATAACAACACATTGCCACACTACAGGAAAATAGGCCTTTAATGGCGTTTGGACAAAAAACGCCACAAATGTTATACATTAGTGGCACTAGAAGGAAAACACCGCAAAAAAGTTGAACAATAGTGGCATTTTTAGACCAAACACCACTAAAAATTGAGCAATAGTGGCATTTTTGGTCTAAACGCCGCTAAAAGCTGAACAATAGTGGCGTTTTTGGTCAAAACCAAAGGTTGAGCAATAGTGGCATTTTTTATCCAAACGCCGCAAATATGTATTATTTTTTGCGAAATGACTCTGTTTTGTTATCCCCGAAATGCCTTGGTCTTTTTCCCAAGATCAGTTCCCCCTCCGCTAAATCCTAAAATCAAACTTAATCAACTACTTTTGAATCCCTCGATTTTTATTTTGAATCTTATAAAATTGAATCCAACTTAAATAAAACTTTACGTCTCAAATTACAAATCCAACTTGAATTCGAGTTTTTACAATCTCAAGTGAATCATATTCAATTAAATCCTAAACCTTATAATTAATATACATTTAGGGCCATAACTAGGGGGTTGAAAGGGTCTCGGCCCCCTTAAAATGAAAAAATTTTCAATTAGGCCTTTTGAAATTTTTTAAAATTTTAAAGGTAAAATTGCACTTTGTTCCTCTGAAAATGGAAAAAATTTGATTTAATCATTTAAAAATTATAAGAATATATGCTATCAAAATGATGAGATTGCATTATTTTACTTACAATTTAATTTCAGCCCCTAAAAATATTCTGATTGTGCATCTGTTTATCCCTAAACCTTAAGCCCTAAACTCTAAACCTTAAACCCTAAACCCTAAACATTAAACCTTAAAACATAAAACCATAAATGCTAGACTAAACCCTTAAACCTTTAAATCCAAAATCCTAAACCCTAAAAATAAATTTCATATGGATATATATGGATGTGTATATATATAGATATTAATGTAAAAGCTTATGTTTATAAAAATTTGTGGAAGCACTTAATATTGATTAAAAAGTCAAAAATCAAAACACAAATAATAAAAGGGAGAAAAAAGTGAAATGGCAAAATGATGCATTTCACAAATAAAAAACTAATCTTTCAAAATATTAATTTTCCTTTTCAATTCAACATATATTTCATGTTTATTTATAGGTTTATGAAAAATATTTTTTCGGAATTCATAATTATCTCTCTTAAATTATGGTTAGCTTTCTAATTTAGATGTTTTAAAACATTTTATTTGAGTCATCGAATAATCAATGTCTTATAAATCATATTCTTCTGTCATTTTAGTTGTTAGCTTGGGCAATAAAAGTTGGCTCATATCTAGATTAAGGTATAACGTGAATCAAATTTTAATTAAGTTGAACAATAGTGGTGTTTTAGGTCAAAACGCCGCAAAAAGGTGAGCACAGTGGCATTTTTTGTCCAAACGCCACTAATATATATTAAAAGATTGAAGAACGGTGTCGTTTTATGCTGCATATTTAGTGGCGTTTTCAACAAAAACGTCGCAAACAAGTATTAAGAGTTTAAATGACCCCATTTTTAGCTTTGTTTTTAGTAGCGCTTTTTATAAAACACCGCAATGGGCGTTTTCACCGAAAATGCCACAAACATCTATTAAGAGATTGCAAAACGGTGGCGTTTATAGCCTTGTTATTAGTGGCATTTTGCCTAAAACGTGGTGAATATGTATTAAGTGTTCAAAAAACGGCGTCATTTTATGCTTTGTTTTTAGTGGTGTTTTGTGTAAAACACCACAAAAGGTTTGCATTAGTGGCATTTTTGTAAAGCGCCGCAAAATTTTATTACACTCAACTTAAATGATGTCATTTTTTGGAGCCCTGAATTTCCTTTACTTTCCCCCAATTTAGATTTCCCTGATTTTTTTCACCAACGTCCCAACTTTTTTTCCCCAATTTTCCCCAAGTTCTTCTTCCCCAAAATTTTTTCCCTAATTCCCCTACTTCCAAAATCAACTTCGACTCTTTTCTCTGTAGTTTCAAAAGGAAATTCTTTGCCTCTTCTCTCCACCGTCACCACTGGAAATTCAGTTCCTAGAGGTATTTTAGTTTGCTCACTGATTTGGTTTGGTATTTCAAACTGTTCTCACTTCAAAATTAATTCAATCTTCATTTCACCACTCTTGTTTTGCTACTTATCTTCTCAGTTCAGATCTAGAATTTTCAGCTCTACCATAACAGCTAGAGCTGGCAAACAAGTAGCAGATTTCATTTTCCTCTATACTGTCATTCTTTCAGTGTTAATTACCAGGTAACACCATTTCTTTTTCTTTAAGTGAAATAATATTTATCTTAATGTTAAATATATATTATATCATAAATTGTTTAAGTGAAATAATATTTATCTTAATGTGAAATAAACAAAACAGCAATTGTCCTTTCGCTAATTAGTCAAACAATTTCTTTTATTTTAATAGTCTTTCATATGCAAAATAAGCTCAAACCCTAATCATTTAAAGAGAAATTGAAAACGAGGCTTAAAAATTTTGTAAAGTCCTTGACCTCTTACTTCAATTTATAACCATTTTTATTCATTTTATTTTGTCTATAATTTAATATTTTAATGTTCGCTACACATTAATTCTAAACATATAAGTATGTTAATTTACCCAAACATTTACTTTATTTTATTGATATGTACATTTGGGTAATGTTGAATGTGAAAAATGGAGTTATGTATAATGATTTTAATGCAAAGATTGAAGGATAATAAAATAACAAATTTCTATAAGAAGACAAGAACATTATTTTTTTAAGTTTTAGTGCTAACTCTTCTATAAAAAACCATTATTTTAATATATAATATATTTTTATATTTTTTTACATAAATGAATTAGGTATACGTTTAATGTATAATATACTTTGAATATTAATTTTTTTATATTTTTCCTTTAATTTTATTCGTATGTATTTTAAATCTTCCTACTATTTGTATATGACCTTATCTTCATTGTTTGCAGGTGTAATTTAATTTGTCGGAATCAACTCTACCATCCAATTTACAATTTCTAAGAGGTATGTATATTTAATTTGCTAAATCTTTATTTAATGTCTCTCCATTGAAATCCGCCATGTATTCCATGAGCCAAGTACAAGCTGAGAATCAAGAAAAATGATATAAAAAAGATGATAAAAAATCTGAATATCTAAACTAAAATCATTTCTGTCTGCTTATGAATCAAAGAAGATTCTATCCAAGCAATGGAGGTTAATATTGCTTACAGTTGCAGAGTAGAGACTTGCTATGCTGTCGAAGAACTATTTGTCATTGTTTTCTTCTATAATACATAGATATAATAATACTCAAACATCAAGTACAGAACTTAGGTTCATCTACTGGAAAGCATTTAGTTTGCATCTGTTTAGAGGAAATTTGCTTGAAAAGCTAATAAACTTATATTTGAAAAGTGGAAAATTAAGCTTCTGATAAGTCATATTTAGATTTAGCCTTTTGAAGAGCCAAACCTTAAATCAGATATTTAGTTTCTTGCTTCATCAAAATTTAAGTATTAATACTTTCTATAAAACTCATAGTTCATAAATTCAGAAATAATATATAGAAAAAAGTTTTCATTTTTGTGCCAACAAGTCTATTGATTCTTTTCTAAGTTTGCTTAAAGTGAAATTCCTATATGACTACTGAATTTTGACTGTTGAATGCCATGTTCTTTGATCCTTAGGTCACTATCTATTGAAAGAACTTGCTAAGAAGCCGATTGCTGAAACATAGGTAGACAGTTCTTTCTGTAGTATTTGTTTTTCTGCTGTTAGTTTCTGCACTTTCTTTTTTTGGAACTTGAAAAATGAATGATATTGTGCTCATGCATATATGTTGTTATTTGAAATTGTCACTTGATTGATAAGTTTCTTAATGTTAGAAATAGGGAGAGAAGTTGAAAAACTTGAATCTTCGAAATACAGGTTTCCTTTTGCTTTCATTTTATTTTAGTTTCTTTATTACTTAAATTTCTTTTTTGGGTATTGTTTGCCACGTATAGTATAACAGCCCGATTTTGGGGCTAGTCAGAATTGTGGTTCGGGACCACAAATTTGAAGTCAGAAAAATTATTTTATTATTATTATGGATTCATAGCATGTTTATATTAGTGTATGAAAAATTTGGTGAGTTAATTTTGACATTTGTGGGCTTAATTGCGAAAAAGGACTAAATCGCATAAAGTGCAAAAGTCTTGAATTGATAGCTAAGGGTGTTAAATTGTTATGAATCTTAATTTGGGGGTCTTTAAAGGGTAAAAAGACCCTTAAACCCTAGCTTGGCCGGCCATGGGAGACAAAAATGTTGAAAAGTCAACATTAGGTAATTGGAAGACATAATGTGTAATAAAATAATGCCTAAGCCTAGCTATCATCTTTTTCTTTCATTCTTCCTTCTTCCACCAAAATTTTCAGCAAGATTAGAGGTTTGAAAGCTTCAAAATTTCAGCCATTTAGTCTCTCTACAAGTAAGTGAGCTTGATGATTTTTCTTAATGATTTTTGTATTTTTGGACCCCTTATAACATAAGTTTTCTATTAAGGGGACTATTTTGCAAAATGGTTGAGAGCTTAGGGTTTTTCCATGAAAGCATATTTGTAGTTTTCTAAAATTTTATGGAAGAATATGAGTATTAGATGTGTAATAAACAACTTTTGTGAAGGGATTTCTCATGAAAACCCTAATAAGGACTATTTTCCATAAGTTGAAAATTTGATGATAAATGTGTGAGATAGTGGAAATTTTGGATTGCTATAAGAGTAAAAAGGGTCTGACTAGGCTTTTGATATTAGGAAATTCGATAAAAATTTAATTTTCGAACCTAAGGGTAAAATGGTCATTTTGCAAAAGTCTAGGGGCAAAATGATCATTTTGCCCAAGTATTGATTATTGAGTGCCTAGATCGATCAAGTGATTAAATTTGTGAATTTTTGTTATTATAGATCAAGAAATACCAAATCCAAACCCAGACCGGGGGAAGGCCAAACAAATTGATTAAACTGACTAGACACCACATTTTGTAAACCGAGGTAAGTTGTATGCAAATAATACAACTACATTGTCATTATATGTGTTGAATTAATTTTTGCATGAACTACTTACTGTGGAGATGAGAATGCATGGTGATAATTAAGATAGTAGAATTTCCGTTTGAACCATAGGAAATAAATTGGATATTTATGCCATGACGTATGGGTTAGTGTGAGCTAGTGTAAGACATGTCTAGGACATGCATTGGCCACATTACGAGAGACGGTGTGAGACCATGTCCGGGACATGGCATCGGCATTGAGACGAAAGCTAGTGTAAGACATGTCTAGGACATGCATTAGCCTCGAGATGTAAGCCAGTGTAAGACATGTCTGGGACATGCATTGGCTACGAGATGAGCTAGTGTAAGACCATGTCCAGGACATGGCATCGGCATTGAGACGAGAGCTAGTGTAAGACATGTCTGGGACATGCATTAGCCTCGAGATGTAAGCCAGTGTAAGACATATCTAGGACATGCATCGACTACGAGATGAGCTAGTGTAAGACCATGTCTGGGACATGGCATCGGCATCCTACCTTGTGATAGCCCTAATTTGACCCTAGTCGGAAAGTGGTTTCGGGACCGTAAAAACTGAGTTATAAAAATAATTAACCGTTATATTTTTTGCTTATTGTATGTGAACATGCATGTGTGAAAGTTTCATACTATAATTTTGTCATTTGAATGTGAAATCTATTAAATAGGACTTATGTGAGACAATGGTGAAATGTGATAGCTAAATATAAAAGTGGTCTATTAATGCATGTTATAAAAAGATGGGACTTGCATGTCAAATATCCTTTTTTGATAATAGTGGCCGGCCATGATGAATGCTTTTATATTTAATATATGTAAATTATTCATTAGTTAAAAGGCTTTATACCTTATAATAAAGATAAAAAAAATAAATAAAGGAAAAATTGGTGATGAAAACAAAGCTTCAACTTGTTCTTCTTCTTGGCCAAATTGTAAGAGAGGAAAGGGGAGAAAACTCCATTTGGTTACATTAGGCTTGAATCAAGGTAAGACTTCTTATTAATTCTTAAAAATTTTGTTAATTTTAAGTTAGTTACCAAGTTCTTTATTCAACCCATATTAAAATTTTTATTTTGGGAAAGGTTTGAGCTCTCGGTCATGGTTGATAGTGAAGGGATTACATGGTTATCTTCAAGTTTAAGGTGCTTGTAAGTAGTTTGGATGAATGTAGAATAATAAATAAATCATCTTGTGTATTGGTGTAATAGCCGAAAATGAAGATGTTTGAGGTCTTGAACTAATGTTGTTTAGATGTTTTGAATTGAGTAAAATAGATGTTTGAACACCTAAGGATTCGGCATTGTTCATGATTCTTTTATTTAGAATGTGATTTTGAATGTTATAAGTATTGGAATGTAAGTATATATGTGCTCGGTCATAGGAGTTTGATAACCGGGACCAATTTACTTACGATACTTAGTTGACATTCATAAAAAGTATCTAATGAATTATGAGTTCAATACATCCTGTTTAGCAGAAAGGCGGATATTCCTTGCTCATTATCAGACAATCACTTATTCACAAACTTCGTGTGGGGCTAATAGTTTTCATTTCCCGCCTCGTGGAAAACCCTCAAAATGGAGTCAGTAATATTAGTAATATTACTATATTTATATAAAAGAAATATAACTAAGATATAAAAAAAGATATTAAATATATAGATAAATAATAAATTATATAGATAAATAGCTCTAAAGAAATATCTCAAATAACAAAAAAAGAAAGAATATCGCTTTGATTTCACGCAAAAGGGACTTTTTTATTTCTAATTTCCACGGATATTGGATCAAATGACAAAGACATTGTTGAGAAAAAGATGGCTTTTCCCGGATGAAATGAAAATTGGATTCATGTAAGAGTAAAAAGGTTTCCCATTACTTAGCCGGAAAGATATGTGGTCATGAAATAGGTTTGAGTGATGAATGGCCGAATGAGCTAAAGGCTATGTAAGGATGAGTTTTATATATAAGTTGTGTGTGTGGCTTTATTAATTAATGGCATTCGGCATTATTATTTTTATATATGTGTGCATTCGGTCTTTGGGGGTAATAAGATAATGTTAAAATGTTAAAGAACGTTTCTAAGACTTGTTAAGTCGTTGTGGCCATTGCCGAATGTATGTTTGGTTAAAGGAAATTTTCAAATCGTTTATGTATGTGTATATGAACTAAATATTCAATAAATATTCGGCAAAATGGGGTTAAGGATTAAGTCATAAGAATTTTGGGCGGTAATCATATTTGGACATTAAGGTTGTATGTACTTTGGCTATGTGAGTTAGGTGTTAAGTAACCTAATTATTTGATATGCATATTCGGTCACTGTTTGGCAATAATGTAACCTATGTATAATTTGCTACATTTGATCATGAGATGAAATTTGTATATAAAAGCTAAGTTTGAGTGGTTAGGGCCGAATGAGGTATATAAAATATTAAAGCATGCTATAATTATATATATTGGTGTATACATGGTTGTAATTAATTCTCTACTTGAATTCGGTTAGGTAAGGTCTTGGTATGAGCTCATAAGGGTTAATATCTTATAAGTGAATGGAGTTTTAGTTAACCTTATGTGCTATGTGTGTTAAAATAGTTAATGATTTGAGTGTTATATATGCATTTATGCTAAGGATTTTTCAGCTATGTTTTATATCTGTGAAATGATTATAATGGATAATATGTAAGAATAAATTCGGTTTGTTAAATATGCGGTACGTGAATGGCAAATTGTATAAACATGATGCATTGAAGTTAACCTATAAGATCAAAATGGGTGTATGATAGTTAATATGTGTGCTTAAGGTGATGTGTTCAAATAATTAGGTACATGGTTTGGTTTTATTATTGAATATAAGGGTTAGGTGCTTTAAAATTGCCTTTGATGTTCGAAATGATTAAAACAAATTCATTTGTTTGAATCAAGCTCAAGAGCAAAGAGGAACTAGATCCGATAAGGGAAAGGAGAAAGCAATCGAATAGTCTATCTGCAACTGTTCAAAAATATACGAGGTAAGTTTTGAGTAACTACAGTTATTAGATATTTAATGTAATAGATAAATATGATAAATAAATAAGTCAAGTGCATGGTATATGACTGAATGGTTATTAGGAGATAAGCTGAGTTAGTGAAATGGTTATGTGTTCTTGCGTATAAATGTTGAACTGAATGTTATATTGAAGGTGTTTCTTTGGGTGCTTATACTTGAATGAAGAAATTGAAGTACAAACGTGATAGGTTAAGTGAGCTGAGTTATCATATGGGTAAATATGCTAAGCACTCGATATTATATATATATCTGGGTTAAATCCCGCAGGCTTCGTGCTGGTATTATATATCCGGGTTAAATTTCGCAGGCTTCGTGTTGGTACTATATATCTGGGTTAAATTCCGCAGGCTTCGTGCTGGTATTATATATTCGGGTTAAATCCCATAGGCTTCGTGCTGGTATTATATATCCGGGTTAAATCCCACAGGCTTAGTGCTGGTACTATATCCGGGTTAAATCCCGCAGGCTTTATGCTAGTGACTGGATTCGGGTTTTGAAACCTAGTAGGCTTAATGCCGGTGATTCAAGTGAGATTACAAATTCAAATGTTCAAAGCAAACTATTATTAATTATGTATGATACATGATAGTGACCAGGTACGTATTATGTACTTATATATGAATTGTTTTCAAGTGAGTTAATAGTATCAAATAAGGATATAATTGTGTGGATGATTATTATATCTACGAATAAGAGAAGGACCTATTTGTCAATGTCTGTCATTTTGAAAATATATGAGTTAACTTAGTTGTATGAGCCTTAAAGTAAAGTGAAGTATGTGCTACAAATTTTCTTTTTTTTATGTATATATATATATTCGGCCAATATGATTTATATGTGGTATACTTGTGTAAATTTGGCCGAGTGATTGTAATTCAGAATACGAGTTTTGTGATATTAAATGATCATTGTAAATGACACCTTTAATTGTTTGAAATGCTTAAAACTTACTAAGCCTCGAAAGCTTACTCTGTTCTTTGTTTCCTTGTTTTATAGATTGTTGATATTGGCCATCGACTCGGGGATCATCAGCAGTTCATCATACTATAGTCCCTTTTTGGTACTGTTACATTTTGGTCTCGATATGGCATGTATAGGTTAGGCCAGTGACAGATATGTTTTGTATTGTAAATATTTTGGTCATGTGAAGATGGCATTTATATATAACTCAAAGATGAATATGCATTTTAGATCGATTTCTGTTTTAGTTGATAGATTATGTGAATGAAATTAAATGTTTAGCTCAGTAATACCTCATAGCCTAAGCCAGCGATCGGACTTGGGCTAGGGGTGTTACATTTTATTGGTATCAGAGCCACGGTTTAGTCGATTCTATGACTAACGTAGAGTGTTTGAGTCTAGCTATACATGCCATATAGTATTATTACGATAGTATGATGAATTCTGACAGTTAAAAATGTGTTTTCGTATAGTAATGGATCCTGATCCCAATCGAGTGGTAGCTGATGATGTTGAGAGTGTAGCGCCTGCTCCCGCGCATAGGGCAGCACCGATGGACTCTCAACCTATCGCAAGCAATCAGAATGATGAGGCTAGATAGGCTTTTTATAGTGTGATGAATGATTGGTTCAACCAATATATTCGAACTAATACGGCTATTCCACAACCCCCACTCCCGAATAATACACCCTTTGCACCTACGATACCTCTGGTAACTGATGAGATAAGGTTAAATAAGCCCCCAATTGACAGAATCCGAAAGCACGGGGCTACTAAATTTAAGGCTACAGATAGTGATGATGCTGAACAAGCTGAATTTTGGTTGGACAACACTATCCGAGTGTTTGATGAACTGTCCTGCACACTCGATGAATACTTAAAATGTGCTATATCTTTGCTACGTGATTCTGCCTACTATTGGTGGAATACGTTGATTTATGTTGTGCCCAGAGAGTGAGTGACTTGGGAGTTCTTCTAAACCGAGTTTCAGAAAAAGTATATCAGCTAGAGATTCATTGATCAAAAACGAAAAGAATTTCTTAAACTTAAACAAGGTTCCATGTCGGTTACTGATTATGAACGAAAGTTTGTGAGGCTTAGCCGGTATGCTCAAGAATGTATTTCCTCAGAAGCTATAATGTGTAAACGTTTCGAAGATGGATTGAATGAAGATATAAAACTGTATGTCGGCATTCTAGAAATCAGAGAATTTGTAGTACTTGTCGAGCGAGCTTGCAAAGCCGAAGAGCTCAGTAAGGAGAAAAGAAAAGCTGAAGTGGGAGCAAGAGAGTTCCATAAGAGATCTTCGAGAAAGCCCTTTCAACAGCCATCGAAGAAATTTATAGATGATTCAGGCCGATCTAAAGACACTTCGGGCTTTTCCAGACGAGATTGTGATCGACCCCCTGTGAGTACGCGAGTCACTTCGGTTGCCAGTGTTGGAAATGATCATCGGGACAGGATAGAGTGCAAGTATTATGGTAAATGGCATTCGGGGAGTTATAGGTTTCATAACCGCTCCTGGTATAAATGCGGATCAGCCGACCACTTTATTAAGGACTGCCCGAGATTGTCTGAACAGAATGTGAATCAGAGTGGGAAGCCGGGTACTACTACAGCTCGAGGTAGACCACTTAGGAATACGAGGAATGCTAGCGGCGGTTAGAGAGGGTCTAAAGATGCTACAACCAGATCCGAGGCTCGTGCTCCTACTAGAGCTTATGTTATACGTGCACATGAGGATGCTTCATCGCCAGATGTTATTACCAGTACTTTTACTCTCTTTGATACTGATGTGATTGCTTTGATTGACCCTGGTTCTACTAATTCATATGTATGTGAGACTTTAGAATCCAGTAAGACTTTATCTGTTAAGTCTACTGAGTTCGTTATTCGAGTGTTAAATCCCTTGGGTCGTTACGTGCTTGTCGACAGGGTGTGTAAGAAATGCCCCCTAGTAGTCCGAGATTACTACTTTCCGGCCAATTTGATGCTTTTACTGTTTGATGAATTTGATGTTATTCTTGGTATGGATTGGTTCACCGTACATGATAAAGTTGTAAATTGCAAAATAAAGACCACTGATTTGAGAGGTGTTAATAATGAGATAATCCGAGTTGAGTCTACTGACTTGAAAGGATTGCCAGCAATAATATCCTCGATGTTGGCTCAGAAATATGTGAGAAAGGGGTGTGAAGCATATCTTGCATACGTACTTGATAGCAAAAAGTCAGAAAAGAAACTTGAATCAGTGTCAGTGGTTTGTGAGTATTCAAATGTTTTTCCTGAGGAGTTACCGGGATTACCACCCGTTCGAGAGGTAGAATTCAGCATCGAACTTGTACCTGAGACTACACCAATTTTGATAGCTCCATACCGTATGGCACCAACGAAATTGAAAGAATTGAAAACTCAGTTGCAAGAGTTGACGGATAGAGGTTTCGCTCGACCGAGTTTCTCAACTTGGGGTGCACCAGTATTGTTTGTGAAAAAAAAGGACGGAACTATGAGATTGTGCATCGACTATCGTCAGTTGAATAAAGTGACAGTAAAGAATAAATATCTATTACCGCGTATTGATGATTTGTTTGATCAACTGAAGGGAGCCTCAGTGTTTTCAAAGATAGATTTTAGATCGGGTTATTATCAGTTACGAGTTCGAGACTCAGATATACCTAAAACTGCTTTCAGAACGAGATACGGTCACTACGAATTCTTGGTGATGCTGTTTGGGCTCACTAATGCCCCTGCAGTATTTATGGACTTGATGAATCGGATCTTCAGACCGTATTTGGACCGGTTTGTAGTTGTGTTTATCGACGACATTTTGATCTATTCGCGAGATGAAACTGAACATGCCAAACACCTGAGGTTAGGGTTGCAGATTTTACGGGATAAACAGTTATATGCTAAGTTCATTAAATGTGAGTTCTGGTTGAGAGAAGTTAGCTTTTTGGGTCATGTGGTATCCGCATCAGGTATTCGAGTTGATCCGAGCAAAATTTCGACCGTACTAAACTGGAAACCTCCGAGAAATGTTACTCAGGTTTGGAGCTTTTTGGGACTTGCCAGTTACTACAGACGATTTGTAAAAGTTTTCTCGATGATAGCCACACCAATGACGAAACTACTTCAGAAAGATGTTAAGTTTGAATGGTCAGAAAAATGTCAGAAAATTTTCGATCAATTAAAAACTTATTTGACTGAAGCTCCAGTGCTAGTGCAGCCCGAGTCAGGTAAAGAGTTTGTTATTTACAGTGATGCATCCTTAATTGGGTTGGGTTGTGTATTGATGCAAGAAGGTTGAGTTATAGCTTACGCGTCGAGGCAACTGAAGCCGCATGAGAAAAACTATCCGACCCATGATCTTGAATTAGTTGCTATCCTATTCGCTTTAAAAATATGGCGACACTACTTATTTGCAGAGAGGTGTCATGTATATTCAGATCACAAAAGCCTCAAATATTTGATGACTCAAAGAGATTTGAATCTGCGACAAAGACGTTGGCTTGAGTTGTTGAAAGATTATGAGCTTATCATTGACTCTCACCCGGGAAAGGCTAACGTGGTTGTCGATGCTTTAAGTCATAAATCACTGTTTACTTTGCGAGCGATGAATGCACACCTGTCCATTTCATCCGATAATGTGTTAGTAGCAGATTTAAAAGCTAAACCATTATTGATTCATCAAATACGTGAAGCTCAGAAAGTCGATGATGAATTGGTGGCTAAACGAGCTGAATGTGTTTCAAATGTGGAAGCAGAGTTTCAAATTGACGACAATGATTGTTTGAGGTTTAAAAGTCAATTGTGTGTTCCAAGAAATTCAGAACTTATTTCGATGATTTTGAGCGAGGCTCATAGTAGCCGAATGTCAGTCCACCCGGGTAGTACGAAAATGTATAATGATCTAAAACGTCAGTTTTGGTGGCCGGGTATGAAACGAGACATTTTTTACTTTGTTTCGAAGTGTTTGATATGTCAACAAGTGAAAGCGAAACATCAAGTGCCTTCGAGATTACTGCAACCAATCATGATACCCGAATGGAAATGGGATCGAATCACGATGGATTTTGTATCTGGGTTACCATTGTCGTCAGGTAAAAAAGATGCGATTTGGATTGTCGTTGATAGACTGACAAAGTCAGCTCATTTTATTTCCGTACGTACGGATTATTCACTTGACAAGCTAGCTAAATTGTATGTTTCTCAAATTGTAAGGTTACACGGGGTACCTATTTCTATTGTGTCGGATAGAGATCCGAGATTCACATCACGATTTTGGAAGAAATTGCAAGAAGCATTCGGTACCAAGTTACATTTTAGCACCGCTTTTCATCCCTAGACTGATGGTCAATCCGAGCGGATAATACAGATACTCGAGGATATGTTGAGATGTTGCATCCTTGAGTTTAGTGGATCTTGGGAACGGTATTTACCTTTGATTGAATTCGTTTACAACAATAGTTTTCAATCAAGCATTAAAATGGCACCTTACGAGGCTTTGTACTGTCGTAAATGCCGTACACCGTTGTTTTGGTTCGAGCTTAGTGAAAGTAAAATCTTCGGGGTTGATTTGATTAAAGATGCTGAGCAGAAAGTAAAAGTGATCCGTGGAAGTCTGAAAGCAGCTTCAGATCTTCAGAAGTCGTATGCGGATTTAAAGTGGAAAGACATTGAATATCAGGTCAGAGACAAAGTGTTTCTTAAAGTTTCACCTTGGAAAAAGGTGCTCAGATTTGGCCGTAAGGGCAAATTGAGTCTGAGGTTCATCGGGCCGTATGAATAATCCAAACGAGTTGGGCCGGTCGCATACAGATTGATTTTACCCCCTGAACTTGAAAAGATTCACAACGTTTTTCATGTCTCAATGCTTCGACATTATAGATCCGATCCATCGCACATAATTAATCTGTCAGAAGTTGAGATTCAACCTGATTTGAGTTACGAAGAAGAACCGCTTCGTATTTTGGCTCGTGAAGTAAAAGAACTACGAAATAAGAAAATCTCATTAATGAAGGTACTGTGGCTTAAGCACGGGGTTGAAGAAGCTACATGGAAACCTGAAGACTCTATGAAAGATCGATATCCTAACTTATTCACTAGTAAGATTTTCGGGGACGAAAATTCCTTATGTGGGGGAGAGTTCTGACAGCCCTAATTTGACCCTAGTCGGAAAGTGGTTTCGGGACCACAAAAACCGAGTTATAAAAATAATTAACCGTTATATTTTTTGCTTATTGTATGTGATCATGCATGTGTGAAAGTTTCATACTTTAATTTTGTCATTTGAATGTGAAATCTATTAAATAGGACTTATGTGAGACAATGGTGAAATGTGATAGCTAAATATAAATGTGGTCTATTAATGCATGCTATAAAAAGATGGGACTTGCATGTCAAATATCCCTTTTTGATAATAGTGGCCGGCCATGATGAATGCTTTTATATTTAATATATGTAAATTATTCATTAGTTAAAAGGCTTTATACCTTATAATAAAGATAAATAAAATAAATAAAGGAAAAATTGGTTATGAAAACAAAGCTTCAACTTGTTCTTCTTCTTGACCGAATTGTAAGAGAGGAAAGGGGAGAAAACTCCATTCGGTTACATTAAGCTTGAATCAAGGTAAGACTTCTTATTAATTCTTAAAATTTTTGTTAATTTTAAGTTAGTTACCAAGTTCTTTATTCAACCCATATTAAAATTTTTATTTTGGGAAAGGTTTGAGCTCTCGGTCATGGTTGATAGTGAAGAGATTACATGGTTATCTTCAAGTTTAAGGTGCTTGTAAGTAGTTTGGATGAATGTAGAATAATAAATAAATCATCTTGTGTATTGGTGTAATAGCCGAAAATGAAGATGTTTGAGGTCTTGAACTAATGTTGTTTAGATGTTTTGAATTGAGTAAAATAGATGTTTGAACACCTAAGGATTCGGCATTGTTCATGATTCTTTTATTTAGAATGTGATTTTGAATGTTATGAGTATTGGAATGTAAGTATATGTGTGCTCGGTCATAGGAGTTTGATATGAAGCTTTGTTAGGTTTGAGTGATGAATGGCTGAATGAGCTAAACGCTATGTAAGGATGAGTTTTATATATAAGTTGTGTGTGTGGCTTCATTAATTAATGGCATTCGGCATTATTATTTTTATATATGTGTGCATTTGGTCTTTGGGGGTAATAAGATAAAGTTAAAATGTTAAAGAACGTTTCTAAGACTTGTTAAGTCGTTGTGGCCATTGCCGAATGTATGTTTGGTTAAAGGGAATTTTCAAATCGTTTATGTATGTGTATATGAACTAAATATTTAATGAATATTCGGTAAAATGGGGTTAAGGATTAAGTCATAAGAATTTTGGGTGGTAATCATATTTGGACATTAAGGTTGTATGTACTTTGGCTATGTGAGTTAGGTGTTAAGTAACCTAATTATTTGAAATGCATATTTGGTCATTGTTTGGAAATAATGTAACCTATGTATAATTTGCTACATTTGATCATGAGATGAAATTTGTATATAAAAGCTAAGTTTGAGTGGTTAGGGCCGAATGAGGTATATAAAATATTAAAGCGTGCTATAATTATATATATTGGTGTATACGTGGTTGTAATTAATTCTCTACTTGAATTCGGTTAGGTAAGGTCTTGGTATGAGCTCATAAGGGTTAATATCTTATAAGTGAATTGAGTTTTAGTTAACCTTATGTGCTATGTGTGTTAAAATAGTTAATGATTTGAGTGTTACTATATGCATTTATGCTAAGGATTTTTCAGCTATGTTTTATATCTGTGAAATGATTATAATGGATAATATGTAAGAGTAAATTCGGTTTCTTAAATATGCAGTACGTGAATGGAAAATTGTATAAACATGATGCATTGAAGCTAACCTATAAGATCGAAATGGGTGTATGATAGTTAATATGTGTGCTTAAGGTGATGTGTTAAAATAATTGGGTACATGGTTTGGTTTTATTATTGAATATAAGGGTTAGGTGCTTTAACATTGCCTTTGATGTTCGAAATGATTAAAACAAATTCATTTGTTTGAATCAAGCTCAAGAGCAAAGAGGAACTAGATCCGATAAGGGAAAGGAGAAAGCAATCGAATAGTCTATCTGCAACTGTTCAAAAATATACGAGGTAAGTTTTGAGTAACTACAGTTATTAGATATTTAATGTAATAGATAAGTATGATAAATAAATAAGTCAAGTGCATGGTATATGACTGAATGGTTATTAGGAGATAAGCTGAGTTAGTGAAATGGTTATGTGTTCTTGCGTATAAATGTTGAACCGAAAGTTATATTGAAGGTGTTTCTTTGGGTGCTTATACTTGAATGAAGAAATTGAAGTACGAGTGTGATAGGTTAAGTGAGCTGAGTTATCATATGGGTAAATATGCTTATCACTCAATATTATATATATATCCGGGTTAAATCCCGCAGGCTTTGTGCTGGTATTATATATCCGGGTTAAATTCCGCAGCTTCGTTTCGGTACTATATATATCAGGTTAAATCCATGCAGCTTCGTCTTTGGTATTATATATCCGAGTTAAATCCGCAGGCTTCGTGCTGGTATTATATATCCGGGTTAAATCCCGTAGGCTTAGTGCTGGTACTATATTCGGGTTAAATCCCGCAGGCTTTGTGCTAGTGACTGGATTCGGGTTTTGAAACCTAGTAGGCTTAACGCCGGTGATTCAAGTGAGATTACAAATTCAAATGTTCAAAGCAAACTATTATTGATTATGTATGATACATGATAGTGACCAAGTACGTATTATGTACTTATATCTGAATTGTTTTCAAGTGAGTTAATAGTATCAAATAAGGATATAATTGTGTGGATGATTATTATATCTACGAATAAGAGAAGGACTTATTTGGTCAATGTCTGTCATTTTGAAAATATATGAGCTAACTTAGTTGTATGAGCCTTAAAGTAAAGTGAAGTATGTGCTGCAAATTTTCTTTTTTTATGTATATATATATTTATTCGGCCAATAGGATTTATATCTGGTATACTTGTATAAATTCGGCCGAGTGATTGTAATTCAGAATACGAGTTTTGTGATATTAAATGATCAGTGTAAATGACACCTTTAATTGTTTGAAATGCTTAAAACTTACTAAGCCTCAAAAGCTTACTCTGTTCTTTGTTTCCTTGTTTTATAGATTGTCGATATTGGCCATCGACTCGGGGATCATCAGCAGTTCATCATACTATCGTCCTTTTTTGGTACTGTTACATTTTGGTCCCGATATGGCATGTATAGGTTAGGCCGGTGACAGATATGTTTTGTATTGTAAATATTTTGGTCATGTGAAGATGGCATTTATATATAACTCAAAGATCAGTATGCATTTTAGATCGATTTCTGTTTTAGTTGATAGATTATGTGAACGAAATTAAATGTTTAGCTTAGTAATACCTCATAGCCTAAGCCGAAGATCGGACTCGGGCTAGGGGTGTTACATACCTTATGTGTGAGGCTTATTAAATATCCGGTAGTGTTTTGAATGGTTCAACGGTGAGAATTATGGTTTAAAATCAAGAGAAAAGTATAATTGTGTTGTGAGTGATACAGGTACTCACTCGGTATGTGTGAGACGTGGGTTCAATATTTTATATGATGAGTATTGGATTATGATGAGTAAGTTGTGTTTATGCCTATTTTATATCAAGAGCATGTTGATGAATGGTATAGTTGTTGCTATGTATTTGCATACTTCTTACTAAGCTTGATGCTTACTCCCTCTCTTTTCCATTTTCTTATAGTGTTGCCTAAATAGCTCGAGGATCAACGGACGTCGGAGGCCACGGTCACACTATCATTCGAAGCACTCGGTATAGTTAGATTTCTTATTTTTGAATATGGCATGTATAGGGCTTAAACTTTAATATTTTGTGTCATTGAGAAATTAGCCAAATGTGTTGGCTTGGGATAAATCCATTTATTTTATATAAGGCCATGGACAATGGTCAATACTCATTTTGATTTATAAATAGAAGATGATATTTTCATGGATGAGTAAATTGCACAAATGAAATGTTGTCCATTATGGCTATTTTGGCTATGTGATGTGCCCATGTTTTGGTATAGAGTGATTTTATGCAGGTTATGTAAGTAAGGGTGACAAAGAGGCTTGGTAAATAGCCTTTTTTTGTCCACATGGGTAGGCACACGGGCATGTGTCACACACGACCAGCCCCATGGGCGTGTTGTCCAGCCGTGTGTCCCCTGCACGTAAAATTGGCAAGTCAGTATGCATAATAGTAAACGCACGGGCAGAGACACAGCCGTGTGTCTCAGCTATGTAAAGGGCACGGCCTAGCACACGAGCGTGTGCCTTGGCCATGTGGCCCTTAAGAATTGCTGACTCAGAAACAGAATGTCCAGGTTTTTACATATGGGCTAGGACACGGGCATGTCATGGTTGTGTGAAGGACAAGGGATAGGGACACGAGCGTGTGCCAGGCTGTGTGAAAACCCCTGTAATGTGACTTTAGAATTAATTCCACACGGGTGGAAGACATGGGCATGTCCCTAGGTGCTTAGGTCGTGTAGACCACATGGGCCAATAGCACGACCGTGTTGAAATGTTCACACGGGTGTGTTGCCCTCCCACACGGTGTGTGCCCTTATGTTTAGTAATATTTTTTAGAGTTCGTGGGAAGATCTGAATCATTTTCGGAGGGTTTTAAATGAACGTTTGGAGCCTCGTAGGCCTTTGTTATGGAGTTTTTTATAAAGATCGAAAAGGTTTTAAATTTGACCTAATTTTGGTGATTCGAAAATGTGTGAATGTATGTGTTTGAGTCAGGAATGCCTCGTATTCCGTCCTGGCGTAGGGTACGGGTGTGGGGTGTTACATTTAGTAGTATCAGAGCTATGGTTTAGCTGGTTCTAGGACTAACCTAGCATGAGTACGAGTCTAGCTATACATGCCATAACTGTATATCAATACTGTGATGACTCCTAACGATTATAAATTGTATTTTCATATAGTGAATGGATCCTGATAGAGCTACAGCGGATGATGTAGAGAGTAACGCGCCGGCTCCCACTGAAGGGACCACGCCAGTTGAGAGTGAGCCTGTGACTATGGGCCAAGGTGGAGGGGATAGAGAAGCCTACCTCCGAATGATGGATGCTTGGTACACGGAGTTTTTTGTACAAATCCAAACACTCTACCTCCCCCACCTCATCCGATTCCTCAGTATGCCCCTGTAGCTCCGCAAGGAGCAGACGTGTTTAGGAAGGAGAAGCCTCTGATAGACAAGATTCAAAAACAAGGGGCCGAAGAATTCTGGGCCAACATAAATGATGACCCGGAGAGAGCTGAGTTTTGGTTGGAGAATACCATCAAGGTATTTGATGAACTGTCGTGCATGCCTGAAGACTGCGTGAAGTGTACGGTGTCAATCCTATGAGACTCAGCCTACCAATGATGGAATACTCTCATGTCCGTTGTACTAAGGGAAAGAGTAACTTGGGAATTCTTCCAGGAAGAGTTCCGAAAGAAGTAAATTAGCCAGAGGTTCATAGACCAAAAGAGGAAGGAATTTTTAGAGTTGAAGCAAGGCTATAAGGCAATAACAGAATATGAACGTGAGTTTGTGAGACTCAGCAAGTATGTACGGGAGTGAGTGTCCTCAGAAGCCACCATGTGTAAGAGGTTTGAGGATGGTCTTAATGAAGATATCCGAGTATTTGTAGGCATTTTAAAGTTAAGGGAATTCGTGGTATTCGTTGAGAGAGCATGCAAAGCAGAAGAGTTGGTTAAAGAGAGGAGAAAGGTGGCTATTGAGTCGCGTGATTCGAGGAAAAGATAGATAGGGAAATCGCATCAGTCCTCATCTAAAAAATCTAAGAAATTCACTACCCAATTGAATACTTTGGTGGGGTTCTCGAATAGAAACAAGAACCAACAGAACACGGCTTCTAGAGCCCAGACCACTTCTGTCGCGAGTGTCGGTAGTGCTCGGCCAAATAGACCAGAATGTTTGGAATGTGGTAGGCGTCATTTTGGCGAGTACCGAGGTAAAGAAAGAGGCTGCTTCAAATGTGGGTCACTGAACCACTTCATCCGAGACTGTCCCGAGCTGGATGATGAAGAGAAAAAGCAAAATGTGAGAGCAAGTAGTACTCCTTAAAGGGGTAGACCTCAAAGGAACCCTGAACGTGGGGCTACTAGTAGAAGTGCACCAAAAGATGTTGCAGTGAGGTCCGAAGGCAGAGCGCCTGCAAGGTACGCTATTCGTGCACGTGAAGAGGTAGAGTCTCCTGACGTGATCATGGGTACCTTCTCTATCCATGATATGTCTATTGTTGCTTTAATTGACTCGGGGTCTACCCACTCTTATATTTGTATAGAATTGATATCTTATATGAACATGCTAGTAGAGTCCACTGAATTTGTGATAAAAGTGTCCAACCCTTTAGCCAGACATGTTCTAATAGACCAAGTGTGTAGAAATTGTCCTTTGACAATTAGAGGTCATTATTTTCCGGCTAACTTGATGTTATTTTCGTTTAATGAATTCAATGTAATCCTCGGGATGGATTGGTTAACTTCTCATGGTGTTGTAGTAGACTGTGGGAGAAAAGTTATTGGGTTGAAATGTGAAGATGGGAATGTTCTTTGGATTGGACCAGATGAATTGAATAACTTGTTTGTAATAATATCGTCTCTGGTTGCTGAGAAATATTTGAGGAAAGGGTATGAGGCTTATCTCACTTTTGTGCTGAATACTCAAGTGTCTGAATCAAAGATTAAATCGGTACTAGTGGTTTGTGAGTTTATAGATGTGTTCCTGGAAGAGTTGCCTGAATTACCTCCAAATGGGGAAGTTGAATTTGGTATCGAATTGGTCCCTGGTACAACACCTATCTCGATCACTCTGCATAGGATGGTCCTAAAGGAATTAAAAGAGTTGAAGGAACAATTTCAAGATTTAACGGATAAGGGCTTTGCGAGACCGAGCTATTCACCGTGAGGTGCCCCGGTACCTTTTGTGAAAAAGAAAGACAGGTCGATGAGGTTATGTATCGACTATAGACAGCTCAACAAGGTAACTGTAAAGAAGAAGTATCCTTTTCCAAGGATCGATGATTTGTTCGATCAGTTGAAGGGAGCCACCGTGTTTTCTAAGATTGATTTGAGGTCTGACTACTATAAGCTAAGGGTTAAAGAGCAAGATGTACCGAAGACTGCGTTTCGGACAAGGTAGGGCATTATGAGTTCCTCGTCATGCCCTTTGGTTTGACTAATGCCCTGGTGGTGTTTATGGATTTGATGAACCGCATTTTTCAGTCGTATTTGGATAAGTTCATAGTGGTCTTTATTGATGACATACTGATTTACTTGCGTGATGAGGGTGAGCACGCGGAGCATCTGAGGACGGTTTTACAAACCTTGAGAGATAAGCAGTCATACGCCAAGTTCAGCAAGAGTGAATTTTGGCTTAAGGAAGTTGGATTCTTAGGACACATTGTATCAGGTGATGGGATCAGAGTTAACCCGAGCAAGATCTCAGCCATTGTTGAGTGGAAACCGCCTAGGAATGTGTTAGAGGTTCAAAGCTTTTTGGGTTTGGCCGAATATTATAGATGGTTTGTAAATAGATTCTCTATAATAGCTACTCCAATGACAAGGCTGCTGCAAAAGGATGTTAAGTTCGAATGGATAGAAAAGTGCCAATAGAGTTTCGAGAAATTAAAGGCTTTGTTGACTGAAGCACCAGTATTAGTGCAACTAGAGTCGGGCAAGGAATTTGTGATATATAGCGACGCTTCCTTAAATGGTTTGGGGTGCGTGCTTATGCAAGAAGGTAAGGTTATAGCTTAAGCTTCGAGACAGCTAAAACCACATGAGAAAAACTACCCGACGCACAATTTAGAGTTGGCCGCCATTGTGTTCGTGTTGAAAATTTAGAGACACCATTTGTATGGCAAGAAATGTCAAGTATCTACCGATAATAAAAGTCTCAAGTATTTGATGACTCAAAAGGAGTTGAATCTACGGCAACGAAAGTGGCTAGAGCTAATAAAGGATTATGAGCTGATAATTGACTATCACCCGGGAAAGGCGAATATAGTCACCGACGCTTTGAGTAGAAAGTTATTGTTCGCCTTTAGAGCCATGAATACTCAGTTGGCTGTGTCTAACGATGGTTTGGTTCTAGCAGAGTTGAGTGCTAGACAGCATTTCTACAAGAGATCCGTGAAGCTTAGAAAGGTGATAAGGAGTTGCAAGCTAAGATGGTTTAGTGCAAGACAGGAAATGAATCCGAATTTTGTATTAATACCGATGGATGTATAATGTTCAAAGATAGAATTTGTGTACCCAAGGACAATGAGCTTATTCAGAAGATTTTACAAGAGGCACATAGTGGTTGCTTTTCCATCCACCCGGGTAGTGTAAAAATGTACAACGACCTGAAGAAAATGTACTGGTGGTCGGGAATGAAAAGAGACATTTCAGAGTTCGTTTCCAAGTGTTTTGTGTGTCAGCAAGTGAAGGCTGAACACCAAGTACCTTCGGGTCTACTTCAGCCTATCACGGTCCCTAAGTGGAAGTGGGATCGGATTACTATAGATTTCGTGACGAGTTTGCCAGTAACCCCGAAGAAAAAAGATGTTGTTTGGGTTATTGTGGATAGGCTAACAAAGCTGGCACATTTCATACCAGTGCGTACCAACTACTCCCTTGAGAGATTGGCTGACTTGTACGTTTCTGAGATTGTGAGATTGCACAGGGTACCCTTGTTGATTATTTCGGATAGGGACCCATGATTCACCCGCAAACCGACAGTCAATCGGAAAGAGTGATTCAGATTTTCGATGATATGTTGTGTTGTTGTGTTCTTGAATTTCAAGGTAGTTGGGAAAGGTACTTACAATTGATTGAATTCGCTTACAATAATAGCTATTAGTCAAGTTTGAAGATGGCGCCTTATAAGACTTTATATGGGTGAAAGTGTCAAACGCCCTTATATTGGACTGAACTTAAAGAGAGTTAGATTTACGGGGTCGATTTAGTCAAGGAGACTGAAGAGAAAGTTAAAATAATTTGTGACCGTTTGAAGGCCACCTCGGATAGGCAAAAATCCTATGCGAACTTGAAATGGAAAGAGATCGAATTTCAAGTTGGTGATCAAGTGTTTCTGAAAGTATCCCCTTGGAGAAAAGTTCTCAGATTTGGTAGAAGAGGCAAGTTGAGTCCTCGTTTCATAGGACCTTATGAAGTTACCGAGAGAGTAGGGCTGGTTGCCTATCGATTTGCTTTGCCACCAGAATTGGAGAAGATTCACGACGTATTTCATGTGTCTATGCTACGCCGATATAGATCAGACCCTTCACATGTGATTACGCCAATAGAGGTTGAGATTCACCCGGACATGACTTATGGCGAAGAGCCTGTCAAGATTTTTGCTCGGGAAATCAAACAATTAAGGAATAAGAGTATAACACTCGTGAAAGTTTTTGGTCATAGACATGGAGTCGAGGAAGCCACATGGGAACCCGAGGAGACTATGAGAGATCAATACCCGAACTTATTCACCGGTAAGATTTTCGAGGACGAAAATCCCTAAGGGAGGAGAATTGTAACAGCCTGATTTTAGGGCTTGTCAAAATAGTGTTCTCAGAACCACAAATCTAAAGTCAAAAAAATTATTTTATTATTATTTTGGAGTCATAGCATGTTTATATCAGTGTATAAAAAATTTGGTGATTTAATTTTGACGTTTGTGGGCTTAATTGCGAAAAAGGACTAAATCGCATAAAGTGAAAAAGTCTTAAATTGATAGCTAAGGGTGTTAAATTGTTATGAATCTTAATTTGGGGGTATTTAAAGGGCAAAAAGACCCTTAGACTCTAGCTTGGCCGGCCATGGGAGAAAAAAATGTTGAAAAGTCAACATTAGGTAATTGGATGATATAATGTGTAATAAAATAATGCCTAAGCCTAGCTATCACCTTTTTCTTTCATTCTTCCTTCTTCCACCAAAATTTTCAGCAAGATTAGAGGTTTGAAAGCTTCAAAATTTCAGCCATTTAATCTCTCTACAAGTGTAACATCCTAAAATAGGGCCTAAACAGAACAGTGGTTGCGAAACCGCGAATCAGAGATAGAAAAGTTTATTCCGATTAATTTTTATAATTTACCAAGTGATTAGATACATGTGTTAGAGTATCGATGGAAAATTTTATAGATAGCATGCTTAATTTGCCTACTAGGGCTTAATTGCAAAAGTTGATTAATATGAGTTTTACATGCTAAAGGATTAAGTTGAAGAGTATAATTGAAGTAGAGGTCCTTAAATGGTAATTAGACCATTTGGTTTTCATGGACAAAAATGGACATACATAGATAAAAATAACTAAAGTTTTAATGAAGGGTATTTTAGTCATTTGGTAATTAAAAGATTAAAAAAAGGAAAAAGATGGAAAAATGTGCCCATCTTCTTCATTAGGCCGAAATTTCAAGGGTTCTTCATAGCTAGGGTTTTGTTAAGCTTCCAAGCTTCATAGTAAGTGATTCCAAGCCCCATTTTTAATGTTCTTTACGTTTTTGAAGTCCTGGTAACTTGATTTTAGCTTATTCTAGCAATACTTTAACCTAGGGTTCATATTTGGAAAAATATCCATAGGTGAAATGTGTTTATTTTGATGTTTTATGGTACAATATGAAGCTTGAAACTATGTTAAACGACTTGAGCTAAGAAAGCAAAAACAAGTAAAACGACATAATCGGTAAAAATACCTAATGGTCATAAGTACATGTTAGATTAGGAATTTGATGTTGTCGTAGGTAAATAAATGATCAGCATGTCATAAAACATAAGAATTAGGGATAAAGTTTCATTTCCGAGCCTTGGGACTAAAGTGTAAATATGTAAAAGATTAAGGGCAATAGTGTAAATATGTAAAAGTTAAGGACTGTTTTGATAAATATGAATATTAAATAAGTTATATTTGCTATTATAGATCAAGAAGAACGAAATTTGGGGTTAGACCGAGGAAAGAAAAAGGTTGAGGACTAAATCAATATATTTGATCATATTTTGTATCGAGGTAAGTTTGCGGTAAATAAATGCAATGTTTTATTATTTATAATTAATGATGTTATTTTTCAGAATCTATATATTTATTTTGTAAATTTATTCCTTGATGATTCAAGTAAGAATTGACGGAGAAATGATACTTAAAAGTTCCGGTTGAACCTTAGGAATGTGTAGGATACAAATGTCATGACATTAGGGTTTAAGGATACCAAGTAAGACCATGCCAAGGCATGGCATTGGCAAGTTTTACAAGGCAAGGAAATCATGTAAGACCATATCAAGACATGGCATTGATAAACTACTATCAGGCAAAGATCCCATGTAAGACCATGCCAAGGCATGGCAATGGTGAGTTCATAAGGCAAGAATACCACGTAAGACCATGTCAAGACATGGCAATGGTAAGTTTGAAAAGGAAAGGTACCTGTGTATCCTTAGTATTCCAAATGGTTCAACAGAAAAAAAATTCAAAGAGTGTACTAAAGGGAAGGTAAGATAAGTCCATGTTCGAAAGGTTCAGGTTATCTTGATAATTCATTTAGAATGTTGTTATTTATTTACATGCAAACTTACTGAGCTTTATGCTTACTCCCTTTCTTTTCTCTATTTTTTATAGTATCTCAAAGCCAACTCGAAAAATCGTAAGGACGTAGGAGATCACCTCACACTATCCACGAGTTATCTCGGTATTTTGTGACTAGAAATACTTTAAGTTATAGCATGTATAGGGACTTGGCTATTTTGTGTGTATGTCCTTATGATATGATTAAAGAATGGCATGTGAATACTTGGTAATAATTAGCTTATGATATAGCTAAATAAGAACATGTTTGGTATTATGTATGCCTAAATGAGGTTTGATGCAAAGAAACTATGAAAAAGTAAGAGTTGGCTATGGAATAGTTAGGAAATAGCAGCAGTGGTGTGGTTTTGAAAAATCACAAAACATTGTAGAAATGGAATTAAATGGTGAATGAGATATATAATTAAATCTTATTAAGTCTATTTTCATAGGAAAGAAATAGAGCAAGCAAAGGAAGTCTATATTCTGAGATATTTAAATTTCTGCAAGACTGGTTCAGAGTGACTTCGTGATCCCCTGTTCCAACTTTGGAAAATCACTATAAATTATAAAAAAAGAATTAGAAGTCAAAGTTTATATTTTTAGATTCCTTAGTGAGTCTATTTTCATTAGAAACAAACAGAAACATTATCCAATTTCTGTATAATGAGATAATCCATTTTTAGTGAAGAGAGATCAGGTCTGCTAAACTACAAAACAGGGGAACATTTAATGAATAAACTGTACTAATTGGCCAAACCAAAAATTCTGGAAAAATTATGGTAAGAAGATATATGAGTCTAGTTTCAGGTAAATATTTATGGATTTAAATTTTGAGTTTCATAACTCGAGTTATAATTAATTTAGTGACTATTACGCAGATGGACAGATTTATTATGAATAGTGAAATAAATTGTTTTGATTTGTGTAAGTAATCGGAAAATTTTTTATGGTCCCGGTTTGGTCCCAAACCGTTTCAATTGCATGTTTTAGGGCCTCAAAGGCCCTTTTTAGGGATTTATTGGATGAATGTGAGCGAATTAAATTTTTTTAAAAGTAAAATTTTTTTATGCCCCGATCAGGTAGATAAGTCTGGTAACGCCTCGTGCTTGACTCCGACGACAGTATCGAGTAAGGGGTGTTACAACAAGTAAGTGAGTTTGATGATATTTCTTAATGATTTTTGTATTTTTGGACCCTTTGTAACATAAGCTTTCTATTAAGGGGACTATTTTGCAAAATGGTTGAGAGCTTAGGGTTTTGCCATGAAAGCATATGTGTAGTTTTCTGAAATTTTATGGAAGAATATGAGTATTAGATGTGTAATAAACAACTTTTGTGAAGGTATTTCTCATGAAAACCCTAATAAGGACTATTTTGCAAAAGTTGAAAATTTGATGATAAATGTGTGAGATAGTGGAAATTTTGGATTGCTATAAGAGTAAAAAGGGTTCGACTAGGCTTTTGATATAAGGAAATTCGATAAAAAATCAATTTTCTAACCTGGGGGTAAAATGGTCATTTTGTAAAAGTCTAGGGGCAAAATGGTCATTTTGCCCAAGTATTGGTTATTGAGTGCCTAGATTGATAAAGTGATTAAATTTGTGAATTTTTTTTTATTATAGATCAAGAAATACCAAATCTGAACCTAAACAAGGGGAAGGCTAAGCAAATTGATTAAACCGACTAGACACCACATTTTGTAAACCGAGATAAGTTGTATGCAAATAATACAACTATATTATCATTATATGTGTTGAATTAATTTTAGCATGAACTACTTGACTGTGGAGATGAGAATGCATGGTGATAATTAAAATAGTAGAATTTCTGTTTGAACCATAGGAAAAAAATCGGATATTTATGCCATGACATATGGGTTAGTGTGAGCTAGTGTAAGACATGTTTGGGACATGCATCGGCCACATTACGAGAGCCAGTATAAGACCATGTCCGAGACATGGCATTGACATTGAGACGGGAGCTAGTGTAAGACATGTCTAGGACATGCATCAGCATTGAGATGTAAGCCAGTGTAAGACATGTCTGGGACATGCATCGGCTACGAGATGAGCTAGTGTAAGACCATGTCCGGGACATGGCATCGGCATTGAGATGAGAGCTAGTGTAAGACATGTCTGGACATGCACCAGCCTCGAGATGTAAGCCAGTGTAAGACATGTCTGGGACATGCATCGGCTACGAGATGAGCTAGTGTAAGACCATGTCTGGGATATGGCATCGGCATCCTACCTTACGTGTGAGGCTTATTGAATATCTGGTAGTGTTCCGAATGGTTCAACGGTGAGAGTTATGGTTTAAAATCAAGAGAAAAGTATAACCGTGTTTTGAGTGATACAGGTACTCACTCGGTATGTGTGAGACGTGGGTTCAATATATTATATGATGAGTATTGGATTGTGATGAGTAAGTTGTGTTTATGCCTATTTGACTAAAAATACTCTCTTTTTGACTAAAAATATATATTTAATACTAATTAATGTATATGTTTAATAATATTGAAAATTATAATGTTTGATTTTAATATTTAATATTTTTAAATGTATACAAAAACTTAAAAATAAATTTTTTATCAATATAATAATATTTACCATTAATTAAATTTATTTTTATATAAAAATCAAATTACTTATCTTTTTAACAAAAAAATAATTTAAAAGCTTTTTAAAATGAAAAGTTATTTTTGTTAACCATCAAATTATAACCCATTCTTATCCTAAATAAAGAAAAAAATAAGCTTATAAAATGAATTTATTGTACTAGTATATTTTTTAAAAATTGATCGCTGTATGACTTTCTCCGGCCAGATATTAGATGACGAACTCACCTAACTAATCCCCAAAATGAGTAACCACAAATTGAGTGGAGCGCTTTCGGTGTTCAAGCACATGGACAAGTTAAAATTTATAAATTAAAAGAGAATAATTAAAGGGTTAAAATTTAAAGTTAAAAATTAAAGATGATAATCATAACTTAAACATTTAAAGAATAAAAGAAAACATTGGATCATAACTTACATAAGTTACATAATAAATATGATATCATAACTTACATAACTTACACAATAAATAAATAAATATCATATCATAACTTACATAACTCACGTAATACATAAATATATACTTATAAAAAAGTAACTTACCTAAATTAGTTTACACCCATTAGATACTTGATACTTGATATGTATTACCTGAATTAAATTTCAATGTTAAATTATGTTGCATTTGTTTTTATTATATATTTCATTTCTAACTCTTTGATTGATTTATTAAGAGAAACTAAAGGATAAAAAGGCGGAGTATGAAGCGATTGCTTCAAGTGATAGTTCTGTTAATCTTGACGACATTGATAATCGAATTATTACTGAAGTTTTGGATCCTGAAAGGTATGGTTGGGTTCGATTTCAAGGATCTTTTGTTAACCCAACCTAATATTTTGGATCCAGCTCGCAGCAATACATGCCTTTGAGGAGCCAGGCTCAAGCTGAAGTTCAGAGTTTAAGAGACCAGATGGCTCAGATGCAAGCAAGCACAGTTGAGCAAATTGCTCAACTTAAAGCGGAGGCAGCATCGAGAGAAGCAAAGGTTCAAAGAAAATATGAAGAACTCCAGCTACAACTTAAAGCAAAGGTAGCAACGAGGGAAGCAGAGGCAGTAGCGAGGGAAGCAGAGCAAAGCAAAAAATATGACACCCTCCAGCTACAGCTTCAGAATATGATGAAGATGTTTCAGCAGTCGCAAAATCTACCATCTTAGACGTTTGTTTTCTTATTGTAAGAATATTTTAACATTATAAGCTTTAACATTATTGTAAGAATATTTTTTTTATTTCATTTATTAATTTAGATCATATATCTTTCATTGGATTTGAAGTATCATTTAGATTTGCTGTTTTTGGTTGTTACAGGAAGGGTTGTATGAATGGAAATGGGATGTTGGAAATCTACTAAAGTTAGTGGCATTTTTGGTGAAAGCGCCGCTAAAGGCCACATTTTATAGCGGCATTTGTGGGAAAAGCGCTGCTAAAGATCACGTTCTATAGCAGCGTTTGTGGGAAAAGCGCCGCTAAAGGTCATGTTCTATAACGGTATTTTTTCAAATAAACGCCGCAAAATTTAGTGGCATTGTCTATAGCGACATTTTTTGCGTCGCTAATAAAAACCTCGCAAATAGTTTTAGCAGCACTTATAAGTACCGCTATAGCCCAAAAAAGTGCCACTAAAAACCTATTTTGATGTAGTACCAGTAGTCATCTCTACTGAGTTAACAACATACCAAGAGGCTCAATTCTTGGAAGTTTCAAGGAAATCTAGGAAAGCCTTAGGGTGGTCAATTACAGATATTAAAGGAATCAGTCTAAGAATTTGCATGCACAAGATAATACTGGAGGATTGCAATGGCAAATCTATTGAGTAGCAAAGGATACTGAATCCCATCATGAAGGAAGTGGTGAAAAAGGAGATTATCAAATGGTTGGATGCTAGAATCTTATACCTAATTTATGATAGTTCTTGGTGAGCCTTGTTCAGTGTGTACCCAAAAAAGGGGTTGTCACTGTGGTAAGCAACGATAACAACGAACTTATTCCCACTCGTATTATCACGGGATGGAGGGTTTGTATGGATTATCTTAAACTCAATAAAGCAACAATGAAGGATCATTTCCCTTTTCCATTAATCAATCAAATGTTGGATAGACTAGCAGGGACAGCCTTCTACTACTTTCTAGATGGATACTGAGGGTACAATCAAATTGCCATAGCTCCTGCTGATCAAGAGAAGAGCATATTCACATGTCTGTATGGAACTTTTTCATTTCAAAGAATGCCATATGGATTATGCAATGCCCCTATAACTTTTCAACATTGCATGATGGCTATATTTTCAGACATAGTGGAGAAATTCTTAGAAATCTTTATGGATGATTTCTCGGTGCTTGGCGATACATTTGAAGACTATTTACAAAATCTGGAGTTAGTTCTTTGTCAATGCCATGAAACCATTTTGTGCTGAATTGGGAAAAAGGCCACTTCATGGTCTGTGAGGGCATTGTTCTGGGACATAAGATTTCATAGCAATGAATTGTTATTAATAACGTAAAGAGAAATTTCCACCACCTACTTTAGTAAAAGGTATTCGAAGCTTCCTCAGTTATGAAATATTATATCATTGATTTATCAAAGATTTTTCCAAAATATCAAAACCTCTTTGTACATTATTAGAACAAAACAGATCTTTTAATTTTGATGGGCCATGCTTGTAAGCATTTGAGGAACTGACGAAGTGATTGATCACAGCACCAATAGCCACTGCACAAGACTAGACCCTACCATTTGAATTGATATGTAATGCAAGTGAATTTTTTGTAGGAGCAGTCTTGGGAAAAAGAAAAGCCAAGGTATTTCATGCTATCTATTATGCCAGTTGATAGATTCACAGCTAAATTACACCACCATTGAGAAGGAGCTGTTAGCTATAGTATTTGCCTTCGACAAATTTAGAGCTTATCTCGTGGGCTCTAAAGTCACAGTGTATACAAACCACTCTGCTATTAAGTACTTGGTGACCAAGAAAGATGCTAAACCCAGATTAATTCGATGGATTTGCTGCTGTAGGAATTTGATCTAGAGATTAGGGATAAAAAGGGCACAAAAAATCTAGTGGCTGATCATTTATCACGCTTAGAAGTAAGGAATGACGATGGTAATATTCATATGATTAAAGATGAATTCCCTGATGAGTAGCTGTTGGTTGACATAGCATTACCAGGGTATGCTGATATTCTTGATTTTCTCATCAGTGGATTGTTGGCATTCTTATTCAAGCAGTGTGCAAACCAAATCATTCGAAGATGTATTAGAGATGATGAAATTTAGAATGTTCTACACCACAATCATTTAGCACTGTATGGAGGCCACTTTGGGGGTATACGAACTGTTACAAAAGTTCTCTAGTCTAGTTTTAATTTGCCAACAATGTTTAAAGACGCTCACGAATTTTATAAGGCATGTGATCGCTATCAAAGGAGTAGAAATCTATCCAAGAGATATGAAATGCCCTTGCAAAATATTTTAGAACTGGAACTATTCGATGTTTTGGGAATTAATTTTATGGGGCCATTTCCACCCTCTAGGGGAAATATCTATATATTAGTCATTGTTGATTACGTCTCCAAGTGGGTTAAATCCATTACTCTACCCACAAATGATACCAAATCAGTACTGAAATTTCTTCATAAAAATATTTTTATGCGGTTTGGTATCCCACATGCACTAATCAGTGATGAGGGTTCACACTTCGATTGCAAGTTAGTTGCTAATGCCCTTAATAGATATGCAATGCGACATAAAATTTCCACGGCGTATCATCCTCAAACGAATGGACAGGCCCAAATCTCTAATAGAGAGATTAAACAAATTCTAGAGAAGGTACTCAATCCAAACTAAAAAGATTGGCCAACAAGACTGGATGAAGCTTTGTGGGCATATCATACAGCTTTCAAGACACCATTCGGTATGTCACCTTTCTAGCTTGTTTATGGTAAATCATGCCACTTGCCTGTTGAATTGGAACAAAAGGCATTCTGCGCAATCAAGAAACTGAATATGGATTGGCAATCTGCTAGAAATAATCACTTACTAGAGCTGAATTAGATGCACGAATATCAAACTCAAGCCTATGAAAATGCCAAACTATATAAAGAAAAGACCAAATGATGGCATGACAACAAAATTTTGCCATGGCAATTTGTTCCAGGACAACAAGTCTTGCTTTCAATTCTAGGCTTAAATTATTTCCTAGAAAATTAAATTATCGTGGTTGGGTCCATTTGAAGTTGTTCAGGTACATCCTCATGGAGCAGTTGACGTCAAAGACGAAAAAATTAGGTCTACTTTCAAAGTCAATGGCCAGCAGTTAAAGCATTACTTTGGAGCTCCTACACTTCATGATAAAACTTCCAGCATTTTTTCCAACTAATTAATATTTCTCTCCTACACTATTTATTTTTCATCTCTTTGTTTCAATTGATTCAATAAATTTAATTAAGTTTTCTTTTCTTTCTGTTGCAGGTACATTACGGCCTAGGTTTGTAAGCCTTACCCTCCTCATTCTCTTAGCCACTTTTTAGTTTAAAAAATTTACTTAGTATTTCAATTTTTCCCACTTAAATATTTACTGTTACTTATGTCAAACCATGATTAAGGCCCAATCTTATCGTCCACGTCATAGATTCTTTCTCTTCAAGTTTTTAACCTAGCCGATTCAGTTTCCTCTTCACCATTACCTTTACTTTATTTTTCTATTATTTTGCTCTTTGTTTTCATCCCAAACTTTTATAGGTCTCAACTTTTTCACTCTTACAGTTATCATTTTCTATGCAATGGCTCATCAAGTACCATCTACTTCTATTGTTGCCCAGCTGCGTACATTCTTCAATAAGACAACGGAGACCAAATACCACCAAAACATCTTCAAAAGCCCATTGTGCATAGAAAAAAGATTCTTTTTTCAAGATACCCTTTTTATGGGCTATACTGAAGCCATTTCCTTAGTCGTGGAGCAACATGGATGGCAGATTTTCTATCTCCATCTTAACGATGTTTTCCCTCAAGTAGTGAAGGAGTTCTACGCTCACCTTAGCTCCCCTGAAAATGCATTTATATATGTGCGGGGGTGCTTCAATACTGTTTGATGACGACTCAATAAATGCACAATACTGGTCGCCTGATAGTCCTGATGAACACACTGATTTTTTCAAGACAATGACAGCAGAAAAATTAAATCACATGCTTACTGATGTCTATGTTGAGGGCATTGATCGGCTGTTTAATGTCACAATAATAATGTGTAAGTGTACACTGTCGGTGCAAGTATAGTAGACAGATTTGAGTCTGTCAGATATCAATCCCATGAGGATAGCTGTCTTTTGTTTATTAATGTCAATGCAATAAATAGATGGAAACAGATAAATTATGAGATGTCGAAGCAATAATTTGACAACAAAAAGATAAAATATGATAATGATAAACTGGGATCCCCAACGTGAATATCCAACAGAATGCTAAGTGCTCACAAGGTATAAAACGGTAGGTGCTTATCGATGCATTAAATTGCAATGAATATCTTACCAAGCTTAACTTCTATATTTAATCTAAGACTTAAACATGCACATTAACCCTACCTTCCGATGCTGGCAATGGAACACTATTAAGAACAAGTGGATTAAATTCCTCTAATCCTTAAGCAACTTCTGTTGTCATGCTTGTTAGCTTGAACTATCACTGCACCTTCCAATGTCAGTGACTGCAATAACTCTTCTGTGTTAAAAACAGTCAAACCCAAAGGTTAAACAATAGAAGCAAGATTGAATAAAATAACATTTAACCCAAATCATGTGTACTTCCGTACTAACATGAAATAGAAAATAATCACCAGCGTTTAGAAAAGAAAAAGAAAAGAAACAAGTAGAGAATATTATTCCTAGACAACTCGACTTGAATCTCTCTATTCCCTATTATGTTGTACTCAGAGCTCCTCGTCAGAAGCTGGTCTGCATCCCTTTCACTTCGGCTCACCTGAAGGAGACTTAAGCCGCCATAGTTGAAAGCTTCAATTATAGGTTGAAGAAGATGATAATCCAAAAGCTCCCTTTTTTATTTTTATGTGAATATTCCTATTTTTTCCCAAATAGCCTAAGTGTCCTTTCATCAGAATCATGATGCCTCTGTACGTACAAGTTAGTTGTACCAAACTAGACAGCTCATGCACTTTTGTTCCTATCCGAACAGCTGTTAGGTACGACAACAATGCTGGGCACAATCTGAAAATAATCATGCAGCGACATCAGTACCAAAACATGATAAAATAAGGATAACTAAGTTAAGATCCACTAAGTTATAAAATGTAAATTACTAAATTGAAAATGCTGAAATATGTGCTAAAGATAACTAAATGTGGACAAATTAACTAATAATTAGGGAGAAAACATATGTTCTTTCTAGTACTATCAGGCACAAAATGGACGGTCTCAAGGAATAATTGTTACACCATTGACAGGGAAACTTTGAAGCCCCACTGTAGGGTTTGGCATCATTTCCTCAAAAATCGTCTCATTCCATCCACCTACAATTCCACAATCTCAATAGACCATCTACTGCTACTCCTTTCGATTATGGTGGGATGAAGGATAAATGTTGGGAACATTATCTTTCGAGAGGTTCACCACTGTGCTCAGAAAAATGCCAGTACATTGAACTTTTTGTCATTTATAACTGCACTCTGTCAGAAGGTCAAAGTTTCTCTTCAAGTCAATGAAGACCGAACCCCTAACAAAGGTGCAATCACTAAGCACATTGCTCTGAAGTTTTCTAGCGAGGAACTGCCACGGCATTTGGATCTTTCCGAGACATCTTATCCACCTAGGCCCAATGATGCTGCTTCATCAACCTCTATGAATGCATTTGAGTAGAAGGTGGTCGAGACTCTACAGGTCTTGTAGCAACAATTTTAGAAATTGGAAATGCAACAACAAATGATGGCCATTGATATTGGCAAGGCTCAAGATGATGGCCTGTGACATGGGCGTTCACACAGCCTGTTCACACGGACGTATGACTCTTTAATGTTTGAAAATTTTCTAAGTTACCTAAAGTTTGCAAATGTTATCGGTTTAGCTCGAACCTCTTCCAAGCACGTTTTAAGGTCTCATAGGGCCTTATAAGGGACAATGTGAATGTGTTGAATAGATTTTGATTATGGATGCTTAAATGTATGTGTATTATCCAGTAATACCTCGTAACCCTATTCCGGCGACAGATATGGGTTAGGGGTGTTACATTGGCAGATTATACCATAGCAAAAATCTCTGGCACAAGTCATTCCATGATGCCACTGTTCTCGACAGTAAAGCATTAATCCATGCTCGTGTACGATCTCTCAAAGAGAATCTGAAAAATTTAAGCTGTAAGGCATCTTCAGGAATACCCTGTTGTCTAAATGAGTCACAGACTTCTAGAAAAAGTCTTAAATGTAGTCTTGGATCTTCAGTAGGCAATCCCCCAAACTGCCCTACTGTTTGCAACATCTGAAACATTACCGGTTTCAGCTCAAATTGTTGAGCTTGTATGTGTGGTCTTATTATCCTTGGATTCAAATCATCCAAAAGTGGAACAACATGTTCCCGAATTGGACTGTCTTGGTCATCTATCACAAGATGAATACAAAGATCAACATCCCAACCATTTGGATTCAATGCATCATTTAGACTAAGATCATTCCTTTCCCTAGCCATATTACGTAATTCCCTTCTTTTCCTTTACAAAGTTCTTTCAATCACTGGGTTAAAACGATACTATTTGTTAACAGGAATGCTTTTACTCATGCACTGATGGCAACCATGCAGTAATTAAATACAACAAAGTTAGCTAAAACTAAGAAAACAAAAGAAAATAACAAAACCAAATTTTACCATTTGTCAATCCTCAGGGATTAGAATGGTATAATTTGGTCAAGTTATTAGAGTTAGGCTAGATTAACACTGAAGCCAAATAATAGTGAGAATGTACTGGCAAAATGAGAGAATGATGATGTATAAAATGTGAAACACAAGACAAGTAAACAAAACAAGAATGTCACGACCAAATAACTATAGCAAAGAAGATTAAGTAATTGTAATGTTGATTAGGATAGCTGGGATTACTGATGCATCTACCTTCTCTAACTATTAATGCCACAGGAAAGTCTTGAACATTCTACTACTCGATAGGTTTCTACAGTAGTCTGCTTCTCTTGAGGGCAAACCTTAGGCTAGCTTCCCTTATATACTATATTTTTATAGACTTAAGTTCGACTACCACTTATATTGTCTGTGCTTTTTCGAATGAGGCAAGGCTCTATGTCTAGAGGTTGCTACAAATAAATAATTTTTCATTCACTCATATTATCCAATGTCTATCCAAATAACCTAACCCTATCGGTATTAAGTTATCTTAATAACTTGCTACATATTTGTCAATACACAGCCTATAATAAACATGAAATACCATTGAATAAAATAGTAGAATAATTCCAACTTAAATTGTGAACATTAATAGAAATTAAAGGGTTCAACCAAGTAATCCCAAGGCTAAAAGATTTAGCTCATAGCTGGATAAATCGAGTTCAAGTTTAATGTAGTAATCAACATTATCTTTTACAATTAAGTTCTAAAGGAAATGCGATAAGAATCAAAGAAGAAATTTCGAGATGTTAGCTTTTGCCTATTTAGCTCTCAACACCGGCAACATAATGTTTTGCAACTGCCAAAGATGATGTAGTCGTCTTCCCCTTCTTCAGCCGCCTTCCTTCCTAGTCCGTCCCTCCTTTCCTGTCAAAAGTTGCTCCTCTTTTTCTTTTATTCGAAAAAACTCCCTTTTTTAGGGTTCCCCTTTTGGCTTTTATAGGTTTGACCTTTTAGGGTAAGTTTATCAGCCCAAAATCATTTCTCTCTTTTTCAAGTGGATTTTTTTGGTACAAGTACAGCTGGGACTAAGGATGGTATGCATTAAGTGCTAACTAGGCATCTTCCAGGTATTGCCATAGCATTTGTGTTGGTAAACTACCCAAAATTTGTCACTTCAAACCTTCAACCCTCTACTTCTTTTCCTACACGTTGCACCTGCCAATCAACCACCAAACAAGTCCTTCTAATGGGTAATTGAAAGCAACATGTAATAGCACCTAAGCACAATCCAAGCTCTTTAATGCAATGCTTTAAAAATAATAATGCAATATCCTAAAATACAGGCAATTAACTAAGTCTAAAGGCATGAAATATAACTTTTTTCAAGAGTTATCATTCAGGTAGAGTGTTAAGAAAGTAAGAAACACTATAAAAATAAGAAAGAAACGAAACCCTAGACTATGGAAAAGAAAACAAAACCCTACAAGATGAACAATGACTGCCTCTATGGTTGGTTTTTCTCTCCCTCTATAGTGATATCGCGATACCTAGAACCTAGTATCGCGATAACAACTCCAATCTTGAAATGGGGGTCCTTGAGATTCTTGGGTATCGCAATACCCTATGGCCCGCTACCATGATACCACTATTGGTGGCTTAAGCTTCCTTATTTCAATACGATCAAGGCTATCAGGACTTTAAGGCTTCGATATTATGATACCCTCTTCGATGATGTTCTTGCTCTATTTAGGCCACCATGGGATCTCTACATCATCCACTAGCCTCGTTAGATGCCCTAGATGCCAATTGGTCATATTGGGTCTCACAATAGCGTAAAATACACACAAATCACTTTTTTTGGAAAGAACTAAAACTACGTAAAAGCATGAAGGAGACATATCAATTGCTCGAAAACAAGCTCTTTAAGTGTACTAGGGAGCTTAATTTGACATCAAATTACAACAAATAAACAATTATGGTCAAATTTACAGTAATTAATCTTTTACACTTGTAATCTAATGCCAAATACATTCAATTCATGATAAATAATCAAATTCAAGTCTTAATTGAGCTTATAAAAGCTTTTATATTAACCCAAGCACAAAATAGGGCCAAATTATAAGGTTTTAAAAGTTCAGGGATGATGTCATAACGTCATCAATTCCATCTTGAGAGATCGCCAAAACAATATGTCACACCACGACATCGCGACGTCACTTATTATCCGCCAATGTTGTGACAAGAAAATATGCTTATCGGGACATGACCCTATATTTGGGTCATTTGGTACCTATTTCATGTTTCCAAACAAACAAACAAACCAGCTTTTACACCAAATACCAAACTCAATTGAATCAAAACATACCAAAACACATAACATTTCATGTCAAACCAAGTCATTTAACTATTTACATTCAACCATTTTAACATAGGTTCAATATATTACTAATTATTCAATTCCATATATTCCATCAAATACTAGTCCAAATAAAATCATTCAATTATCAATCTTTACCTAAGTCAAGTCATATTGAATCAGGTCATTTCATTTCCATTTAAAGCACTTAAGCATATATGCACATCTATTCATTTAACTTAACATTTCTTCAAAACTCAACTTTTAGCATATCTAATGACATATTCAAGTTTAAAATCATCAACTAAACCACATCAAACCTTAGCTAATTCATACACCATTCAGTACATACCAACTTTTCAACAACTCAATATTTTCCAAAAATATCCAACATACCAAATGATTAAGATAGTGACCACTTTCTTAACATTTAATCCCTATATACATGCCACGACCCCAAAACCTAAAGTGAACCAAAAGCTACCAATTCGATGATAGGATAGTAGAGCTTCGAACGATTTGATTTAACGTATTGACCGGCTCTAAATGTGCAAACGTTTAGAGTTAAAATCGTGCAAATAAATATATATATATATATATATATATATATATTAAGTGTGGTATCTACAAGCGAACATATCAAACTGTAATATAGTTTTGTGTTACAATAGAACACCGATAAGTATTCTGAGGATCATACCCAAGGGATTGCAGATTAGAGAAATTTATTATTAAATTAATTATCGAAAATAATTACTAATCCAATTAATTTACAAATTAGTAATGTAAATCTAAAATTAAAATATGAGTTAAACTAATTAAATTAAAATAACCTAATTAAATTAAGGAGTCTAAAATAACTTAATGGAATTTCCTATTCCTAGTGTCAACGAAATGAGTTCCCGGCCTATTTTTGATTAAATCACTAATTATCAATTAAGTCGCTAATTACCCTCGATTGAGTTATTTATCACCCTTAGCTAAGAATATCCTCTTGGTCTCATCTTCACTGAGGATTACCACCTAAGTCACCCTTTTGGTCTCTTCCTAGACATACGGATACCTTCTCAACCTCTAACCGCCTCCAAACATACTATTGTCTAGAGTGTGAATACTACAATAAAATATAGAAATAAGAGGCGGTATTCACAAGTATACGGGTCAAGTTGTAATATAGTTTTACGAAGTAGGTGAGTACTTTGAGAAGGAGGTGAGTGCCAGATCAATTCTAACCTAAACACTAAAAGATCTAATTATTACTTTAAATTAGTTATAGTACGAAAACATAAAATATAGGATTTTTAGGGTTTTTATAATAATAAAAAAATATCATAAAAGAAATAAACTTCAAGAGATAGAAAAGGAGAATGAATCAAATCTTGATTATGGGTCATTAGCTCACTTTGGTAATCCCCATCAATTGTCATTTCGGGTTCGTTGTTAATCAACTAGCCGCTACCCTAGTAGGATCTTCTGATCTTCCACTAACATAACAAGTCAGCAAGGACTACTTATCTTCCGACCTCACAGTCCAGACTAGCTTGGGGTAAAGGTGTTCACAGATGGGCCATACTAATTTTGGGTTAATTCTCACCTTGATGACTTCCCGGGTTTGTCAGGCCTAGGGTTTGTGTCACGTTCTTCCTTTCTCAAACAGCTGATCCATTGAGTAACCCTACAAAATAATCAATAAATCATACCTTCACTCGCTAATCCCCCATAGAGGGATTAGTTCCTCATGGTTTTCATAGATAATAGAGAATCAATATAAAAAAACCCATCGACTGCAACAGGAGAGGCATCTACGTACATGCCTTTCATAGAGACTTTATTGTTTCGTGCTTTCAAAAAATTCACATAGAATTTCTAGACAATCGATATAACGGTTGGTTTCTAAGGATGCTGGAAAAATATGTTCCACTGTAAGCGATCAATCCTTGTAATTATAGGATCGTGAAAATTTTGCATGGCAAAATCGAAGCCACGTTCAGGAATCAGTGCTTTATCCACAAAATTGCCAGCTCGGTTAACGGCGTAGGTGGAGACAAATCATCTCCTCGGTTCATGGGAGCATCGCATTCCTCAATTCACCGAGACGTAGGTTATTTGTGAGGAGGCATGCTTAACAATATTCCAATTTAAATAGCTAATAAACCCAATAATATTGATGTAAATAAATTTCCCAGTTCGCTAATCTATTTACTAAAACAAAAAATCAATGCAAATATAAATTTAAATTTAGAGAAGATCATTATATCACCGGGTATTTGTTGCTATTGCCGCATCGGCATTACTGTGATTCCACGTCAACCGCCATGGGTATCTTTGCTGAAGAGGGTTGAAGCACTAAATAAGGGGCTGTTTTGATCCGAGAATGGCAAGCAAATAGATAAGAATGGAAGACTAAAGACTAATAACAAAAGAAAAATTAAAGAAACATGGGTTTTGAAGCGATGGTAGTGAAGAATGGTAAAGATGATGAAGAAAAATATGTTTGGGGTGGCAATTTTACGACTCATCGTGATGAAACCCTTATATAATTTATTTTATTAATCAATCTGTTCGAAAAAATTACAAGTTTACAAATGAATGCTACACTTAGGGCACCAGATCCAACATCACCTACCTAAATATTCACCTAAAGTCGTTAATTCTAAGTTTTGAACTTTATTCAATTTAGTCTAATTTTTACAATTTAGTCTCTATACCAAAAACTAGTCAAGCGACATTTCCATCAACCAACCACCATAAATTTAGTTACCACTCAGTATCATCTCGCAAATAATAGTCAAACACATGCTCAAATATTTCATTAAAATAAAGACAAAAGAAAGGTTAGAGGAAGCTTAGGAATTTCTTGATGGATGTTTTGAAGAAGATGATGGCAATAATAATGAAGGTGGAAACACAACTAAAGTTAAGATTTTTATGCTTTGGAAAGTAAACACAATTAAAGTTAAGAAGTCTTGTACCCTCAAGGCAAAGGGATTCGACTTTGTGACATCCATAGCATTAATGTCACAACACCTACGTTGAATGTTGTTTCCTCAAGCTTGGGCTATTGTCGTCTCCCTACACTAACTCAAACACATCGTTAGGTTCCCCGTGACACCATTTTGCCAATTTTGGTCTCAAAAGGGGTAAAACTAAAAAAGATTATTATTAATGATAAAGATTAAAATTTAACAAAAGTATGTAAATGACTCATAAATTGCTTAAGAATAAGCTCCTTGAGTGTTGAGGAGAGCCTAATTTGACATATCAAATTACGACATGGCATTTTGCAAAGTTATAAAGCAGACACCCCAGAGGAGACTTCTCACTAAGTTTAATAGAACAACCACTTATAGCCTCATAAGGCACCTAGCTTTATTTTGCAAAGTTACAAAGCAAACACCTCAAGAGAAGATTACTTGCTAATTTAATAGAAGAACTGATTTTAGTCTCTTAAGGCACTTAAATAAATTCAACAAAGTTATAAAGTAGACACCCGAGAGGAAATTGCTCGCTAAGTTTAATATAACTATTTCTAGACTCTCTTAATGCACTTAACTTAATTTTGTAAGGCTACAAAGCAGACACCCCAAAGTGGATATTGCTTGATTAGTATATTCATACCCTCTCAATAGTATCGAATATGTGTAATTTGATAATTGACACTCATCGCCAACACTTCACCTATTTAATAAAAATATGCCAATATTTATATTTTAATTTTAATTTGAGCAAGCAATATATCTCGACCAATGCCTCTCTCATATGTAAGCAGTCTTATAACTGGTCGTCGGTACAAAATTAGTAACCCCTTTATTAGTATGAGAAATTGAAACCGTTCATAAAAAAAGTGCCTAACATACAACATTGAGACTTTGCTCATACTTTTGTCTTGGATAAATGTTACTTTATAATCTCTACCTCAAGTGGAAGGCAAATGTTATGAATATAAAATATTATATATATAAAATATATCAGGGGACCCACAGGTCTTATCCCTCGTAATCCTATGACAATCTAAATATATTAGGCTATCATTACCATGGCCTTAAGATAAAAAGGAGACAATGAAACAACAAAAGGTCTTCTTCTCCAACCTTATCTATTTTTCATCTTTCTCCATAACTTACTCCTTTTATGATTTACCGCTAGAACAATCAGTTTGTCGCCTCATCTTAAATAGAGTGAATCGACTAATAACATCACAACCTCCGTCTTATCTAATCTTTGCATTAAGAAAATTCAAGTTCATTTTTCAGATTTAGATTTTGGCCGAAGTAGCACGATACTTAGATAACTATAATTATTTTTTTGGTAATATTAGATAGCGGTAATTTGAACCACTCTCTAACCTACTTTCACCAACTTTATGTATTAGGTTTTCGATCAGCGTAAACGACATAGTTTTATTTCCCTTTTTTTTTTCTTTTTTAATTTGATCATTTTTTATTTCCTTTTTGGGTGACAGCGTGCAAGATATATTTTTCCGTCTTAACTCTTAACGGAGCACAAAGATTATTTATTTTCCTCCTCAAAATTTCCTCCTCGAATTTTCCTCTAAACCAAACAGGACCAGAAGGAAAGTTTTAGAGATTTTCAAATTCAATAGAAAACAATTTTTTTGTTGAAAAAAAAGAAAAAACACAGATGAATTTGAAAGAACCATTATGGAGCAAGAGAACAGAGTCAAACGAACCTCCATCTCCATCATCGTCATCGCCAAGAGACCCAGAAACAGAGGCTGCCGCGGCTGCTGCAACGAATGCGGTTGAAGAACTTGTAAACTCTCTCAACAAGCAACGAATTTACAGAGAAGTCACCCTCGCTCTCCGCACTGGCTTGCGCGACGTCCGCGCCGAGTTCTCTTTCCTCCGAGTCCGTGGCCTTCGTTTCCTCCTTAAATCCCTCCGATCCATAGCGCAGTCTGACTCCTCCATCACTCTCTTTTCCCAAACCCAGTCCATCCCTGACCTTCAAGGTTCATGATCTTTAAATCTTTTATTTTCTCTAAAGAATCTATCGGTTTTTATTTTCTTATTTTTTTATGTGTGAATTATGAGTCTCTTGATGGCAGTGGTTCCGCTGTTGTTTGAGCATTCATTTAAAGAAACAGAGGATGAAAGGGTGGGAAGCTTGGATCACATATTCAGCGTGGAGCCAATGAAGGTTAAAAGTCCTTCCACGGATTCAGAAGTTGCTCTTGCGCTTAGAGTCTTGGAAGGTTGCTGTCTACTTCACCCTGAAAGTACTCGTTTGGCCCATCAACATAAAGCCATCCCGGTAATTAGATTGCTTTCGTGAATGACTGACAAATCTCTGGTTGATGGGAAATGTGAACTAGGATTGAAAAGTGAACATTGGATACCATTGTAGAATGTAGTTTTGAGCATGTCAAATTATCTTAAAATAAAACCATAGGGGGCGTTTGGTTCAAGGAATGGAAGCTTACCTTTAGTAAGGGAATTATCCAAATGTAAGATTACTTAGCACTAATCGGATATATTACATTCACCTGTCCTTGTTATAGAATTTGCTTCTTTTTTTTAACATTTATCTGGAAAGAAGTTGAAACGATTTTATCCATCATTAGCATGCAAATTAAACTTATATATGCTCCACGAATGTATTGAGATTACCCTGGAATCATACTTTACTCAAGGAAGAGGTAGTATTGAGATTACCCCTATATTACTGAATTTTAGCTCTGTTCAGAATGTAAGATTACCTGCTCGATAGTCTTTGGAGTCCAAACTAAGGGAATGTAATTCCGGCATTTTATATTGTCATCAGGAATGTAGGATTTTGTGAACCAAACACCCCTTCAGTGTGTTGTTTCACAGCTGCAATTTGCCTACATTTAACCACTTTATTTTTTGGAATAGGTTTCAACCGGCAGCATTTCCTCATCCGTTGCCAACAATAATATGCTTATGGATACAAATTTCTTCTAAACATTTATTAAATAACTAGTTCAATTCATTATAATTGTCTTCAATAAATTTGTTATAGTCTATAATAGGCAGTGAATATTTTGGCTGATTAGTTTTATATAAATATATATGTATATATTTGGAATTTTGTGGTGGTTAAAATTTACAGTTAATACATGCATTCAATCTTTTTGCAAATAGAAATATATGCTAAGTTTTAATTTTAGCTTTTACTTGAGCATAGACTAATCTACTGAATTTAAATTTGTGTCCCTCAATAAACAATACAAGCTTTTTGAAACAAAATAAACTTAAAGGTTGTTACTATTGACTCAAGGAAAGAAAAACATATAATTAGAATCTTCTATGCTTAATAAAACTCTTCAAATGTAAGATAAATGTAGTGGATTATTGTTATTGGATTTTTTTATGTGGAAGAGGTAGAAGTTGACCTCAACTCTTTTTGAGTAGGGGGAAGCATACGCCTAAATGAACCAACTGTTTAGTCGTGTGAATTATTAATTATTAAGTACCATGATATATCTTTTTATTGTACTCAGAATTTGGTAATATCACTTCACAGTGCTCATATGAGTGGACAAAAATGTTTTAAGAATGGTGCAAAGTATTTGGTCTTTAGTTATATAGTATAATGTGTAGTATAATCCTTGACTGCTTGATATGATACAGGTTTTGATGAATGTTTTGTCAACTCGAGGAGTTCTTGAACAAGGTGCATGCCTGGATGCTTTAATCTCGATACTGTTGGATTCGTCAGCCAATCAAATGGTATTTTATCCTTTTTTGGCTGTGGAATGTGTTATATATCTAAACTTACTAATGCTTTTGTTTCAACTTATAGTCTGTTGGTTTATTTCAATTTTCTTTTTGGCTGCCAACTTTTATTAACAGCTCTCAGTATTCTAATGCTAATGCTACTGTCTCATGAACCTATATTCCTGCATCATCATGGTTGCATAACCTTGATATCTGTTTCAGCTTGGACAATTATTCTTTAAATTTGTTTGTGCCATTTGTAAATCCTCTTTTCCGTCTTAATCCTTAAAGAAGTTAAGTTTTCAAGGAGTGTTAGCTCGACCAGTATTAGTAGATAATAGTGACGGCGTTCTTCTGCAGCCTTCTCCTTTTGTTTAGGAGAAGAAAAAATAGCCCAACTTTACTTGGTATCCACTTCGTTTTGTTTCTTTTATGAAGAAGAAATAATCTCAAGTTCTCTCCAGGCCTTATCAGTTTTTAACAAGTGAAAGATTTGGTGACTTCCAGGCATTGAACAAGATTAACACTATAGGCTTATAGGAAGCAAATTGGTCTCCTATCAGCTAGTCAAAATCCTCTTGAAAGGTTGTTCCTTTAAGCAAGAATGATGCACAACAGCTGTTATAATTAGGTACTTAGATTTACACCAGTCTCCTGCCATTTCCATTGTATAGGTCTTCCTAGAAACTTAGTTTCATGGAAACCAAGTTTGTCATAAAACAGAAATATTTTAGCAAGGATTGGATACACTCAGGTAAGTACCGTAAGAATGTATCTTTCGTGAAGTTGAGCTGAGGTTTTATTCTAAACTTTGTAGCCGAAATGAGGCATCCCCTGATTGTTTTTGCTTGGTTTCTGGTTAATGATGTCTTTCATTTGTTCTTTTGTTCGTTGTATTTGCATAATGTTTGTGCTATTGCATCCCAGGATTTTGAAGCATGTAATGGCATTGAGGAAGTTGCAGAGCTCATACGAGACAAGCAAGTGGATGAAAATCTTAGGTACTTGAAAATAGTAGTTAGGATATTTATTTCAAGCCCTTGTTCTCTTTTTCTGATGCTCTTGTTTGTATTTCTTTTATTGTATCCCATGTGATAAACCAGTGGAAATGAATTAGGTTATTCATGTAGATTACATGATCTCCGGATTTTCTTTTTTGTCCTTTAATGCAATACCATGTCTCATTAATTTAGTTTTACTGAAAGGAAAGATTGTTCTGCTGATCAGATTGAAATGTGGAGAGTTCTTGCTTCTACTGATTGGGCATGTAAATGGGAGGGAAAGGTCTCCCATAGCAACCATTCATGAAGAGGTAAGGCGACTTTTAGGTGAAAAATCTGCTTCGTTGATATGGGCCGCTAGTCAGTTCGGCTCAACTCTTGATCCAGAGCAGAGATTGACAGCTCTCCACATCCAAGCCCGTCGGGTTCTAGAATCCCTAGACTTGTACTGAACGTTAATTTCTACTGTTCTTTATATTGCTTGTAGTTTCATGGAATATTATTGTTGATTTAGAAGGATGCAAAGATGTTGCCTTATGGAACCAGCACTCTTCTGGTTGTTTGTGGCTGCTAGTTAAGTTAGGGGAGAATATTGCAGAAATTCAGATCTTATGATTCATTCTATACTTGTACAAAAAGAAAAATGAGACAAAGCAGAAAGTATCATGCATTTACCAAGAAATTGTTTTCATGTTAAGGGTTAGTTTGTCTACACTAGCATACATCATACGTCTTATGAACGAAATTGCCATGCGCATGGCATACATGAATATCGTCTTGTTCCAACTATATTCTGGGATTTTACACATTAAGTCGACTGAGTTTTGCTTTCCTTGTTAGATGCCAGTATAACCACATGTATGTGTATTTGCCAACAGTAGTACATGGTCCCCTGTATTATGTGGCTCCGATCTAATAATTGCCTGCAGTAAATTCTCCGAACGCAACGGTACCATGAATAAGACATCACTGAACCAACTTCCACTGAAACGCTATTGATAAGTTCATAAGCTTCATTAATCATGCATGTATATTACTTTATGGTGATGGGTTAGATGTTATAATCCTGCATCAGATGAAACAATTCTTGGCCCCAACCCAGTCAGGAAGAACACATGAAGTATTAGTGGAAAGAAAACCATTACTAACTTTTGAAACAAACTGATATTTAATCCATGTAATTCTCTTCGTATTTCCATGTTACCAATAGAAAGATAGTGAAAACTATTGTAAAATATAAGACCTTCCAAATAAGCAAAAATTTCTCTCGCTAAAAATAAGTTATGAGTGGTTAAATATTATCAGTTGAACTAATTTATTGTTAACCTATTTACTAAAACATGTGTGTAAAAAAAAAAAAAATCTTACCAAACATTACAATAAATAAATAGAAGTCTTGGTAATTTCTTGATAGGCCAAAAGGGACTTACTATCAACACTAGATTATGGCATTCTCGCTATGCGGGGTAATAGAAAATTACATAAACGATATATTTCTTAAAGATTTATGAAAAAAAATATAGTTTTGGTTGAAATGGTAAAGATAAAAAATATAGTTTTTGTTGAAATGGTAAAGATGAAAATTTACAAATTATAATATATTTCCAACAACCATTTGGTCTAGTGGGAAAAGTATTAATTTGTGAGACGTGATAGCTTGGGTTCAACCCGAAGCAACCACATCCTCTACTCTCAATTAAATAAAAATAGTAAAAGAAAAAAACACCATTTTCTATACTATATATAAAGTGGTTCAACACCAACTCAGCTATGAAATTATTAAAATATTCTTACTTTAAAGTGTTGTTAATATTATTCTAAGGGTATTTTCACCTTTCAATACTTTTATATAATCTTCAAATAAAACAACTGAAAAACATTACTTGGAAATCAAACACAAGGCCAACATTCATATAAAAAACCACCTACCACTCCACAAATAATTATTTTTTAATACATTTTTATAAATATGCTTTTTCCATATAAAATATTTTCGTTCACCCATATCGTGAGTGTGATAAAATCTAGTATTAAAATCTTCAATTTCTTATTGACGAGCATTTAAGTAATTTTCTTGAGTGAGTTGGTGACTTGTATTTAGAACACAGAGGTGTGTTTAAAAATAACATATAATAAACAATGAAGCATATGGTTTTAAACTAAATAATAATTATAATATCAGATGTATTATATTAAAATAAAAAAATAGATTAAATTATGAGTGAAACGAAATTTAAACATGTAAATACATCAAATTAGAAATATTAAATATACTACAATTGTTTATCTTTGTATTGTCATCAATATTTAGTTGGTGTCAAGTTAACTTTTGATACCAACTCAGTCAACAACTTTACCAATAAGAAATTCTATCATATGCATATGCGTGTGCAAATTACGTATTTAAAACATAATGATGTGTTTAAAAATAAAATATAACAAATAATGAAACTTATAGATAGGAACTAATTAATAATAATACATAAAATATGTATGATATTAAAATGAAAGAAAATATATTAAATTGAGAGTAAAACGAAATTTAAACACGTAAATACATCAAATTAATAATACTAAAATGCACTAGAATTGTTTATCATGGTGTTGCAATCAATCTTGACTTTGTGTCAAGCTAGCTTGTGACACCAACAACACAAATTCAATCAAAAACATTATCAATATATACAAATGATGGAGGTAATAAAGTGTGCACAATAAAATTAAAATGAATAAAATATATTAAAATAAAATTTTATTTGAGTGGTAAAGTTAAGGTTTTATTGATGCAATTGACATGAGTTTAAATCTTATCATAAGCAAATTTTTATTGATTTTTAAAAAGAATAAAACAACTAAAGTACCGTCAAATAATATAACTTATTCTAAATACGGAAAGACATTTTCGTAACTTAGTTAGGGGTTTAAATAGAAATAAATATAGATATACAATTGATGGAGGTAATAAAGTGTGCATAATAAAATTAAAATGTATAAAATATAGTAAAATAAAATTTTGGTTGAGTGGTAAAGTTAAAATTTTATTGATGCAAATGGTATGGGTTCAAGTCTTTCAATAGGAAAAGTTTTTATTTTTTATTTTTTAAAAAGAATAAAAAGCTAAAGTATCATTTAATAACATAACTTACTCTAAATATGGAAGAATACTTTCGTAATTTCCCTAACTGAATTGGTGTCACGAGTCAACTAGGCACTAACTCGGTTAGGAAAATTACTAAGATGTTCATTCATATTTAAAATAAATTATATTATTCAATGATACTTTTAGTATTTTTATTTAAGAAAAAGAATAAAAAATATGCATATGGTAGGATTTGAAACCATGCCAATTGCATTAGTAAAACATTAAATTTACCACTTAATCAAAAACTTGTTTTATTTCTGTTTATACATTTTAATTTTATTATGCATACTTTATTATCTCCATTAATTGTATATATTAATAATGTGTTGATATTAATAATTTTATTTTTTGAGTTGGTGTCACAAATTAACTCGACACCAGTGATGATAACACCATGAAAAATAATTGTATTCATTTAGTATTTTTAATTTATTTTTATATTAATATAATATATATTGTGCTCTTATTAATTAATTCCAAACCATGCTGTTAGAATTGAGTGACCCGAATCCTTATTAAAATGAAATACAGTGGTAAAATAAAATAAAAGTAAAATCCATATAGAACTACACTTTTATTTTATTTTATTTTAGAATAAGGTTTTTAAACCATATTACACTTCATCTATTTAATATTGATTAGAATAAGGTGTTTTAGTCTTACTACACTTCTTCTATTAGAAGATAGTTTTACAAGCCTATAAATAGACATAGTTACTCATCTTGTAATTATTCGAATTCAACTTAGTGAATTATCTTCTCCTTTTCCCGTGATTTTTCCCAAAAGGGTTTCCATGTAAAATCCGTGTATTCTTTTTTTTTTCTCTTTTCTTTGTGATACATTATCATTATCGATGTTCTATTTTTTAACAAATTGGTATCCGAGCTTCCGAGTTGTTCATCTCAATCACGGTAATGGCCTCTTTGAAGTATGAAACTCTGTTGTTGGATCGCAACACCAAATTCGCGTTGTGGTAGGTAAAGATGTAGACAGTTCTTGCACAGATGGACTTAGATGATGCCCTACTAGGGATAGATAAGATGCCTTCGACATTGATAGAGGAAGAGAATAGGCGTAAAGATCGAAAGGTGTTAACACAATTACATTTGCATTTGTCTAATGAAATTTTACAGGTGTGATGAAGGAGAAGACCGCCACTGCATTATGGAAGAGGCTAGAACAAATATGTAGGTCAAAAACTCTAACCAACAAACTGCATATGAAGCAACATCTTTATGCTCATCGTTTGGAGGAACGTAAGTCTGTGCATGAACAGTTAACAGTGTTTAAAGAAATTCTCTAAAAATTGGAGGCAATGGAGGTTCAGTATGATAAGGAAGATCTAGGGTTGATTCTACTTTATTCATTGCCCTCGTCTTATTCAACCTTTAGAAACACAGTTTTATATAGCCGCGAGTCTCTCACAATTGATAATGTTTATGATTCTTTGACCTCGTATGATAAGATGAAACATCTTGTGGTTAAACCAGACTTTCAGGGAGAGGTTCTTATTTTTCGTGAGAGAAAATATCAAAATGTTGATGATGATCGTGGAAGGACACAGGAACAAAATCCTCGCGGTAAATTTAAAGGAAGATCGAAGTCTTCAAACAGAGGTAAACTTGTAACTTCTGTAAGAAGAAGGGGCATATTAAATCTGAATGTTTTAAGCTATAGAACAAGATCAAAAGGGAGACTACGAATCAAAAGAACAAACAACCAGAAATTTTTCGGTGAAGCTAATGTTTTAGAAGACTACAGCGACAGTGAACTTCTAGTCGCTTCTGTCAACAATTCTAAAGTGAGTAAGGAGTGGATCCTTGATTCAGGTTGCACTTCCACATGAGTCCCAATCGGGATTGGTTTACAACTTATGAAACAGTGTCTGAAGGTGTTGTTTTGATGGTAAATAATGCTTCGTGTAAAGTCGCAAGTGTTGGAATAATTAAAGTTAAGATGTTTGATGGAGCTGTCAGAACACATAGTGACGTGCGACATGTTCCAAAATGAAGAGAAATTTGATTTTGTTGAGTATTCTTGATTCAAAAGGGTACAAATAAACATCTAAAAGTGGGGTTTTGAAGATTTCCAAAGGTTCCATCGTTATGATGAAAGGGTAGAGAAAGACTGCCAAGTTATATGTTTTGTAGGGTTTATTGTTATTGGTGATGTAGTTGTCGCTTCCTCTTCCTTGTCAGATGATGATATTACTAGACTTTCACATATGTTCCTAGGGTATACGAGTGAGAATGGCATGACAAAATTGAGCAAAAGAGGACTTTTTGATGGGCAAGGAATTTGCAAACTGAAGTTTTGTGAGCATTGTGCTTTTGGAAATCAAAAGAGAGTTCGATTCACCAGAAGAATGCATAACACGAAGGGAACATTGGAGTATATTCATTCTAATTTGCAGGGGTCATCCAGAGTGCCTTCAAGAGGTGGAGCTAATTATATGCTAACTTTTATTGATGATTTTTCCAGAAAAGTTTGGGCGTTCTTCTTGAAGCAAAAAAGCGATGTGTTTTCCATATTCAAGTCTTGGAAAACTATGATTGAAAAATAGACGAGAAAAAAAATAAAACACCTCCATATAGACAATGACTTAGAGTTTTGTTCTGATGAGTTTAATGAACTGTGCAACTCAGAAGGGATCGTGAGGCACTTGACAGTTTGTCTTACTCCACAGCAAAACGGTGTTGCAGAACGAATGAACAGAATGATCATGGAGAAGGTTATATGTATGTTGTCAAATACCAACTTACCAAAGTCGTTTTGGGCCGAAGTAACCTCTACTGTATATTTTTTATCAACCGATCTCTATCCGTTGCCATTGAAGAAAAGACTCCATAAGAGGTATGGTCTAGTAATCCTGTTGATTATTCTGATTTAAATATTTTTGGGTGTCCTACATATGCTTATGTTAATAATGGAAAACTAGAACTGAGATCCATTAAATGTGTTTTTCTTGGTTATAAAGTTGGTGTAAAAGTGTATAAGTTATGGTGTCCTAAAAATAAAAAAGTTGTGATTAGCAAAGACATTATTTTTGATGAAACTACTATGCTACCTAACTTATCTCTTAAAGACTCTTCCAATAAAGAACATCGAGCATAGGTGGAGCATCAGATTAATCTAGAATCTACAACAGAGTTGACTTTTCAAGCCAGTACAGAAACTCAGAATAGAGTTATTTTTCACCACAATACTCTATCACCAAAAACAGAACTAGAAGAGAGATTAAACCTCCAAAGAAGTATCCCGAGGCTGATCTAGTTGCTTATGCTTTAAATGTGGCTGAAGATATAAATGAAAACCAAGAGCCATCTAATTATTCTAGGGCGATTAGTTGTGAAGACTCAGAAAAGTGGATTTTTTTATGTAAGAGGAGATGGAATCACTCCACAAAAATAGAACATGGGATCTTGTAAAAATTCTAAAGACAAAAAGATTGTTCGTTGTAAATGGGTGTTTAAAAAGAAAGAAGGGACTCTAGGAGTTGAAGAACCTGGATATAAAGTAAGGCTTGTTGCAAAGGGTTATAATCAAATTCCAAAAGTGAACTTCACAGATGTGTTCTCCCCAATTGTGAAGCATAACTCGATTCAAGTTTTGATCGGTATTGTGGCCATGCATGATTTGAAGCTTGAGCAGTTAAATGTAAAAACTACATTTTTGCATGGAGAACTTGATGAGGATATTTACATATAACAGCCAGAGGGCTTTACAGTCTCAGAAAAAAAGGACTATGTTTGCTTGCTGAAAAAGTCCCTTTACGATTTGAAACAGTCACCAAGACAATGGTACAAGAGGTTTAATTCCTTTATGACTTCTCATGATTTTAAAAGAAATAGCTTTGACAGTTGTGTTTACTTTAAGAAAAGCAGTGATGGTTCTTTTGTGTATCTATTCCTTTATGTTGTTGACATGTTGATAGGAACCAGCAAAGAAGATACTTTAAGAAAAGAGAGATAAGAAAGGTCAAATCCCAACTAAGTGAAGAATTTGAGATGAAAGATTTGGAACCAGCAAAGAAGATACTTGGTATAGAGATTCTCAGATATAGAAAAGCAAGTAAATTGTACCTAAGTCAGAAGCGTACATTGAGAAAGTTCTTTGCAAGTTCAATATGCAGAGTGCTAAACCTATTAGTACTCCTTTAGTAGCCCATTTTAGACTTTCTTCGACTTTGTCTCCACAATCAAATGATGAGATTGAGTACATATCACATGCTCCATATTCTAGTGTAGTGGGATCTCTCATGTATGCTATGGTTTGTTCATGTCTAAAATTATCATATGCAGTAAGTGCAGCTAGCAGATTTTTTTAAAAACTTTCACTGTACCTAAAATAACCATTTTCTAAATAAATTTTTTGAACAATTGGTATCAAAGTTAGTTTGTGTCATATTTATAGTATGTGATTAAATTAGAAAAAACGTGACATTCTTTAAAAATATATGCATGTTTCGCAATATATGTATGTGATTGAATGTATGAATATTATTTTATTTATGATAATGTAATTTTACCAAAAGTTGAGATTCCTAGAAACTAGATTGGGTATAATTTAGGTTTTTCATAAATTTTGGATTATGTAATTAGATTGTGGATTATCATCTCCACACAGATTTTATTTATTTTTAGAATAATTCATGTGATCTAGAAACAGATTGATGATTTATGTAACCTAATTTTTTTGGCAAGAACCTAAAGATATGAGACGTATCCCAAAATGATTGGGACAACACAAACTGACCAAATCAACTAGCAGGAGATCGACAATGTGTCAACTGACGATGTCTTCCAGTGAGTTGATTAGCAGTGGTTAGTGGTGAGTTGGTCGTGTGGTCGGTGATGTAACACCCCAAATTTGGCGAATCCAAGAATAAGGCGAATAGATGTGAAGATTACTTGTTTTGGCGTATTGTGGTAGCATAGTCTGCCATTTTATAGGCTTCTGGAAAGCTAAAGTTTGGCGTATAAAGTATCCACCCATAAAAATATCTGAGATTTTCATCTCGGGATGTTACTTAGAAAATAAAGAATGCACCCATGATAGTGTGCGTCTAACCTCCTAAACTTGGCCTAGTTGTTATGGCCAAATTCGGAAAGCTACATTGGCCACCAGAATGACCTAGAAAATCTTTCGTGGTTTTCAAGCATACTTTTAAACCATTTGTGCAGATCGTTTAAAACTAGTGAAATCAAGTATTTAACTTAACCTCATGAAAATATGAGAATTATAGAAATCAAAGATTTCGGGGTTGTTGCCCCTCATACTATTATGTAAAATAAGAACTTGATTTTTCAAAACCATTCGTTTATTTATTCTGTAACACCCTTAACCCGTATCCGTCGTCGGAACAGGGTTTTAGAGCATTACCGAAACTTTTAGAACATTTTACAGATAATTCTTATAATTTAATATTTATTTACCGAGATCATTCAAAACATCCCTTAATTGTAGCCTTGAGGCCCAATACGAGCATTAGAATTTAGTCTGGACTTAATCGGGAATTTTAAGAATTTTTCACGACTTTTCAAAATTTTTCCAAGGTGCAGGGCTCACACAACTGTGTGGTCCAAGGGACACGCTCGTGTGACCCTGGGACACGCTTGTGTTGGAGGCCGTGTTTGACCCCGTGTAACTCTCTGACTTGCACACACGGCCATGCCACACGCCCGTGTGCTAGGCCATGTGGTTAATTAATTCAATTCGAAATTAGGTGTAGGTTTCACACGGCCAAGACACACGCCCGTGTTCTAGACCGTGTGACATCCACGACTGAGACACATGCCTATATCTCTGCCCGTGTGCTCAATTTTGAGCATTCTATTTCTCAAAATTAAGGTGCAGGGGGCACACGGCCTAACCACATGCCCATGTTACAAGGCCGTGTGTCACACATGGTCTAGACACACGCCCGTGTGTCTGCCAATGTGGAAAAAATGAAGCCATTTCTATCTTCATTTCTCACCCAAAATTTCATCCGAGACCTACACTTGAAACACACATCCAATACCAACCAATCCAAGATTCAACTTAAGCAAAATTCATCAATCACAAGGCATATCACTACAAGCATATATGATCACAACCTAACCTTAGTTTAACTTAGGCATTCACAACATTTAGTCACATATTCTTAACATAACACATGTGTATATATGTAAATCATAATAATCTACTTAGTCATACCAAGATGAACCATTACTAGCCATTGCAATGGCTAGGTTACAAAATAACATTTCAAGCCACTATTGGCCAAGTTGTCCTATACATGCCATTATACCAAAATGATTTCACTATATATACCCAAAATAGCTAGTTGATAGTGTGACGATGCTCCAATGATCTTCCAACCTTCATGAGCTTCCAAGCACTATAAAACAAGGGAAAAATAAAATGGAGTAAGCATTACATGCTTAGTAAGTTCATATAACAGAAACTAAACTTACCAATCCTGTTTATTAAATCTAAGCATACAATGTCATGTTTCCATCCATTTGGCTAAATTGCCTAATCACATACATTCAATCAAACATGTTAGTCACCAAAATCTTTATATTAATCAAGTAACATAAATGAGCTCATCATGCAATACTCTTTCAAGTCATTATCATTTCATCTCAAGATTTTCATGCCATGTCAAGAGTTTTATGTCCATTGAATCATTGAATTCTGATGGATTCTTAAGTAGTACACTCGAAGTGTATGATTCAATAATCCACAAATTTCTTATTTAAAGGTACCCATTAGGGCACTTAACCAAGAAACACTCTCTTGAGCCCACATATCGTATAATAGGATTACCAGTCTAGGCTAAATCCTTTATATAACTTATACTTAGAGGAGCTTGATTAGGATTACCAATCCAAGCTAAACCCTAATCATAATGTATGTTTGAGAGGTAATATATCGGGATTACCTGTCTGGGCTAAATCTTTTCTATAACAAGGTCAATGGGATTACTCGTCTAAGCTAAATCCTGTCCGTAACAAATGCAAGACCTTATTAGTTTTGGGAAAGCGTATATGATCATCGGAATTTAATATTCAATCGGGACTTAACCCTTTTTTCATCATTTCAAGCATGTATTAAATTTCTCATTACAACATGCAAGTAATGTACAAAAATATAGACACATTCCATACAACAATATTCAATTAAACATATTTACATGTCGGATTAAGTTATACGAACTTACCTCGACACTTGTTCGCGTATAAAGTCTACTAATCTGAAACCTTTTCTTTTCCTCGATCTAACCTCAAATTTGAGTTGTCCGGATCTATATAAATAACTTCAATCATCAATTTCATACATTTTATACTCATTGGGACTCAATTTACGTCCTAGGTAAAATTACCGTTTTGCCCCTAACTTTTCCATAAATTCTAATTTCGTCCCTAGGCTCGAAAAATGAAACTTGTGCAGTTTACTCCTATTCCAAGCTAACCAAAGCCCCATTGCAAATTTTACAGCACATGTATTCATAAAATTTCAGAAGTTTTCATCAAATTTTACAACTTTTTATTTTAGTCCCTAAATCATGTTTTCATCAAAAATCACTTTGTAAAAGTTGTTTATCTATCAATAATATTTCATTTTCTACCATAAATTTCTAATTTCCAGCATATACATCCATGATCCATTTTCATACCTTGATAACTTTTCAATTTAATCCCTCAAATAGAGAGATTAAGCTATCTTGGTTTCAAAAATACCATTACTAAAAATGGGACAAGGAAACTTACCCAATTAGGCCTTGAATGCTTTTTTTCTCTCACCTAGGGTTTCCATGTGTTTTAGGTTGAAGATGAAATAAAACAAGATGATATCTTTTATCATCTTTTTAATTAATTAAGTATTTTGCTATTTCCAATTTAGTTCTTACCCTTCTTCTATATTTCTATAGATGAGTCACCAAGAAAAATCTACGTACTTTTCTTAATGGTCTAATTACCATATAAGGACCTCTAGTTTTGAATTCCATAGCTCTTTAATCCTTATAGCTACTAGAATTCAACTTTCGCATTTTATGCAATTTAGTCATTCTTGTAATTAAACACTTAATCGATAAAATTTTTGCATCAAAATTTTTACATGACATGCCTATTATAATACGAACCATATTATGAAATAAAAATAAACCTTATTTTTGGGTCAGATTTGTGGTCCCGAAACCAGTATTCTGATTTCACTAAAAAATGGGCTATTACATATTCAACATCATTCATTTATTTATTCAAAACTAAAGAACTTGACTATTCATCATTATTCAATAAAAACATGTTAACTTCAGAAATAAAATGTCTTAAGAAATCTCATTTGTAAACATTAGTAATTTGAAAACTAATTCTAATTTTATTAAAAACTCATTTCTTAGAATTGCAGTGGCAAACTGTAATATTGACATATTTTTATAAGAATTGTAACGAAAAATTTTACTAAAACCATATTTTGTATAAAATCAATATTTCATGTAATTTCGATAAAACATTAATAGGCAATTTTAAATCTAAAAAACTATGTTGTATTTTTTGTCTAAAACTTATTTGCATTGTCAAAGCGGAAAAGAGTGATTTTGTCAAGTTTTAATAAAAACTGAGTTTCATGCTTAATCTTATCAAATAGTAATTTATGCTGTTTTTAAAACTGAATGCCATGGAAGCATTTCATGAAAATCAAAATGAAAATCCCCAAAGTAATGTCTTATGCCACAGTTTATACTTAAACTTGTTACAATCCAAAAATAACAAAATATTAAGACAAACTTTAATTACTTTAATTTAAAAAGAATTCTAAGGAACTCCTTCAAATGCCACCATCGAATCCTAACCTCGGGGTTACAGTAAAATAAAAAAAACTAAAGGGGTTGAGCTATAAAGCTTAGTGTGAGTCTTAACTCCAGTATTAAGCCATAATTCAGTATACAAATCAAATAACAATAAACACATAGTTATCATACAAGATAACCAATATTTTTGCACATGATCATGACAATGCAGTTTTTATAAAATAATTATGCAAATCTTTTAAAAACATCCTACCCATCATGGCTACACTCCAAAAAGAGTATGTCATGGATATATTGGTAAATTATTTGTAAATAGGGTTTTAATGGTAATTTCATGTTCTTTTAAGCAGTTGTTGCTGTTGGTTCGAGAAGGATGATCGAACATGTAACTCTAAACTACAGTAAAGGTGAGTTTCAGGTGAGTCTTTATCCTGACTCATGCATGTTAGTTTATAGTGGTAAATCATGTGTAGATGTCTTTTGAAATAGTTGGTGAGTGTATGTGTGTGTGAATTATCGTAAAGGTTCTACATAATTACAAATGAGATATATAAGTTGTTGCATGAATAAGATGATGTGTGGTATGTAAGCATGTGAAATCAAGTATGGAAAAGTATGAATTTGTTAAGAGTGTGTCAGTGATTTTGGGTAAGTGTGTTCTATTTTAAATGAGAAAAACAACCATTTGTGATACTTCTAGTAGGGTAGTAACATTGCTAATCAGACTAGCAAATCACAACATGCAGATATGTGTAAGACCATGTGGTAGAGACACATGACATCATATGATAATAAAAATACACATGGTGATGCCTCCGGTAAGATATAAACCAGAATGGAAGATCAGAACATGAAAATATGTACAAGACCATGTGGGAGAAACCCATGACACTATTTGAGATATGCTGACGAGACAATAAACATGTAATGTTCTGTAATGCCTTTGTGGCATAATCTGTAAAGCCTGTGCAGTATATTCTGTAAGGCCTTTGCGGCGTATTCTATAATACCTGTATGGCATATTCTGTAAGGCCTTTATAGTGTATTCGATGATGCCTGTGTGGCATATTCTATAATGCCCTTATGGTGAAGTCTGGTCAACTGCTTATGTGGTGTGATCTAGGTAAGCATTGAGACTCTCCGGTAGCTGATGCTATGATAAGATATGGTAAGTTTGAAGTTATCTATGTTTGAATAGTTTTGTGGCAAAAATAAATATGCCTTGAGGTCATTTCCTAAAAAGACTTTCCAGAAGTGTTTTTGAAGAGAGAATCCGCCATTGTAACTCAGCAATACAAAGAACTTGGTGTAATCATAGATATGGGTGGTTTGAGTGTTCGTCAGACCTAAGTTTGTTTAGGTTATGTAAAGAAGTTATCTAAATTCTATTGTATCCACCAAATTTGAGCATTTCACGCTATATATATAAAGGGTTATCTGAAGTATAAGTTGTTCATCAAACTAGAACGTCCTCATGATATGAAATAAGGTTGCCTAAGATGACTTAGAATGTATCATCGATTAGAATAAGTTGTGGTCTTGGTTGATTTAAGGTATGATCTGAATAGTAACCTGATAGTTGTCAAACCCAGTAAGAGAATCCACCAAAGGTAGGATTTTTATGAAGTTCATCTTAAAAGATTAGTTAGTATAAGTATTTGCCAGAATAAAATCAGTAGGTACACCATCCTGGGTGAAGTGTTCAACATCTGTCTGAGTGAGAATCTGTCGAAGGTAGATTCTATATGAATATCCTTCCGATGAATGTATCCATTATCAATAAAAAAAGAATGAGTTCCATATTGAGTGAAAAATCGAGTATTTCTCTAATAAGTGAATTGTGTATGCAGGGGGTCAAGTATGGAAATTTTCATATATGTATTCATCGATATTAGAAAAGAATTTTCCAAAGACTGAAAAGAAATCAGAAATCTCCAAGTTGAGGAATTTAACAATAAATACGCCAAGGTGATTTTGGTTGAACTTACAAGAGTCTATTTATGATGTAGATTTTGATTAAAGAGTAGGTACGCTGGGAGGGACTAGGCCAGGAATGCACCAAGGTGGAAATTCAAGTTGCGTTGTTATGCATACAAAGGGCACATTAGAAAATTGGCATTTAATACATTACGCCATGAGAAATCCGTCTTTAAAAAAGTTTTAAATTGTAACATCATATACTAATTTTGAAAATCTAATGTATTATTTATACTTCCTCTTTTATATTTTTTAGAACAATACAAAATGAAATAAGAAATATATTTTAGAATAATTTTACATCGATTGTAATTTTTTTGCTAAGTGTTTATGTGTTGTAACATCCAATATCTGGATTCGGTGATTTGGGTTGGGTAGAGGGTGTTATAGGTGATGGGTTTTAGTGGTCGACTAGTAGTGGCCAATGATGGTGGTTAGTTGTGGCCAGTGGTGACGATGATCCTTGGTGGCGATGGTAGTTCATCAATAGACTCCTTTAATAGGTTTTTTGAGCTTTTCGAGTTAATGTTTGGAATCCCCAAAAGAGGATATTTGAGTTCACCTAGAAGACCCAAAGAATTTATTGGGAAAAATAGATTTCTTAAGATGAAATCATGAAATCTTTTGGTTGGTTAGAGTCAATTTATTTTTGGCTTTTATATTATAGCAAGTTATATAATATGATGAAATTAAATTTGATGGAAAAATATGTTTATGCATATGTATAAGCATGCCATATAGTTTAGTGAAAAGAATGCCACATGTACTTGTCATTGTATTTTAATCATTCATAATTGAAATTAAAAATAATAACCTTGAATGTTTTTATAAAAATTGAGTGGAAAAAAGTCCCGAAACAAGACCTACGACCTCCATCAATGATCTTTGTGTGATGACATGATAATTTGCCTGCCCTAAGGTAGGTATTATCATGTGGATTTCACTAGAAAGATTTCTTTTTAGAGTGCAACTAGTTGTACATGTTACTCTTTGAAATTGTCCTTCTAAGACTCATTTTTAGTATATGCTATGATGTGTGTTGAGTTGATGGTTACAAACTCAAGATCATACTAGTTAAGTAACTTCCCACAAAGCTCTATCTAAGTTAGAATAATAGCCAAACGTGGAATGGTTATTAGTACAAGTGAATACCTAAGAGATTAGGTTCACATATTAATTGGATGGACATTTATGTTCTTACTAATTGATTAAAATTGCCTCATGGTAACTTAAATCAATGGGTGTAGGAAATATTGTTGTAATTGCTTACAAATGTTTTCAAGGTTTAATGTAAGTCGCATGCATCTTCTTAGTACATATCGTATATTGCAAAACATTTTCAAATATTTGCTTAATATAAAGATACTAATGAAGGGATGTTTTTTAATTTTAGTTCAGAAATGACACCAACTCCCTTATTGACTATCCTAACTGAGAAAAAATGGAATGAAAATAACTATAAAAAATGAAAAAGAATCCTTATGGTTGTCCTAAGTTGTGAGAAACTCAAGATAGTTCTTGATAATAAATGCCCTTTGACCAACCAAGCTGAGGCTAGAAATTGTTGGAAAGAATCTGACGAGATAGCTCGTTGCTATATGCTGACAAGCATGATCAGTACTTTTTATAAGCAAATAGAGAGTTGGTATTCAACCAAAGAGATATTGGATGTAACACCCAAAATTTTAGGCCCAGAAGTAATGGGCCTTGAGTTTGGGATCGGTTAGAAGGCGGCTTGAATAAAAGAAATGTGTTTAAATAGTTTATAATTGTCTATTTAGTATAAGTGATTAATTATTTAGGAAGGGTTGGTAGTGTGGAAAAAGCCCTGGGTTCGATCGGGGGCTTTAGTAAAATTTTGCATTTTTTTTCTAAAAAGGGCCTAAGCATTAGGAGGAAGGCTTATTAATAAGGCCTGGTAAAATCCGACGCAAGGAAAGGCTTGGCCTAGTGGCAATAGGCGTTGGTAGCAGTAGGAAGTCTAGGGTTCGAGTCCTAGCCTTGGCGAAATTTTTTATTGCGCATAAGATTAGTAGGGAAGCCAGCGTTTAGGCTTTATAAACATGTTATGTGGAAATTCAACACAAAGGATGCGCTTGGCCCTGTGGCATGATGGCGTTAGGAGTAAGGAGAGGTGCTGGGTTCAAGTCGCAGCATGAGCAAAAGTTGTGGGTTTTTATTTAGACAACTTGGAGGTCGGCAGAAAGACTTTATAATTAATTGGGGAGGAGAAACAACACAAAGGAGCTTGTGGCTTGGTGTCAAGGGACGTATAGCGCAGCGAAGAGATCAGGGGTTCGAATCTGAATGGTAGCAAATATTTTTAGGATAACCAGGTTGCGGGTTAGTAGGCCTCAAAAATAGTTAGGGATGGAATATGGCACAAGAGCACTTGCGGTGCAGTGGCATGAAGCATGCTATGGTTATGAGAGGGAGCAGGTTTGAATCCCAGGCCTGGAAAAGTTTAAATTTTTATTCTTTAAGAAAACTAATGCTTAAGCATATAAGCCTTATAATTAATCGTGACTGAATGGTAGCACAAGAAAGGATTAGGTGCAGTGGCCAGTAGCGTGTTGGGAAGATGGAGGGCTAGAGTTCGAGTCATGGCGCGCGTAAAGGATAATTTAATTTTGCTACTCAACGTAGGGAAGGAGTGTTGTTCGGTGGAAGCAATTTGAATGCAATTCAAATTGGAATTGTTGGCTAAAATCATGGGGATTAGGATGAGTATTAAGTGTGGGTATGATTGGAGAATTTAAAGGGAATTTATCTTAACAAGTTTAAGTCGATTGAGGAGTGTAGGTGTATTTTTATTTTTTTATTTTAGTATAAATATGTGTGTCGTATGGGCGAGTAAGGGCATTTGTTGTTTCTGTGTGCTTCAGTCGCATATCACCTCCTCTTTTCTTTAAGCCAAACTCTTAATCTTTTCTTCTCTATTTTAATCGAATCAACCTCTTGCCTCTTCAACTTAGCTGACTGTTTCTTTTTCATTTAAAAGCCAATTCATACACTTTGGGGGTTTGATTTCTTGTTGGCAAAACTTTCGTTAACCTACGGTTTCTCCATTTATTTCTCTTTTTTCCTTCTCATTCAAGAGTGTGATCGTTGATGGAAAAAGGGGGTTCTAGCAGAGAGGTTGGGATAGAGGCCCCCAAGTTTAAACGAGTAAGGTGTCGGCTGTTAGGGACTTTCCGCCTGGATGCGGAAGGGGGACTATGTTAGATTTGGAGTTACATAGGCAGATCGCAGTCGATCAATCTAGTCAAGGCAAGTATAGATTGTTCTTCGGTAAGTAGTAGATTTATTTTGAATTAATGGAATGTGACTAATGGAGTAAAATGTGGAATATAGGTTCGGGCGATTATGAATACTTAGTACTCCAGGTGATAATATGTGTACTTCTACCCTATGATAACTTGATTTAAAGCCGAAGGTGTGTGCATACACTTCACACACACTATGAATCGGCAAAAGCCAAATTGCCGAAATGCCAAAATACCGAAGGCGTGGCTACGGTATTCCTGCAAGTTCGCGAACACTCGTAAGGGAGAGACCGATAGGTTGCTTGAGACCCACGAGTGACTCTGTGGACTTGGGTTATGATTTAGCCATACGGGCCGGAATGGGTTAAATGGGCCCGATGGGCTGTTGGGCCCATAGTAGGCAAAAACTGAATATTGATGCTATGTGATAGGAATTTGTATGTGAGCTTGAATATGAATGTGACTGGGCCTAACGGGCCATATAAATGTGATTTGGGCCTAATAGGCCATATACAGGTGATTTGGGCCTAATGGGCCATATGAATATGATTGGGCTTAATGGGCCAGATACAGGTATGTGAATTTGTTGGGCTTCGTAAGGGGTTTTGGGCCTAGTATATGATAACTACATAAGACTTAATTAATATTTTTGCACCGTGGGACAGTCAAAGGGTTAAGGTGTGGCAACAGGTATATGCATGTCTAGGATTGGATCTAGGGAGAGCTTGGTACTTAAGCGGTCTTAATGACCCACCTCCTCTTTTCTGGAATCCTACCTGGTTCATAGTATTCGTTCACCTTAGCTCACGAAACTTGTTAACGGGCCAAGGTAAGTGGAAACCATAGTTAAGGGAAAATTACTGAAACGCTCCTAAGGGCGAAAATGACCAAAATACCACTAGGTGTTGAATGTAAGTTTTATGGATGTGACATGCATGCATATGATATTCTTCTTAGGTTGCATATAGGGTGGGAACTATGGAACGGAGGAAGTATATGAGGATCACATGGTTGCCTGACAATCGTGGATCCATCAACGACTTTAAAAGCCCAATATGTAAATGAAGGTAGTTTCGCAACCAGGCTACCATTGGTGTGTGGGCTGGGTGGGTCGATATTTATATCCCCACATGGTGTGACGGGGGACAGAACTGGTGTGTAGTGGATGGATAATTTGGATGGGATTGCACTGCATTGCATTGCATGCATGATATTGTTGTGATATTATTGCGATGTGGGCTTTGGCCCAACTGAGGCTAATTTGGGCTAAGGCCCAAAGACCACCGTTATTGAATTGGGATCTGGCCACAAATTACTAATTATTGCTTTATACTCGTTGAAGGTTGTATACACTGAGTTTTTGAAACTCACCCCCTCCTTCTAATCTTTTCAAGTGATCCTTAGTAGGCAGTTTGACGGATGGAGGGACTCGGAAGTGGCCAACTAGCATAAAAAGTTTAGACTTAGTCTTTATGCAATTTTTAATATATTGACTTTAAATTATTTCTATTTAATTTGGGTTGTAACAAGGTCTTTCCTCTGGCTAATATTTCAAATTAGGATTATTATCATTTTTATGTTTTATATTTATTAGAAGTAGAACGTGGTTTCTTAAACCATAACTGTTTTTTTTAATACTACGTTTTCGCAACTAAATTTTGAAATGATGAGTTTTCATAAAATCATATGTTCTAAATTAAGCTTCCGCAACCGAAAAGAGATTTTATAATGTAATTAAGGTTTTTTTTCATTTTAAGGAAGTGTTTCCAATGAAAACAAGGTTTTCGATAAAACACTTTAATATGACACGCCAGATTCGGCCATAACATCTGGGCCGGGTTTGGGGGTGTTACATTGGAGAAATTAGAGGGCTTGTTCTGAGGCCAACTACCTTGGCTTAATAGTTTTTTATAACTAGTTTGATGAATGCCCAAATAGAAACCCGATAATCTTGTTAAAGACCACATATAAGGTTACTTTGCCGAGGTTTTGGATAACAAGGTCAATTTGGACTAGAACACAAATTGAAATGGTGTTCAAAAGATTATCTAAGAACTTTGCAAGCTTTAGAGCTACATATTACATTGGAAACAAGAAACTAATGCTTAAACAACTCATGAAGGACTTAGAATCCTATGAGTTGATGTTGAATGGTGGTCAATCAGTTTGAAAAGTTGAAGCTAACTTTTCATTTGCTTATTCCTCTAAAGGGAAGGGAAAGCATGCTAAAAGAAACAAGGGAAAGTCCTCTGGGCCACTTAAAGTGGAAATGAAGAGAACAAAGTAGCCTAAAGACTTATCTAAGTCTAAGTGTTTCTTCTACAATAAGAAAGGGAACTTCAAGGCCAACTGCAAAGAGTGGAGGGATTACCTAACCACCAAGGGAAATGGTTTGGAACTCTTTATAATAGAAATTTGTTTAGTGGAAGATTTGATAGATCACTAGGTCAGTGATTCTAGGGTCATTAACCATGTGTGTGTTTCTCTATAGGGGTTTAAGGAAACAAAAATTCTTAAAGATGAGAGTCTCTTATTGCGGATCGGAGATGGGACAAGTGTGGTAGCTGAAGCAGTGGGAGATTTACATCTTTATTGTAACACCCCTAACCCATATCCGTCACTGGAGTAGGGTTACGAGGTATTGCTGATCAATACACCTTATTTAACATACATAACTCATACATTTATGCATCCATACTCAAATACCATTTAATCACAAACACATTGTCTCTTATAAGGGCCTACGAGGCCTTAAACATGCTTTAGAAGCAATTCGGGACAAAACCAATAACATATGAAAATTTTGGAAACCTAGAAAAATTTCAACCATACAGGGGTCACATGCCTGTGTGAACAGGTCGTGTGTCTCACACGGCTCCAGACACGCCCGTGTCTCAGGCCGTGTGGAAACAGGGCATACATACTGACTTGTATCACATGGCCGAGGGAACGCCCGTGTGAAAACTGGAGGGTATACTGACTTGGCCACATGGTCGACCACACGCCCGTGTGTCTAGGCCGTGTAACTCACTGACTTAATTTCTAAGCATCATCAGGGGACACACGGCCATATACCATGACCGTATGTCACACACGGTTGAGACACACGCCCATGTCTTTGCCCGTGTTGGAAAAATAGGCCATTTACAAGGCCACTTTGCCACCCCAACTTCACTATAAATTCATAAGGCAAAATGTACAATTTCCATACACAAAGTGCAGCCAGATCAATCTCAATTCATGCTATACAAATACAACCATTTCACTTAGTCAAATATATACCAAAACAACATGATCTTTGACCTTAATTCATACAATATGTATATATATACTAACTTAATATATACAACAAAAAACCATCCTCAACTCAATTAATTCATTCACTGTATCACATACTATTTAACTACCAATTTGACATATAAATTCATGCCACAATAAGACCTTTCTCAAGCTTTCATCCACCATAATTCAAATAACCATTTTAACTACCATAATGTCTTGGTTACAACCATGCCAAAAAAAACTATCTCATAAGGCATTATAAACATCTTATAAAAGTCAATAATAACCATTTCTAATAGTCAAACATATACCAATATTAACATCATTTACAAGCCAAATCTCATGGCTATAATTACAACCAAACTACCACGTCTAGCCTATACATGCCATGTACCATAAATGTATAATTCAAAAGTACCAACTTAGATGTTTGATAGTGCGATGATGTTCCCAACGACTCCCGGATCTGAGCTAGCCTTGATTCACTATAATTCATAGAAAAAAACACGAAGTAAGCTTCATAGCTTAGTAAGCTCGTATGTGAATAACTTAATTCATAGAATAAATGCAAATCAACCAATTACACATGACAATACCATATACACATTAACTACAAACCTTTCTCATGTCTCAAAACATGATAAAAATCAAACTCATCGTACTTTCACTATTTAATACTTGAATAGGTTCTGTACATACCTATATCACTTCGTACTAACATCGTTCTCAACCACATCATTCGTTTACCCGTTGAACCATTCAAAATAGAAATCGGATACTCAGGAGTCTCATATGATAAGTACCTATACCATGGCCCGTTGCCAAATCAAGGTAACTTATTCGAAGAGCTATTATCATGGCCTGAAGCCAAATCATCTGATATGCATAGCCCTAAGCCAAATCGGTAATATATGCACCCGAATTGCTAATATCATGACCCGAAGCCAACTCAACATATCACTTATTGACAAGTTAATAGTATCCAAAACTATTCTTAAGGTTCAACCGGGCTTTTGCACTTTTCATTTCTATCATCGAATGCATTCGTAGAGTCGTTTTCACAATTCATACATTATTCATAATCCAGTTTTAAAAAATTATACAATATTAAAGCATTTTAACATACATTTATAATGTAATCATCACATACGAACTTACCTCATATTCAAAATTGACGGATCGGGTCGACTACTCGATAACCTTGCTTTTCCCCCGATCTAAATCTGAATTCTTTCTTTCTTGATCTATATGAATTCAAAATTAACTTACTTATTCATCTACTCATTCAATTAATCCAAAAATACATATTTGGGCATTTTTACACATTAGCCCCTAAACTTTCTCATTTAATCAATTTAGTTCCTATTTCACAAATACACAAAATTCATACAATTCAACAAAACCCATGCTTTCATTTATTTCACATTTTAACCACACAATTTGCACGTTTCACAATTTAATCCAAAATTGACATTTTTACCAAATTTCACTTTACAAAACTTGTACATCTAACAACAATGATTTATTTTCCATCATCAACTAACAAAATGTGCATGAATTCAACAATGACAACATCCAAATACTTTAACAGTTTTGAAATCAGAGATACGGGCTAGCTTGATTAAGCTGCAACGATCTCAAAAACATAGAAATCATAAAAAACGGGGCAAAAACCATACCTAATTGAGCATAGATAGTGTGGTCGAATATTGAAGCTAAGAAAATGGCTTCTTCCCTTTGTACAATTGGTTAGATAAAGATGACAATGAATAAAATGGCTTTTATTTTATTAAATTATCATTTAATAACCAGTTTACCAAACTAACCTTAAAATTATTTAATAACTACACCAAATACCACTCCACTATCATCCATTAACTCTCAAATGGTTTAATTACCACTTAAAGACCTTTAATTTAAGGTTATATATCTATTTAATACCTTTAGCTAATAGAAAAGCACTTTTGCAATTTACGCGATTTAGTCCTTTTTACCTAATTAAGCATTTAAACGGTAAAATTTCTTTACGAAACTTTCACACAATAATTCTATCATGCTGTAAACTTTAATAAAATAATAAAATAAATAATTTGACTTCGGATTTGTGGTCCCAAAACCACTGTTCCTATTTAACTCAAAAATGGGCTGCTATAACTCTCCCCCTTAAGGATTTTCGTCCCCGAAAATCTTACCAATGAATAGGTTGGGTATTGTTTCTTCGTAGCATCCTCGGGTTCCTATGTAGCTTCTTGAACCCCATGTCGATTCCATAATACTTTCACTAATGTAATTTTCTTATTTCTCAGATCTTTGATCTCATGAGCTAAAATTCGAATTGGCTCTTCACTGTATGATAAATCTGACTATATCTCAACTTCAGTTGGAGAAATAACGTGCGAAGGGTTTGATCGATATCTTTGTAGCATCGATACATGAAACACATTATGTATCTTTTCTAACTCAGATGATAAGGATAGCCGATATGCCACTAGCCCAACTCGCTCAGTAATCTCATATGGTCCGATGAATCCGGACTTAATTTCCCTTTCCGACCAAACCACAATATCTTTTTCCACGGTGACACTTTCAAAAAACACTTTATCCCTGATCTGGAACTCAATATCTTTTCGTTTCAAGTCTGCATACGATTTCTGTCGATCCGAAGCTACTTTTCCATTTTAAGTCTGCATACGATTTCTGTCGATCCGAAGCTACTTTCAAACTATCACGAATTACTTTCACTTTTTCTTTAGTCTCTCTGATCAGATTAACCCCGTGAATCTTATTTTTGCTGAGCTCACTCCAGTACAACAGTGTTTGACATTTACAACCATATAGAGCTTCATACGGTGCCATCTTTATACTCGATTAGATGCTATTATTGTAAGCAAATTCAATCAGCGGTAGATATTTCTTCCAGCTAACTTTAAACTCAAGAATACAACAACGCAACATGTCCTCAAGTATCTGAATAACTCGTTCAGATTGACCATCCATTTGCGGGTGAAATGCAGTGCTAAAATGCAACTTTGAACCCAAAGCTTCTTGCAATTTCTTCCAAAATCGCGAAGTAAATCTTGGATCTCTATCTAAAATAATAGATAGGGGAACACCATGTAATCTCACAATTTCAAAAATATACAACTCAGCTAATTTATCAAGTGAGAAATCTGTACGTATCAGAATGAAATGAGTTGATTTCGTCAATCTGTCAACAACAACCCAGATCGCATTTTTCTTTTTCGGAGATCAGGTCAAACCCGATATGAAATCCATTATTACTCTATCCCAGTTCCACTTAGGAATCATAATAGGCTATAAACCTTAAGGCACTTGATGCTCAATTTTGACTTGCTAACAAATCAAATATTTCGAAACAAATTCCGAGATATCTCATTTTATGCCGTGCCACCAATAAAGCTGTTTCAAATCATTATACATTTTAGTGCTTTCCGGATGTACTGATAGACAACTACTGTGTGCTTCGACTAGAATCTTTCGAATGAGCTCAGAATTCTTGGTACACATATTTTATCACGAAACATCAAACAGTCATCAGGCCCTATTCGAAACTCTAAATCAGAAGTCGACTCACATTGAGCTCGTTTTGCTTGCAATTTATTATCAAATTTTTGAGCCTCACAAATCTGTTGTTGAAATAACGGTCTCGCTTTCAACTAGGCTACTACCAAACCGTCGTCAGACAAGGCTAATTGTGTGTTCAAAGCACGTAAAGCAAATAAGGACTTTCGACTCAAAGCATCAGCAACTACATTCATATTTCCCGGATGATGGTCAATCATTAATTTATAGTTTTTTAGCAATTCTAACCACCTCCGCTGTCGTAAATTTAAATCTTTTTGAGTCATCAGATATTTCAAGCTTTTGTGGTCGATATAAATATGGAATTTCTCATCAAACAAGTAATGATGCCAAATTTTGAATACGAACACTATCACGGCTAATTCTAAATCATGCGTTAGATAATTATTTTCATGCGGCTTCAACTGTCTCGAGGCATAAGCTACAACTTTGTCTTCCTGCATCAAAACACAACCCAGGCCTGATCATCGATTTTTCATGTGATAAGCTTTATAAATTTATAAAGTCTCGTTCTTGAAACTAACTATGATCACGACATAGGCAAGTGTATCTATCGAACAGTAGTATAGCTTTAGCAAGACTGGATTGTCGAACCCAAAGGACTATGAGTACTAGTAAGGACCGTCTTTTTATTATCTAGCCAAATAAAAGAGGATTGTTTTGACTAACTAATTAAACTAAGACTTGCAGACAATAGAAAATGGGAAATTACTTTTGGGGAAAACGATTGATTGAGACAATACCTATGGAAAGAATCCACCTAGACTCTTACTTGTTCCGTAGAAATCCCTAATGTATATTATTATCCCTTTTGAGATTAACAACGTCTAATCCCTAGGTTGAATAATCGAGAGTTATCTCTAATTAACACCCTAAGGTTGCATTAACTCGATCTATGGATTCCCTTATTAGGTTTCACCCTAATCTGGCAAAATCTTGTCACCCTATCTCTTGGTGCGCAATCAACTCTGCTTAATTACGACAAAGTTACTCTTAGCCAAGGTCTATTCCTCCTTCAACTAAGAGTAGTAACTTGAAGTGATATCCTGAAATACCAAAACAAGAATTAAGAACACGTAATTAAGAACAAGTTAAATATTTATCATACGATTTAGAAATAATAACAAGGTTTAGTCATAGGTTTCATCCCCCTTAGGTATTTAGGGATTTAGTTCATAACTAAACAAGAACACACCTCAGAATAATAAAAATTACAAAACATAAAGAAAACCTAAAACTCCTGACGGGGAGATTGAGGAGAGATCTTCAGTCTTGATGGTGGCTCTGACTTCTGAGATATATCAATCGACTTCCTCGGAGTAATTCCTTACTACCTATTCTCTGTCTCCCTTTCTTCCTATTCTAGGGTGTATTTATAGGCTTTGGAATGCCTAAGAACCCTCAAAAGTGGCCTTTTCTGAATTGGACTTAACTTGGGCTCGGCAAGGACACGCCCGTGTGACATACCCATGTGCGATAACTTCAGGCCATGTTCAATGTACACAGCCGTGTGTTATACCCTTGTGAATCGTGCTTCAATTCTGCCGAATTGACACGGCCGTGTGAAGAGGGCCAGGACGTGTTGATTTCGTGCTTTGGCCTATTTTCTCCGTTTTTAGTCCGTTTGTCGTTCCTTTCATTCTTCTATGCCTACCTGAGAATAAAACATGAAATTAAGGCATTAAGAGCATCGAATTCACCAAATATAAGGAGAAATCATTCATAAAATGCATTAAGCATGGGTTATAAATATGTATAAATTATGGTTTATCAAATACCCCCACACTTAAGCGTTTGCTTGTCCTGAAGCAAAACCCTCGGATCACAGTTAAAATTTCCTTTATCTCAACTTATAATTCTGATCAATATTATCTCAAATCATCTCATAAGTAATCATACATTGAGAATTCAACTAAAAGAACATTAGAGCTTCAAACATTCTAAATTGATTATTTTAATCATGAAAAACTTAGGTCTCTCCACTCCACTAGGTAGTTATCATTGATTTGGAACCTCACAGAGTTTAACATCCTCACTAAAGATTCACTCAAATCATTCGAAGTGTTTAAGGACAATGAAATTAGCACTCATTAGTCAATATGAAAAGTTATTACCATAGGCTTGCATAAAAATCAAATCTCCACCACTATAAATCGAGATGATACATCAATCCAAAGGTCTTTAAAGGGTTGTAACGAGGCTTAGTTAGGGGGTGTGGTCACAAGCTGAAAGAAAGGGTTAGAATCGAGATTGACTTGAAAAATTACTTAACTAGAAAAAAATATTAAATCATCACTTCCATATAACAAAGCTTTCTTCTTTGACTATGGAATGAGACTTACAAGCAACAGATAACTACTAATTTATATACATTTTTTTTAAGAACAAGTCAAATATCATAGATTACTATTAAGAGCAAGACATAGTTAAGAAATTTATTCAAATCAATTCTCGACAAAAATTGGGGATCAAATTAATTTAAGGGGATTTCAACAATAATAGGTTTAATGGTTAATATCGAGGGTGGTATAAGGAATGTCTTGTTAGGCTCAAAGGGGTTTACTAAGGGTTAATCGTGGAGGTAGGCTTTTCATGGCATGAGTGGGTTAATCCTAAGTGCCTCTATCATCTTGATATATCAAATCAAATAGTGTGGTCTTGACATGCATAATTAGGCAAGTTCTGGAATAACAATTCAATATTGGCACACTCAAAGCAATAATAAAAGTGAGCATGAAAGAATTAATAAATGCTCAAAAGGCTCAAAAATCTCACAAAAATTTTGGCTTTTTGATGTTTCAATCTGTGGGATTCAATTCAAGATAATACCTAAATTTAGGGAAACAACCTAAATTTTTAAATTCTTAAAAATCAACTTATCATGCTTGATTTTCTAGTTTCTTAGAGTCTAAAAATCAATGCATGAATGTGGAACGGTGGAAATGTGCAAGTGTACACAATCGTAACAAGTACTAAAGTTACAAGTAAATGTCGAGTTATCGTACCCACAGGGACTGTAAAAAGCAATATTTATGAAATTAATTAAAACACTTTGGTGACGTAAAAATAATTTTGGTTTGAAAATAGTGATTTATAAACTAAGATTTTAAAACTAAGCAAACAATTTAAAAAGAAAATAAAAGAGTTCTAGTGCACGATTTCAATTAAGATTTAATCAAGATGATATAATTGTGTTGGATTAATTATACCTTTTTAACTTAGAAATATTAAATTCATGCTTATGTGTTATGAATAAATTCACGGCAAACCCAGTAATTTGCTAACTTATGAACATATTTACTAATTAAAAAATTCCATTTATCTCTTGGACATATCCCTATGCCAATTCAACCGACTAAACAGATTTAATAAAGTAAACATGCTATCGCACATACATACTTATTGAATTAAATTATCTCTCGCATATTCCTATGTCGATTCAACTGATTAATTAAACTTAATAAACATGTAAAAGATTATGTGAAGTAACAATGTGGCCATACCTTGAAACAATTTAATCACAACAATCTTGCAAGTTATGCAAGGCATATGTATCGCCAAATACAATGCTAATTTAATTTTCAGTTACCTTAGAAGAATTAAACATGCACTGATTAAGTACAGAGTCCATTAATTGCAATTTCAATCTGTTTAAACAATTAATTCTTTAGTTTCCTAAACAATTATAATGCCAGATAACCTAAGCATGATTTTACTTAATCAAGCATTTCACTAAGGCCTATAACAGCATAAACACTATTTTAACAATTCAAGTAGGCAAAATATAATCAACCCAACACGAATTAAATTCAAGCTAAATTGATTACAATAACCATTTCAGCAACAATATTATTCATAGATATGTTCATCATAAAAACAATAGAAATTAAAAAGAAAGGGAACAGAAAGCAAATCCAGAGTTTCTCTGCGGCTCGACTGTTGCTTCGTTCTTTTGACTCCGTTGTCTTTACCGAGCAAGGCTTCTATGAATCCTTGATTGCTGCCTGATATGGCTGAAGAACACCTCTTTCTCAAGAGAGGAAATTGGCACAAGAGGGAGAGAAAATGGGTGGAAAAATGGAGAGGAAACTTTTAAGAGAAGTGAAGAGAGGATGAGAGAATGCTGTGGAATGAGGGATGTTGAGGGATGCTTTGAAATGGGCAGCATAGGGTGGCTTTTATAGCTTAAGAGGGCTGCTAAAGATAGCAAATTCAGCAGCCAAGAGAGCCCTCCCATGGCCGGCCACACACATGGCAAGGTTGAAGCTTCCAACCTTGCTAAAAATAGGCTGGGGCAAATCTATAAAGCCTAAAATAAAGGTGGGGTTTGAACGTAATTTGGAGGTTTTTCAAGGGCCTTTTTGCAAGCATATTTTATCAGCTACTTTTCTGATTTGGGTGAGCCAGTGGACGGTTCTGGTCAGCCCAATTAGTGGCTGGTTCGGCTCACTTCATTCGGTTCAACCAGTGCGGTTCACTAGGCCCTTTCTTCATAATTGATTAAAATTAATTCATTTAACCTAAATTAAATAGGAAATAAATTAAAATTAATTTAATTATGAATTAATACACATTTCTGGACCATCTTGCGCTGGAATTTAATTGGCCTCGATACTTCAAATTACTCTCGGTTTTGTTCTTCTCGCAGTGTTCACCAGGCCCTTTTCTCCAATTGTGTAATTCTGTCAAAAATAACCAAATTTAATCAAAATTAACTATAAAATTAATTAAAATTCATAATGTTCATACTTTTAACATGATTTAATTATTTTATAATATTTAATTATTTTTCGACAAGAATTTAACAGGAATAGCCTGGTTTTAAGTTAAAAAGGGTATGAAAAAGTATATAAATTTTTGTGTTCCACACCCTCAAACTTAATTCATTGCTCGTCCCGAGTAATGCACAAATTTTGAAAAGAATTTCTCAGAAACACTTTGAAAACCTTCTTCAGAACAACAGTTTTCTTGAAATTATGAATTTGATATACTTATGCTCAAAGAATAAGAAATTTGATCCTTCTGCTATTCAAGTATTCATATTATTCAAATTAATCTCAACAATTATTACAATAGCAAAATTAGACTAAATGTTTCCTAATAAAGACATGCTGATTCCTACCAATTCAATTTTTTAATCCTTTATTCAAGATCAAGGCGCAATCATTAAGCTTAACCCATGTCTTCATATGTTGAACAAAGCAATTTCTCTCTACTAACGTAGGTAACTTTGGAACTTCGAATCAATAGGTCTTTAACAAGGTTGTAACGTGGCTGGGCTTAGGGGTAGGTGAAAAGATAGATAAATTTTGGCTAAAAACCCTAAACTCAGTGTAAATCAAACTTTCAAAATTTTTTTTTACCTTTAATCACCACTTTCACATGCTTTTTTTCAAATATATATGCTTTTTGTTTCAGCAACATTGATATTGTAACACCCCAAACCCGGCCTAGACGTTATGACCGGATCCGACGTGTCACATCGAAGCGTTCAAAACCTTTTGTGTTTTTAATCTAGAAAAACTTACTTAGTGTTTAAAGTATGGTTTCTTTAAAGGTTAAAGTGAATGGAAGCTGTACACCAGGTAGGAAACCGAAAAAGAGGAGGTGAGTCCATCTGACTGCTTAAGTACCAAGCTCCCTTTGAATCCAATCCTAGACATGCACACCGCCATTGCCACACCTTAACTTCGAGTGTATTCTTAGAAAACCAATTCGATTGTGTCCATTTTAAGAAAAGTGGTTAGTTTTGGAAAAACGTTTTCATAGCGGAAGCTTTGCTTGTTGTCGTGTTGTTCTGAAATCAATTACTGTTCTTGAAAACGCGCCCTAAAGCTAATCAATTTCGACAGTTGAAAATAAAGCATGTCTATCTTATCAAAACATATCAAAACTGTTAAAAATAATTAGAGCGGCCTTTTTACAACAAAAACCCAAATCATAAAAGTAAATAAGAAGAAAATGTCCAATTCACCAGAAGAAAACTAAAACTTTCAGAACGGGTGGCCACTCCGAATCACTCACAGCTCCAAGCCCACTATGGTTGGGGATTACCTGCGTGGATGAAAATAAAGGGGTGATTTTGGGGAACTCAGTGTGTAAAATAACCCAACCATAGCCTACATCAGCTCAAACCACAGAAACAGATTAAGTTGGCCTTAGCCCAGAACAGATTACAGAATGAAGCCCATAGGCCCATAGCAGATACAAAACAAATATTTCATGGAAATGCATGAACCCAACCCATATCCAACCATATACACCCCCTTACCAACCTTTCACCAGGTGGGGAGACTACTCGACCCACCCAACCGCTACACGCCACAGAATTTGCAGCATGGCTACCAAAAACAGATTATGTGACAGAGTCACCAGATACAGATAATCGTGGCAGAGCCACTAGAACAGATAAATGTGGCATAGCCACTAGGACGCTTCCCCATAATATAACCCATGTCCCCATGAAATAGATATACAATCATGGCATACTATCATACAAAATCAGATCATCATGCTTTTCAATCAGAATTAACCCTAGGGGTATAATGGTCATTTTGCACCTAGGGGTATAAAGGTAATTTTCCATACCTAGGGGTATTCTAGTAATTTAACTATTCTTAAGGTTATCATGCATATCATAGCCATTTACGTACTAACAGAAACACTTACCAGGTGTTCTTACCAAATTGGGCCCGTTGGCCCATTATCTCGATTTTGGCCTATTAAGCCCAAAATATCAAAATGCACGGAATCGTGCACTCAGCAGTCTTATCACTTTAATTTACCATATACGTTAAACTATCAATCTCACGAGCATTCGCACACTCGCAAGTCCCCAAAATACTAATTTTTCGGCATTTCAGCTTTTCGGCTTTTGCCGATCTAGTCTATGAGAGGGTGTCAGTTACGCACCTGTTTGCGATGATATGCTGACGAGTTCCTCACATGAGTTCCCTACAGTTGGATTACTAACACGTCAATCTAAGTAGCAAAAATAATTTTCGCACTTATCCCTTTACCATATTCGGCCAACAACACTTTAGGCACTAGTGATCCTACCTTTGCCAAAAGTAGCGACTAGATCAAGATTCGGTCGTTCCGCTTGTCCAAGCCTTTGATCAGCAGTCTCTAGATCACACTAAAACAAAATAATCATCACAACCATTAGAGTCAGAAGACCCAATCGACAGCCTCTCTAAGCCTTTAGGGACTTCGGCTTTTCTAAAATCTGAAATAAAGAATAGGTTTGAAAGACTTACCACCGGTTCCTTCAGTCAACGATTCCACTTAATTCCTACTCGATACTGATGTAGATCTAACCCCTCAAATATTAGCAGAAATCAAGCCTTTAATGGTCTAAAGATTCGACTATGCCCCTATGACTTATGATAGTTTCGGTTTTTTGTAACTGTGTAGAGAAAGATGAAGTATGAGGATTTTGCAGTAGTGTTGTCAACAAAAATTTGGGGTTCAGAGGATGAGAGAATCGATCAACAAGATGGAGAAAAAATAAGAGGGTTTCGCTAGAAGAAATTGGCACAAAAGAAATATAGGCTTTCGGGATTTTGGCTTTTAAGATATTCAGTTATAAGGCTTAAAAATGAGGGTAGGGAAGTGGGGATGAGTAGAATGGTTGAAAGATTCAGTTATGGAGGAAAAGAAGAAGAAAAGAGAATAGATGAAGAGAAAAAAAAGAGAAGAAAGGAAAAGAAAAAGAGGAAGATTGGTCAGCAAATGGCACAACACTTCCAAATGCCGAAATTAACAACTCCCAATAGACCTAGCCGAATTTTCCCTCTACAGAAACCCTTGGCCGGCCAACTCTTGCTCCTCAAGAGTCCACTATTCGGCCAACACCATCCTTCTTGATCAGCTCCTAAATCCTCTCCCTTATTCTCTCCTTACTCAATCTCCTGAGCAGCTCAAACTCTTCCTACCAGAGTTCCACTTGAGCTCTATCACATCCCCTTTCTGTTCATAAAAATTAATTACTATAATTTGCTTACCTTGCGACTTGAACCTTGGCTCTCCCCTATCATCCACATGCCACTTTTATAGCCTTCCCAGTGGTGTCACATGCTACTTTGCCACATGCCTTCTTGTGGCTTATCTTACCAATTAATTTCTTAAAAGCCCAATGTACCCTAATTCCTTTTCCCTTTAGAAATAAAATAAATTAAAATTACCAGATTTTAATTTAAACTTGGGCCTTCTAGAGGCGCACTAGCATAATTAGACCTACACCAAGCAGTCAAAACACCGAAATTCTAAAATTCGCCAAAATTCTCAGAAATCCCAAAAATTAGGGCGTTACAGATATTTCTTTTCAACTCCCCCAAACTTATTTTCAAATGATATTCTTGAATAGTACTGAGTCTAGCGTTTGGGGCAATTTAAAGATAATTAAGAAAAACGTGATGGGCTAAATTTGTATAGGTTCCAAAAATTAGGCCATATAGTCTCAAAGTTGGGTTTCAAAGGATAAAATTTACCATGGTAGGCTTGAAAGGCTCAAACGGTCCAAACAATAGCTGCCTAAATCATTTCCAATGTTCTAAGCTTTCTAGGATTTCGCCTCAAAAAACTACTAAGTCAATTCTAAAGACTTAAACTTTCATGCATACCTAACTTTCCTAAAGAGATAAAAATTTTATGGTATGAGGTTGCATAAAAAATTTTATGGTATGAGGTTGCATATCGTTAAACTACATAATAATTTATTGAAAAAAATAGAACTTTATTCATACTCAAGTTTATCATACTTAACAAAATTCAAATTTATTGAACAGAAATATACCCTAATCATAATTAAAAGAAAAATTTTATTCTGGATGAAAATAATTTCAAATTTCGGTCCCCCCAACTTAAAATGAACAATGTCCTCATTCTTTAAAGTGAATAGATACTATACACCAGGTAGGAATTTAGAAAAGAGGAGGTGAGTCAATGTGACTGCTTAAGTGCCAACCTCTTTCGAAATCCAATCCTAGACATGTATATATCTATTGCCACTCTTTATACTTTATGACTTGGCTATGTTTATTCAGGATTTCCTTCTCTTGTTTTATTATGCAGAAATAAAAGTTCCTAATTTAAACTTGATCCTAAAATAACCTAAAAAAAAATAAAATAGAGTCAAAATCCCTCCCTTCTATTTATTTGCATATCCTTCCAACTTGGACTCATCTTTTGCTCCATCATTATTGCCTTTGCATGAATCGCTTCGCTCCTTTTTCGAAAGTGGAGTCCATGGCTCGAATATGAAATCTGGAAATTCAGGCACAAAAATAAATGGGTCATTGTATATTCTCTAGAAAGTACTTTGAATCGAGTCATCCCTTATTTTTGAGTATCTCCAGTATGCTTATTGCTGCCATTGCATGTGTTGCATTAAGTCCATCAAATTTGACAACTCATCTCGAAAGTCTGGGCTAGGCGACTGAGCTCTAAACATTGGAGTTCCAACATCCGATTCATCTTTTGGCTCTACTGGGTCCACCTTATCAGGGACTTCAAATGATTTCATCGTGGGATCTTCTTCTTCATCAGGTTCCTCAGGCTCTTTACTTTCTTCAACTTGTTGTTGTAGAACTGAGTCTCCAGCTACTCGGTAGAGGTCCCAATCTGTAATTGTGCCTAACATTAGAAAGAATTTCTGCTTTCAAGCACAGAATAGTTATTGTAAAGGGGAAGTAAGCAGGGCCAGAACGTCTAGCGGCACAATTTCAAATTTCTTTCAGGATGATCTTTCCCACATCAATGGTCTTACCCGTTAAGATCAAGTATAATAAGACCATTCGCTCCAATGAAATTGTAGTCCCATGTGAGCTAGGCAGAAGGCTGAAATAGATGAAATAAAACCATACCTTTGCAATAGGTGTTAAATATTCTCTTCGACACGTGTGGGTTCCTTGTTTCGACACAATCCAACTGGAACCTTCAACTGTAAGCTCCTCGAGAATTTCTTGCAGAAGTTCTGGCTTGATATTGCTCATCAAAGACGAATACTCATCGTTCTCGAAATCAGGCAACTCAAAGAACTCATTAATAGCATTCGAATTTATTGGTACCTTGATTCCGCGAATAGGGACTTCTGTCATCTCGCTTGAAGTTAAATTCGCGTAAAACTCACGAACTAGCTCCTCATCCGTACTAGGTCTCTTTTTACAAAATAGTTTCCAATTGAGAACTTCAGCAATTTGACGCAAACGTACCATGAAGTCTCTGTAGTTGCTCTCCTTCAGTGTGAAGCCTTTCTCAAGATGCATCTGTTGATTTTAGTAGGTACTTTCGTATCTCACTTTAGCTTCAACACAATGGAACTTGCTTTGTGTTTCGTTGATTTGAGCAGAGGCACGAGTTCTCTTGCGAGGCATAATTGACATTTTTGCAAAAATATAAGAACTCAAAGAAAATTAATGCAAGAAAAAGATGGCAAATTAAAAGGAGGAGGGTTGAAAAATTTTGGCTTAAGGCTTGGTGTGCAAAGAGGGTGCCGCACAAGGCTAGAGAACAAGCAGCAGCACGCAAGGATGTGCAGCAAGAAGCGCGCAGCACTTTGTCGAGTAGGCCTGGAGCTTGTACGGGAGCTGGGACGTGCGTGCGGGACATGGCCTGGGCAGCAGTGAAGGTGTGCGGTGGGGGGGGCGAAGCGAGAGAATGTGACTGGGCATTCTTTGGGTCAAGCGGCAGTGGTGCATGCAGTGGGGCTGGGTGTTAATCGGGTCGCGCAGTGTGATGCTACTAGGTGTTTGTCGACTAGGCTACTGGAGCTAGGGGTGTTGCGGCACAAGGTGTTTTGGTTTTTGGTTGATGCATGGATGGGAGGTATATAGCATAAGTATTAGGACCTAAAATAAAACTCTTAGTCTAATTTAATAATTAAAGATAAGAGTTTAATTCTAATCCTACTCAAATTTAACATCAATTAATAATTAAATATAAGCATATAGAATTATCAATTGCTATTAATTATTAAGATAAACATAAAATTAAAATTAAAATTAAAATAATCCTAATTCTAATCTAAGTTGATAAAAGTTAATATATAAATTATAATGAATATAATTATATATTAAAGTTTATCAAATTATTAATAATATGAAAAAAAAATATTTCTTCTAGATGCCTTAAAAAAATATTTACAAAGAAAGACACCTAATTTTCATTATTTACAAAAAGAGCAATCAAATTTTAAAAATAATTCAATTTAAGTCCCTAGACTCAATGAAAATTAAAAATTGGATCAAATTGACCCTTTTATTTGAAAAAAAATAATTTATTTTGTTGATCAGGGAAAAATTTCTTGGAAAATTATGTTAAAATAAATTCCCAGGAAAGATTGGAGGGGTCACAATTGGTCCCGCTTAAGTTCCAACCTCCTAGACAGAATTTATTTAAAAATACTAAACCCGAAAAATAGACCCTAAATTATTTATTAAACAAAGCACAAAAATTATTAAATATCTGATAAAATGAACGAGACGTTATCCCGTTCGGTTTTATTCCCCCAATAGTGTTTCAAACGCTGAGCATTAACTTGAAAATTACCTCTCTTACCTTGGAGTTCAACAACTCCATATGGATAGACTCTATGAATTGTAAATAGACCGAACCAACGTGATTTTAGCTTACCTGGAAAGAACTTCAATCTCGAGTTGAACAACAATACTTGTTGACCTGCTTCAAATTCTCGAACTCGGATGTGTTTGTCATGTCATTTCTTGAGTCTCTCTTTGAGTAATTTGGCATTTTCATATGAGAACATTCAGAATTTTTCTAACTCGTTGAGTTGGAACATCCGTCTTTCTTTTGCGAGCTTAGGATCTAAGTTGAGTCGTCGAAGAGCCCAGTAAGCTTTGTCCAAAGGTAGATGACATGCTTTACCGAAAACCAGCCTATATGGTGACATCCCTAAAGGTGTCTTGTACGCTGTCCTGTAGGCCCATAAAGCGTCATCTAGTCTTTTGGATCAGTCTCATCAGTTTGGGCAAACTACCTTTTCCAATATGCCCTTGATTTCTTTATCTGCCAGTTCAGCTTGTCCATTCACCTGCGGATGGTAAGCCGTTGCAACCTTGTGTTTCACCCCGTGCTTGTCTAGTAACCATTTTAACCACTTGTTCACAAAGTGGGACCCTTCATCACTAATGATGGCCCTCGGGTTTCCAAACCTCATGAACACGTGTTTCTACAAAAACTTCATCACAACCCTAGCATCGTTTGTCAGATATGCCTCTACCTCGACCCACTTGGACACATAATCTACTACTACCAGTATATACTTGTGACCAAAATACGAAGGGAAGGGCCTAAGAAAATCAATACCCCAAACATAGAATAATTCGACCTCAATGATGTTTGTTCGAGGCATCTCATTTCTGTTGGTGACATTTCCAACTCTTTGACATCGGCCACAACTCTTTACGTATGCATATGCATCCTTGAATAGTGTTGGCCAAAAGAATCTAGCTTGCAATACTTTGGCTGCAGTACGAGTTCCTTTGAAATGACCCCCACTTGGGGCTGAGTGACAGTGGTATAGAATCTGCAGTATTTCTTCTTCTGCCACGCATTTCCTAATCATCTGATCTGCACACTTTTTAAACAGATATGGTTCCTCCCAGAAATAGTACTTCACATCGTGAAGAAACTTTCTCCTTTGTTGATATGTCTTATCATAGGGTATTAAACCACAAGCTAAAAAGTTAGCAATATCAGTAAACCAAGGGGTATTATGGACATGACTTACCTTCAATATATGTTCATCTGGAAATGTTTCTTGAATCGGTACAAGTGGAGAATTCCCTTCTTGCGACTCCAATCTGGATAAGTGATCTGCTACTTGGTTTTCTACTCCCTTTCGATCTTGAATTTCCAAATCAAACTCTTGAAGTAGAAGTACCCATCGGATCAACCTTGGCTTAGCGTCTTTCTTGGCAAGTAAATATTTAATTGCCGAGTGGTCTGTATAGACAGTTACCTTGGTACCTACAAGATAAGATCGAAACTTGTCGAAAGCAAATACGATAGCAAGTAACTCTTTTTCTGTTACCGTATAGTTAACTGAGCTTCTGTCAGAGTTTGGCTTGCATAGTAGATGGGATGAAAAACTTTGTTCCTTCATTGGCCCATGACAGCTCCTATTGCGAAGTCACTTGCGTCACACATCAATTCAAATGGCAAGTCCCAGTCTGGTGTAACAATTATGGGTGCTGTGACTAATCTATTCTTCAAGTCATTGAAAGCTTTTAAGCATTCCTCATTAAATTTGAATATCGTGTCCTTCTCCAATAATTTGCATAAAGGTTTAGCAACTTTGGATAAGTCCTTGATAAATCTTCGGTAGAACCCGGCGTGGCCCAAAAAGCTCCTAACACCCTTTACAGATATAGGAGATGGGGGCTTCTCAATAACATCTACTTTTGCTTTGTCTACCTCGATCCCATGTCTTGTTATCCGATGCCCTAGAACGATACACTTTTCCCAGTTAAGGACTAGGTTTCTCTCTTTGCATCGCTTTAGTACCTTAGCTAGATTGACTAGGCAGTCATCGTACGTATCTCCAAACACTGAAAAGTCGTCCATGAAAACTTCCAAAAATTTCTCAACCATGTCAGTGAAAATAGACATCATACATCTTTGAAATGTAGCAGGTGCATTACATAAACCAAATGGCATACGTCTAAATGCAAATGTACCGTACAGACAGGTGAATGTGGTCTTGTGTTGATCTACCAGTGCTACCGTAATCTGGTTGTACCCCGAGTATCCATTGAGAAAATAGTAGTAATCTCGCCCCGAGAGTCTATCCAGCATCTAGTCTAAGAACGGCAAAGGGAAGTGATCCTTCCTAGTTTCCTTGTTTAGCCTTCGGTAATCGATGCAGATTCTCCATCCCATAACTGTTCTAGTTGGTATCAACTCGTTATTCTCGTTCTCTATGACCGTGATACCTCCTTTCTTTGGTACGCACTGGACCGGACTTACCCATAAACTGTCTGAAATGAGGTAAATGATACCCGCATCTAACCACTTGATAATCTCTTTTTTCACTACGTCCTTTATGATGGGGTTCAGCCTTCGTTGTCCATCAGTCATCCCTTTTTCACCATCTTCCAGGATGATCTTGTGCATGCATATAGATGGACTAATATCGCGAATATCAGCTATGGTCCATCCGATAGCCTTCTTAAATTTTTTCAGAACTAAGATAAGTTTCTCTTCTTTCTCAGTAGTTAACTCTGTTGAAACAATCACAAGCAGAGTAGAAGCGTCACCTAAATAGACATATTTTAAATGAAAAGGTAATACCTTGAGTTCTAGTTTAGGTGACTCCTCGATTGTCGCTTTTGGCTGTGTGTAATCTCTCTCCTCTAAATCCAAAGATTCAAAACAGGATTGTGGATTAAATCCCTTTTGATTAGCTTTTAGCAAAGTTAAGTTTTCATCCTCCTCTTCATCACTTGGAGGGTCTGATGTCAAAATTCTTTCCAGAGGATCCTCAACAGAGTTGAGTTCCTTCTCCACTATTAAATCCTCTAAGTCGGATACTGCAGAATAATCATCTATTGCGTCAGGAAATCGCATTGACTTGAAAACGTTAAATGTTACCTGGTCGTCCTAAATGCGCATAGTAAGTTTGCCCTTCTGCACATCAATAAGTGTCCTTCCGGTTGCTAAGAACGGTCTCCCCAGGATAATTGGTACTTCTTTGTCTGATTCGAAATCTAAAATTACAAAATCAGTAGGAAATATAAACTTATCTACACGTACCAATACATCCTCGATTTTTCCTTCTGGATGTGCTAAGGATCGATATGCCAGCTGAAGTGTAACCGTAGTAGGTCTAACTTCACCTATCCCCAACTTCTTAAATATCGACATAGGCATCAAGTTGATACTTGCACCCAAGTCACATAGTGCCTTACCACAATAAGCTGCTCCAATGTTGCATGGTATGGTAAAACACCCAGGATCCTTCAGCTTAGGGGGTAATTTATCTTGAAGATATGCACTGTATTCCTTCGTCAAAGTTACCGTCTCAAATTCTCTAAGTCTTCGCTTCTTGGACAGGATATCTTTCATGAATTTTACGTAATTTGGCATTTGTTCAAGTGCTTCAACCAACGGGATGTTGATATGAAGTTGCTTGAGTACGTCAAGGAACTTCTTGAATTGGACCTCCTGTTTTTGCTTCTAGAGTCTTTGAGGGTAAGGTGGTGGAGGTTTATATATTGAAGTTGGTACTAGTTGATTTGTCTTTAGCGGCAATTCTACTACTAACGGAGTGGTTGGCTGATCAGAATTGGCAGGTTCTGAGGTTACCTTTTCAGGTCTTGTAGGTTCTGGTTCTAGTGGAACTGGAACTTCAACACTCGGTTGAACTTCTTCCGAATCTTAAGCTTTAGCATGCTCATTTTCAGCTTTAATGATGTTGGGCTCTACCATTTTTCCGCTCCTCAATGTTAGTGCTTTACAATGCTCCTTCCCTAGATTTCTCAGATTTTTCATATAACTAGGTAGAGCACCTTGTGGACGGTTCCTAAGTTCAATAGCAAGCTGGACCACTTAATTCTCCAAATTCCTTAGAGTGGCGTCATTCTTCGCCATGTATGCCTTCAATAAATTCTCTAAGCTATTGGACAATTCAGCTTGAACTGGTTTCTAAACTTGTTGTGAAAAACTAGGCGGCTGGGTTGGTCTAGGTTGGGCGTAGTTGTTACTGCCTCCAGCCCCTTGGTTACTCCAGGAAAGATTGGGGTGATTTCGCCACGATGGGTTGTAAAAGTTGGATTGCAGCCCTTGCTTTCCTCAGTTCTAGTTCTGATTACCTATGTAGTACATGGATTCTGGGTTTGACGAACATTCTTCAAACACATGTCCTTCCCCACAATAGACACAGGCTATATTCTCATATTGGTTCGGTGGTTGAGCTGCAAAACTGTTAGACCCATTAGTGGTAAGATTCTTTAACATTGAAGATATCGAAGATACTTGGGATGCAAGTGAAGTGAGAGCATCCACTTTATGGATTCCAGCAACTCGTCTTCCTGACGTTGCTCGATTGGTTGGGCACTGATAATTGTTACTGGCGATCCTCTCGATGATTTCATAAGCCTCATTGTAAGACTTAGATAAGATAGCATCGTTAGCAGAAGCATCTACTGCCATCCTTGTATGAGCGTTGAGACCATTGTAAAATGTCTCAAGTTGGATGCAATGTGGAATTCCGTGATGAGGACATTTTCGCAATAACTCTTTGAATCTTTCCCATGCCTCATACAAGGACTCATCATCCATTTGTTGGAAAGCAGTAACCTCATTTCTCAGCTTAGCAATCTTGCTAGGTGGGAAATACTTCACAAGAAATCTCTCTACTAACTCTTGCCATGTAGAAATCGAGTTAGGTGGCAGTGAGTTTAACCAGGCTCGAGCTCTGTCCCTCAGCGAGTACAGGAACATTTTTAATCGTAATGCATCTTCGGGTACTTCGGCTAGCTTGAGCGAGTCACTCACTTCCATAAACAGTCTTAAATGAAGATGAGGATCTTCAGTAGGCATTCCACTGAACTGGCCCACTGTCTGAAGCATCTGGAACATGATTGGCTTCAGCTCAAATTGTTGTGCCTCGATCTCGGGTCTTCTAATACCTAGATTAAGGTCATTAAAAACTGGCACGACATATTGTCGTAAAGCTCTATCCCTATCATCAACAATAAGGATAGGATTTCGAGCAAGGTTTGCTTCATTTCTTTGATTGATATTCTCGAAATTCATCTCTTCGGTCCTTCTCTGGTTTGCTTGTCTTCTTCGTTGGTGAAAGGTTCGCTCTATTTTAGGGTCCACTGGGAGTAAGTTGATAATTCAGTCAATACTCATAAACACCTGAAATAATCAGAGGAGAATTAATTAAGTAAGTAAAATTGAACAGGAAAATAAAAGAACCAAAATGTAAAAATAAATTCACAAATAATGTTTTTTTTTTAAAAACAAACAGTCCCCGACATCGGCGCCAAAAACTTGGAACGGTGGAAATGTGCAAGTGTACACAATCGTAACAAGTAATAAAGTCACAAGTAAATGTCGAGTTATCGTACCCACAGGGACTGTAAAAAGCAATATTTATGAAATTAATTAAAACACTTTGGTGAGGTAAAAATAATTTTGGTTTGAAAAGAGTGATTTATAAACTAAGATTTTAAAACTAAGCAAACAATTTAAAAACAAATAAAAGAGTTCTAGTGCACGATTTCAATTAAGATTTAATCAAGATGATATAATCGTGTTGGATTAATTATACCTTTTTAACTTAGAAATATTAAATTCGTGCTTATCTTTGTTATGAATAAATTCACGGCAACTCCAAGAATTTGTTAACTTATGAACATATTTACTAATTAAAAAATTCCATTTATCTCTTGGACATATTCCTATGCCAATTCAACCGACTAAACAGATTTAATAAAGTAAACATGCTATCGCACATACATACTTATTGAATTAAATTATCTCTCGCATATTCCTATGTCGATTCAACCGATTAATTCAACTTAATAAACATGAAAAGATTATGTGAAGTAACAAAGTAGCCATACCTTGAAACAATTTAATCACAACAATCTTGTAAGTTATGCAAGGCATATGTATCGCCAAATACAATGCTAATTTAATTTTCGAGTTACCTTAGAAGAATTAAACATGCATCGATTAAATCTCGAGTCCATTAATTGCAATTTCAATCCATTTAAACAATTAATTCTTTAGTTATCTAAACAATTATAATGCCAGATAACCTAAGCATGATTTTACTTAATCAAGCATTTCATCGAGGCCTATAATAAAGATAAACACTATTTTAACAATTCAAGTAGGCAAAATATAATCAACCCAACACAAATTAAATTCAAGCTAAATTGATTAAAATAACCATTTCAGCAACAATATTATTCATAGATATGTTCATCATAAAAACAACAGAAATTAAAAAGAAAGGGAACAGAAAGCAAATCCAGAGTTTCTCTGCGGCTTGACTGTTGCTCTGTTCTTTTGACTTCGTTGTCTTTTCCGAGCAAGGCTTCTATGAATCCTTGATTGCTACCCGAGATGGATGAAGAACACCCCTTTCTCAAGAGAGGAAATCGGCACAAGAGGAAGGGAAAATGGGATGGAAAAATGGAGAGGAAACTTTTAAGAGAAGTGAAGAGAGGATGAGAGAATGTTGTGGAATGAGGGATGTTGAGGGATGCTTTGAAATGGGCAGCATAGGGTGGCTTTTATAGCTGAAGAGGGCTGCTAAAAATAGAAAATTCAGCAGCCAAGAGAGCCCTCCCATGGCCGGCCATACACATGGCAAGGTTGAAGCTTCCAACCTTGCTAAAAATAAGTTGGGGCAAATCTACAAAGCCTAAAATAAAGGTGGGGTTTGCGCATAATTTGGAGGTTTTTCAGGGGCCTTTTCCAAGCATATTTTATCAGCTAATTTGCTGATTTGGGTCAGCCAATGGACGGTTCTGGTCAGCCCAATTAGTGGCTGGTTCGGCTCACTTCATTCGGTTCAACCAGTGCGGTTCACTAGGCCCTTTCTTCATAATTAATTAAAATTAATTCATTTAACCTAAATTAAATAGGAAATAAATTAAAATTAATTTAATTATGAATTAATACACATTTCTGGACCGTCTTAGGCTGGAATTTAATTGGCCTCGATACTTCAAATTACTCTCGGTTTTGCTCTTCTCGCAGTGTTCACCGGGCCCTTTTTCTCTAATTGTGTAATTCTATAAAAAATAACAAAATTTAATCAAAATTAACTATAAAATTAATTAAATTTCATAATGTTCATATTTTTAACATAATTTAATTATTTTATAATATTTAATTATTTTTCGACAGGAATTTAACCGGAATAGCCTGGTTTTAAGTTAAAAAGGGTATGAAAAAGTATATAAATTTTTGAGTTTCTAGAATGCTTATTTTTTAATTCAAGATATATCAATCAAAATTATCAGTCAATCAAAATTCAACTTAAACATGATATGAGAGATTCACAAGAGAACAAAACACTATTCAGGGATTTTTAGATAATGAAATGATTACCCCCACACTTAAGATGTACATTGCCCTCAATGTACAAGGTTAGATATATAAGAAAATATAAGATCATAAGATAGGGAAAGAATTGAAACTTCCTGAGTACTGAATGAATGTCCTAGTTTGGCGAAAGTAAGAATTGTCAATAGAACTGAAGGTAAAGCTTGATTCACAGGAAATAATAACCTGGTAATAGTCATAAAGGTAAACCGCATGAATCAATTAAAAAAAAACTAGGAATAATAATAAAAATAAGGGAAATAGTCTAATTTTGTAAGTGGAACGATCGCCTCACACGCCCGTGTGGGCCGTGTCCAGCCCGTGTTTGTCACGAGTTGGAAGTTCGTCGCAAGGCCTTGAGACACGCCCGTGTGTCTTGGCAGGTTCGCCCACAACCATGTCGCACGGCCGTGGCATTTTATCGTCGCCCGTGTTTTGGGAAAATTTTACACTTTTTCCACACGGTTTTACACACGCCCGTGTGCTTGGCCGTATCCCTGTGGTAAACTATTTTCAAGAGTAATGTTAGTCATGGAGAGTGTTAAACGCTAAAATTTAAATATGTTAATACAGTTAGTGCTCGGGTTGCCCCCCGAGAAGTACTTATTTATAGTCTAAGCTCGACTTACCTCTCTGTTGAATGGTCAAGGTGGTTTAAGGAGTTCGTACTCCTCATTCCTACTATCACTCTTATCAAAATAAAGTTTGAGCCGGGAATTGTTTACCTTAAAGGTGTCGAACTTGGGATGACTTACCTCCACTGTACTGAACGGGAAAATACTAAGTACCGTAAGAGGGGTTTCCTCATCGATTTGGGAGTGACAATGTAAGGGTCTGTGACATCTAATAAGACTTGATCTCCAACCTTAAGTTGATGTGGAGAGGTATCGAGCTTATTTTGGCATAGTTTCGGTTTATCGGGTGTTCTCGATTTATGTGCTCGCCATTCGTCTAGCTCCTCTATCTGTAGCCTTCGTTTTTCATGAATGGGTCTTCTAGTGTTGTTGGAACATGGCTCGTGTACTTCTTTCTTTGTGCTCAATCTCTGCACGCACGATGAGGTTGCGTCGTATTGTCAGTTTTAGTAAGATGATGTGGATCATTACCTTTCGTATTCGATGTGATGCTAGAATTACGAGCTTGAAGGGTGATCGTCTCGTCTCCTACACGAAGGGTGAGTTCACCTGTGCCAACATCAATAATTGTTTTAGCAGTTGCTAAAAAGGGCCTCCCTAAAATCAAAGGGGTGTCGGGTTCCTCCTCTATGTCTAAAACAACGAAATCAACGGGAAATATGAATTTATCCACTTTTACTAGTACATCTTCAATGATACCCCTAGGAAATCTTATAGTTTTATCTGCCAATTGGATGCTCATCCTAGTTTGTTTAGGTTTCCTAAGACCTAGTTTTTTAAACATTTTGTAAGGCATGACATTGATACTTGCCCCTAAATCGGCTAATGCATTATTCACATCTAAACTACCAATTAAGCAAGGAATTGTAAAACTCCCTGGATCTTTCAATTTATTGGGTAGCTTATTCTGTAGAATAGCTAAGCACACTGCGTTTATCTCCACGTGTGACGCTTCGCCCAACTTCCGCTTGTTTGCTAGAAGCTCTTTTAGAAATTTCATTACTTTTGGCATCTGTGACAGAGCTTCAATAAAAGGTAAGTTAATATGTAATTTTTTCAAAAGTTTAAGGAATTTACCGAATTATTCATCTGAGCGGTCTTTCCTTGTTACTTTAGGGTATGGCACACTAGGTTTGTATTCTACGTTCACCATTTTATTATGACTTACCTCACCATCACCTTTGCTTTCCACATTTTCTTGCCTTGGTTCTGGCTCAGTCTCAACGTATCCTTCTTGAGCATCAATTGCATTGAGATCTTCCCTTGGGTTTGGTTCAGTATTACTTGGCAAACTACCTTGTGGTCATTCAGATATTAACTTGGACAGCTGACCTATCTGTGTCTCGAGCCCTTGAATTGATGCTTGTTGATTTTTGAGTGCTGTCTCGGTATTCTGGAAGTGAGTTTCTGACACCGAGATGAATTTGGATAGCATCTCCTCAAGGTTCGGCTTCTTTTCCTGTTGATAAGGTGGGTGTTGGAAACCCTGAGGATTCTGTGGTCTTTGATTTCCTTGACCGTCCCAAGAGAAATTTGGGTGGTTCTTCCAACCTGCATTGTAAGTATTACTATATGGGTTATTTTGAGATCTGAAATTATTGTTACCCATATAGTTGACTTGTTCCTCTTCGGTTGTAGGATTGAATGGTGGGTATTCTGTAGGCACACCTCCTCCACTTGAATCACACCTCATCGCTAGATGTACCTACGTAGAACCAAGTAAACCATCAATTTTTTTATTTAGAAGTTCTACCTGATTTGACAACATGGTGACCGAATCGACGTTATAAACGCCTGCTATTTTCGTTAGCTTAGTCCTCATGACTTGCCACTGATAGTTATTCAATGACATCTCCTCAATGAATTCAGAAGCCTCTTCAGGTGTCTTATTATTGATGGTTCCACTAGTAGCTGCATCAATCATTTATCTTATCAAAGGGTTCACACTGTTATAGAACGTTTGAACTTGCAGCCATAGAGGTAACCCATGGTGTGGGCACTTTCGCAAAAGGTCTTTAAATCTCTCCCATGCATCGTAAAGCATTTCTAAGTCCATCTACACAAAAGAAGAAATATCATAGTTGTTTTTGCCGGTGGAAAATATTTTAATAAAAAATTTTCGGTCATTTGTTCCCAAGTGGTAATGGACCCTCGTGGTAGTGAGTTCAACCACTGTTTAGCTTTATTCCTCAGTGGAAAAGGGAATAACCGAAGGTGAATGGCATCATCAGAAAGCCATTAGTTTTGAAAGTGTCGCATTATTCTAGGAAATTTACCAAGTGCGTATTGGGGTTCTTATCCTGCAAACCATCAAACTGAACAAATTGTTGTATCATCTGGATCATGTTAGGTTTCAGTTCAAAATTATTTGCAGCAATAGCAGGCCTAACTATACTTGACTCAGTTCTTGTAAAGTTAGGTTTAGCATAATCATACATAGTACGAGGAGCAGGATTCTGATTTGCTATTTCATCGGGTATGTCTGGAGGTAGTGGATTGTCTTGATTTTCAGCCATCTCTTTAGTAGTAGTTGAGATATCGTCCTCTTGCTCTTCTTCTATGTATCTTACGCTGTGCCTGATTTCTCGTCAGTTTCTACGAGCTGTACGATCAATTTCCTCGTCAAAAAGCAATGGTCTTGACGGGTTTCATCTAGTCATAAACTATAAGAACCTGCAAGGTGAAAAAAAGAAAGAAAATTAGTAAAGTAAGAATAAAAGTTAAATTGCAAGAAAATAAATGGCTAAAGTAATAAAAATTGAGCGTTCCTAATATCTTAGTCCCCGGCAACGACGCCAAAAACTTGATCGTCGATTTTTCGTGTGATAAGTTTTATAAATTTATAATGACTCGTTCTTGAAACTAACTATGATCACGACATAGGCAATTGTACCTATCGAACAGTAGTATAGCTTTAGCAAGATCGGCCCAAAGGACTATGAGTAGTAGTAATTATCATCTTTTTATTATCTAGCCGAATAAAAGAGGATTGTTTTGACTAACTAATTAAACTAAGACTTGCAGACAATAGAAATTGGGAAATTACTTTTGGGGAAAACGATTGATTGAGACAATACCTAAGGAAAGAATCCACCTAGACTCTTACTTGTTATTCTGGCTCTGAACCGGACGATTTATTCATTCAACTTGTTCCGTAGAAATCCCTAATGTATATTATTATCCCTTTCGAGACTAACAACGTCTAATCCCTAGGTTGAATAACCGAGAGTTATCTCTAATTAACACCCTAAGGTTGCATTAACTCGATCTATGGATTCCCTTATTAGGTTTCACCCTAATCTGGCAAAATCTTGTCATCCTATCTCTAGGCGCGCAATCAACTCCGCTTAATTACGACAAAGTTACTCTTAGTCAGGGTCTATTCCTCCTCCAACTAAGAGTAGTAACTTGAAGTGATATCCTGAAATACCAAAACAAGAATTAAGAACATGTAATTAAGAACAAGTTAAATATTTATCATATGATTCAGAAATAATAACAAGGTTTAGTCATAGGTTTCATCCCCCTTAGGTATTTAGGGGTTTAGTTCATAACTAAACAAGAACACATCTCAGAATAATAAAAATTACAAAACATAAAGAAAACCCAAAACTCCTGACGGGGAGGTTGAGGAGAGATCTTCAGTCTTGATGGTGGCTCTGGCTTCTGAGATGGATCAATTGGCTTCCTCGGAGTAATTCCTTACTCACTATTCTCCGTCTCCCTTTCTTCCTCTTCTAGGGTGTATTTATAGGCTTTGGAATGCCTAAGAACCCTTAAAAGTGGCCTTTTCCGAATTGGACTTAACCTGGGCTCGGCAGGGACACGCCCGTGTGACACGCTCGTGTGCGATAACTTCAGGTCATGTTCCATGTACACGGCCGTGTGTTTTACCCATGTGAATCGTGCTTCAATTCTGCCAAATTGACATGGCCGTGTGATCTGCCCGTGTGAAGAGGTCCAGGTCGTGTTGATTTCGTGCTTTGGCCCATTTTCTCCGTTTTTGGCCCATTTCTCGTTCCTTTCATTCTCGTATGCCTACCTGAGAATAAAAAATGAAATTAAGGCATTAGGAGCATCAAATTCACCAAATCTAAGGAGAAATCATTCATAAAATGCGTTAAGCATGGGTTATAAATATGTATAAATTACGGTTTATCAAGGCCATTTAACGATGCATCACTAAAAACTATGAATTCTTTAGCCGGCTTAGGCTAAATTAACACTGGTGCCTCTGTCAATAATGCTTTCAACTGCTCGAAGCTCTGCTGACACTTTTCTGACCACTCAAATTTAACATCTTTTTGAAGCAATCGTGTCATCGGAGTCACAATCATCGAGAAACCTTTCATAAATCTTTTATAATAACTGGCTAGTCCCAAAAAACTACAGACTTTGGATACATTTCTCGGAGGCTTCCAATCTATAATAATAGAAATTTTACTCGGGTCAGCTCGGATACCCGCGACTAAAACTATATGTCCCAGAAAACTAACCTTTCGTAACCAAAACTCACATTTGCTGAACTTTGCAAACAACTATTTATCTCTCAAAGTTTGTAACACAATTCTCAAATGGTCGGCATGCTCAGATTCATCATGAGAGTAAATAAAAATGTCATCAAGAAACAAAACTACAAATCAATCTAAGTACAGCCTGAAAATTCGGTTCATCAAATCCACAAAAACAACAGGTGCATTTGTTAGTCCAAAAGGCATAACAAGAAATTTGATAAGTCGTAATTTATAGATATTTTTATCCCATGCTTAGCACATATTTGGATGAATTATCATTAGATTTGTGGAATCTGATGCTCTTAATCTTTTAAATTCATGTCTTATACCTAGGTGAGTAGAGGAAAGTAAAAAGAACGAGAAACGGGCCAAAAACGGAGAAAATGGGCCAACGTGGGAAATAAACACGGCCTGGACTTCCTCACACGGGTAGATCACATGCCCGTGTCTATTTAATAGCCTTGAACACAGTTTGAAGAAATCGCACACGGGCGTGGCACACGACTGTGGCCCTGTCGAGCCCAAGTTGAGTTCTATTCGAAAAAGGGCAATTTTGAGGGTTTGAAAGCATTCTAAAGCCTATTTAAAAGACCTTAAATGAGGATCGAGGGGAGAGGCAAAGTAGAAGACAAGGAATTACTTAAAGAAAGTCAATTGATCCATCTCAGAAGCTGGATTCACCTTCAAGACTGAAGACCTCCCTTCAATTTCCTTTAGGGTTTTTGGGTTTTCTTTATGTTTTGTTATTATTCTTCTGAGATGTTTTCTTTTACCATTATGAACTAAACCCCCTAAATACCTAAGGGGGATGAAACCTAAGATAGATCTTGTTAATATTTTTTGAACTCTATGATAAATACTTGATTTGTTGTTAATTATGATTTTAACTCTTGTTTGAATATTCCAGGATATTGATTCAAGTATTGATGTGCTTATTCGGAGGATGAATAGTCCTTGTCTAAGAGTAGATCATTCATAATTAAGCGGAGTTGCATGCAGTCCTAGAGATAGAACGACATAAATCTGCCTGATTAGAGTCAAATCTAATAAGGGAATCCATAGATCGAGTTAATGCAAAACTAGGGGTTTTAATTAGAAAGAGATTTCAATTAATCAACCTAGGGTTAGACGTTATTAGTCTTGAATAGGGATAATAATATAACTTAGGGATTTCTATAGATCAAGTCAAGTGAATAAATTGTCTGGTTCAAAGTCGAATAACAAGTGAAGTCTAGGTGGATTCTTACTTGGGTATTGTCCAAATCAATCAGTTTTCCAAAAAAGTATTTCCCCAATTTACTTTCTGTGCATTCTTAGTTTAGTTAATTAGTTAGATAAAACAACCCCCATTATTCTTAGGCTAGATAATAAAAAGAAAGTTAATACTAGTACTTTTAGTTCCTTTGCGTTCGACATTCGGTCTTGCTATAAACTATACTACTATTCGATAGGTACGCTTGCCTTCATCGTGATAATAGTTAGTTTCAAGTACGATCAATTATAAATTTAAGACTTATCGCGAGTTGAATCAAGTTTTTGGCGCCGTTTCCGGGGAACTAAGATATTAGGAACACTCAATTTTTATTACTTTAGCCAATTTTTTTATTTTAATTTAATTTAATTTTTATTTTTACTAAATTTTCTTTTATTCTCTTCTGGCAGGTTTTCATAGCTTATGACTAGAAGAAACCTGTCAGGACCATTACTTTTTGACAATGAGATCGAAAGTACAGCTCGTAGAAACAGAAGAGAAATTAGGAGAAGCCTACAATACATAGAAGAAGAGCAAGAAGACGATATTCACACTACAACCGGGGAGATGGCTGATAATCAGAATAACTCGCTACCTCCTATGGTTGCTGCACATCCAATAAATCAGGATCCTACTCCTCGTACTATGTATGATTATGCTAAACCTACTTTAATAAGAACTGAATCGAGTATAGTTAGGCCTGCTATTTCTGCAAATAATTTTGAACTGAAACCTAACACAATTCAAATGATACAACAGTTTGTTCAGTTTGATGGTTTGCAGGACGAGGACCCAAATACTCGTTTGGCAAATTTTCTGGAACTATGCGACACATTTAAGATCAATGGCATTTATGATGATGCCATTCGCCTTCGGTTATTTCCCTTTTTGTTGAGGAATAAGGCTAAACAGTGGTTGAACTTGTTACCACGAGGGTCAATCACTACTTGGGAACAAATGACTAAAAAGTTCTTACTGAAATATTTTCCACCGGCTAAAATAGCTAAATTGAGAAATGATATATCTTCTTTTGTGCAGATGGATTTAGAAACACTCTACAATGCATGGGAGAGATATAAGGATCTATTAAGAAGGTGCCCTCACCATGGGTTACTCTGTGGCTACAGGTCCAAACTTTTTACAATGGTGTGAACCCCTCGACAAGACAGATGATTGATGCAGCCGCTGGTTAAACCATCAACAACAAAACACCTGAAGAGGCTTACGAATTTATTGAGGAGATGTCACTGAATAACTATCAGTGGCAAGTCATGAGGACTAAGCCGACCAAAGCAGCAAGCGTTTATAACGTCGACTCAGTTACTATGCTGTTAAATCAGGTAGAATTATTGAATAAAAAGATTGCTAGTTTACTTGGTTCTACGCAGGTACATCTAGTGATGAGGTGTGATTTAAGTGGAGGAGGCGTACACACAGAATATCAATCCTTCAACCCCAACACCGAGGAGGAGCAAGTCCACTATATGGGTAATAATAACTCTAGACCTCAAAATAACCCGTATAGTAACACTTATAATGCAGGTTGGAGGAACCACCCCAATTTCTCGTAGGGTGGCCAAGGAAATCAAATGCCACAAAATCCTCCAGGTTTTCAACAACCACCTTACCAGCAGGAAAAGAAGTCGAACCTTGAGGATATGCTAACAAAATTTATCTCGGTGTCAGAAACTCATTTCCAGAGTACCGAGACAGCACTTAAAATTCAACAAGCATCGATCCAAGGGCTCGAAACTCAAATAGGCCAGCTTGCTAAATTAATTTTTGAAAGATCACAAGGTAGCTTACTGAGTAATACGGAATCTAACCCAAGGGAATAGCTTAATGCTATTAACGTTCAAGATGAAGAAGGGTTAATTGAGCCTAAACCAGAACCGAGGCAAGGAATTATGGTAAGTAAAGGTAAAGACGAGGTAGACCATAGTAAGTAAAAACTGGTAAGTAAAGAATACAAACCTCGAGTACCATACCCCAATGCTACAAGGAAAGACCGAACTGACGAGCAATTTGGTAAATCCTTAAACTGCTAAAAAAATTTCATATTAACTTACCATTTATTGAAGCTCTTTCACAGATGCCGAGCGCAATGAAGTTTTTAAAGGAGCTTTTAGCGAATAAGTGGAAGTTGGATGAGGCATCGCATATGGAGTTGAACGCAGTTTGCTCAGCCATTCTATAGAATAAGCTACCCAACAAGTTAAAAGATCCAAGGAGTTTTACGATTCCTTGTTTAATTGGTAGTTTAAACGTTAAAAATGCTTTGGCTGATTTAGGGGCTAGTATTAATGTCATGCCCTATAAAATATTTAAACAACTAGGTCTTAGGAAACCCAAACAAACTAGGATGAGCATTCAATTAGCAGATAAAACCATTAGATTTCCTAGGGATATCATTGAAGATATACTTGTAAAAATTGATAAATTTATATTCCCAATTGATTTTGTTGTTCTAGATATAGAAGAGGACAGTGACGTGCCTTTAATTTTAGGAAGGCCCTTTTTAGCGACCGCTAGAACCATTATTGATGTTGGTACAGGTGAACTCACACTCCGTGTGGGTGATGAAACAATCACTCTTCAAACTCGTAATTCGAGTAACGAGGATTGTAGTATAAATCATGTTAATGATACTGAACATGTGGTGCAAGCTACTTCACAGGAAACACACTCGAAGAACATAAATGAGCCATGTTTACATAACAACAAAGCACCTATCTATGAAGAACGAAGGCTACAGATCGATGAACTAGATGAATGGCGGACAAAGAAATCGAGAACACATGATAAACCAAAACCACGCCATGACGGACTCGATTTTTCACCTAATCAATGTAAGGTTGGAGACAAGGTACTATTAGATGAAAGAGACTGTCGTATTGCCACTTCTAAACCAAATGAAGCAATCCCTTTCACGGTACTTAACATCTTCCCATATGGTACAGTGGAGGTAACTCATTCCAATTTTGGCACTTTTAAGGTAAATAGTACTCGTTTAAAACCTTATTTTGATAAAACTGATAGCAGGAATAAGGAGTGTAAACTCCTCGAACCACCATGACCACGTGAAATCAAGGTAAGTCGATCTTAGACTATAAATAAGCACTTTTCAGGAGGCAACCCAAGCATTAACAGTATTAATTTCTTTTAATTTAGTGTTTAACATCTAATTCGCTAACTGAGTCCTCGAACACAGGTTTTGCAGACCTACACGGCCAGGCAATCAGGCGTGCCTTAGGCTGTGTGAAAACAGAGCAAAAATTTTCACCAAGCACGGGATGCGATACTTTGCCACGGCCGTGGTCAATCCTTCCAATTCAACACGGGCGTGCGACACGCCCGTGCCTGGAAGCCGTGGTTGAAACTGAGAAATTAGCACGGGCGTGCAACACGCCCGTGCCCGACACCCGTGGTTGATCCTGTCAAATTAACACAGGCGTGTGCATATATACACGGGTGCGAAAGAAGCGAATGATGCCATACACGGCTTTGCGACATGGTCGTGTGCCCCCACACGCCCAATGAACACGGGCGTGGGCCGAATCTCAGATGCGCCCAAATTCAAAAATCACGAAAAACACGGGTTGAAACCAGGGTACACGGGCGTGCCCTACGATCGTGTGCCCCAATATCTATATAAACCCCTCACTATTCATCATCCCCTTTCCAAAAACCTAACCTTAGCCGCCGCACACCCCTCCCCACGCCCGTGGACAATCGACCGGCCACCTTAAACCCCCTATTTTCTCCGCTTTTCTTCTTTCCTTTACCTCCTTTCTAATTTCTTTTCACTTCCCCCTCTCTTTTCTTCCCTATCTCTTTTCTTTCTCATCTCTTTTCCCCTTTTCCCTTCTTTCCCTACCACTCTTCTTCTTCTTTCCTTTCTTTTCCTTTCCTTTTCTTCCTTCCACCACCATCACACGGCCTCACTACCCACGCCTGTGGCTGACCCACAACACCACCGTCAACGACTAAACCTCTTCCCTCTACCAAGCTATTACGTTTGTCCATTCTTTTCTCTCTATTCTCTTAATTGCTTTTACTAGTTTTATGATTTTTCTTGTTTTATTTGACTATTTTTTATTAATATTCATGGTTCTAATGATAGTCATGCTTATGCTCTTTGTTAGAAATTTTCCATTTTAGTCAATGCATTATGATACATTCATCCATTCTTTGGTTTCCATGGATTTCATGCTTACCCACACCGTATTTCATATTATCATTCCCACATGCATTCATTCACTAGTTATTCCATTTAGCACTATTCTCATGTTCCTAAATGCTAATAATGATTTGATTTATCTTTCCATTAGGATTTGGTTATTTTTCAGGACATCTTTTCTTTAGCCTATGATCCCCATGAAGTATTCTTATTTAGTTTTAACATTCTCGCATACTTTTCCATGATATTCTTGAGGGGTATTTTTATAACTTCGTCTTGCCATAGCAGATACCATGTCAAATCCACGAAGTAAGAAAATCACCATCCCCATCTCGAAGAAGCGGAGAGAAGCATCATCATCCTTAGGTCCTACCATTGGGATTCGCCACCCCTTTCTCTAGTTTCCCTTAGGACCCCAGGAAGAACTTTTTCAGATATTTCGGGTCTGACCCTTAGAAGTGGGATGATGTATTGATTGGGCCGCACTTGAACAGATACAACTCACCACGGACCTATGGGGACTCTTCTTCGAGATCGTCGAGCCGACATATCTCGAACTCACATTGGAACTTTGCTCAACGTTCCAACTGCAGACCGTTATAACTAATTTCGATGATCCTGGAATGGTTAAGTTCTGTCTTGGCGGTCTAGTCGGCCAGTTGAGTGTCCTAGAGTTCGGTACCGCATTAGGCCTATAACGGAGGGGTTCATAGATGAGAACGACCTCGACACTCTCCATCGCCACATCCATAATTCTCCTTCACGGTGCTGGAGTGCTTTAGTCCCTATCTCGGCCACCTATGACCCTAGTCACTCCAAGGCATCGACTCTCGCCCCATCCTTGAGGTACTTACATGCCATCTTAGCCCACACTTTGACAGGACGGCGAGAGAGCACCGGCATCGTCAACACTCACGACGCCTACTTTTTGTAGAGTATGGCGCATAGGAACATCTTCGACCTTACCTATTTCATTGCCCTAGCCATACGCTATCAGACGGAGCGGCATAAGAAAGGGTCCATCTCTATCGGCCCTTATGTGACTCGTCTGGCGAGGTACTTCGGTGTCCTCAACACGGCGGAACAATCATCCTGCCTCACTCTCATCGGTCAGATGTCCCCACAGGGTATCTCTAGTATGCTTCATATGAGAATGATCGAGTGACGATGCAGCTTTGACCCTCCTCAATACCACCTCGTCCAATCAGCCAAGCAGGAGAACCTTGAGGACATTACTGATGATGTTCCTCCACCATCTCAGCCAGCACCTACTCACCGTGCAGATCATGCAGCTGCTTCACTTTCTGACATTTCTGAGCACCTTACTCAATTTGAGTAGGAATGTTTTCAGCACTTTGATCACATTGATGCGACCCTACAACAGATCTGTCAACATTTTCACATCTCATCGCCACCCCCACCTCACGAACCATCTGACGATGATAATTTTTAAAAACTCTTTTATTTATTATTTTTGCCTTTATTTTCATTTATTTGTTTAACTCTCTTTTAGTTTTATTTTTCTTTAAAGACTAATTTTATTTCATTTTAGGTCTTATAATTTTTATTAAGTAATTTATGTCTTTGGCTATTTCTTTATGGGTAATCCTACTTCTCTATATTCCTAAAGAATTATTGATTTTATCGCAGTTATAAAGAGCTCCAAAGCTCACTATTACTTGGGAATTTATAACTCCACTGGAAGAGGTCCTCCACAACTACCATGTCCCACCCGACCACCACGATAACCTCTTCGCTTAACACTGTGGTTGTGGGACCCAACCTCTACCACCACTGGAGTATCCTCCTCCTTGCCTTCGCCAATCACTTTCCATAACTACTATTCAAGGAATCCATTTCACATTCAGGAAGTTTCACTTCTCTCCCTATCTTATGATCTTATATCTCTATTTTCTACTAACTTTATCTTTGTACATTGAGGGCAATGTACATCTTAAGTGTGGGGGGGTTATTTATATCACTATCAGAAAAATCCCTAAATTTTGTCTTATCCTCTCGTGAATCACTCATATCACTATTAGAATGAATTTTGATTAATTTATGGTTTTTATTGATATGTCTTGAATTAAAACATAGTTATTTATGCATTGATGGCGTAAAATTTAAATAATTAGAGAATCAAGCATGATAAGTTGATTTTTGAGTATTAAAAATTTTAGGTTATTTCCCCAAGTTTAGGTATTATCTTGGAATTGAAATTCACAGGGTTAACATCAAAAAGCCATAATTTTTGTGAGATCTTGAGCCTTTAGAGCATATATTACTTCTTTGATGCTCACTTTTATTATTGCTATGAGTAAGTCAATATTGATTTGTTATTCTAGAACTTGCTTCGATTATGCATGTCAAGACCACACCATTGATTTGATATATCAAGATGATAAAGGCACTTAGGTTTAACCCACTCACTCCATAAAAGCCTACCTTCATAATTAACCCTTAGTGAACCCCCTTGAGCCTAACAAGCCATTCATTAATTTACCCCAATATTAACCCATAACCTATTATTGTTGAAATCCCCTAAATTGATCCGATCCTTATTTTTGTCGGGATTTGACTTGACTAAATTGCTTAGCTATGTTTTATTTTTGATAGTTAGCAAAATTCTATGCTACTTGATTTGTTCTTAAAAAAAAATGAAATTATATAATGCTCGTGTTAAAACAATGTTATCCATGAAGAAAAGCTTAATTCTAGGACTTCTAATTAGGAATATAATTTGTCAGTTTTAGTATTTTTCTAGTTAAGTAATTTTTCAATTCAATCTCGATTCTAACCTTCTCTTTCAGATTGTGACCACACCCCCTAACCAAAGCCACGTTGCAACCCTCTAAAGACCTTGTGATTGATGTATCATCTCAATATATAGTGGTGGAGATTTGATTTTTATGCAAGCCTATGGTAATAACTTTTCATATTGACTGTTGAGTGCTAAATTCATTGTCCTTAAATAACTAGAGTGATTGGAGTGAATCTTTAGTGAGGATGTTAAACTCTGTGATATTTTAAATCAAAGGTGATTACTTAGATGAGGGGAGACACCTATGTTTTTCATGATAAAATGCTCAACTTGGAATGTTTGAAACTTTAATGTTCTTCTAGTTGAATTCTCAATGTATGATTACTTATGGATTATTTTGAGATATTATTGATGGGAATTATAAGTTGAGAAAAAAGAATTCTTAATGGTGAATTGAGGATTTTGTTTGAGGACAAGCAAATGCTTAAGTGTGGGGGTATTTGATAAGTCGTAATTTATACATATTTTTATCCCATGCTTAGCACATATTTAGATGAATTATCATTAGATTTGTGGAATTTGATGCTCCTAATCTTTTAAATTCATGTCTTATACCTAGGTGAGCATAAGAAAGTAAAAAGAACGAGAAACAGGCCAAAAACAGAGAAAATGGTACAACGTGGGAAATCAACAGGGTCTAGACTTCCTCACACGGGTAGATCACACGCCCGTGTCTACTTAACAGCCTTGAACACGGTTTGAAGAAATCGCACATTGGCGTGGCCCTGTCGAGCCCAAGTTGAGTTTTATTCGAAAAAAGGACAATTTTGAGGGTTTGAAAGCATTCTAAAGCCTACTTAAAAGACCCCAAAGGAGGATTGAGGGGAGACGCAGAGTAGGAGGCAAGGAATTACTAGAAAAAAGCCAATTGATCCATCTCAGAAGCCAGATTCACCTTCAAGACTGAAGACCTCCCTTCAATTTCCTTCAGGGGTTTTTGGGTTTTCTTTATGTTTTTCATTATTCTTCTAAGATGTTTTCTTTTACCATTATGAACTAAACCCCCTAAATACCTAAGGGGGATGAAACCTAAGACTGATCTTGTTAATATTTTCTGAACTATATGATAACTACTTGATTTGTTCTTAATTATGATTTTAACTCTTGTTTGAATATTCCAGGATATTGATTCAAGTATTGATGTGCTTATTCGGAGGATGAATAGTCCCTGTCTAAGAGTAGATCATTCATAATTAAGCGGAGTTGCATGCAATCCTAGAGATAGGACGACATAAATCTGCCGGATTAGAATCAAATCTAATAAGGGAATCCATAGATTGAGTTAACGCAAAACTAGGGGTTTTAATTAGAAAGAGATTTCAATTAATCAACCTAGGGTTAGACGTTATTAGTCTTGAATACGGATAATAATATAACTTAGGGATTTCTATGGATCAATCAAGTGAATAAATCATCTGGTTCAGAGTCGAATAACAAGTGAAGTCTAGGTGGATTCTTCCTTGGGTATTGTCCAAATCAATCAGTTTTCCAAAAAGTATTTCCCCAGTTTACTTTCTATGCATTCTTAGTTTAGTTAATGAGTTAGATAAAACAACCCCCATTATTTTTAGGCTAGATAATAAAAAGAAAGTTAATACTAGCACTTTTAGTTCTTTTGGGTTTGACATCCGGTCTTGCTATAAACTATACTACTGTTCGATAGGTATGCTTGCCTTCATCGTGATAATAGTTAGTTTCAAGTACGATCAATTATAAATTTAAGACTTATCGCGAGTTGCAAGCAAAATTTTTAGTGTCCGTACCTTGTTCTAAATGCAGTCTTTGGCACATTTAAGTCTTTAACTCGCAACTAGTAATAACTCGATCTCAAATCAATTTTTGAAAACACTGTTGCCCCTTTTAACTGATCAAACAAATCATCTATTCGTGACAAAGGGTATTTATTCTTGATCGTCACTTTGTTGAGCTGTCGATAGTCTATACACATTTTCATCGTGCCATCATTTTTTTTCACAAATAACACCGGTGCGCCCTAAGGAGAGAAACTCGGTCTAGCAAAACCTCTATCTGTAACACCCCTAACCCGTAACTGTCGCCAGAATAGGTTAGGAGGCAATACCAGACCGGTAACTCAATTCAAAACAATCATTTAACAAATTTCATCTCATTTCAATAACCATCATTCATTCACATTCAAAATGTACTTAAATCAATCATACAAAGTCTTAATCATGCATTCGGGACTAAATTGATAACATATAAAAAATTTAGAAACTCAGAAAATTTTCAACTTTTCAAGTGTCACACGCCCGTGTGTCTAAGCCGTGGTAAAATAGGGCATACATACTGACTTGTCCACACGGCCACAAGACACACCCGTGTACCAGGCCATGTGAAAATTAGGGAGGCTACTGACTTGGGTTACATAGTTGACCACACGCCCATGTGCCAGCCCGTGTGCCACACACGACCAATAGACACGCCTGTGTGTCAAGGCCGTGTCAAAACTGTAAGGTATACTAACTTTAATTCATAGGGTATCCCAGGAGACACACGACCGTGTAACATGACCGTGTGTCGCACACGGCTGAGACACACGCCTGTGTCTTTGCCCGTGTGGACAAAAATAGGCCATTCGAAAAGCCAAAATTGCCACCCTAAAACATAAGCATTTACATTTATATTTAACCACATTTATGCAACTCAATTGGCAACCAAATTAACCAATTCAATACACATTATAAGCCATATTCAAACTTACCATTTACATATCCATATACCTATATAACCACATATACAATTCATTCATCTAACATCCATATATTAAGACTTCTTTTTCATAATTTCATTCAAATATTACCATACCAAAACATACCATCATTAAGCACATATATGCAATCCAAATATGATACCAAAAAAAGCCAAATCACATGGCTTAACTTATATACAAATTCATTCTCAAACCATGATACCAAAACATAACTATTACTATCAAACTAGCCTATACATGCCATATTTACATTAGTTCATAAGTTTAAAATACCAATCGTAAATTGGATAGTGTGGCGTGCAACTCCGACTTGTTCGAAGCGAGTGAGCTAACGAACCCTATAAGACATAGAAAATGAAACAGACTAAGCTTATAGCTTAGTAAGCCTGTATAATTTAGAATAAAACTTACCATTTAAAAATAATCAAAGCAATAATAAAATGCCAACAATTCAATTTAACCATCACCTAATCCCATATAATCATCACATGTTATTCATTTAACTAATACATAAACCATCTACGAAAATAATATTTCATATATTTCTAAACTCATACATCATATATATCATCTTTAATAAAATTTATAAACTGTAACTTGTCCATATAACATTATTTAGGCCCATTGAACATATTAGAACTTCAAAGGATAATTGAGTGAACAATGTCAATAATCTGTCAATTCATCATCATACATGCTTTTTCGAGTCATGGTCGGTAAGCTCTTACCGAGCTGATAAACTGTAAGCTCTATTGAGCTAAAAACGGTAAGCTCTATTGAGCTGAACAGTAAGCTCTTTCGAGTTGAATTAGTAAGCTCCAATGAGTTGAAACAATAAGATCTTATGGGTTATGGTGAGTCCGCAACAAATGCAGGAGCTCGACCATTACGGTAATTCCAGTAACATGTCACTTGAAGTGGGATGATTTCAAATAGTTCAAACGGGGCTCGGTAAGGAATACCATATATCATCAAGGCATTCATATTTCAAATATTTTCATTATGTACATTCATTTTAACAAATACAAGTATAGAAAAGTTCAATTCCAATTATACGAACTTACCTCGTATTTGCTCGTATAACCGTCGTCTACTCATCTACCTTTCGTTTCCCCCAATCTAATTTCGGCATTTGCTTATCTTGATCTATATGATATCAAATTAACTCATTCAACTTTCATTCAATTCAATTTAGCCTAAAACATTCATTTAGGCTGAATTACAAATTTACCCCTAAACTTTTGAATACTTTGCAATTTAGTCCTTAACACAGAAAAATGTAAAATTCCACAATTAAGCCCTAACCCAAGGTAGCCAAATTTCAATGGGATTCATATTAGCCCATATTTTCATTTTATTCACATTTTCAACCACAACATTTCTATCTTTCACAATTTAATCCCTAATTCTCATTTTTTGTCAAAAATCACTTTATAAAACTCGTATAACTATTAACAACCATCAGTAATCTAACAAGAAACTTCAAAATACTCAAGCATTCAACAATGGAATATCTCAAAATCTATAACAATTTCAAAAATGAAGGTACGGGCTAGCTAGATTAAGCTGCAACGAGCTCAAAAACGTAAAAATTATTAAAAACCGAGCTAAAACTGTACCTCAATCAAAGATTGAAGTTGCTAAAACCATGGAAGCTCAAAAACCCTTATTTTTTTCTCAACTTTCGGTAAGAAGATGGATAGAATAACATGATTTTAATTTTTGTTTTATTATTATTTACTTAATACATAAATTACCATGATAACCTTATAATTAAACTTAATATATCATGTAATTCATGGACATAAATGTCCACTAACTTAAATTATGGTAAAATAACATTATAAGGACTTCCATATTAATAAACCATAGCTATTTAATACCTTTAAACAATAGTACTCAACTTTAACGCGTTATGCGATTTAGTCTTTTTTACCGAATTAACCATTTAAACAGTAAAATTTCTTTACGAAAATTTCACATAATAATTCTATCATGCTATAAACCTTATTAAAATAATAAAATAAATATTTTGACTTCAGATTTGTGGTCCCAAAACCACTGTTCTGATTTGACCTAAAAATGGGTTGTTACACTATCTGTCAACTCTTGCAACTAAGCTTTTAATTCTTTTAACTCTGTCGGAGCCATTCTGTACAGAGCTATCGATATCGGCGTTATTACCAGTACTAATTCAATACCAAACTCAACCTCTCTGATAGGTGGTAAACCCGGTAACTCTCTGGGAAATACATCTGGATACTCGCACTCAACTAGTACTAATTCAATCTTTTTTTCTGTCACTTTCGTATTAAGTACATAAGCAAGATAAGCTTCACACCCCTTTCTCACAAATCTCTAAGCTAACATAGACGAGATCACAATTGGAAAACTATTCAGATCATCAGATTCAATTCTAATAGTCTCATTATTCTGACATTTCAGTTCAATTGTCTTTCGTCTACAATTCACTATAGCATCATGCATCGTTAGCCAATCCATACCCAAAATCACATCAAATTCATCAAATGACAACAACATTAGATTTGTCAGAAAATAGAAATCTCAATTCATTAACGGACAATTCTTGCAGACTTTATCAACCAAAACACATTTACCTAAAGGGTTCGATACTCTAATCACAAATTCAGTAGACTCTATAGGCAAAGTCTTACTATATACTAAATTCATACATATATAAGAATGAGTTGATCCTGGATCTATCAATGCAATCACATTAGTATCATAGAGAGTGAAAGTACTGGTGATAACATCTGGAGATGGCGTTTCTTCGTGAGTGCGAATAACGTAGGCTCTAGCAGGTGTTCTAGCCTCGGATCTCAGAGCTGAATCCTTTGTTGCCCCTCTGCTACCACTTACATTTTTGACAATTCTAGGTGGTCTACCTCTATTCGACATGTTACTTGTCTTACATTCTAAACATTATCTTTCTCATCCAGCTCAGGGCAATATCGGATGAAGTGATCTAGCGAACCACATTTGTAACAAGCTTTATTACTTTTATTCCAGCATTCTCCAAAATGTCATCTCCTACACTGCTGACACTTGGGTTTGTTGTCTTTCACACTGCCAACACTTGATACTGATATAGCTTGAGCTTTACAACCTGAGTATTGTTTTCTACGATCTCTGTTCGAATATTCGTTTGAAGCAATTGGGCGAGCGTACAAATCTCTGGATTTCTTTGATGAAGTTTGATATGGCTTAATCATCAATCTTTTTCTCGAGTCTCTAGCTTCTGAACCTGCTTTTCTCTTTTCTTTGCTAACATCCTCAGCTTTACAAGCCCTTTCAACTAGAATGACAAATTCTTTCAACTCTAGAATTCCGACTAGTAGTTTTATATCTTCATTCAACCCGTCAACGAACCGCTTATACATAATTTCTTCGGTAGAAACATATTCCCTAGCATACTTACTCAACCATACAAATTCTCTTTCATACTCAGTTACAGTCATTCGGCCTTGTTTTAATTCTAGAAACTCTTTGTGCTTTTAATCGAGAAATCTTTGACTGATGTATTTCTTTCAAAATTCAGATTGAAAGAACTCCCAAGTAACCCGTTCTTTCGGAACCATAGATATTAACATGTTCCACCATTGATACGCGGTGTCTCTCGACAAAGATACAACACATTTAATACATTCATCAGGAGTACAAGACAATTCAACGAATACTCAAATCATATTTTCAAGCCAGAACTTAGCCCTCTCAGCATCATCATCAGCAGTAGCCCGAAACTCTTCAGCCCTATATTTACGAATTTTATCTGCTAGCGGCTTGTTCAACCGTATCAGATCTATAACTTGAGGAACAACAGGGGTTTGTTAAGGAATAGATGGGGTGGAGGTCACTGAGCAGACAGGTTCGTATGAATGTATTGAGTGAACCATTCGTTCATCATTTGGAAGAAGGCTTCTTTAGCCTCTCTTCTCTGACTGCCCGTCACTGGTCTAGAATCAGATGGCACTTTCCCTTGTATGGGAGCAGGCGCATTACTCTCAACCTCATCGGCAATAGCTCAATTAAGATCCATTACTATATCAAAACACAATTTAAGTTGTTAAGAATCATCACACTATTGTAAGTATATATATGGCATGTATAGCTAGACTCACATATGCTATGTTAGTCCAAGAATCGACTAAACTGTAGCTCTGATACAAATAAAAATGTAACACCCATAACCCGTATCCGTTGTCGGAGTAGGGTTACGAGGTATTATCGACCAATACACATTATTTAACATACATAACTCATACTTTTATGCATCTATACTCAAATACCGTTTAATCACAAACACATTGTCCCTTATAAGGGCCTACGAGGCCTTAAACATGCTTTAGAAGCGATTCGGGACTAAACCAATAACATATGAAAATTTTGGAAACTTAGAAAATTTTCAACCATACAGGGGTCACATACCTATGTGAACAGGTCGTGTGTCTCACACGGCTTCAGACACACCCGTGTCTCAGGCCGTGTGGAAACAGGGCATACATACTGACTTGTATCATATGGCCGAGGGTAGGCCCGTGTGAAAACTGGAGGGTATACTGACTTGGCCACACGGCCGACCATACGCCCGTATGTCTAGGCTGTGTAACTCACTAACTTAATTTCTAAGCATCATCAAGGGACACAAGGTCGTATACCATGGCCATGTGTCACACACGGCTGAGACACACGCCCGTGTCTCTGCCCGTGTGGACAAAAATAGGCCATTTGCAGGGCCACTTTGCCACCCCAACTTCAATGTACCTACACAAGGAAAAATGTACAATTTCTATACACAAAGGGCAACCAAATCAATCCCAATTCATGTACAATTCATGCTATACAAATACAACCATTTCACTTACTCAAATATATACTAAACAACATGATCTTTAACCTTAATTCATATAATATGTATATATATACCAACTTGATATTCACAACAGAAAACCATCCTCAACTCAATTAATTCATTCATTGTATCACATACTATTTAATTACCAATTTGACATATAAATTCATGCCACAATAAGACCTTTCTCAAGCTTTCATCCACTATAATTCAAATAACCATTTTAACTACCATTATGTCTTGGTTACAACCATGCCAAAACAAACCATCTCATAAGGCATTATAAACATCTTATAAAAGTCATTAACAACCATTTCTAATATCCAAACATATATCAATATTAACATCATTTACAAGCCAAATCTCATGGCTATAATCACAACCAAACTACCACATCTAGCCTATACATGCCGTATACCATAAATGTATAATTCAAAAGTACCAACTTAGATGTTTGATAGCGCGATGATGTTCCCAACGACTCCCGGATCCGAGCTAGCCTTGATTCACTATAATTCATAGAAAAATAACCCAAAGTAAGCTTCATAGCTTAGTAAGCTTGTATGTGAATAACTTAATTCATCGAATAAATGCAAATCAACCAATTACACATGACAAAACCATATACACATTAACTACAAACCTTTCTTATGTCTCAAAACATGATAAAAAACAAACTCATCGTACTTTCATTATTTAATACTTAAATAGGTTATGTACATACTTATATCGCTTCGTACTAACCTCTTTCTCAACCACACCATCCGTTTACCCGTTGAACCATTCAGAATAGAAATCAAATGCTCAGGAGTCTTGTATGATAAGTACCTATACCATGGTCTGTTTCCAAATTAAGGTAACTTATCCGAAGAGCTATTATCATGGCCCGAACCCAAATCATCCGATATGCATGGCCCAAAGCCAAATCGGTAACATAAGCACTCGAATTGCTAATATCATGACCCGAATCCAACTCAACGTATCACTTATTGACATGTTAATAGTATCCAAAACTATTCTTAAGGTTTAACAGGGCTTTCGCACTTTTTGTTTCTATCATCGAATGCATTTGTAGAGTTGTTTTCACAATTTATACATTATTCATAGTCCCGTTTTAACAATTTTGTACAATATTAAAGTATTTTAACTTACATTTATAATGTAATTATCACATACGAACTTACCTCGTATTCGAAATTGACGGATCGGGTCCACTACTCGATAACCTTGCTTTTCCCCCGATCTAAATCTGAATTGTTTCTTTCTTGATCTATATGAATTCAAAATTAACTTATTTATTCATCTACTCATTCAATTAATCCAAAAATACACATTTGGGCATTTTTACACATTAGCCCCTAAACTTTCACATTTAATCAATTTAGTCCCTATTTCACAAATACACAATATTCATACAATTCAACAAAACCCATGCTTGGCTGAACTATATATAGGTCCCTAGCAGCCCAAAAATTTCATTTATTTCACATTTCAACTACACAATTCGCACATTTCACAATTTAATCCAAAATTGACATTTTTACCAAAATTCACTTTACAAAACTTGTACATCTAACAACAATGATTTATTTTCCATCATCAACTAACAAAATACTCATGCATTCAACAATGACAACATTCAAATACTTTAAAAGTTTTAGAATCGGAGATATGGGCTAGCTAGATTAAGCTGCAACAATCTCAAAAACATAGAAATCATAAAAAACAAGACAAAAATCATACCTAATTGAGCATAGATAGCGTGGCCAAATATTGAAGCTAAGAAAATGGCTTCTTCCCTTTGTACAATCGGTTAGATGATGATGACAATGAATAAAATGGCTTTTATTTTGTTAAATTATCATTTAATAACCAATTTACCAAACTAACCTTAAAATTATTTAATAACTACACCAAATACCACTCCACTATCATCCATTAACTCTCAAATGGTTTAGTTTCCACTTAAAGACCTTTACCTTAAGGTTCTATATCTATTTAATACCTTTAGCTAATAGAACAATACTTTTGTAATTTACGCGATTTAGTCCTTTTTACCTAATTAAGCATTTAAACGATAAAATTTCTTTACGAAACTTTCACACAATAATTCTATCATGCTATAAACTTTAATAAAATAATAAAATAAATATTTTGACTTTAGATTTGTGGTCCTGAAACCACTATTCTGATTTAACTCAAAAACGGGTTGTTACATTTACTTTGATAATTTTAGGACGATTATTTTAAAAGACGTTTTCTATGTACCATGTTTAAAAAGAAAAATTTTTTTTGGCATGTTTACTTAAAAACGGTTTGACTGTGACTTTTAATAATAATATTACAATATTTAGAAATCATTCTCTTATATGTAATGGATGGATGTCAAATAATTTTTATTTTATTAAAAAAACATGTATACACTACTTAAAACTAAATTAATGAGTAAAAGACTTAAGACTTCTCACTCTAATGAGCTGTACCTTTTGCATTTGAGACTTGGTCATATTAACCAAGAAAGAATCACTAGACTTGTGAAAGATGACGCCTTATGCTCGCTTAAGCAAAATTGATCTTCCACAATGCGAATCTTTCTTGGAAAGTAAGATGATTAAGTGATCTTTTAATACAAAAGGAACGAGTGTAACACCCCAAACCTGGCCTAGACAATATGATCGAACTTGCGATGTCACATTGGAATGTGTTTTGGAAAGCATAGATTAGTTCGAAAGTCCGTACTTTATTAAAACCCTCGTAGTGATCTTTAATAAAGCTTTTAAGTGTCCTATTTGTTATTAAAACTCAAGTAGGTCTAATCATGTTAGGTTGTTATTACATTTTGAAAACATTGTTGATGTGGAAGCTTTTGAAAAATATTGTATCGGCATGGTGTTTTGAAAACTTTTATCTTTTTGAAAGTTCGCGTCCTATTTCTAGCAAAAATAAATTTAAGTAAGCAAACCCCCAAATTAAAGTAAAAATTTAAAGAAGCCTTATTACATTTCAAATACCCAAATAAAATAACTTAAGAATTAAACATTTAAAACAGTATCAAAAATAGTCGTGTGGCCTCCATCGAGTCCCTCACCGCACTGACCCACCTAAGGATTACCTGCACAGGAAAGCAGAAGGGTGAGTTATGAAAACTCAGTATGTAATCCCTTAACAAAATCAGACAAGTATAGTTTGGGCCTAAGCCCATTTCACTGACAGTCTAGTATCAGTGTGGGCCTTAGCCCATAGCAGTAATAGTATCAATGTGGGCCTTAGCCCATAACAGTATCAGTATCAGTAATGCAACAGAATTCCTACCCATCCATCCTCTACACTCTACTCCGTCTAGCCCTACACTCCATGTGGGGATTAAATCGACCTACCCATACCTACACTCCAAATATAGCACCGGTTACAGCACTAAACAGTAGTTGTAGCAGAACTGCCAGCACAGTACACTTCCTCCAAATATATCAAACTCACCCCCATGCAACATGTCATGTCATAATATAATACGTGTATGCAAAATGTCATGCTCGAATACAGTCAAGCATAGTATAGGGTTATATCAGTCATTTTACCTTTTAAGGGTATAACAGTCATTTTATCAGTACAGAGTCTAAAAGTACTTACCAGCTCAATAGTATGTCCATAGTCGTCTCAGGCAACTCGTACAACCTTGAAGGTCAAACAGTGAAAATGGGCCCAAAGCCCCTAACACGGCCCATGTAGGCCCACATGCCCGTGTGGTCCAATAAGCCCAAAAATGACCTTGGTCATGTGAACTACACAGCCTAGCCCACTAATCTCCACATGTCCGTGTGGTTTACTCGTGTGGGGCCCACACGGCCCATTTTCGGCCTAACGTGGCCCAAACCGGCCAAAGCCCATGAAATCGCTCATAGTAGTCTCTAGGATCATACGCCCTCATTTTGATCGTTCAGGATACAACACAAGCGTGAGCACGCTCGTATAGCGTTAACAAGCACAGTTTCCGGCTTTGTTGAAGATGCGCGAGTAATCCACAAGCACAAAGCCTTTGTTGAGCTAATGAAGACTCCTCTCTTATACCGATACACGAAGCCGATTACGAACTCCTATAGAGATTACCTGTGTTCCAAACAATCATATAATTAACATAGTACATGCACATAACTTGAACCCAAGCGCACAACCACTTACCGAAGGTGTAAAACTGACACTAGAGAAGGAAAGCAATCGGTTCACAATCCCCAAAAGGATAGCCGCTACAACAAGGCAGAACTAGCACTATCAGTCCCCTAACATGTGTCGGTCAGAAAGAAAGTGTTACAAGAGAACCATAGACACGACAGAAAGGGAAAATGGGTGAACAAAACAAAATCAAAAGAGCAGCACTTACGACCAAGACCAACAGAGAAGAAGCAAAGGCCAAAGGAAAAGTCGGCACACAGAGGGTAAAAGAAAAAGTAATATTCGACCAACAAAGAGTAAATTGCACCTGAGAGAAGAAGGAAGAAGAAAAGAAAACCTTATCACCCCAGGCTAAAATCAAAATTGTTTGAGAGATAGAGAAGCAATAGGTATTCGGCCAAAAGGGAAGCCATTTGAGAAAAGATGTGAGGTAGAAGACAAACCGTGGACAAGAGGTTTGGTGAAAGCAGTAGAATCATAGGCAACTAGGACCAAAAAGGTACTTCCTAAATAGTACAACTCAGCTTTAGGAACAAAAGAAAAGAATCCCAATTGCAAAAACCCAAGAGAAAGTAGAGAGAAAAGCACCCAAAAGAGTAGTCAAAGCCGAATGTTTTAAGGAATAGCCACTAGCCGAAAATCCCTATGCTCCCTTCCCAAATTCGGCACAACTCCACTACACCTAAAACTCCACTTTTTCCTCCCCTTATCCCTCTCCTAAAATCTTTCCACCTTATTCTACTCAACCGCCCATTCAAACTCCCACCAAACTCCTCAATTTCGATCAACCTAGGATACCTCCCTAACACTTAAAGCAAAAATAAAAATGCTCCTTCCACCCTGCCAATTCTCGAACCTCAGATCCCAAGAGACACTTCGCATGCCACTTACCACTAGACTAGCAAGCTCTTTGTGACAAATTTTACCCACAATAATTTAAAAGTCTACTAATTACAGGTAAGGGTTATTCTTAAAAAGACCAAAGTTTTTGCAATTGCCCAGGCTTGAACTCGAGACTTCTCAAGCACTTCCCAGGACACTTAACCACTGAAGTAAACATATATTTGTGTTACTCAACATACAGAAAATGAGCACCTATATTTTAGGTCGTTACAACGAGGGCCATTAAACCCTTAGAACTTGTACACACTTATAACGACCCGAATTCTAATTGTGTCAAAAAAATGCAAATTCAAAACCTCATTTTCATAAATCGAGCCCGTGAATATAAAATAGAAATATTTACAGAGTTAATATAAAAATATATTAAAAATTTGGTAAAGTAATTTAGCCAAAAAAGTCCTTAATTAAGGCTTATGGACTAAATTGTAAAAGTCCACTCACTATAGAGTTTTAATTAAGAAAATGGTTGAGGACCTAGATAAAAATTATCTAAGGGACTAACATGGTTAATAAACCAATTTAGGATAATGGTTAGTGGATGATGATGGTGGATGCATTAGCTTAATTAATTGACAATTAATATAAACTAAACTAAGATTAAACTAATTAATTAAGATTAAACTATATTAATTAAGGTATAAATAACAAACAAAGTGGAAAGAAAAATGAAATATCATCTTCTTCTTCCCCAATCCGCCAAGTTAAGGAAAACTTTAGGTTAGTCAAGCATTTGTCTAAGCAAATTCATAATGTAGTTGTAACAACTCAAAATTTATTGGTGTTGGAAAATGCAAATTTGAAACCTTCTTTCCTTAAACCGAGTCTACAAATATAAAATAAAAAATATTTATGGAGTTATTATAAAAATATATTGAAATTCAGTTAAGTAAGTTAGTCGAAACAGTAGTTAAGTAAGGCCCAAGGACTAAATTGTAAAAGTCCAATCATATAGAGTTTTAATTAGGAAAAGGCTTGGGGACTTGGATAAAAATTATCCAAAGGATCCAACTGGTAAATAAACCAAAATTTAACATGTTTTAGTGGATGATAATGATGATGATAATTTAGTTTAAATTAATAGTAAATTAACTAAATAAAATATAATTAAACTTGTTAATTAAAATTAAAATAAACTAAATAACCTATATAAGAAAATGTTCATCATCTTCTTCCATCAAACGTCCAAGCTTGAGAAACCAGAACTCAATTTTTGGAGCTTAAAACAATTGCTCAAAATTCAAGTAAGTCTCTAAGCAATTTTCTTTTGATTTTTATAGATTTTTTTATCATGGTAGCTTGATCTAGCTAGCCTATGTATCAATTTGTTCAAATTTTAAATTTTTAGCAAGTTACCATTGTTAAGAAATTGATGAATTAGACTAGAAATTGGTAGAAATTAAACTTAGATAATGAAAATGACTAAATTGTAAAGCTTAATAAGCTTAATTGTTAATTTTGTTACATTAGGGATCAAATTTAATAAAATGAAAACCTATTATGAAATTATGCTAGGAATAGAAATTTTAGGGTCCCTAATGAGTAAATTTGAAATCAAATTTTAATGTGAAGCTTTGTATTGAAAGTTATGTTTGTCCAGAGTTTAGGGACTAAATTGAATAAAATGCAAAATATGCTTGCCTTGATGTTTGAATGTGAATTGATGGAAATTGATATGATTTATTACTGTGTTATCATACGTAGCTAACGCCAGCACTGAGCCATCGAGAAAGGAAAAGCGAGAGTTGTCAACGAGTGACATGAAAATTTTGATTTGTACTTTTATGATTCAAGATAGTTTTAATTGCTTGCATATACATGTTAATTGCTGATTGGACATCAAGGTGAGTGTATAATTGTCGTATGAATTGATTTTCTGTGTTTGTTATTGAATATTGTAATAACGAACTAACTTGAATTAAATGAAAAGTACGTATGAAATTGTGGAAAATAATGTGTAGTATGAGAATGAATTGAAACATGTTATATGGTATGAATTATTTGTGTGTCAATGATGAATTGTGATGAAATTATGAAATTGAATGTGAATATATATGGTTTGAATTGAAATGGAATGATATAAGTGATTGTTATGTGATAGTACAATGAAAAGGTATGATATGTAAATGTAGATCATCATAGGGTATAAACATATGAAATCGATTGATTACATGTATGGAAATGAAAATATGTATAATTGATACCCAAGTGAATGTAGTAAAAAGGTTAGGATGTGATTGGCAAGCCATAGGGTCATATGCGTGCTTGTACAGAGATTATTACAGGTTTAGCTCGGATGATTAATAGAACGACAGAAATGTGCAAGTGTACATAATCGTAACAAGTAATAAGACGACAAGTAAATGTCAAGTTATTGTACCCACAGGGACTATGAACAGAATTATTTATGAATGCAATTTAAAACACTTTGGTGAAGAAAAATATTTTATTTGAAGAAGTGATTAAAAACTAGAAAACAGAGTAAAAGAAATAAAATAAAATAAAGTTCCAATGCACGATTTCAAAAGATGATTTAATCAAGATGACATAATTGTCTTAGATTAATTACATTTCATAACTTAGGATTATTAAACTCATGTTTATGTTGTTACGAATAAATTCACGGCAACTCGGTAATTTGCTAACTTATGGACATACTCACCTACCAAAATCCATTCATCATAATTTGCTAACTTATGGACATACTCACCTACCAAAATCCATTCATCTCTTGACTATATCTCTATGTCAATTCAACCGATTAAACAAATTTTAATAGAAAAATGTGTTAATGCACATACATACTTATGAAATTAAAATAATCTCTTGTACATATCTCTATGCCAATTCAAACAATTAATTCAATCTCATAAGCACATAAAAGGTTACGTGAGGTAACAATGTATTTCTACCTTGAAACAGTTTAATCACAATAATCTTGCAAGTTATGCAAGGCAAATGTATCGTTAGATACCATTGCTAATTTAACCCTCAGCTACCTTAGATGATTAAACAAGCACTGATTAAATATCGTGTCAATTAATTACAATTTCAATCTGTTTAAATAATTAATTCATTAGTTACCTTATAATTGTAATGCAAGACTAACTTAGTCATGGTTTTACTTAATCAAACATCTTACCGAGGCCTATAATAACATAAACACAATTTTAATAAATTAAGTAGACGAAATACAATCAACCTACCACGAATTAAATTTAAGCCATATCAATTAAATTAAACATTTCAACATCACGAATATTCATAGACATGTTCATCATAACAACAACAAAAATTAAAAGGACAGGCAACAAGAATCAAATCCGGTGTTTCTCCGTGGTTTGGCTAGTTTGCTACACTCTTCCTTCTCCACTTGTTCTTATCGAACCGAGGCTGCTATGAACACTTTAATGTTGCTCCAAATGGTGGATGAATGACTCTTTTTCAAGAGGTGAAATCGACAAGAGAATAAAGAAAAATGGATAGGAATTGAAGAGAGAAAATTGAGAGAAAAGAGAAGAGATGAGAAAGTTGAGGTGTGTTTCAAATGAGTAGCCAATAAGGGTTTTTATAGGTTGAGAGGGCTGCTAAAATAGCCAAAATCAGCAACCAAAGAGCCCTCCCTTGGCCGGCCACACATGTGGCAAGTTTGAAGTTTTCAAACTTGCTATATTAAGGTAGGGGCAAATCTAGAAAGGCACAAATAGTGGAGGGGTTTGTTTGCAATTTGAAAAAGTCTTCAAGGGCCATTTTGCAAGCTAATTAATCAGCCAAGCAAGCTGATTGGGTCAGCATGTGGGAAGGTTTTAGGCTGCCCAGTACTCGGTCGATTCGGTTTTCTCGGTTCAGCTCAACTGGGCAATTTTTCATAATTAATTAATAATAATTTATTTAACCCAAATTAAATTGGATATAAATTAAAATTAATTAGTGTAACAGTCCAGTTTAGACCCTAGTCAGAATAGTGGTTTCAAGACCACATATCCGAGTCAGAAAAATATTTAAATATTATTTTCCGTGTTTATGATAAGTGAAATAGCATGTCTGAAAATTTCGTAAGAAAATTTAATTGTTTGTGTGCTCAATTTGATAAAAGGACCTAATCACGTAAAATGTAAAAGTTGCCTGCTAATTATTAAAGTGCCTATTTGATTTGTCTTATTAAAAGAGAGGTCCTCATGATGCAATAAGACCATCAAACATATGAGTGGACATTAATAGCCTTAATGAATATGAATTATATGTTAATTAATAAAGGTTAATATGGTAATTCAGTATATTATGTTAATTAAAATGAAACAAAAACATGAAATTGACCATTATCATCTTTGTTGGCCGAATGTAGCAAAAGAAAAAGAAAGAAAACTCAAGCCTAGGGTTCGGCTAGGAGGTTTGGTGATTAAGATCAAGAAAAGAGGAATTCAGATTTAGACCAAGGGAAGTCAAAGATTTTAGAGTAGACAGTCCGAGTCAACAATTTCGAGTACGAGGTAAGCTCGTAAGTAAAACATGATGTTACAAGTATATTTTGATGCCTTGATTATACATAGATTGTATATATATTTTATTATGTTTGAATACGATGATAAATCAACTGTATTTGTCACTAAGTGTGCGAAATGAAGTAGCTTTGGCAATATGATGCACTAAGTGTGCGATACCGAGATAGCTTCGGTTAATTGAGATGGCACTAGGTGTGCGGATGCTTAAAGCATGAATAATTTTTGGAAAGTCTTAAAATATCCGAACGAAAGGTGAGAATGAAAATGAATAAATACGAGAATGTTCAGGTATGTACGATACCTATGTGGTAGATGACATTATGTATATGAAGTTCATTGAATTGGTATAAATATATGAATTGTGTTGGCATAGAATTGATAGATGAATTGAGAACTATTAAGTACTTATGTGTTGATGTATTATATTTTATAAACTGTTGATGATTTTTGGTATGAGCTTACTAAGCTTTTGAAAGCTTACTTTGTGTGTGTTTACATTGTTTTATAGATATCAAAGCTACTGTAAGCTCGAGGATCGTTGAGGATCATCATCACACTATCAAAACTCATTTTGGTACCTTTTGAAAATGTATATAGTAAAATATGGCATGTATAGTCTAGAAGTGTTTGGATTATGTTTTGTGATGTATATATTTAGCCATGTGATACAGCTTGGTGTAGTTGTGATTATGATATGATTTTGGTATATGAAATGTTAGGCAATATGTATATTTGATATGTTTATGTATGGTTAAAAGAAATGGTAAGGTTTGGTAAGTTTTGAGCATGAGATTGAATGATGTATTGAAACATATGTTTTGATATGACTTTAGTTTAGGTTTTGGTATGATTTAGTTGATGAATTGTGGTTGGATGTAACACCCTAAACCTGGCCTAGACATTATGGCTAAATCTGGCGGTGTCACATTGAAGTATTTTTCAAAACCGTGATTTCATTGAAGCCCTTCTTACCATTTAAAACTTGTGTAAAGTCTTAGTTGTGTTCGTTTAATTTCAAAGTGTGGTTCATTGAAAAGTTAATCACTTTTAAAAATGTTATTAATTTTTTTGAAAATCTCTTTCAGTTGTGGAAGCTAATTTAAATTAAAGAATTTTAAAACCGATGTTTTTGAAAATAGTAATTGGTTTGAAAACTCGTCTTTTCCTAGACTAGCAGTTTAAAGTGAGTAATCAAAAGCCCAATTAAAAGTAAATCCCACAAATGGCTTTATTACATAACCAAAAACCCAATATGAAATTTAAATAAATAAAGACAAATGTAGAACATTAGCAATCATGTGGCCACCTCTGAGTCCCTCTCATCTCCAAATCGTCTAAGGCTGGGGATTACCTCTACAGTTAAAAGAAATGGTGAGTTCACAAAAACTCAGTATGTAATCCCCTAATAGACAACAAAAACTAGAATACGCAAAACAGTCTGGGCATTAGCCCTATACAGTAACAGCGTTAGGTGGCATTAGCCCATTAACAAAATCAGGTGGGCATAAGCCCAATACAGAATCAGTATCAGATGTAGATATGCAAATAGATATCCAGCCCAGTCTAACTAATACACCACCGTACCAACCAACACACCATGTGGGGATAAAATTGACCCACCCAGTCAACACAACAAGCTTAGTACCGGTTGTGGCACTAAGTCAACAGAACGGCTATAAGCCATAAGTATCGCAGAAAGGCTGAAAGCCTTGTACAGAATGACTATGGGCCGTACACTTCCTCCGTCAATATTAACCCAACCCCATACAGGATGACATGTCACAGTAACATATGTGAATGTAGAATGTCATGCTTGGTATCAATCATATAACTATCATACATACATCAATCAACCTACCACTAGGGATGTAACGGCCATCTCGTCAATTAGGGGTAAAACGGTGTTTTTATCCCCAGGGGTATTTTGGTTATTTTACCAATATTGGGGTCTTGTTACTTATTACGACCTCCTAGAAGGTCTATCGTCACTTTGAGCGACTCAGATAATCTACATGGCCAGTACAGTGTATATGGGCCCAAGTGGGCCTATATGCTTGTATGGCCCATTTAGTCTAGATTCACATGCGGCATCGCGAGCCTCATAAACCAACCTATCAATGATCACTTATCGAGGATTTTACCCGTGTGGGCCCACAAGCCCATTGGGCCCACGCGACCCATTTTGGCCCATCGAGGCTCGTAATGGCCCCAGTCTACGAAAACGCACGTGGTGGCCTCTACAGTCTGCTACCCACAATTTGGGGCTTGGTTCGCCCCACATGCATTCGCACGCTCGTGAAGCCTCGAATGCCGAGGTTTCGGTATTTTGACTTTTCAGCTTTTGCTGATTCACAGTTAAACAGGGGTGTAAATACACACCTCTTCTGATTTTCTGACAATAACGATTTACGGTGTACAGTTACACTCCTGTTATGGATTATAGTTGAAACGCTTCCAAGATTAAACACTTATGATAACACTACCCCATCAATAGTCTCAAACCTTCGTTAATCCATTACCATAATATTAAAAATGCTTTAATCAAACTAACGCTACTTACCAATCAACAACTGCAACCACCTCTAGTCCCAAAACCCAGTATTCTTTTCAATGCTATTACCTTTACAAGAACCATTAACCGATTCATAAGAATCTACAATCCCATAAGAATATAAATATATACTATGCTTAAAGAACTTACCACGAATCAAAAGATCCCATGCAAGGGAAAAGTAATCGGCCTACACCTTGGTTAAGGAAAACGAGTCCCTAGCATCATTCGAATGAGAAAGAAGGTGTTAGATGAACTTATCCCCATGGCAAACAAAGAGAAAACAACCTTTCAGCCCAAGAGATACAAAAATCGAACATGGAGAAAGAAGCCAACCAAGATTCGGCTAGAGTAACCACTTACCCATAATTCGAAGAGATTAAGAAACGGTTAGGAACGAAGAAAAGAAGGTGTTTAGGCCTTAACAGATTCGGTCAACATAAGAAGAACAAAGGTTCTGAGAGAGAGAAGTATTCGGCTATCTTGAAAAGAAAAGAAACAATGAAAGGTGAAAAGAAGAAGTTGAGTTCGGCTTAATCAAACTTTAGGAACAAAAGAAGAAATGTTGAGAACAAGAGAATAATAGGTTCGACTAGAAAAGAAAGGAATAGGCAACTGATATTCGGCTAATGAGTGATTTGGCAGCTTTTGAAACAAAGAAGAGAAAATGTTTGAGAAGAAATGAAACAAGACTTTCCATATATTGACACTTACGATTCGGCACAAAAGACTTGCACTATACAAATCCCGAAGAAACACAAGTGATTACCAAAGAAATCGGCACTAGAGAGCAAAGGAGCCAAAAATGTAAAAACCCCAAAATGACTAAGAGGAAATTCGGCCCCTACTCAAACACCATTTTTTGAAAATACAAATCCCAAACTCCTTAGCCGAATTTTGCACCAACAAGCTACCCATTTCGGCTACAACTCTTCCTCCAATCTCCAACTCCTAGGAAATCTCCATGATACTCTCCCTTTATCCCTCTTTGATATCTTCCACAACCATCTTACAAAACCAATTCAAAATCTCCCAATGCTAGAGTTCAAATCCAACACCAACTCTTACCGACCCCAGTTAGCAAAATAATTGCATGATGCTTGCAAGGGAATTCGAACCCTTACCCTTCTCACATGCTCACACACTATTTGCCTCCCTGCCATAAGCTCTCTTGTGTCACAAAATTTCCACAATTAATTAAAAGTCTACAGACCAAAATCCAGGTTCTTTTAAAAGAAAAACTAAAATAAATTGCAAGAGCCAAGACTTGAACCTAGGCTCCCTTACAACCTTAATGACGCCACAACCACTAGACCACATGCTTCCTTGTGTCATTTTTTTAACACAATAATTTAAAAGGCCTACTTCCAAGCATCCAAGGTTTTATTCACTTAGAATTAAAATTCTGCTAAAGTCCAGGTTTGCACCCAGGACTTCTTCAATACTCCCAGACACTCCCGAATCACTTAACCATTAGAGCAGACAATTATTTTATGCTATCTTCTTGGACTTTTATGTATAATTTTCTAACTGTTCCCTTACTCAAGGCCCAGTACTTCTAGCCCAAATTTCAGGGCGTTACATTGGAATTTATTGATAATGTAAAGGCATGAATAATGTATGTTTTGGTATAGAAATTGGCTAAAATTGGTGTTCAAATATGCTTGGTTTGGTGCTTGTAGGTTTGACCCAATTAGGGTGGCAAATTAGCTTTTCAAATGGCCTATTTTTGTCCACACGGGTAGAGACACGGGCATGTGTCTCAGCTGTGTGTGACACACGGCTATGTTGCACGGTCGTATGTTCCCTGGGTACCCTAAAATTGTAAGTCAGGCTCGAACACGGCCAAGGCACACGGGCGTGTGGCCCAAGTCAGGCTCGACCACGACCATGGCACACGGGCGTGTCTTGTGGCTGTGTGTGCAAGTCAATATGTATGCCCTATTTTGACACGGCCTAGACACACGGGCGTGTCTAATACCGTATAAGGCACATGGTATATTCACATGGGCGTGTGACCTTTACCTCTTAGAAAAATTGTTAAGTTTTGGAAAAAAATTGTATGTGTTCAATTTAGTCCCGACCTATTCCTAATGCATGTTTATGGTCTCATTGACCTAAGAAAGGGACTTAATGTTAATGTTTGACTATGATATGGCGATGCATGACATTTGATGGTGAAATGATTGCGAAATGTTTCGATATGTCCGGTAATGCCTCTTAACCCTAGTCCGGCGATGGATACGGGTTAAGGGTGTTACAATTATATTATAAATTAATACACATAATTTGGACCAAGTTAGGCTGAAAAACTAATTTGCCATGATGCTTCAAAATTATTTCTCGTTTTGTGCTTCTAGAGGTGTTTACCGAGCTATTTTTTGCCCTTTGTGCAAATCTATCGAAAATAATCAAAATTTATCAAAATTACTTATAAAATTAATTAAAATTCATTATGTTAATAATTTAAGTACGAAATGATTATTTTATAATAGTTATATATTTTTCAACAAGAATTTTACTGAAACTGCATGAATTTGAGTTTAAAAAAGCCATGAAAAAATGTGTATATTTTCGTGTTTTCCACACCCCCAAACATAATCCATAGCTCGTCTAGAGTAATGCACAAATTGAAAAGAATTTTTTTCAGAAACGCCTTTGAAAATTTCCTTCAAAACGAAGTTCTTCCCAAAATTATGAATTTGGTACACTTATGCTCAAGAGCAAGAATTTTGAGATTTACGCTACTTAAGTATACATATCATTCAAATTAATCTCAATTATACTTAAGATATAAAAAATAGACTAAATGCTTCCTAATAAAGACATATTAAATCCCTACCAATTTGATTTTATTCCCTGATTCAAGATTAAGCTACAATCATTAAGTTTAACTTATGCCTTCATATGTTGAACATAGCAATTTCTCTCCACTAATGTAGGTAGCATAGAAACTTGAATCATTAGGTCTTTAAAAGGGTTGTAACATGGCTAGGCTAGGGATAGGTAAAAGATAGATAAATTTAGGCTAAAAACCCTAGACTCAACTTCAATTGAACCTTTGGAATAATTACCTGCTTAATTTGCTTTCACATGCTCTTTTGTACATCTATTTTCTTTCAAGTACATATGCTCTTTTTTTATTCTTTTTCTTTTCTTTTCTTTTCACGAGCATTTTACTATATGTGCAACAATTTCTTTTGAGCATTTGATACTTCTTTTCGACTCCCCTAAACTTATTTTTAAAGAATGTTTTGAATAGTACTGAGTCTAGTGTTTGGGATAATTTCAAGATACTTAAGAGAAAAGTGATGGCTAAATATTGCAAGGGTTCAAATAAAATTAGGCCATATAGTCTCAAAGTTGCGTTTCAAGGGACAAAATTTCATCAAGGTTGGCTTGAAAGGCTCAAATGGTCCAAACAAAAGTTGCCTAAATCATTTTCAACATTCCATGCTTCCTAGGATTTGGCCTTAAGAAACTACTAAGTCAATTCTAGAAACTTAAACTTTCATGCATGCCTAACTTTCTTAAGGAACCAAAAATTTTATGGTATGATTTGCATGCTTTATTAAGAGTACATTTGTGTCATAATTCAGCTAATATAGCAATTATTGAAATAATAGAATTTTATTCATACTAAAGTTTAGCATACTTAACAAAATTTCAAATCTTTGAACAAAATATACCCTAATCATAATTAAAAGAAAAATTTATTCTGAGGGGAAATAATTTCAATTTTTCGGTCCCCCTACTTAAAATGAACAATGTCCTCATTGTTAGAACTGAATAGATACTATACACCAGGTAGGATTCTAGAAAAGAGAAGGTGAGTCAATTTGACTGCTTAAGTACCAAGCTCTCTCTAGATCCAATCCTAGACATGTATATATCTATTGCCACACTTTGTACTTTGCAACTTGTTCATTTTTATTTATGATTTTCACCTCTTTTTTTATTATGCGAAAAATACAATAACTTAGGAAAGAAAATGAAATAAAGTAAAGATCCCCCCTTTTTATTTATTTGTAGATCCCTCAAAATCTGACTCATCTTTTTCCTTCCTCGACATTGGAGTCCATGGTTCGAGTATAAAGTACGAAAATTCAGGTACAAAAATAAACGGGTTATGAAATATTTATTTTAAATGCATATCAGATTGAGTCATCCCGTATTTTTTAGTATTGCCAGTAATCTTGTTACTCCAACTACATGTGTTGCAGCATAGCCATTATACAAAACTGTTCACATTATAACAGCCCAATTTCGGTGAAATCAGAACAGTGGTTTCGGGACCACAAATTCGAGCCAAAAAATAAAATTTATTTTTATTTTATTTTATGGTTCATAATATGATAGAAATGTCATGTGAAAATTTTGATAAGAAAATTATACCGATTATGTGTTTAATTACGGGAAGGACCAAATCGCATAAAATGGAAAAGTTGAATTCTAGTAGCTAGAAGGATCAAATAGCTATGAAATTCAAAACTTAAGGTCCTTATATGACAATTAGACCATTAATATTTTTGGATGATTCATCCATGGAAAATTAGAAAAAGGCTAAGGACTAAATTGGAAATCAAAATTATTAAAGATGATAACTTAATTAAATAGAAATAAAAATCATTTTTATCATCATCTTCCCGAAAATATTCCATGGAAACCCTAGGAGAGAGAGAAGAAACTTTCTTGGCCAAATTGGGTAAGTTTTCTTGTCTCGTTTTTAGTAACTTTGAAATCAACTGGGAATATAAATTTATCAATTTTAACAAGTGCATCTTCAATAATACCCCTAGGAAATCTAATAGTTTTATCTGTTAATTGAATGCTTATCCTAGTTTGTTTCGGTTTCCCAAGACCTAGTTGCTTAAACATTTTGTAAGGCATGATGTTGATGCTAGCCCCTAAATCAGCCACTGCATTATTAACATCTAAGCTACCAATTAGGCAAGGAATTGTAAAACTCCCTGGATCTTATAATTTGTTGGGTAGCTTATTCTGTAGAATACCTGAGCAAACTACGTTTAGTTCCACATGCGACGCCTCGTCCAACTTCTGCTTATTTGCTAAGAGCCGTTTTAAAAACTTCATTGCATTTGGCATCTGCGAGAGAGCTTCAATAAATGGTAAGTTGATATGTAATTTCTTTAAAAGTTTAAGGAATTTACCAAATTGTTCATCTGAGCGGTCTTTCCTTGACGCATTAAGGTATGGCATATGAGGTTTATATTCTACACTTACTGGTTTCTGTTCGGTGTGACTTACCTCACCTTTACCCTTGCTTACCATAGTTTCTTGCTTTGGTTCTGGTTCAGATGTAAGTAACCCTTCCTCATTTCTAACGTTTATTGCATTGAGTTGTTCTCTTGGGTTAGGTTCAATATTACTTGGCAAGCTACCTTGTGGTCGTTCGGAAATTAATTTGGATAGCTGGCCTATCTGAGTTTCGAGCCCTTGGATTGACGCTTGTTGATTTTTAAGTGTCGTATCGGTATTCTAAAAGTGAGTTTCCAACACTGCGATAAACTTTGTTAGCATTTCTTCAAGGTTCAATTTTTTCTCTTATTGGTAAGGTGGTTGTTGGAAGCCTGAGGGTGGTGGTGGTCTCTGATTTCCTTGGCCTCCCCATGAGAAGTTTGGGTGATTCTTCCAACCTGCATTATACGTATTGCTATAAGGGTTATTTTGGGCTCGAGGATTATTACCCATGTAGTTCAATTGCTCGTTCTCCATGCTGTGGCTATAGGGTGAATATTCTGTATTGCTCGATCCACCTCCACTTGCTTCACATTGCATCACTGAATGAACCTGTGAAGAACCAAGAAAACCATCAATTTTTCTATTCAAAAGTTCTACCTGATTTGAGAGCATGGTGACTGAATCGAAGTTAAAAACGCCGACTGCTTGTTGGCTTTGTCTTCATGACTTGACACTAATAATTATTCAGTGACATCTCTTCTATCAATTCATAAACATCTTCAGGTGTTTTATTATTGAAAGTCCCACTAGCGGCTGCATCAACCATTTGTCTAGTCAAGGGATTCAGGCCATTGTGGAATGTTTGAACCTGTAGCCAGAGTGGTCCTTGTATCTCTCCCATGCATCGTAGAGTGTTTCTGAATCCATCTGCACAAAGGAGGAAATATCATTATGTAATTTCACTATTTTAGTAGGCGGAAAATACTTTAATAAAAATTTTTCGGTCATTTGTTCCCAAGTAGTGACTGACCCTCGTGGTAACGAGTTCAACCACTATTTAGCTTTGTTTCTCAACGAAAAAGGGAATAATCGAAGACGAATAGCATCATCAGAAATGCCATTAATTTTAAATGTGTCGCAAAACTTCAAAAAATTTGCCAAGTGAGTGTTGGGGTTCTCGTCCTGCAAACCATCAAACTGAACAAATTGTTGTATCATTTGAATCGTGTTAGGTTTCAGTTCAAAATTATTTACAGCAATAGCAGGCCTAACTATACGTGACTCAGTTCCTGTTGAATTAGGTTTAGCATAATCAAACATAGTATGAGGAGCAGGATTCTGATTTACTAGATCAGAAGCAATCGCAGGAGATACCAAGTTTTCCTGATTCTCGGCCATCTCCTCGGTTGTATTTGGAATATCATCCTCTTGCTCTCTTTCTATGTATCTTAGGCTTCGCCTTATTTCTCGTCGATTTCTGCGAGCTGTGCGATCGATTTCTTTGTCAAAAAGTAATGGTCCCGACGAGTTTCTTCTAGTCATAAACTATAAGAACCTGCCAGAAAAAGAAAATTTAGTAAACTAAACAAAAATTTAAATTGCAGTAAAAATAAATAGCTAAAGTAATAAAAATCGAGTGTTCCTAATATCTTAGTTTCCCGGCAATGGCGCCAAAAACTTGATCGTGATTTTTCGTGATAAGTTTTATAAATTTATAATTAATCGTTCTTGAAACTAACTATTATCACGACGTAGGCAAGTGTACCTATTGAACAGTAGTATAGCTTTAGCAAGACCGTATTGTCGTACCCAAAGGAACTAAAAGTATTAGTATTAATTGTCTTTTTATTATCTAGCCTAATAATAAAAGGGTTCATTTTAATTAACTAATTAACTAAACTAAGAAATGACAGAAAATAATAGTGGGGAATTACTTTTCGAAAAATGATTGATTTAAGACAATACCCAAGAAAAAATCCACCTAGACTTCACTTGTTATTTTGACTCCGAATCGGACGATTTATTCATTTAACCTGGTCCGTAGAAATCCCTGAGTTATGTTATTATCCCTATTCAAGACTAATAATGTCTAAGTTGAATAATTGAAATCTCTTTCTAATTAACACCCTAAGGTTGCATTAACTCGATCTATGGATCCCCTTATTAGGTTTGACCCTAATCTGGCAAAATCTTGTCACCCTAACTCTAGGCGCGCAATCAACTCTGCTTAATTATGACAAAGTTACTCTTAGACAGGGACTATTCATCCTCCAAATAAGAGCATTAACTTGAATCAATATCCTGAAATACCAAAACAAGAATTAAGAGCACATAATTAAGAACAAGTTAAATATTTATCATACAATTCAGAAAATAATAACAAGATTCGTCTCAGGTTTCATTTCCCTTAGGTATTTAGGGGGTTTAGTTCATAACTAAATAGAAAAACATCTCAAAAGAATAATGAATACAAAACATAAAGAAAACCCAAAACTCCTGAAGGGAAATTGAGGAGAGATCTTCAGTCTTGAAGTTGAATCCAGCTTCTAAGATGGATCAATCGGCTTTCTTTAAGTAACTCCTTACTCCCTACTCTGTGCCCCATTTAGTCCTCCTCTAAGGTGTTTAAATAGGCTTTAAAATTCCTAAAAGCCCTCCAACTTGCCCTTTTCCAAATAGAACTTAACTAGGGTTTGACAGGGACATGCCCGTGTGACACGCCCGTGTGCGATTACTTCAGGTTGTGGTCAAGGCTGAGGGATCAACACACCCATGCTAAGGTTGTTTTAGGCTGTGTTAGAGCCTGTTAGAATGGCACGGGCGTGTGTTGTGCCCGTGTGAGGAACTCCAAGCCGTGTTATTTTCCCACATCGACCTATTTTCTCCATTTTTCACCCGTTTCTTGTTCTTTTCGCTCTCCTATGCTCACTTAAGTATAAAACTTGAAATTAAAGGATTGGGAGCATCAAATTCACCAAATCTAATGAGAAATCATTCATAAATGTGTTAAGCATGGGATAAATATATGTATAAATTACGGTTTATCACACCTCGAGTGTACTACCTGTGTATCCATCAATATTTCAGATAAATTCAATGGGTGACAATTCAAGACATGAGAAGATATGAATAAGAAAATGAGTTATTACACATATTCGTTTGAAATAAAAAAAATGATGATACATGATAAGTGATATATGAAAGTATGAAATGATGATATTTTAACATGGAAATTATTTTATGAGAATGTTCATCCTTAATTATAGACTTTACACCTTGAATGTACTACTACTCATGTGGCCTTGATGTTTCCAATGATATGAGTAAAGTTCTAACATGAAATAATCTGAACTCGAGATGAACTATTATGAAATTGAACTTGTAATATAAAAAGATGATTTATACTTGTTAAATGAATACATGTTGTGGAAAACATATGTGCATGGAAACTTGATTGTTGTTGAGCCCATATATGTTTTGATGTTATTATGGAATATATGACTAACAAGAGTAATGAGGATATGTGTAGGGCTTAAGGTCAAATTGATTGAATATGCCTTACATAGTTATCTCAAAATAGAATGAATGGTAAGTTAAAAGCATTTTATGCTTACTTAGTTTTATTTCCCTATTTTAGAGTAAATCAGAAGCTCGTTGGATTGGAAGCTTGGCGGAGATCACTCACACTATCCATCGGCCCATGTCGATACAATATGGTAAAGCAATTATGGTTACAATGGCATGTATATGTTATATTGGTCATATTGGCATACAAATGTAAATGATTATTGTAATCTAGCCATTGGAATGGCTAGTGATGATTATGTTTTGGTACATGTATATATATGTATTTAAGTTTACTTTATGGAGATAACATAAGTGTTTCTTATTGATTGATTGAGAAAGGTAAGATTTAAGCATGAATGCATGTAACAATATATCATCTTAGATGTTATAAATTGCTTGAATTCAATACTTGGGCAGGTTGGTATTTGGATGTAAGTTTGGTGCCCGAATTTGGTATGATTTTGGGCGCGAAATGAAGCTAGAAATGGCTTTATTTTGTCCACATGGACAGACACACAGGCGTATGTCTAGACCGTGTGTGACATATGGCCTAGTAAATGAGCGTGTGGTTAGGTCGTGTGCCCCCTGCACCTTAAATTTGAGAAAACAGAATGCTCAGAGTTAAGTACACAGGCAGAGACATGGGCATGTGAGTCAACCGTGTGTGTTACACTGCCTGGAACACAGGCGTGTGTCTTGGTCGTGTGAAACTAGCACCTAATTTTGAAAGAATTTAATTAACCACATGGCCTAGCATGCAGGCATGTGGCATGGTCATGTGCACAAGTTAGAGAGTTACACGAGGTTGAACATGACCTGTAGCACGAGCGTGTCCTAGGGTCACACAGGCATGTGAGCCTTGCTCCTTGAAAATTTTTAAAATTTTGCAAAAAATTCTTAGAGTCTCCGATTAAGTCCCGGCTCAATTCTAATGCTCGTATTGGGCATCGAGGGTCCATTTAAGGGGCGTTATGAATAATCTCGAAAAAAGAATAGTGATTGACATGATTTATTTGTAAATGCTCTGAAAGTTTTGAAAATGCTCTATAACCCTATTTCGGTGATGGATACGGGATTAGGGGTGTTACATTTAGTGGTATCAGAGCTACAGTTTAGTCTATTCTCAAGTTGAACATAGCATATGTGGAGTCTAGAAATACATGCCATTATATAACCTGTGATAGTGTGATATATCCCAACTCTGATGAAAATTGTTTTACAAATAGACAAAGATGCTTTTCAATCGAGCTAATTCTGATGATTTCGAAAGAGATACTCAAGTATCTGAGTAAAATGTTACTTATGATGAAACAAAATTTGAAAAGGTACGGATAAATGTTTTATAGTACATGAGAATGATAAATGTTATGTTATATGAGTATATATATGAAAGTTAAATTTAGAGGCTTATGATCTCCACCCCTTCACCAGTACAGTTTTATACAATGAAATTCACAAGATTTATATTGATTAAGTTCATGAGTGTGAAAGAAGGGTTCGAAGGCTAAATGATTAATAATGTAGTTAAAACTGAGAATGGGTTAATAAGTAAAGACGGTATTAAAAGAGATATCAGATTTTTTTAAGTATTATTCTGAATATGTGATGTCATTGTTAAGGAATAAGTTATTCATGAGTAAATGACTTATTCAGATATGATATATACAGAACTGATTAGCCGAAAATTCCTCCGAATTGACTCTTCCAGTGAACTGAATTATGTAAGATTATTGATGACTTTATTAGTTAGTGGAATAGTGATGAAATTGCAAAGATATTTGAATACAACTGTTATAATCAGGGATATTACAGCAATATCTTCTGGGTACTCTATAAGTTCTGTTATTCTCAGAGGCATATGAAATTGTTCATGTTCAGATACAATATTTATCATATTTGAAAGCTGGCTAATTATATTAGATGGAATTACTGTAAGTCTGGGTTTTGCTCTATCCTACTTGGGCTTTCTAATTCATCATGATTGATATAAGATTGGATGATAAGGTTCATATGATATCATTTTCTACTTCTACTGATTGAAGCCCTGAATTGCGAATATGCAAAATTATATTATCTTTGTCACAATTGTTTCTACCGAGTATGCGCGATATTTCTTTTCTGAATTTTCTCTAAGATACCATCAATCTCTTTATTATTCGAACCTGGTTTATCTGTGAATGATATTCATTGGTTAGTGGTAACTATACTTACTACTGTTATGAATTCTGACTTGAGCATGGGAATTTGGTAATATAGAACACATATTATAGAAACTATACTATTGCACTGGTTGATATTAGAGCCACTCTTGGTTTTCCTCTTTTATTTGAAAAATATTATTGAGGTTGAGGTATTGTTCCATTTATATTGTGGAAACGTCAGATCTATTATAGTATTATGATTTTAACCTATCTGATGAATGTGACCTCGGAATAATTTAAAGCTTCAATATCCTTTTTAATTTTTGTGAAAATGTTTTCTATGATAGCTACATCAATGATATGGATATTATAGAAAGATGTAAGATTTGAATGGACTGACAAATGTTAGTAAAGTTTTGATCAGTTGGAAGCCCTGATGACCGAAGCATCAGTTCTGGTTCAGTCTGAATCGAGTAAGGAATTTATTATCATAGTGATACATCATTGAATAGATTAGACTATATTTTGATGAAGAAAGGTAAAGTAATGGTCTATACTTCCAGCCAAATAAAGCTACAGGAAAAAGAATTACCTGATATATGATCTTGAATTGACAATTATTGTGTTTTCACTGAGAATTTAGTAACAGTATCTGAATGGTGAAAATATCATATATATACTAGTCATAAATTTTAAAACACTCGATGGTATGGAAAGATTTGTATCTGACACAGAGTAGATGGCTTGAATTATTGAAAGACCCTGATTTGGTAATTGATTATCATTCAGAAAAAGTAAATATAGTTGCTGATATTTTGAGTAGGAAATTATTTATTTGCTTTATGAGCAATAAATACTCGATTGCTATTGTCTGATGAAAGAATAATTTTAGCTGAGAGCTTAAAGCTAAGTTGATGTTTCTACAACAGATTTGTGAAGCCCGAAAAAGTGATAATGAGTTGTAAGTTAAATGGGTATAGAACGAGATAATTATTGAATCAGGATAGCATATTTAAATCTGATGATTGTCTATTATTCTGAGATAGAGCCTGTGTATTGAAGAATTTGGAACATTTACAGAAAAGTTTACATGAATGATCACAGTTGTACTATGTCTATTTATTTGGGAAATGATAAGATGCACAACGATTTGAAAAAAAAAAAAGATGTACTGGTAGCCTGGAATGAAAGGTGGTATTTTTGAATCTATATTTAAAGGCTGGAAGTATCAGCAAGATAAAGATGATACTTTCAAGATGGTTATAGTCAATGAAAATACCGAAATGGAAATGGGACAAAGTTATATGAATTCTATATTAGGATTCTCCCTGTCTATGAAAAAGAAAAAAATATTATTTGTGTAATTATCGATTGTTTGATGAAGCCTGCACATTTTATCCTGGTATGATTGGATTTCTCATTTAATAGATTGTTTGAATTGTATGTTTTTAAGACTGTTAGATTATATGATGTGCTAGTTTCTGTTATTTCTCACAGAGATCTACAATTCATATTTCGATTTTGTAATAAGTTACAAGAAACTCTGGGTATACGGTTACAATTTAGCACCATATTTCTTTCTTAGACGGATGATCAATCTAAACATATGATTCAGATTTTTGAAAATATGTTTCGGTGCTGTATTTTAGAATTCGAAGGAAATTGAAAAAGAAATATTTGTCATTAGCTGAATTCATATATAGTAACAGTTAACAGTCAAGTATAAAAATTTTATCGTACGAGACTTTATATAGTTATAATATAAAACTCCGGTGTTTTGGACTGAACTCAGTGAGAAAAGATACATGTAGTTGGTTTGATTCATTGAAACCAAAGAAAGGTGAAAGTGATCTGAGACAGTATAAAAATAGTATTTGATCGTTAGAAATCTTATGTAAATCTAAGACGAAAAGAAATAGAGTTTTAGATTGGCGACATAATATTTTTGAAAGTTTCGCAAAGGAAGAAAGTTCTCCAATTTAGCCGTAAAAGCAAATTAAATCTGTAGTTTATCGGGTTATATAAGATTATTGAAAAGAATTGGGCCTGCTGCGTATTGATTTGTAATATTCAGAGCTCTACAGAATTCATAATGTTCTTATGTGTATATGTGTTATGACAGTATCGATCAGACCCATCATCTGTTATTACTTTGATAAATGTTAAATTCAGCCCGACACGACTTACAGTGAGAGATTGATTGAAATTCTGGCACTTGAAGAGAAAAACTGAGAAATTAAAAGGTAGCATTAGTAAAAGTTCTTTGACAACGACATGATATAGAAGGAGCTACCTAGCAACTGGAGGAAACTATCAGAAAGTAATATCTGAATCTCTTTACTGGTAAAATTTTTTAGAACGAAAATTCCTTAAGGGGGAGAGTTGTAACAGCCCAATTTCGGTGAAATCGTAACAGTGGTTTCGGGACCACAAATTAGAGCTGAAAAATAAAATTTATTTTAATTTTATTTTATGGTTCGTAATATGATAGAAATGTCATGTGAAAATTTTGATAAGAAAATTTTACTGATTATGTGTTTAATTACAGGAAGGACCAAATCGCATAAAATGCAAAAGTTGAATTCTAGTAGCTAAAAGGATCAAATAGCTATGGAATTTAACAATTAAGGTCATTATATGGTAATTAGACCGTTAATAAAAAGTTAGTAGATATTTTTGGATGATTCATCCATGGAAAACTAGAAAAAGGCTAAGGACTAAATTGGAAATCAAAATTATTAAAGATGATAAATTAATTAAATAGAAAAAAAATTTATCATCATCTTCCCCAAAATATTCCATGGAAACCCTAGGAGAGAGAGAAGAAACTTTCTTGGCCAAATTGGGTACGTTTTCTTGTCCCGTTTTTAGTAATTTTGATATTTTTGAAACTGGGAGAGCTTAATCTATCTATTTGGGGGATCAATTTGAGAAGTTATCAAAGTATGGAAATTAGGTCATGGATGAATATGCTGAAAATTAGAAATTTATGGCAGAAAATGAAAGGCTGTTGATAGATAAACAACTTTTACAAAGTGATTTTTGATGAAAACATGATTTAGGGACTAATATGTAAATTTGTGAAAATTGAATTAAAATTCTAAAATTTATAGAAAATATGTGCTGTAAATTTTATGTTGAAATTTAGGTTAGGCTTGGAATAGGGAGTAAATTGCATGAATTTCATTTTCCGAGCCTAAGGATGAAATGAGAATTTATGGAAAAGTTAGGGGCAAAATGATAATTTTGCCTAGGATGTAAATTGAGTTCACTTGAATATAAAATGTGATAAATTGATGTGAAATTTACTCGTATAGATCTGGATAGACCAAATTCGGAGCTAGAACGAGGAAAAGAGGAAAATGACGGATTTGTAGATTTTACGTACACGAACACATTTGTCGAGGTAAGTTTGTGTAACTAAATTGTGTATATTTATATGCTTGAATAAAATGTTTTGCTTGTGAATTATATAAATATCATATATATATATGACATTGAAAATATATCTGACAAAGCCCGATCAATAATAATGCCGATAAATGATAAATGATAAAAATGTTACTTATATGCTTGAAATGAATGTGAAATGTGTTTACTTGAATTATATGAATGTTATGGATGTATGAAATAATCACATAACCGATAATGCTTGAAAAATGTTTAAATCCCGGTTGTATAATTAGAAAGTCGGTGAATATGTGGTTTCCCGAAATGAATGAGGTCCTGTATTTGTTGCGGACAGGATTTAGCTCGGAAGAGTAATCCTATTGACCTCATTACAGAAAGGATTTAGCACAGATGGGTAATCTTAATATAATTTCTCTCGAGCATATGTTATGGATTGGATTTATCCCGGACGGGTAATCCAGATCAAGCTGTTTAGAGCATATGTCATAAGAAGGATTTAGCCTGGACTGGTAATCCTATTGTATACATGTGTGGCTCGAGAGTGTTCTCTCTGAAATAGTACCTTGTGAATACCATTGGACATGAACTTACAGATCCTGATTTGTGCACCTCGAGTGTACTACCTGTGTATCCATCGATATTTCAGATAAATCCAATGGGTGATAATTCAAGACATGAGAAGATATGAATAACAAAATGAGTTATTACACGTATTCGTTTGAAATACAAGAAAATGATGATACATGACAAGTGATATATGAAAGTATGAGATAATGATATTTTTACATGGAAATTATTTGATGAAAATGTTCATCCTTGATTATAGGTACACCTTGAGTGCACTACTCGTATGACCTTTATGTTTCCAATGATATGAGTAAAATTCTGACATGAAATAATCTGAACTCGAGATGAACTACTATAAAATTATACTTGTAATATAAAAAATGATTTATACATGTTAAATGAATACATGTTGTGGAAAACATATGTGCATGGAAACTTGATTGTTGTTGAGCCCATATATGTTTTGATGTTATTATGGAATATATGACTGACAAGGGCAATGAGGATATGCGTAGGGCTTGAGGTCAAATTGATTGAATATGCCTTACATAGTTACCTCAAAATAGAATGAATGGTAAGTTAAAAGCATTTTATGCTTACTTAGTTTTATTTCTCTATTTTAGAGTAAATCAGGAGCTTGTTGGATTGGAAGCTTGGTGGAGATCATTCACACTATCCACCGGCCCATGTTGGTACAATATGGTAAAACAATTATGGTTATAATGGCATGTATAGGTTATATTGGTCAGATTGGCATGTAAATGTAAATGATTATTGTAATCTAGCCATTGGAATGGCTAGTGATGATTATGTTTTGGTACATGTACATATATTTATTTAAGTTTACTTTATGGAGATAACATAAGCGTTTCTTATTGATTGATTGAGAAAGGTAAGATTTAAGCATGAATACATGTAACAATATATCATCCTAGATGTTTAAATTACTTGAATTCAATGCTCGGGTTGGTTGGTATTTAGATGCAAGTTTGGTGCATGAATTTGGTATGATTTTGAGTGAGAAATAAAGCTAGGAATAGCTTTATTTTGTCCATACGGGCAGACACATGGGCGTGTGTCTAGACCGTGTGTGACACACGACCTGGTACATGAGCGTGTGGTTAGGCCGTGTGTCCCCTACACCTTAAATTTGAGAAAACAGAATGCTCAAAATTGAGTACACGGGTAAAGACACAGGGGTGTGTCTCAACCGTGTGTGCTACACGGCCTGGAACATGGGCGTGTGTCTTGGCCATGTGAAACTAGCACCTAATTTCGAAATAAATTAATTAACCACATGGCCTAGCACACGGGTGTGTGGCATAACCGTGTGCACAAGTTAGAGAGTTACACGGGGTCGAACACGGCCTGTAGCACGGGCGTGTCCAAGGGTCACACGAGCGTGTCCCTTGGACTACATGAACGTGTGAGCCCTACTCCTTGGAAAAATTTTGAAATTCACGAAAAATTCTTAAAGTCTCCGATTATGTCCCGACTTGATTCTAATGCTCGTATTGGGCCTCGAGGGTCCATTGAAGGGACGTTATGAATAATCTCAGAAAAAGAAAAGTGATTGACATGATTTATTTGTAAATATTCTGAAAGTTCTGGTAATGCTCTGTAACCATGTTCTGGTGACGGATACAGGATTAGGGGTGTTACATTTAGTGGTATCAGAGCTATGGTTCAGTCAGTTCTCTGACTGAACGTAGCATATGTGGAGTCTAGAAATACATGCCATTATATAACCTGTGATAGTGTGATATCTCCCAACTCTGATAAAAATTATTTCACAAATAGACAGAGATGCTTTCCAATCGAGCTAATTCCAATGATTCCAAAAGAGATACTCAAGTGTCAAGTAAAATATTACTTATGGTGAAACAAAATTTGAAAAGGTACGGATAAATGTCTTATAGTACATGAGAATGATAAATGTTATGTTATATGAGTATATATATGAAAGTTAAATTTAGAGGCTTACGATCTCCACCCCCTCACTAGTACAGTTTTATACAATAAAATTCGCAAGATTTATATTGATTAAGTTCATAAGTTGAAAGAAGGGTTCGAAGGCTGAATGATTAATAATGTAGTTAAAATTGAGAATGGGCTAATAAGTAAATACGATATTAAAAGAGATATCAGACTTTTCTAAGGATTATTCTGACTATGTGAAGTTATTGTTAAGGAAGAAGTTATTCATGAGTAAATGACTTATTTAGATATGATATTTACAGTATGGATTAGCCTAAAATTCTATCGAATTGACTCTTTCAGTGAACTGAATAATGTAAGATTATTGATGACTTTAATAGTTAGTGGAATAGTGATGAAATTGCACAAATATTTGAATATAGCTATTATAATTAGGGATATTACAGCAATATCTTCTGGGTACTCTATAAGTTTTGTTATTCTCAGAGGCATATGAAATTGTTCATGTTCAGATGCAATATTTATCATATTTGAAAGCTGGCTAATTATATTAGATGGAATTACTGTAAGTCTGGTTGATTCATGAACGGTTTTGCTCTATCTTACTTGGGCTTTCTAATTCATCATGATTGATATAAGATTGGATGATAAGGCTCACATGATATCATTTTCTACTTCTACTGATTGAAGCCTTGAATTGCGAATATACAAAATTATCTTGTCTTTGTCACAGTTGTTTCTACTGAGTATGCGTGATATTACTCTTCTGAATTTTCTCTGAGATACCATCAATCTCTTTATTATTAAAATATGGTTTATCTATGAAAGACTGCTTTGCAATGTTCTTTGCCTAAAATTTTTGGATTTTTTGTATCGCTCGGCCAAATACCTTGGGGTTTATTTTGAAGTTTATTGGTTATCTGACCCATTTGATTCTCCAAATTTTTTTAAGTGGTATCATTCTTCACTATGTATGCCTTTAGTAGATTCTCAAGATTACTTGAAGATTCAGTTGGGGGGCTGTTGAACTTGTTGAAAATATTTAGACGGATAATTTGGTCGAAATGGCATAACAAAGTTGCTATGGCCTGCCCATTGATTACTCCATGCAGAAATTAGATGATTCTGCCATGAATAGTTGTAAAAATTTGATTGCAGACCATTCCAATTCTGATATCCCATGTAATAATTTGACTATTGATTCAATGGGAAATTTTCAAAGAAATGGCCATCTCTATAGTATTCACAAGAAATAGTCTCGAAGTGGTTCGGTTGCTGACCTGACAGATTACCATTGAAACCATTAAAAATTTTGTTCTTAAGCATAGAAGACATAGAGGATACCTGGGCTACCAAAGAAGCAAGTGTGTCCACTTCATGTACTCCTGCTGCTTATCTTTTTAAGGCTGCTGGGTTGGTTGGCTACTGATAGTTATTGCTGGCAATTCTTTCAATAATCTCGTAAGCATCATTATAAGACTTAAAAAGAAGGACTTCATTTGCCAAAATATCCACCATCATTCTAGTATGAATATTAAGACCAATATAGAAAGTCTCTATTTGAACGCAGTAAGGAATGTCGTGATAAGGGCACTTTTGTAGTAACTCCTATTTGAACGTAGTAAGGAATGTCGTGGTAAGGGCACTTTTGTAGTAATTCCTTGAACCTCTCCCATGCCTTATATAATGATTCTTCATCAAGTTGCTGAAATGAAGTGATTTCATTTAGGATCTTGGAGATTAAAGATGGAGGGAACTATTTCATTAAGAAACGTTCAACCAACTCTTACCATGTAGTTATAGAACTAGACGATAGGGAACCACGCTCGTGCTCTATCTCTTAAAGAGTATGAAAATAATCTCAGTCTCAAGGCATCCTCAGTCACTCGATCTAGTTTAAATGAGTCACTCACATCCATGAATAGCCGAAGATGAAGATGTGGATATTCAGTAGGAATCCCACTAAATTGACCTATATTTTGCAAAATTTAGAGCATGACCGGCTTCAGCTCGAATTGTTGTGCCTCGATTTCGGGTCTCTTAATACCCAGATTGAGCTCGTTGAATAGCACAGTTTCTATCATCGGCAAAAATGATCGGATTGTGAGTATTATAAGCGAATGTTGCTCCTGGATTTTCGAAATTCATATCTTCGGTCCTTTTTTGGTTCACTTGTCTTCTCCTTTCAATTTCAGGGTTTACGGGAAGTAAGTCAATAATTTGATCAATACTCATAAACACCTAAAACAACACAAAAAAATGGAATTAAAATTTAACAAAAAAATAGACCAAAGTGCAAAATTAACAATTTCACAAATAATGTCTTTTAAAACAGTCCCCCGCATCAGCGCCAAAAACTTGAAATGACGAAAATGTGCAAGTGTACACAATCGTAACAAGTAATAAAGTGACAAGTAAATGTGGAGTTATCGTACCCATAGGGACTGTGAAAAGAATTATTTATGAGTGCAATTTAAAACACTTTGGTGAAGAAAAATATATTGTTTGAAGAAGTGATTAAAAACTAGAAAACAGAGTAAAAGAAATAAAATAAAATAAAGTTCCAATTCACGATTTCAAAATATGATTTAATCAAGATGAAATAATTATGTTAGATTAATCACATTTCTTAATTTAGGATTATTAAACTCATGTTTATGTTGTTACAAATAAATTCACGGCAACTCGGTAATTTGCTAACTTATGGACATACTCACCTACCAAAATCCATTCATCTCTTGTCTATATCTCTATGTCAATTCAACCGATTAAAAAAATTTTAATGGGCAAATGTGTTAATGCAAATACATACTTATGAAATTAAAATAATCTCTTGTACATATCTTTATGCCTGTAACAGCTCAGTTTTAGCCAAATCGAAACAGTGGTTTTGGAACCACCTATCTGAGGTTGTAAAATTATTTTTAATATTATATTTTATGTTTACATCATGTGAATTTATATGTGTGAAAATTTTGTGAGCTAATTTTATCGTTTAATAGCTCAAATTGAGAAAAAAGACTAAATCGCGTAAAATACAAAAGTAGCATACTATAAGTTAAAAGTGTCAAATTGTTATGGCTTATTAAATGGGAGGTCCTTATCTTGTAATTAGACCATTGATAGTGGTGATGGACATAAATGGCCTTGAATTATGTGTTTTATAATGGTTTTAACTAAGGTTAAATAAGTAATTTGGTAATTTAAGTTAATCAAAATAAAACAAATTGAATTATCATCATCATTTTATCCTTCCATAACCGAATATTCAAAGAAAATAAAGCTTTGGGGAGCATTTAGGGTTCGGCACGTATCTAGCTTGATTAAGGTATGTTTTAAGCTCGATTTTTTATGATTTCTATGTTTTTGTGATCGTTGCTTCGTGTTCTAGCTAGCCCATGTTTTAATTTTTGAAAGTGTTGATGATTTGAAAATTGCCATTGATGAATGCTTGAGTTCTTGAATGTTTGATGATGGAAAATGAGTATTTGTTGATAGATTATTATGTTTTATAAAGTTATTTTTAGTGAAATTGTCATTTAAGGGCTAAATTGAGAAATGTGTAAAATGTGTGGTAAATGTGTAAAATAAATGAACATATGGGCTGTTATTAAGTTATACAAAATTCGGTTAGGCATGGGTTTGAATTGAATTGGTGTAATTTTGTGTTTATTGAAATAAGGACTAAATTGTAAGAAATGTAAAAGTTTAGGGCCAAAGTGTAAATTGGCTAAATTATGTGTTTGTGGATGAAATTGTTTGAATTTGTGATTAAATAAATTAATTTTGCATACGTATAGATCCTGAAGGAATGAAATCGGATCTAGATCGGGGGAAATAAAAAATTATCGAGTAATCCATCCAATTCGTTTATTCCGACTACGAGGTAAGTTCATATGCAAATAAATGTCTTTGAATTGAATTATATATGTTTCGTTATCATTGAATTGCTATGAATATCGAACGAGCAAATACGAGCATGAATTGACGAAGTTACGACATCCGAAAGTCCCGTACGAACCTTAGGAATAGTATAGGATACGAATGTCATGACATTAGGTTATCGAGATGTGATTACATATAACACCATGTGTGGGACATTGGCATCGTTAATCAATTTCGTGTAAGACCCTGTCTAGGACAGTGGCATCAATATGTATTAACATGTAAGACCATATCTGGGATATGGCATTGTACGAGCTTATGTGATTTTCGAGTGTCCTTAATGATTTCGAATGGTTCAACGGGCAAAGTCAAGTCGAGAAAGAATGTGTGAATGAGTTAAATGACTCAGGTACGTATGAGATTTATATGAGTATTGAAAGGTGTTGTATATGATGAATTTGATTAAGATATAGAATATTTGTTTAAGGTGAAAGGTTTGTGAACCTGTATATGATTTGTTATGTTTACCATATTTGAATTGATGTGCAAATGTTCATATGATAACTTTATTTGTATATGGATTACTAAGATTTTAAAGCTTACTTTGTGTGTTCTTTCCATGTTTTATAGATCATTGAAGCTAGCTCAGACATTGGGGATCACCAGGAACCACCATCACACTATCGACTACTTGTTGGTACTTTTAGAGCTTTGTATATATGGTATATGGCATGTATAGGCTAGTGTCATTTTGTATACTTTGAACTATGATATAGCCATGAGATTTGGCTTGTAAATGTTGGTATGTATCACCATTAAAGTTGGCTTGAATTGTGTTTGGTAAGTGTTATATATGTGATGTATATAATGCCTATTATGTTGGCTTATTTGTTGTGGTTATGTGTTGGTTATTTTGGTTAGTTGTTAATTGATGTGCTAATGCTTGGAAGATGGCATATTATGGTTTGTTTTGAGATGATGATATGGTATATTAAGTGACTTGAAATTGAGGGTAAGTTGATGAGTTAATGCATTAGGAATTAGGTAAATTGTGATAGTTTTGGTATAATGATTTGGTATGTTTTGTATATGGAATTTAATGTTTTAAATGGTTGTGAATAAATGGCATTATATGAATATGAATTGGCATGTTTTTGGTTGCTTAAAGATGTATTTAAATGGTGCAATTATGGTTGCTGTGTATGCTTGTGAAAAGGCTGGCAAATTGGCTTTTCAAATAGCCTATTTTTGTCCACACAGATAGAGACACGGGCATGTGTCTCAATCGTGTGTGACACACGATCATATTACACGGCCATGTGTCCCCTAGAGAATAATTAGAAATCCAAGTCAGTCTCGAGCCCGGCCTAGACACACGGGCGTGTCTGGTGGCCGTGTGAGGCATACAGCCTTGGTACATGGGGGTGTGTGGCCATTTCGAAGGGTACATGGGCATGTGGTCGACCGTGTGACCCAAGTCAGTATGTATGCCCTGTTTTCACACAACCTGAGACACGGGCATGTCTGGTAAGTGTGTGAGGCACACGGCCTGTTCACACGGGCGTGTGACCCATGAATGTATGAAAATTTTCTAAGTTTTTAGAAATTTTTATATGTGATCGGTTTAGTCCCGAACCTTTTGTAAGCATGTTTATAAGTTCCGTAGACCTATTTAAAGGACATTGTGTATGTGAATGCATGTTATTCGATAATAAATGTTTATTGAGTTCTGAAATGTTAGTTAAATGTCATGTTTGATCGGTAATAACTCTTAACCCTAATCCGGAGACGGACACAGGTTAGGGGTGTCACAATGCCAATTCAAACAATTAATTCAATCTCATAAGCACATAAAAGATTACGTGAGGTAACAATGTATTTCTACCTTGAAACAGTTTAATCACAAAAATCTTGCAAGTTATGCAAGGCAAACGTATCGTTAGATATCGTTGCTAATTTAACCCTCGGCTATCTTAGATGATTAAATATGCACTAATTAAGTATCGTGTAAATTAATTACAATTTCAGTCCGTTTAAATAATTAATCCATTAGTTACCTTACAATTGTAATGCAAGAATAACTTAGTCCTGGTTTTACTTAATCAAACATCTTACCGAGGCCTATAACAACACAAACACAATTTTAATAAATTAAGTAGATGTGTAACACCCCTTACCCGTGTCTGACGCCAGGATAGGATACAAGGCATTACCAGACTTAAACACAAGCAAACATACAAAACTGGGCCATAAAATTTTGTTCAAATCAAATTCATTCATACATATGCAAATTGTCCTTTATATGGCCTATGAGGCCCAAAACATACATCGGGAGTAGTTCGGGACTAAACTGAGAACTTTAGAAAACTTTAGGAAAACTTTGAAAAATTTTCATGAAATAGGGGCACACGCCCGTGTGGAGATAGGAGACATGCCCGTGTCCTCAAGTCGTGTAACTCTCTGTTTATGACGTCAGCACCAAAATATAGTCACACGGACGGGTCACACGCCCGTGTGGCTAGACCATGTGGTTGATTAAAATTTCATAATTTTTTCATAAAATGATGCAGACTTCACACGGCCTGGGCACACACCCATGTCTCCAAGCCGTGACCCTCACATGGCCAAGACACACACCCGTGTCTTAGCCCATGTGTTTACTACTGGGCATTCTATTTGCAAAACTAAAGTGTAGGGGACACACGGCCGGATCACACGCCCATGGGGCAAACCATGTATCACACACAGCCTAGACACATGCCCGTGTATCTACTCGTGTAGACAACTTTGAGGATATTTTCCAAGCCATTTGCCACCCTTAAATGCTTACTCACTTATACACTTTTGATGGCATGCAACATAGCATATTTAGTCACTCAAATACTCACAATCATGATTAATCCATGACTTTGTAATGTCAACATATCACATGCTCAAACCATCATGCTTTCATAAGGCATTCCACACCATTTTCATATTTATTCATCCTTATAAACCTACCTTCAATCTACTCAATTATACCATAGCTATGGTCATACCTATTAGTCCCAATTCATTCATTAAACATATGTGCCATTTATCTCACATATCATCCACAAGCAGCCACATCAAGCATAACACATTTGCATACATAATTAAATAGGGTTACAACCCAATAATCAATAAGAGCCACCTTTCATGGCCATATACAAAATAATCATAATACCATCATGAGCCAATACATTTGGCTAATCAATATGACACATATCACAAAATAACCAAGTCACCTATACATGCCATACTCAAAGTACTTAAACCATATGTATACCCAAAGGATTGAATCGATAGTGTGATCCGAGCTCCGGTGTCTTTTGATCCCCGAGCTAGCTTGGCGACACTAAAAAAATGGAAAGGAAAGGGGGTAAGCATTAAAGATTAGTAAGTATATATACAAATAACATGCTATCTAAACAAGTATTTAACATACATTTAATAATGAACATAAATTTGTATTTCATCAAATCACTTAAACTTACTTATCACATAAACAACCTTATCATAAGTTCATCATATACCAAGGCATTACTCATGAGTTTGGTATACACACCTGTACCAACTCGTGACATAATCTCTTACTCATTCTTCTCATTGACTTATCCATTGGGTCTTCTATCAAGTTACTTGATAATTTACCCGTTGAGCACTCGAAATACTATTGGATACACGGAAGGCTCGCACATAAGTGCCACATACATAGCTAGAGCTACCTCATATTAAATAACACATAAAAGCTCATTCTCGAGCTACTCACTATTCTGCTCACACAAGTTTTCGGTTAGGACGTAGCTACTCGGACTGCTCATACAAGCTGTCAGGTATTCGCAACACATGCCGGACTACCCAGCCACCGGTAGGACGTACAAGACTAGCACCCGAAACCATATAAACATATATCACATATCTCATGAGCTCATAAATCACATGGCTCCTAGAGACATGTCACTTGTATCCTAAACTATTTCTAAGGTTCAAACGGGATTCTTCAATATCACATCTCTGTCAAGCTTGCTCGTAATGTCGATCTGAATGTCCATAATACCAATCACTTACTCATGGAGCAATCAAAGCATAACTCATAATAGCATTAAAGAATTTAAATTCACATAATACTCAATCATCGAGAATATAACATAACATCACATTATTTGTATATTAACTTACCTCGGTACAAAATGATGAAAACGAGCCTATTTTTTGTAAACCTTATTTTTCCCCCGATCAAGACCCGAATCACATTTTTCTTGATCTATAATGTCAAATTTAACTTGTTTGTTACATACATTGTTCGAATCGACCCATAACACATACTTTGGTAAAATTACCTTTTTACCCCTAATTTTTCACTTATTTACAAATTGGTCCTTAGGCTCGTAAAATGAAATGCATGCATTTTCTTTATTACTCAAGCCTAGCTGATTCATATTATAACGCCCCAAATTTTGGGCCTGGAAGTATTAGGTCTTATGCGTGGGAACAATCAGGAGGCTGCACATAAACGTTTAGTTGTGCAAGAAAGTGACACAACTGTATATTTGCTTCAGTGGTTAAATGCTCTATGAAGTGTCTAAGAAGTCTTAGGTTCAAGCCTTGGCTTATGCAAAATTTTTGTTTTATAAGGAACAAATCCTTGCCTTTAGTTAGTAAGTTTTTAAATAAATATGAGCTTTTCATGACATAAAAAGGCCTACTATTCTAGGGCATAAAGCCGTGTGGAGTGTTCCAAGAGGTCTGAGGTTCAAGTCCTCCTTGACGCAAGGGAGTGTTTATTTTGCTACTGATGCTGTGGAGGTGTTGTGGTTTGACCGAAACACTGAGGTGGTAGAGTGGATTTCAAACTGAGTAGTTGAGGGAGGATTGATCAGTTGAGGGATTTGAGGAGAGATTTGAGGAGGGATTTTAGGAGAGATTAGGGGAGGAAAGAGTGGGATTTGAATTATGGGAGAGTTGTGCTGAAATAGGTACTCTGACCACTCAGATTTTGGCTAGGGAGTAGTAGGATTTTTCTCTTCTCATTATCGGTTCTGACTGGAACGTTTTGGCTTTTTTTCCTCCCTTTGGTGCTGAAGTTTGCTTCTTTTCATTTTTGATTGAGGCCGAATATTGTGTTGATAGCTCGGGTATTTGTCATTTCAGGTTTGTTTCAGTTTTGCTTATCTTTGCAGTGCTTTTTTTGACAGATTTCTTTTCTCCCTTACTTATTTAGCAACCGTTCTTCCTCGTGCTCTCTTTTGTTCTTAATTGAATTCTCCACTCTCCTCATCTTTATTCCTTCGGCTTTTGTCAAGTGTTCCCTCTCGCATTGGTTGAACCAAATACTTCTACTCTTCCCCCTCATTTTTGTCTTTCGGTTCTCTTCTCCTTCCATGTTTTTAGGTTAACTGAATACTTCACCCCCTTTACTCTTTTATTTTGTTTTCGGCTAGTAAAGGTTCTCTAACGAATCAGTAAGTGCATGGTTCCCTCTTATTTCTCTCTACCGTTGTGATCTTCCTCCTAACATCTTCTTTCCTCTACTGATTATCTGTTAAAAGTGCGGTTGTTCCACTTTGCCTTTATCTTTCTATGTACTTTTAGCTTTTGTGTGGGAGTGGGCCGATTGTCCTTTTCTCCTAATCTGGACTTTGCGTTTTCGGTAAGTGACTTTTTGTCTAGATCAAACTATTCATTTGATTGATGGTTGATAAGGTTTGGTTAAAATGTAGATAACCCCTAAGGCCTAGTGATTAGTCTCTTTCGAACGGATTAGTAGGCAAGCCACAAATGGTGGATTTAATCAAGTGATAGGTTGAAGTACTCGTAGACTATTCATGCGTTTTCGTGAGCAATGTGTGTAACACACTACCCCTACTCGCAAATCGGCAAAAGCCAAAATAAGTGACTGACAACGGCACATGAGTGTCCGCTCGCTCATGTGGTAAACCAAATGCCTAAACGTGGGCGTAAGCTCATTGGGGCCTGCCATGAGTGATTTCATGGGCCGAGTCTGTTTTGGGCCATTATGGGCAAAACTGGGCCTTATGGGCCCCACTGGCTCATGGGCCCCACACTGGTAAACCACACGAACGTGTAGAGGATATTGGGCCAGGCTATGTAGTTCGCATGGCCAAGGCCATTTTTGGGCTTATTAGACCACACGGGCGTGTGGGCCCACATGGGCCATGATATGGGCTTTGGGCACATTTTCATTGTTTGGCCGTTAAGGTTGCACGGGTCACCCGAGATGACTGTGGACCTTCTCTTGGGTCGGTAAGTACACTTAGACCCCATACTAATGAAATGACTATTATACCCCTAAGAGGTAAAATGATTGATTTACCCTTATGATATGTTTGATTGTATTCAAACATGACATTTTGCATACACGTATTATATTATGACATGACATGTTGCATGGGGTGGGTTTGATATATTTGGAGGAAGTGTACTGTACTGGCAGCTCTGTTGCAAATACTGTTTAGTGCCGCAACCAGTGCTATATTTAGAGTGCAGGGATGAGTGGGTCGATTTTATCCCCACATGGAGTGTAGGGCTGGACGGAGTAGAGTGTAAGGGATGGATGGGTAGGACTTCTGTTGCATTACTGTAATGGGATAAGGCCCACAACGATACTGGACTGTCACTGAAGCGGGCTTAGGCCCAAACTGTACTTGCCTACGGTTTGACTGATCTTTTCTAAGGGAATACACACTGAGTTTTTCATAAACTCACCCTGCTGCTTTCCTGTGCAGGTAATCCTTAGGCGGGTCGGTGCTGCGAGGGACTCGATGGAGGCCACACAACTGTTTCTGCTACTGTTTTAAAATTTTAATCTTTAAGCTATTTTATTTGGGTATTTGTTATGTAATAAGGCCTTTTTAAATTTTACTTTAATTTGGGGTTACTTACTTTGGTTTATATCTGTAAGTAGTAGGACGCGAGTTTTCAAAAGATAAATGTTTTCAAAACACCACGCCATTACAATATATTTCAAAAGCTTCCGCAACAAACAATGTCTTTAAAATGTATTAACAACCTAAAATGATTATACATTTGCTAAATCTACTTCAGTTTTCTTCAACGAACAAGATACGTAAAAGTTTTGTAAAAGTCACTACGAGGATTTTAACACAGTATGGAATTTTTAAATAGAACGTCGTTTTTTTCAAAAACTCACTTCCATGTGACATCGCAGATTCGGTCATAATGTCTGGGCCGGGTTTGGGGTGTTACACATATTCCTACTCCTAGCAGCCCACATTTTCCTTTATTTCACATATTTACTATCCATTTTACAACTTTTACAAATAGGTCCTTTTTAGGTGTTTTCATGCAAAATAACTTTGTAAAATATGTTTATCACACATCAAACTTTCATATTCTTCCATTAAACATCAAAATTGTAACAACCCGATTTTGGGCCTAGTCGGAACAGTGGTTTCGGGATCACAAATTGACGTAAGAAAATTTATTTTTATTATATTTTTATGGTCTACGATTTCACAAAATGATTTCGTGAAAATTTCGTTCGAAAATTTCGACGTTTGGGCACTCAATTTAGTCAAAAGGACTAAATTATAAAAAGTGCAAAAGTTGATTTCTACATGCTAGAGGTGTCCAATTGTTATGAAATTTTAAATTGGAGACCATTGGTTCAGTTGGTGGACAAAAATGGACATGGTTAGGCATGTTTCCAAAGTTTTTCATTAAGGGCATTTTGGTCATTTAGTTATTAAAATGAATTAAAATTAAAATTAAAAGCCAATTTTTGTCCATCTTTAGCCCCTTGGCTGAAACTTGCATGGAGAAACCATGGCTAGGGTTTTTCTAGCTTCCAAGCTCGATTATCAAAAAAACGAGGTTCGAACCTAAATAAAAAAAATAAGTATTTGACGAATAAGTCCTTTTTCACCGATTTTGCTTCCGAGGTAAGTTTGTTGTAAATAATGCATCATTTTTACTTACGATATCACATTTTGTTATGTTTTATGAAATGTAGCTGAATATAGAATGAAATTGACAAGTATCAAAAAGTGAGAAATTTCCCGGTTGAACATTAGGAACAAAATAGGATACAAGTGACATGTCACTAGTGACTCAAGTGTGGTACTATGTGAAGGCCACTTTGAGAAGAGATAGCTTGGTCACAAGTGTGGTACTATGTGAAGGTCACTTTGTGAAGAAAGATAGCTTTGGTCACAAGTGTGGTACTATGTGAAGGCCGCTTTGTGAAGAAGGTAGCTTTAACTACAAGGGTGGTACTATGTGCAGGCCACCGGGTATCCATTATTATTCCGATGTGTTCAACGGGAAATGACTAGGTGTAATTGAATATGACTATGTGATGAATAAGTGTAGGTATGTGTATGTAAACTTATGAGCAATGTGCTCCATATGTGATCGAACTTTGGTAAGATTGATATGGAGTAAGTGTTACAATGAAAGTTACTACAAAGAAAACATGAAAGAGTGGAATTTAGTAATAAAACAGTTTTGGACAGCAGTAGTTGTGTGATTTTGAAAAATCACCAAAAATGGTGGAAATCAAATTAGAGGCTGAATAAGAAATTAAAGCTTATTGAGTCTATTTTCATATAAAGTAAACGATGTAAGAAAAAGAATTTCATATTATGAGATACTTGAATTTTTGTGAGATAGAGTCAAAATGATTTCGGAATCCCCTATTCTGATTTGGGAAAATCATTAAAAATTGTAAAAAAATAATTATGGGTTATAATTTATATGCTTGAATTCCTTAATGAGTCTATTTTCAAAAGAAAGAAATGGGAACATCATCTAAATCTTGTATGAGGAGAGAATTAATTTTTAGTGAAGAGGGGTCGAAATTGTCAGACAGCAAAATAGGGGTGACTTTAAAGAATAAACTGTACTTATTGGCTACACCAAAAATTTTGAAAATTTTATGGTAAAAATATATGCGAGTCTAGTTTCTGGAAGATATAAATAATTTAGTAACTATGAATAGACATCTTTTTTTGAACTTGAGTAAATAGTGGAATTATGTGCAATTATGATTGTATTACCTTGAGAACATATTGTGAGAATTGGTGAAAACATGTTAATGAATTGCTTATTATTTTCATACGGGCTTACTAAGCTATATAGCTTACCCCCTCCATTTTCCTCATTTTATAGGGTCACTAAGCTTGCTTGGGTGGGAGATCGTCGGAGATTCTATCACACTATCAAGCTATCATTTGGGTATAAGCGAATGCAAGTATTTTAAGTCTATAGCATGTATAGGGACTTAGTTATTTTGTGTATGCGTTATTATGTTTTGGCCAAATGTATTGGCTTGTAATGGTTAAAGGTTAATGTAGTATGTAGCCATGCTAATTGGCTTATATTGGCTAATTGATTGTAAGCTTATATATTTATTCATATGTATATGCCAATGTCTTTTGATGTGAGTTATGTGTGCATGATACATGATGAATTGTGGTTTAAGGCCCAAAGATCTAATGGTTGAATGTGCTAATAGTCTTGATGTTGAATGTCTAAGTTTGGCTCAATGGTATGGTATGATGATTAGATATAACTATGCATGTATAAGAGTTGTTGATGTTGCATATTGAATGTGGCTAAGTGTGACTATGTATGATGGTTTTTAAATTACAAGTCTAAGGCTGAATTGTTAATGTTTTGGTAGCTTATTTATGCCATGAAATGTACCATTAAATATGTGTTGAAGTATGTGAAAATGAGGGTGGCAAATGGCTTGGTAAATAGCCATTTTCTTGGCCACATGGGCAGAGACGCGGCCGTGTATCTCAAACGTGTGCAGGACACGACCCTGGGACATGGGTGTGTGCCTAGGCCATGTGAAGTCTACACCTGATTTTCAAGAATTTAATTCACCACACGGCCTACTCACATGGGCGTGTGACCCTCCAAAACTTGAAAATTTTCTAAGTGTTGAAAAAATTCTGAAAGTTCTCGGTTTAGTCTCGAACCACTCCCAATGTATGTTTTGGGCCTCGTAGGCCCGTATAAGGGACGATACGCATGTGTATGAATGGTTTTAAATTGAATGAAATTTTATGGCCCGATTTTGTATAAATGTTTATGTTTAAGTCCGGTAATGCCTTGAACATTGTCCTGGCATCGGACACGGGTAAGGGGTGTTACAAAAATACATGCATGTCATACATGGGTAAATTTTTGAACATAAACCCTACTTCAAAATAAGGGTAGAAATGGATAGATCATGCTTCAAGGATCTCAAAAATGTAAAGAACATTAAAAACAGACTTGGAGATACTTACAATCAAGCTTGAAAAGTTGAAAAACCCTAGCTACGGAGAGCATGAAAATTTCAGCACTTAGGGAAGAAGATGGACATGAATTTTGCTTCCTTTTTCCTTTTTACTAAATGACCAAAATGCCCTTAAAGCTTTTCTTTCAAAATTTTCCTATTCATGCCCATTTTTGTCCAAAATTTTAGAACTTGGTCAAATTACTATTTAAGGACCTCTAATTAATAATCCATAGCAATTTCATGCTAAAAGCTTCTAGAACTCAAGTTTTGCAACTTATTCAATTTAGTCCCTAACTTCAAATTGGACACTTTAGGCATAAAATTTCTTCATGAAAATTTCACACAAACATGCAATCATATCATGGATCATCAAATAATTATAAAATAATTATTTCTACTTCAGATTTGTGGTCTCAAAACTACTGTTTCGACTAAACCCTAATTCGGGATGTTACAAGATAAAATGCAATCAACCTAACACGAATTAAATTTAAGCCATATCAATTAAATTAAACATTTCAACATCACAAATATTCATAAACATGTTCATCATAACAACAACAAAAATTAAAAGGATAGGGAACAAGAATCAAATTCGGTGTTTCTCCGTGGCTTGACTGGTTTGCCTCCACTCTTCCTTCTCCACTTGTTCTTGTCGAACTGAGGCTGCTATGAACACTTTAATACTTCTCCAAAAATTGGATGAATGACTCTTTTTCAAGAGGTGAAATCGGCAAGAGAATAAAGAAAAATGGATGGGAAATGAAAGAGAAAATTGAGAGAGAAGAGATGAGATGAGAAAGTTGAGGTGTGTTTCAAATGAGTAGCCAAGGGGGTTTTTATAGGTTGATATGGCTACTAAAAATAGCCAAAATCAGCAGCCAAAGAGCCCTCCCTTGGTCGGCCACACATGTGGCAAGTTTAAAGATTTCAAGCTTGCTATATTAAGGTAGGGGCAAATCTAAAAAGGCACAAATAGTGGAGGGGTTTGTTTGCAATTTGAAAAAGTATTCAAGGGCCATTTTGCAAGCTAATTGATCAGCCAAGCAAGCTGATTGGGTCAGCATGTGGGACGGTTTTGGGCTACCCAGTACTCGGTCAGTTCGGTTTTCTCAGTTCAGCTCAACTGGGCAATTTTTCATAATTAATTAATAATAATTTATTTAACCCAAATTAAATTGGATATAAATTAAAATTAATTATATTATGAATTAATACGCATAATTTGGACCGGCTTAGGCTGAAAAATTAATTTTCCTTGATGCTTCAAAATTATTTCTCGGTTTTGCGCTTCTAGCAGTGTCTGCCGAGCCGTTTTTTGCCTTTTGTGTAAATCTGTCGAAAATAATCAAAATTAATTAAAATTCATTATGTTAATAATTTAAGTACAAAATGATTATTTTATAATAATTATATCTTTTTCGACAATAATTTTATCGAAACTGCATAGATTTGAGTTTAAAAGGGCATGAAAAAGTGTGTATATTTTCGTGTTTCCAATGTGTTCTGGTATAGGTTTAACCTGGATGGGTAACCTGATGTAATTCTAGCTTGGATTAGTAAATTGGTGTGATGTAGTTAACTCCGGTATCTAGGTCTATTTTATTAGGGTTCCATTGGACAAAACATTATAATTGAAATTAGAAACTTGAAAATGTAATGAAATAGATTGATAATAAAATATGGTAATGAAATGAATTATGTGAAATTGGTATGATTTTGTGAATTGATAAATGTATATGGAACTATATGTGTGCATATATGTGATTCATGATATATGTGCTTCTTGTTAAAGAGAGTAAACAAAAGAGATTGTGCATGATGGTTGGAAATGAGCCTTGGGGGCTGAAATGAATTCGAATGAGTCGATAAACTTCAAAAAGATATTTGGATGGTAAATTAAATGAGTAAATGATATGAATTGAACATGAAATTTTCATGGCATAATGTTAATGGTATACAGGTATTTGTGATTTATTCATGATTGGTATTGGATGTTAGTAAGGCATGAGAATTGGTACTTGGCAATTAGTTTGTATTGGCCATTTCTTTTGAAAATATTCAAAGGATGGAATTGTTACTTTATATATGTGTATCCACCTATGTCTATGATATGAAATTGTATGACATAAAAGGATATACCTTTGATAAACATTGTATTTGAACTTATTATGGTTATTTGTTAATGTTAATTTCATGTTATCTTGAATCATGAAAGTACCATTGAGCGTTACCGCTTAGTGTATGATTTGTTTATTCCGTGTGCAAGTATAGGTATTTCTCAAAGCGAGAGGTGAACTTAGCATCTAGATTGCAACCACTGACTCAACGAAATTTGTAAAGTACTTTTCATTTTGTCAAATGACATGTACCTAGGATAGATTTGGTTATAAGTTGAAAATGGTCAAGTTTGTGTATTAAGTTATATACCTATAAAAATGATTATGGTTCATATATGGTAATGGTTTTGATGATTTTGGAATCTCATGTTAAACATGTTTTAAAAGTGTTGGATGGTCATTTGTGGACTTAGGACCAAATATTGTTGTTACGTGTGTAACATCCCAATTATTAGTAGTACAAAAAAAGGTGATTTCAGAACCCCATTTCCATAAACCAGGTCCATAAATATTAAATACAAATATTTACGATGTTTGTATAAAAGTTTATTAGAATTTTTTCCTTCAAATTTGTCTTTTATTTTCTTAATTAAGGTACAAGGACTAAATTTTAAAAGTCTTATTGCTATAAGCTTTATGTAACACCTCTCACCTAATCTGGTTGCCGGACCCGAGTGATAAGATGCTATGGCAATTAATAGAACACTTACACACAATTCATAAATAAAAATTCAATTAAACATTGAATAATCGCGTATATTCACATAATCATGCTTTGCAAACAAAATCGAGTTTAAATTGAGCTTACGAAAGCTCTGAGAACAAACAAGGATTAAATTGTAACATTTTCAAAAGAATAAGGCAGTTGTGCAAAACTGGGGTCACATGGTCGTATATGTAGGCTGTGTAACACACTGTGCTTGTGTGGGTTAAAAGTCCAATTTTACCAAAGGTCACATGGTCGTGTGGATTAAAATTTTTACTGTATCTACTGTACTCACACAAGCATGTGGCCAGCCAGTGTGACAATCGGGAACCGTGTGGCTAAAAGGCTCCTACATTCTAGTGGTCACATGGCCATGTCACCAGCCTGTGTGTGGCACACGACTGTGTGCCAGCCCGTGTGATGTATGAATGTACCATTAAGCAACAAATTTCATGCCCAAAATCAAAACATTTTGAAATGATGACCTTTGACACCTCAAACCTACTATTCAAACCTCAATTTCAAGCACAAAACATATTAGGTCACATTCAAAAACATTAACATACCATATGCATCACCTATGCATCATAATCCACATTACATTTATTATAACATTATTACTTACTTAAAATTATACATTTATTTACAAGCATCAATTACGTATCTCATATCCTACTTAACTATCAAAGCATACAGCATATCATGTTATACTTTATGTTCACTTCTAAACTTCTAGCATATCTTTCATACCTTAGCACCTTAATAACCCATTTGATCATGCCAAGTCTATCATAATCCTATAGTGATACATTACTCAATCATTTTACTATCAACATCATCCAAGGTGCTTATCTACTTAGTATATTATTTCACTCCCATATCACATACAAAGCATAACACAACATATTTATATACATATGAATCATATCATTTTCAACAAACTTTAACATATACACATATACCATACCAAAATAACAATCCATCCATCAACTTAACATTATATCACATAAGACTCCCTTAGGTACATGCCATTAAGTTAACAAACACTTCACCAACACCCTGAGTTCGGGATTATGACTAGATGCCGATATCTATAGATGATCACAATCAAAACCTATCTTGCGCACATAAAATAAAACCGTACGCTGAGTATAACTCAATGAAATTTCTATAATCAAACATTATAATATAATATAAATCATATAATGTATTTTAATATGTCAATCTACAAGTCCAAATACATCACCTAATTATTCAATCTATTTGTATATCTTAAATTGAGCTATCATAGTTGCAGCTTATACATTTTCCCTATCTCAATCGAATCAATTAAACCATACAATGTCAAATTCACAATTTCGAGCTTATAGTCTGATATAAGCTATCCACTCTTATTTTAATTTCATTTATACTCAATTTCTCAATTCCACACATGTAACAACTTAATTCATCATGAAATTGATTCAATTGCACATTTACAACAATATACAATAGTGTCAAAACTATTCGATTTAGTCCTTATCACTAACAGTCAATTCAATTTAGCTCATTTTATCAGTTCTAACTTACCTCATGATCTTACCATGCAACACAGTTCAAAAACGCGACTATTGAAAAAGTTTAGATTATAGAAATATAAACTGTAAACTCTGAGCTATTTGCCTACAACTTTATCCTTACCCTTCCTTTTCAAGGAATTCAGGTTGGCGTTAGCTATAGATTAGCATAAACACATAACACTATCAAAAGTACAACCAATTTCAGAATCAATAGTCAATTTATACAAAATTTAAATTTTATTCAATTTAGTCCCTAAAACCAGGACTAACATAACTTTCAATTTAGAACTCAAATTTTCAACCTGATTTCACTGTAGTCCATTTAGGATATTCTATTTCTCATTTCTACCACAAATTTCACAATTCATGCATTTTAGTCCCTATTAAACAAAATTATAAATTAACTTAAGAATTTAGTCCTTTTTCTCTCCTAAGCTTAAAATCTATCAATTAAACACCTAAAACTTCAACAATTAATCAATGACATCTTTCTAAAACTCTAACATTTTTGAAAAATAACACATGGGTCAACTAGATTAAACTCCTAAGATTTAGAAAACATAAACATTTTAAGAAAATGATTAAATTGCACTAACCAATTTGTTGCCAAAAACTTTAAGACCCTAAAGGTAACCTTATTTTAAACTATAGAGTTTCAAGTCCTTAATAAAGATGGAGAGAAAAATGTTTCTCCTTCTCTCCACTTACCCTATTTTATTTTATGTTATATTATATTTTATTTATTTATTTTTAATCATTATATAACATATATATTATGGTCAATTACCGTCCACTAACATTCCAATTTGGTCCTTAATCTAAGTTTCCAATTAAAAATCTATAGTAATTTAACTTCTACTATTTAGTCCTTATGCATTAATTAACCATCTAAATGACAAAATTAATGGACCAAATTTTAATCAACCTTTATATTCATCTTTTAAATATTTATTACTAATATTTATAGACTCGATTTATTGAAATGGGGTCCTAAAACTACATTTTCCAATACCATTGACTTTAGAATCATTACACTTGTACATTAATTAATTATCACTTAAACAAAATTAATAAACCAAATTTTAATATATTTCTATATCAGCCCTATAAATATTAAATATTACTATTTATGAACATGGTTTACAAAAAAGACATTTCAGAACCATAGTTTCTGAAATCACTAATTTTCGGGTTGTTACATTTTAATTGGCCAAAGACTAAGGGACTTAAGTTGAAATTAACCTAGGGTTTGAAATGGTAAATAAACCATTATATACTAAGTGATAGTTGGTGATGATGGATTTATGCACTAAGCAGGGTTAGTAATTAATTAAGTTAATTAACTTAATTAAATTTTAATTATACTATATATATTAAAGTTAGTGGAAAAGTTAACCTCATCTTCATCATCTTCCTCTTGCCCTCTCAAGTAAGGATAAAACCATATTTTAAGTTTCAAAGTTTTTACAACTAATTAGGTATTACAAGTATTCCATTTTCTTGTAATTTTTATGTTTTTGAGGTCATGAGAGCTTGATTTAGCAAAATTATAAATTTTTTTGAAAGTTTCCATTGTTGGCTTCTTGAAAAATTTGTGTTAAATTGATAGATTTTAAGCTTAGATGAGAAAAACGATTAGGTTGTAATGTTTAATTGTTAGTTTTGTACAAAAAAACTAAAGTAAATAAATTGTGAAATTGATGTGAAATTTTAGTAATAATAGATAGTAGGGAATCGTTAAGGGATGTGATTGAGATTGGTTTTCAAACCGAAGCTCAAAATCAAAAGATATAATTATTTCAATTTTAAGGTTTAAATTGAATAGAATATAAAACCATAGGGATACCAAAGAAACCAAATTATACAGGGTCATACATATCATGGCATAATAGAAAAATGTTTGGTATTGATGAATTGTTTAAAATAATGGTTTATGTTAAGAATTGAATCAAACCAAAGATAATAAAGAAAAAAGCCAAAATTATCAATTACTCCATGAAGGTTCAACTTGTTTGCTGCTTTGGCCAAGTAAGTTGATATGGTATAAATGTGTTTAAATTTTCATATATTTGATTTGTGTAAGTATGTTTTGATTGTGGATGATTTGTGTTAAATTGATATAAAAAGGTGAGAGTTAGACTTAATTTTAAAGAAATGTTGATTTGTGTAATAGATGTCCATTTGAACTTAGTAAAGTTTAGGATATGATTGACATGCTAATAGGGTTTTACGTGCGCTTGTACATGATTAGTTATAGATGTTACCCAAATCTAGCATTTGTTGCAGACTCGAAGATACATATGACATAGGTTTAACCTGGATTGGTAAACAAATGTTGTTTTAAAGGTTTAGCTCGGATGGGTAACCTGACATGAATATATATTCTGGTTGGACAAGCAATCAAATGTGTTGTTATTGTAACAGTCCAGTTTTGACCCTAGTCAGAATAGTGGTTTCAAGACCACAAATTCGAGTTAAAAAATATTTTAATATTATTTTTTGTGCCTATTATAAGTGAATTGACATGTGTGAAAGTCTCGTGTAAAAATTCAACTGTTTGTGTGCTTAATTTGCAAAAAATGACCAAATTGCGTAAAATGTAAAAGCTGTGTGCTAGATGTTAAAAGTACTTATTTGACTTGGATTTATAATTGAGAGGTCCTTATGTGGTTATTATGCCATATACTTAGCTAATGGACATATATGGCCTTATTTCAAATGATTTTTATATGTATAAATAAAAGGTAAAATGGGTATTTGTTTAATAAGTATTAGTTAAATAAAACACAGCATAAAATAAAGTTATTATACATGTTCTTGGCTGAAAATAAGAGAAAAAGAAAAGAGAAAAGCTTTGGCTAGGGTTCGACACTTACAAGCTTTGATTTAGGTATGTTTTTGCTTCAGTTTTTTATAATTTCTACGTTTTTGTAATCGTTGGTTCGTATGTTATCGAACCCATGCCTCAATTTTTGATTTTTTTGATGATTTGGAAATGTGCCATTGATGAAACTATGAGTTTTGTGATGTTAGTAGATGAATTATGGAAGCTTGATGTTGGGTTTAAATGTTTTGTCATTGAATTTTTGATGAAATTGAGTAATTTGGGTTAAATTATAAAAATGTTATTTTGAGGGACTAAAATTTAAAATAAATGAAATGTATGGATTTGTATGAGAGCTAGGAGAATTCGGCCAAGCATGAGTATATTCAAATTTTGTGTATTTGCTGATTTTGTGAATTAGGGACTAAAGTGTTAAAATGTGAAAATATGAGGGTTATTTTGCAAAATGCCCTAATTATATGTATATGGATTGTTTTGAATGATTTGGTGAATAAAAATGGTTAATTTTGAATACAAATAGATCAAGAAAAGAGGAATTCGGGCTTAGACTGAGGAAAGTCGAAGATTGTAGAGTAAACGATTCTAGTCGACAAATTCCTAGTACGAGGTAAGTTTGTACTTAGAGCATGATGTTTAAGTATATTTTGATGTTTTGATTATACATAGATTTTATATATGTTTGGTTTGGATGAATACAATGATAAATCAAGGATATTTGGCACTAAGTGTACGATTGAAACTAGCTTGGGCTATTTGAGGCACTAAGTGTACGATTTAAACTAGCTTCTGCTATATGAGGCACTAAGTGTGCAATACTGACTTAGCTTCTAATTGAAATGGCACTCAGTGTGCGGATGTTTGAAGTACGAATAATGTACGGAAGTCTTAAAATATTCAACGAGAGGTAAGAATGAAAGTGAATAAGCACGGGAAGAATCAGGTATGTACGATACCTAAGTGGTAGATGATATTATGTATGTGAAGTTTATTGAATTGGTAGGAATATATGGATTAAAGATGTGTAAGTACTTATGGGTTGATGTTTATGTTTTATATATTGTTGATGATTTTTAATACAAGCTTACTAAGCTTTTGAAACCTTACTTCGCATGTGTTTGTATTGTTTTACAGATATAGAAGCTACTACAAGCTCTGGGATCATCAAGGATCGTCACCACACTATCGAACCTCATTTTGGTACTTTTTGAAAGTGTATATCTTGAAGTATGGCATGTATAGGCTAGTAGTTGTGGAATTATGTTTTGTGATGTATATGCTTAGCCATGTGATTTGGCTAGTTGGTGTTTAAATTCATAGTTGATAATGGCTTGTGGTATATGATGTTAATATGCAATTGTGGTACGTTTTAGTCGGTAAGTTTAGCTTGAAATTGAATAATGTATAGAAGGAAATGTTTTGGTATAATCTTACCTTATGTCTGGCATGAATTGGTAAGGTTTATGAATTTGGAATTGGGTTATTATTGTATGATATGAATGGTTTATGTTTTGGTGTTGAAATTGGCTGAAATGGTGGTGCAAATATGCTTGTTTTCTTTGCTTGTAGGTTGACCAAATTAGGGTGGCAAATTGGCTATTCAAATGGCCTATTTTTGTCCACACGGGTAGAGACACGTTTGTTTCAGCCGTATGTGACACACGGCTATGTTGCACGGCCGTGTGTCCCTTGGGGTACCCTACAATTGTAAGTCAGACCCGAGCACGGCCAAAGCACACGGGTGTGTGGCCCTAGTCAGGTTCGACCACGGCCAAGACACATGGGTGTGTTCTACAGCCGTGTGGTCAAGTTAGTAGTTGTGCCCTATTTTGCCACGGCTTAGATACACGGGCGTGTCTAAGCCGTGTGAGGCACATGGCCTGTTCACATGGGCGTGTGACTTTTTAAAAGTTGAAAATTTTTATAAGTTCTGAAACTTTTAAATGTTATCAAATTGTTCCCGAATGCATGTTTAAGCATTGTATACTCGATTTTATGTGAATAATGAATGTGAATGAATGACTTTTATTAGTAATGAGTTGATATTTGATGTTTGGTGATTACGATAATGATTTACAAGTGCAGTAATGCCTCCTAACCTATTACGATATGATTTACTGAGTTAGGGGTTATTCTGATTATAAAGGTTTAGCTTGGACTAGTAACCTAAAACAAGTATACTTAGCTCGGACGAGCAACTGGAGTAACGGAAATACCTATGTATCTGAGTCTATTTACTAGAGTTCGTTGGGTGAAACATATTACATTAATTGAGAAATTGATATGAGACATAAAGATCTTGATATTCATTTATGAAATGTTAAATTTGAACTTGAGCAAGGTATTGAAGAAATGACATTAACATGTATGTAATTATTTCATTCCATGATTGGATAAGCTTTGAACTAGTTAATCAAAATGGCATGTATTGTCATGATATGTGATTGTGGTATTATATGTTTTATTTACAAGTAAAAACTCAACTTATTGATATGTGATTTGCTAACTATACCAAGCTTAATAACGTATTGTGTTTGTGTTGAATTGAAATATAATATAAGTTTTTATTTAATGCCTATGATCTTACTAAGCATTTTATATGCTTAAGTAGTTATTTTCCCTTTTTCTTGTAGATCGCTACTTTGAAGAATGTGTGATCTGCCACAATTCGTTGTGGCAAATAAGGTTTTTCTAGAACTTAAAGCACTTGTTTTCTAGCGGTTTTATATATATTTATTTCGTTTTAAATTTTTATTTTCTTAGGTTTAATTTTGGTAAAATAAGAAATTTTACTCAATTTTTGATGTTTTGACAACCTGTAAGGCCAACTCAGGCCTCGGGTATCAGTAATGGGTTAGTTGAGTGCGTAGGGCATCAATTAGATCTTAAGTATACAAGGAACGATGGTTGTATCGCGACATCAACATCCAGCGTCGTAACACTAAACTTCGAAGCATCAAAGCTTGAAAACAAGGTTGATGTCACAACATGGGGATCTTGGTGTTGCGATGTCATGACAACATCATGATAAATTGCTGACATCAATAGTTATGTGAACAAAATTTTAAAAGCTACAATTTGTTTATTAAAGCAGGGTATTTTAGGAATAAATTACCCTAATGTTACTCTAGGTTTTGCCTGTATATACACCCTTATAACTTCATTAGAAGAGTTGGTTGATAGCTAGACAATTAAATAGTTTTATTTTATTTTTCTTTGTAATTTATTTATGATCGCTTAGTCACAATTCTTCCTATTCCAATGTGAAGACGATTGCCAACGGGGATTGCTCCGGGGCTGAGCCTTGTAAACTGAAAAATATATGGGATTTTCCCTATATAATTCATCACCTTTTTACTTAAAATTGTTGTTAAAACCAAGTAATTGTTTAATAAATTAATGAAATATATGAAAATATGAAATTGGGACATAGAAATTATTAAAATGTGATTTTATGCTTTATTATATAGTTTTCAAGCAGAAAATGGCTTCTTTGATATTAATTTGAGCATATTATATTTTCAAGCTATAAAGTGAGTCACGCATGATTAAATTAAATAATAAAATATAAAGTTATATTTAATAATTTATTTTAATATATTTCATTAATAAATTGGGTTTTAATTAATTAAGTAAATTGATTAATTAAAGTGGTTAAATTATATTCTTTGGTCCTCTAAATTATCTACTATTTTTGGATAGGTCTGAGAGCTTTATTTTAATTACAAAACCATCCAAATGGAGGACCAAGTCAACCCAAAATTCGGCTGCATATGGATGTTCATAAATCAAATTTTGGTTTAATTACACAAGGTCCTTCAAGAGTTGAAGAAATCGGAGATTTACCCAGAGATTTGCAATTGACCAAGTCATGATCCTGATGATGTTGTGCCACTTAAATCAAGCAAAAATCAGCCACACTTCCACAAATCATGGCCGGCCACCCTTGGATGAAGTTTCAAATGATGGATACTCCTATTTTTAGCAAACTAGCTCCCTTGCCTCACCTATAAATAAGACCCCATTTCTTACTTTCCTAATCATCCCTCACTCATTCATCATTCTCTCCTCTCATAACTCTTTTAGCTTTCTTTCTCCCTCATGCCTATCATCATCTTTGCATAAGGATTTTCAGCAAATTAGCCTCTTAAAGAGCCCTTGGTCGGCCACGTCGGAGAGCCATCAGCAAACGAGCAAAGCGAAGGAATGAAGGAGCCCTCGTCAGTCAAAGTCTTAGGTGACAACCACTTTGATTTGGGTTTAATCTTTCTTTTCTTTAATTTAATTCAAGAATGTTTGCTAAGTGTTCTTTATTCTTGTTTACAACAATGTTAGCTTAATTTTATTTAAGCTAGGATGATTGCTTTGATTTAATAATATTTATTAGATTCATGATTATAATGTTTGTGCCTCAATCGATCATGTTTTCAATTAAAATCAAGTCTGTATTTCATTCATACGTGATTGAAATGCACCTGAATTAGCTGAGTGATCCTAACCAAACGACGGCTAGTGGACGCATAATTGAAATGTGCATGCTCAGTTTAAATTCTAACCGATTGAATTGCAGGTTGCATAGCAACCCTAACCAGGCTCTGTTAGCTGCATAGTTTTTAGATTTGTGTGATTAAACTGTTTCAAACCTAACACGTCCCTATTACCTCACACGAATGCTAAGAAACCCTTAGTAAATAAGGATCAGTAAAATGCATATTTACTAAGTAAAGGATTCCAAAAGGACCTAATGTGGTTTCCAAACTCATGAAAGATCGAGTCACTATGGAGTGTTTTTATGAATATTGATAAGCATGTTGATAATAATTAGAGTTTAATTAAAGTAATTGTCCTAGCTTATTTATGTTATAATTTTTGCTTATTGTGTTAATTCTCCTAAAATTTATTTCATTCATATAGTTGCATGTTAGGATAAATCACATTAGGGATCATTGCATCTAGATTAATTTTACATAGTTTTAATCAATACTTCCAAATAAAATTGTGTTTCTATTTACCAAGTTGTTAATAATATTTTTATTATTGAGTGACTTAGCACGAATACAATCCCTGTGGAGACGATAACTCGATACTTACTTATTGCTTGATAACAACTGTGTACACTTGCATAAACCCGAGTGTTTTAAGTTTTTGGCGCCGTTGCTGGGGATTGTCAACTGTTGCCATAGTCATTTTTTGTGAAATTTTTTATTTTCAATTTGGTTATTTCGAACAGTACTAACTTATTCTTTTTAATTTTGTAATTTTCTTTTCAGGTGTTTATGAGCATAGATCAGATTATCAATTTACTCCCAGTAGACCCTGAAATTGAGTGAACTTTCAGACAAAGAAGACGTGAACAAATAGCTCAGAGACAGAACGAGATGGACCTTCGAAATCAAAATCAAGACCAAGGTAATGAAGCTGAACATATACGAAATCCTATCCTCATTGCCGATGATAGTGATCGATGCATCGGACAATATGCTGTGCCACTTTTCAATGAGTTAAATCCAGGAATTAGAAGGCTAGATATTGAGGCAACCCAATTCAAATTGAAACCAGTAATGAATCAAATACTACAAACGGTGGACCAATTTAATGGTATGCCCAGGGAAGATCCACATCTCCACCTTCGGTTGTTTATGGAGGTGAGTGATTCATTCAAGATAGTCAGTGTAACTAAAGACGTATTGAGGTTGAAGTTGTTTCCGTACTTGTTGTGAGATCGAGCACAAGCATGGCTTAATTCATTGCCACCAAGTTCTATATCTACATGGCAAGAATTAGCAGAGAGATTTTTGGTTAAGTATTTATCGCCTAACAAAAATGCTAAGTTGAGGAACAAGATCACAACCTTCCAACAATTGGATGACGAGTCTTTGTATGAGGCTTGGAAACGATTCAACGAGTTACTTCGTAAGTGTCCTCATCATGGGATTCCTCATTGTATCCAGTTGGAGACATTCTATAATGGTCTCAATGCACATGCAAGATTGATGGTAGATGCTTCTGCGAATGGTGCAATTTTGTCTAAGTTTTATAATGAGGCCTATGAGATCATCGAGAGGATCGCGAGTAATAACTATCAATGGCCAACAAATCGAACAGCTTCAGAAAGATGTGTAGCGGAGTTCATGAAGTTGACGCACTCACTTCGTTATCAGTTCAGGTATCGTCTATTTCGTCTATGTTAAAGGAGTTTACCACTAATAGTGCTAATAATTTTGTAGCTCAGCCACCAAGTCTATTTGAAGTAGTTTCCTGTGTGTACTGTGGGGAAGGTCGTTCTGTTGAGAATTGCCCATTGAATCCCGAGTTAGTGTACTATGTGGGGAACCAACATCAAAATAGGAGTGGACAAGGACCCTAGTCCAACTTCTATAATCCTTCATGGCGCAATCACCCCAACTTTTCTTGGAGCAACCAAGTAAATGGACCAAACAACAACTTTATGCAGCATAGACCCAACCAATCTCAAGGGTTTAATCAGCAAGCTCCAAAACCAGCTTAAGCTGAGTCATCAAATAGTTTGGAGAACTTGTTGAAAGCATACATGGTAAAGAATGACGCTTTGATCCAAAGCCAAGCAGCAACACTGCAAAATTTGGAAAACCAAATGGGCCAATTAGCTACGGAGCTTTGTAATAGACCGCAAGGAACCTTGCCAAGCGATACTGAGAATCCAAGAAATTTAGGTAAAGAACATATCAAGGCAATGGCATTGCGAAGTGGTAAAATTTTGGAACCCCGATTGATTGATGTCAAAGACGAGCCTATTGAAAAGGGGGAAAGTCAACTAGCTGCTGAAGTTCCTACACCAAAAGAGTCAAAAACTGCAAAGTCTGACAAGGTAAACCCTAACTTAGTGAATTTAGATACTTTAACATCTTCTTTGGATGCAAATTTACCTACTCAAAAAAGTTGACCGGTTCAACTGAAAGTTCCATCACCCGCCTATCCACAAAGATTACAGCAACACAAGCAGAAACAGGAGGTGCAATTCAAGAAGTTTTTGGATGTTCTGAAGCAATTACACATCAATATTCCATTGGTGGAGGCTTTAGAACAAATGTTGAATCCTATGAAGTTTATGAAGGATGTACTATCCAAGAAGAAACGAATGAGTGAGTATGAGATTGTCGTCTTGACAAAGGAATGCAATGCATTCCTGCAGAACAAGCTGCCACCGAAATTGAAAGATTCAGGAAGTTTTACGATACCCGATAACATTGATGAATCTTATTGTGGTAAAGCTTTGTGTGACTTAGGAGCAAGTATCAACTTGATGCCTAAGTTTATTTTTAAGATGCTAGGGATAGGAGAAGTAAGACCTACAACTGTGACGCTCCAGTTAGCGGATCGATCTTTAGCATACCCCGAAGGAAAGATAGAGGATGTTTTGGTAAGAGTCGATAAATTTATTTTTCCTACTGATTTCATTATTCTAGATTTTGAAGCAGATAAGGAAGTGTCAATCATCCTTGGGAGACTTTTTTTAGCCACGGGAAGAACGTTAATTGATGTGCAGAAAGGTGAACTCACCATGCAAGTTCAAGATGATCAAGTAACCTTTAACATTCTTAAAACGATGAAATTTCCTGATCTGGCAGAAGAGTGTTCGGTTATGGAAGAGATAGAAACCTTGGTTTCTATGGCAAGCAATTTTGAAGAAGATCCATTGGAGAAAGCCTTAGATCTTGACCCTTTGGAGGATGAAGAAGGTGATGAAAACATGGTTTTAATGGAAGCCAATCTAAGAAATTTTATTCAATCCACATAGTTTGAACCATTGGAGTTGGAAGTTAGAGAATTTGTGCAACCCAAGTTGTCAATTGAAGAACCACCTAAACTCAAACTAAAGGTACTTCCTTACCATTTGAAATACGTTTATTTAGGTAACTGTTCTACTTTGCCTATGGTTATTTCAGTAGAACTGAAAAAAGATCAAGAGGAGCAACTAATTTCTGTTCTAAAGAAATTTAAGAAAGCAATCGGTTGGACCATAGCTGATATTTGAGGTATAAGCTCTTCATTTTGCATGCACAAAATTATTCTAGAAGAAGGTGAAAGAGTTCGAATCGATAGGCAAAGGAGGCTCAATCCTATTATGAAGGAAGTTGTGAAAAAGGAAGTGATCAAATGGTTAGATGCAGGAATCATCTATCTTATTTCAGATAGTTCGTGGATAAGTCCGGTTTAGTGTGTGCCGAAGAAAGGTGGAAATACGATTATTGAGAATGAGCGTAATGAATTGATCCCAACAAGAACTGTTACTGGTTGGAGAATTTGTGTTGACTACAGAAAGCTGAATAAAGCTACTCGGAAGGACCATTTTTCGTTGCCCTTTATGGATCAGATGTTGGATCGATTGGCAGGTAATAAATTCTATTATTTTTTAAATGGTTATTCAGGATATAACCAAATAGTTGTAGCTCCGGAAGACCAACATAAAACAACCTTTACTTGTCCATACGGTACGTTTGCTTTTAGGCAAATGCCTTTTGGTTTATGCAATGCACTTGCAACATTCCAACGATGCATGGTGGCAATTTTCACTGATATGGTTGAAAACTTTGTTGAGGTTTTCATGGATGATTTTTCTATTTTTGGTAGCACTTATGATATTTGTTTGAGTAATTTAGCTAAGCTATTGAAGAGATGTGAAGAGGCAAATCTTGTCCTTAATTGGGAGAAATGCCATTTTATGGTTAAAGAAGGGATTGTCTTAGGGTATAGAATTTCAAATAAGGAATTGAAGTCGACAAAGCAAAGGTGGACGTAATTGAAAGATTACCGGCTCTAATTAATGTGAAAGGAGTTAGAAGTTTCTTAGGTCATGCTAGTTTTTACCAACGGTTTATCAAAGATTCCTCAAAAATTTCTAAGCCGCTGTGTTCCTTGTTAGAGAAAAATACAGTGTTCGATTTTAACAAAGCATGTTTAGAAGCTTTTGAAGAGCTAAAAAAACGGTTAATCTCTGCCTCAATAATTATTACACCCGATTGGAGCACACCTTTTGAGTTGATGTGTGATGCAAGTGATTATGTTATTGGAGCTGTGATGGGTCAAAGAAAAAATAAAATGTTGCATCCCATTTACTATGCAAGTAGAACCTTGACGGGAGCCCAACTCAATTATACGGTAACTAGAAAGGAACTATTTACTATAGTTTTTGCTTTTGACAAATTCTACTCATATCTTATAGGTACCAAAGTTACAGTATTTACTGACCATGCGACCATTAAATACTTGCTCAAAAAGAAAGATGCGAAACCGAGGCTAATTCGTTGGATACTTTTACTCCAGGATTTTGACCTTGAGATCCAAAACAGAAAAGGTGTTGAAAATCAAGTGTCGAGGTTGGAGAAAGATAAGGTAACTCGATCATGTGTGCCTATCAACGAGAATTTCTCAGATGAGCACTTATTTGAGGTAAATCGAATTCATGAAACACCTTGGTTTGCTGATTTTGCCAATTATCTTGCATGTGAAATAATTCCTCGAGAAATGACATACCAACAAAGGAAGAAATTCCTTCATGATAGTTGATATTATTTCTGGGAGGACCTGTTCTTGTTTAAACAGTGTGCAGATAATATAATCCAAAAGTGTGTAGCTGAAAGTGAGATTGCTAAGATCTTATATCATTGCCATTCATCTCCAAGTAGGGGACACTTTGGTGGTGCATGTACCGTAGCAAAGATTTTGCAAGCAGGTTTCTTTTCGCCTACACTATTTAAAGATCCTTATGTTTATGTGAAGAACTGCGATAATTGCCAAAGAATCGAAAATATACCACGGAGGAATGAGATGCCCTTAACAAATATGTTAGAGATTGAATTTGCCAACGTATGGGGCATTGACTTCTTAGGACTATTTCCTTCTTCGTATGGAAACAAATACATCTTAGTTGCTATGGATTATGTGTCCAAGTGGGTTGAAGCTAAAGCATACCCTACAAATGATGCTAAGGTAGTCATGCGATTCCTACATAAGCATGTGTTTACACGATTTGGGACACCAATAGCTATTATTAGTGATGAAAGTTCTCACTTTGTGAAAAAATGGCTTAAGTGGTTGCTTGACAAATATGATGTGAAACACAAGATTGCTACAGCTTATCACCCTCAGTCTAATGGGCATGTTGAAAGAGTGAACCGCAAAATCAAACGTATCCTTGAAAAGGTAGTACGCCCTAGCAGAAAAGATTGGTCTTGAAGGCTCAATGATGCATTATGGGCCTATCGAATAGCATTTAAGACACCGTTAGGAATGACTCCTTATCGGTTGGTTTTTGGGAAGGCATGTCATTTGCCATTAGAGTTGGAGAAGAAATGTAACATCTCGAAATAAGGCCTAAATGGAATAGTGGTTGTGAAACCACAAATCTGAGATAGAAAAGTTTATTTCGATTAATTTTTATGATTCACCGAGTGATTAGATGCATGTGTTAGAGTATTAATAAGAAATTTTATAGATTACATGTTTAATTTGCGTATTAGGGCTTATTTGCAGAAGTTGCTGTAGCAGCCCGATTTAGGGCCTAAACGGAACGATGGTTTTAGAACCACGAATTTGAAGTTGAAAAAATTTATTCTGATTAAGTTTTAAGGTTTATTTATTGATTAAAATATTATGTAAAAATATCGTTAAGAAATTTTACTGATAAAGTGCTTAATTGGACTTTTAGGACTAAATTGCAAAAGTTGCAAAATATATGTTCTAATTCATAAGTACTTGATTGAAATTGGAGTTTAAAGAGGAGGTCCTTAAATGAAATTAGACCATTATATTTCGTTTGGACAAAAATGGGCATGAATAGGACAAAATTTTAAAGAAAGGCGTTAAGGGCATTTTAGTCATTTGGTAATTAAAAGAAATAAAAAGGGAAAATAAAGCCAAAATTGACTCATCTTTTTCATGGAGGCTGAAATGAGTAAAACGGCATAATCGGTAAAAGTTGTTACTGTTCATAACTATGTGTTAGAGTGAGAATTTAATGTTTCCATAGAAGGGAAAAATGATCATCATGTCATAAAACATAAGAATAAGGGATGAAGTTTAATTCCCGAGCCTAGGGGCAAAAGTGTAAATATGCAAAAGTTTAAGGGCAAAATTGTAATTTTGTCAAAGTTTGAGTTAAGGACTGTTTTGAATAGTACATTAATTAAATAAGTAAAATATGATGTTTTAGATCCCAGAAAACGAGATTTGAACCTAGAATGGGAGAAAAATCGAAAATCGGGAAAGTTGGTAAAATGGCCGTTTTAGTATCGAGGCAAGTTCATATGTATAATAAGCATTAATTTATGCATGTTTCAATGTAATATTGATATATTTACTATGATTGCCGAGGTGTTGAAAGTAAGTATAATTATGATGATTTAAATGTTCAATGTTAATTCGACGTGGAAATGAGAAAGTATGTAAGTTTCTATGTAAATATTACATTATTTTTATTTATATTTTTATATTTCAGCATATTTTATGTATTGTAGCTGATTTTTGAATTATAATTGACTATTGGAAGAATGGAATAAAGTATTAGATAGTGAGATACTTCCCATTTGAACCTTCAGAATCGAAAGATACGGATGGTATGTAGCTAGGTCACATGTGCAATACGGGATGTATACCATGTGTACAAGAGAGCTACGGGATATATGTAGCTAGGTCGCATGCGTGGTTCCAGGTGAAGGACACCATGTAGACAAGAGAGCTACGAGATAAACTGGCTAGGTTACATGGGTGGTACTAAGTGTTTACTATGTGTACAAGAGAGCCAAAATTATGTGTACAATCGAGCTAGGTCACATGAGTGGTGCTAAGTGAAGGCCACTATGTGTACAAGAGAGCTTCAATTTTAAAGGTGGGCTGTGTGCGATATCATCGCGTATATGTTATTATTCTTAAGCGTTCAACTGGGAAATTGATTAAATGAAATTGTGTATGACTTTGTGATGATAAGTGTAATTATATACGTGTGTAACTTATGAGCAATATGCTCGATATGTAATTGGAAATTAGAAAGATTGTTATAGGTAAGTGATGAATACAATTGAAGTGTGAAAGATCAAATTGACAATAAAACTGTACGGGATAGTTGCAGTGACGGGAATCTAAAAATTTACCAAAAATAGTAGAAATTGAATCAGAGGCTGAATGAGATATCAAATTAGATCTTAATGAATCTATTTTCATATAACGGTAACAGAGCAAGCAAAGGAATTCTATATTATGAGATATTTAAGTTTTTGAGAGATAGGTTCAGAATGACTACGTGATTCCCTATTCTGACTTGGAAAAATCATTAAAAATTGTAAAAAAATAATTAGTGGATATAATTTACATGTTTGAAATCCTTAATTAGTCTAGTTTCAAATGAAATAAATGAGAACATCCTTTGAATTCTGTACGAGGAGAAAATTGATTCGTAGTGAAGAATGGTCAGGGCAGTTGAGTAGTGAAACAGGGGTAACTTCAATGAATTAACTGTACTAATTGGCTGGACCAAAAATCCTGAAAATTTTAGGGTAAGAATATACGTGAATCTAGTTTCAAGTAAAATTAACGGTTTGTAATTTGGAGTTCTGTAGCTCCAGAAATAAATAATTTAGCTGCTAGTACTCTGCTAGACAGCTTATTTTGAACCTGTTTATGATTGTAATAGTGAAAGTATGTGTGTTTGTGATGGTAATATTCCAGGAACATATTGTGACTTTGTTTAATGTATGATAATGTATTGTTTATTAATATTTACATATTTACTTACTAAGCTATAATGCTTACTCCCTTCCTTTTCTTTTTCCTATAGTGTCACACATGTTAGCTCGAGTTGGAGGTCACCGGGAGGTTAAATCACACTATCAAACTATTGATCGATATATAAAGGTTTTAAAGTATTTTTAAGTCTTTGGCATGTATGGGAACTTGTTTAATTGTTATTAAGTTGCTATGAGTTGGCCTAAAATACTGACCTATGTTAATTGAAGGTCTCTATTGTATAAAGTCATTTAATGAAGATAGTCTTGATTATGTTATTAATTAAATGATGCAATTTATGAATGTACATGCTTGCCTATGTGTGCGGTTGAATTAAAGCATGATATGGGTCTTGTAAACTTTTTTTAAGGGACAGCTTGAATGTGTTTGAAAAAGTTTTAAGTTAGAGTGAAATTATGAATCGGTTTTTATACGATGATTAGTGATTAAGTCCGGTAATGCCTCGTACCCTGTTCCAGCGCCGAACACGGGTAAGGGGTGTTACAATAAAGCTTATTGGGCCTTGAAAAAGTTGAATTTTGATCTTAAGCAAGCCGGTGAGAGGAGGATGTTACAATTGGATGAGTTGGAAGAGCTGAGGTTGTTTTCCTATGAGAATGCCAAAATGTGTAAAGAAATATCAAAAAGATGGCATGATAGTCATATACAACCTTGTGAGTTTAAAAAAGGTCAAAAGGTGTTGTTGTTTAATTCAAGGCTGAAGTTATTTCTTGGGAAGCTAAAATCCCGATGGAAGGGACCCTATACCATCTATCGAGTTTATCCTTATGGAGCTATTGAATTATACGACAATTACAGAGGTATGTTTAAAGTTAATGGTCAACATCTCAAACATTATTGGGATGGTGAAGTTGAGCAAGTTAAATCCTCGTTCAAATTAACATACCCTTGATTTTTCATGAACTCATTTTGTAAATAAATAAATAATTAGAATTTATTTTCTTAGTTTAATACATTTTATTAATTCTGTCTAAGGAGATTGAAACTTAAGCGGGACCGCTGTGACCCTTCCAACCATTCCTGGGAATTAATTTAATGTAATTTGTTAAGAAGAAATTTTCTAATTAAGATTTAAAATGTTTTTCTAGTTTCATTTAAAATGTTTATATTAATAAAGGGGGTCAAATTTGGCCAAGTACTAATCAGTTTCTCTTTGTTGAATGAGTTTGTAAATTAGTCTGAATTTGAGGCCCAAGACAGTAGATAGGAGGGAAAAATCCACACCTATTGACGCCACTTCCATTGCTTGCAGCCCAAGTAACCTTTATGTAGCTAAATTTTTACTACATGTTGCCCTAGTTTTTCCTTATATAAACCCCTCTTCATTCTACTAATTTTTATATCCCTTAAAGCAATTTGCTTAACCCTAAAAGTCCCTAAACTTCTTTCTTGTGTCGCTAGCCTCAAATCCTGAAAGAAATCCCTAGTCCATTTCTTTTCTTTTACCGAAACCACCTAGTGCTGCCGTAAGAGAATCGCCAGAGCATCAACGTCGCTGCTACACGTAGCCACTATTGTTGCTGCACACCACTATTATTGCCGTACGTTGTCGCTGCCGCCGCAACCTCTTCGCCATCACAAGGTTTGCCAAAGTAAATCCTACCCACTTGTCAATTTCTCTTCTTCCCCTGTAAGCAGAACTTTGCTGAATTTTCGAGAAAATACCATGTCTCGTAAAAGAACTAGATCGTCAAAGACTACTCCTAAAAACCCGATTGTGATCGATGAAGAAGCGAAAGAGAGATTTGATTCAATTTTCAAGCATTAACCTATGATGCCAGAAAAAGGTTTTAACTTGAAGAGTAATGATTTGATGGTTGTCCCTGTGCCAATTAGAAAGACAATCAATGCTCTCAAGTGGGAACGATTTTGTGATGCTCGTTCACTTCCCGATGATGAACTAGTTCGAGAGTTCTATGCAAGTTTGACCACACAAGATGCTACTGAGGTCATCGTTCGGAAGAAAAAGGTACCTCTTACTTCTAAGTCCATCAATGATTTGTTTAACTTACCTGATGTTGAAGAATATGAATACTACTACCCTATGATGAACAACATCAATTGGAATTTTCTTCAACAAGTGCTTGATGTTGTGACAAATCTGAGATCCCAATGGATTATAAGAAAGTATGGGATCCATTCTTGCTGAAGGGAATACCTAAAACCAGTAGAAAAGGTATGGTTTTATTTCATTCGCTACAGTTTTACGCCTATCTCACACATTCCACCATCTCGATGGATCGGATGCTTTTGTTTTATGCAATCTTGACGAAAAAGTCCATTAATGTTAGGAAAATTGTCCTCAAGGAGATTTATTATTGTGCTAAAAAGAAGACAGGAAGTGCCTATTTCTCATCATTAATCACTTCACTTTGCTTAAGGGCTCGTGTTAAAACACAAGCAAATCTGAAAAGGCAGTATGTCCAAGGGTACATTACAAGTCATAATCTTGAAAGGTTAGTAGAGAAGGTGCGTGAGCTGAACCAAGGCGAGAAAAAAGAATCAACTAAGCTAGATACCGAAGAATAAACAACTAAAAATGAAACTAAAGCTGATTCAGTTATAGACACTGAAGAAGAAGAGTCTGATAAGGAACCGAACAGTCCCTAACCAGCTGAAGGATCTGCAAACCCTGAACTTAGAGTTGAGCCAGAAGAAGAGCCAGTCAAGCTAAGTGTTGAACCTAAATTTACAACTCCAAACTCGACTTCCGCAAGTACTTCAAAGAAATTGGAGTTGTCAATTATAATGGATATATGCAAGTTCGTGCACAAACAACAACAAACTTACTGGAAATATGCAAAAATTAGAGATGATTCGATTCAAAATGCTTTTAAGAATATCTCTAACACTTTTGTTCCTGAGTTCCCAAATAATATCTTTGAGACATGGACGGAAGATACTGATTATGCAAGCGGAGATGGAGCTAAAGAAGACAAGGGGAAGGAGTCAGAAAAATAAAATGGGGGATTTTCGTCTATTTATTTATTTATTTTAGGTCTTTAGGAATTTGTTTCTTTAGTAACTAGGATTTAATTTCTACAAAATAAAACATAGCAAGAATGAATAAATGCTTCTTTAGAAAGAAAAAGACTAAGTGATGTGGTAATGGGAATGAACATGTCTAGGACTGGATTATGAGGAAAGACTTGATATTTAAGCAGTCTTAATGACTCACCTCTCTTTCTTTTTAACCCTAACTGGTGTTCAATTTTCATTCATTACTTTATTCTTGCAATGAGGACATTGCTTCTTTTTAAAGGAGTAAGGCAAATAATTGCTCAAAATTTTTAAAATTTTCAATTATGTTTCAATCATTTCCTTCATGAGTATGTTTTAATAAATGAATGTTTAGAGAAATTCTTTGTTAATAAGATAGCTTGTATGCAAGCATGAATGATGATTTTATCTGAGTGATTGTATGTTATCATGAAGAACGAAATGATTGTATGATCTTAGTCTTCGATAATATTTTCCATGAAAACTTAGTTTCTTTTGAGATTAGACATGCATGAAGGTTTATATCTTTAGAATTGACTTAGTAACTTTCTTGAGGCGAAATCCTAGGAGACATAAAAATTTAAGATGATATAGGCACCATTTTCTTTGGATCGTTTGAGCCTTTTCAAGCCCACCTTATGATATTAGACCCTTGAAACTATAATTTTGAGCTTAAAAGCATGTTTGTTGCAATGAACCTACATTACAAGCTATATCTCCATCTTTTGAAGTTATCCTAATTTTGTGCACCCATCTTAACTAAAGCTGTCTTGGTAAATGACATTTGAGGAAATTTTCAGAGGATGTACGTGTTCATGCTTAAAAAATAAATAAATAAAGAGAGAAGAAGAGTTTGCTCAGTTTCCACAAAGAAAAATGTATGAGCATGAGTTCAAAATAAGTTTGGGGTGTTCCAAAGGTTCACTTAAAGAAAAAGGTTGTATTACAAGAAAACCAAGACAAAGTTGGGATTTTTAAAACCGAAATGTCTCATCTCTTAAAATCCCTACCTTTAACCAAACCCCATTACAACCTTATAAAAGACCTATTGATTTGATGATTATGTCACCTACATTAGTGGAGAGGAAGTCCTAACTTCAACATATGAAGATCATAAATAAGCCTTGTGATTGTTTGCTTGATTGGTAGGAAATTATGTTGAATGAAGAATGTTATCTATGACTGTGATATACACGGAAACTATGATTCATGTTGGCATATTTTGAAGCTTAGTATAATATTAAGGAATGTTTACATATGAATTACTTGTTAATAAAGAAGATTGATGAGCATGAAGCTATTAATGCAAGCTTATGAGACAAAGATTGATGCTACTTACACAATTAGCAATTTTGCCTTAGCTAGATCTTGTGTTGTGCATGAACATTACTCGGGACGAGCAATGATTTAAGTTTGGGGTGTGTAAACTGAAAAATATATAGGATTTTTCCTATATAATTCATCACCTTTTTACTTAAAATTGTTGTTAAAACCAAGTAATTGTTTGATAAATTAATGAAATATATGAAAATATGAAATTGGGACATAGAAATTATTAAAATGTGATTTTATGCTTTATTATATAGTTTTCATGTAGAAAATGGCGTCTATTATATTAATTTGAGCATATTATATTTTCAAGCTATAAAGTGGGTCGTGCATGATTAAATTAAATAATAAATATAAAGTTATATTTAATAATTTATTTTAATATATTTCATTAATAAATTGGGTTTTAATTAATTAAGTAAATTGATTAATTAAAGTGGTTAAATTATATTCTTTGGTCCTCTAAATTATCTACTATTTTTGGACAGGTCTAAGAGCTTTATTTTGATTACAAAACCATCCAAATGGAGGACCAAGTCAACCCAAAATTCGACTGCATATGGATGTTCATAAATCAAATTTTGGTTTAATTACACAAGGTCCTTGAAGAGTTAAAGAAATCAGAGATTTACCTAGAGATTTGTAATTGACCGAGTCTTGATCCTGATGATGTTGTGGCATTTAAATCAAGAAAAATTAGCCACACTTCCAAAAATCATGGCAAGCCACCCTTGGATGAAGTTTCAAATGATGGACACTCCTATTTTTAGCAAACTAGCTCCATTGCCTCACCTATAAATAAGACCCCATTTCTCACTTTTCTAATCATCCCTCACTCATTCATCATTCCCTCCTCTCTCAACTCTTTTAGCTTTCTTTCTCCTTTACGCTTATCATCATCTTTGCATAAGGATTTTTAGCAAATTATCCTCTTAAAGAGCCCTTGGCTGACCACGTCGAAGAGCCATCAGCAAAGGAAGCAAAGCGAAGGAATGAAAGAGCCCTCGTCAGTCAGAGTCTTGGGTGATAGCCACTTTGATTTGGGTTTAATCTTTCTTTTCTTTAATTTGATTCAAGAATGTTTGCTATGTGTCATGTGTTCTTATTTACAACAATGTTAGCTTAATTTTATTTAAGCTAGGATGATTTCTTTGATTTAATAATATTTATTAGATTCATGCTTATAATGTTTATACCTCAATCGATCATATTTTCAATTAAAATCAAGTATATATTTTGTTCATACGTGATTGAAATGCACCTGAATTAGCTGAGCAATTCTAACCAGACGATGGTTACTGGACGCATAATTGAAATGTGCATGCTTAATTGAGATCCTAACCTAATTGAATTGCAGGTTGCATAACAACCCTAACCAGGCTCTGTTATCTGCATAGTTTTTAGATTTGTGTGATTAAATTGTTTCAAATCTAACACGTCCCTGTTACCTCGCACGAATGCTAAGAAGCCCTTAGTAAATAAGGATCAGTAAAATGCATATTTACTAAGTAAAGGATTCTGAAAGGACCTAATGTGGTTTCCAAACTCATGAAAGATCGAGTTGCCATGGAATGTTTTTCCGAATATTGATAAGCATGTTGATAATAATTTGAGTTTAATTAAAGTAATTGTCCTAGCTTATTTATGTTATAATTGTTGCTTATTATATTAATTCTGCTAAAATCTATTTCATTCATATAGTTGCATGTTAGGATAAATAACATTAAGGATCATTGCATCTAAATTAATTTTACATAATTTTAATTAATACTTCCAAATCAAATTGTGTTTCTATTTACTAAGTTGTTAATAATATTTTTATAATTGAGTGACTTAGCACGAATACAATCCCTGTGGAGATGATAACTCGATACTTACTTATTTCTTGATAATGATTGTGTACACTTGCACAAACCCGAGCATTACATGCCTCAATTAATTATCGATGAGAAATTGAAAAATGAAGCTAAAATGTGAAAGTTATCGTGGTTTCAGTTTTAGAGATTAAATTGAATAAAATGTAAAAGTTTAGGGAAATTTTGTAAAATGAAATTAAAAGGTAATATGCATGTATTTGAGTGTTATAAGGTATTTGAAATTGATAATTTGAACTTAATTATAATATAGATCAAGGATTTAACCAAGTGGAGGATAATCGGGGAAAAGGAAAAACTGTAGAATAGTCCCTACGATCCAACTCGCTAGCTGATTATATTAGGTAAGTTTATAGGGTATACTTATGTACTTATATGTATTGATTATGGTTGAATTGTGAATATATATTGTTAGATTGTAATTTCACAATGTTTACCTTTTAGTACAAAAGGTGAGAAATGGATTAAGAACCTAATTACAATATAACACTCCTAACCCGTATCCGTCGCCGGAATAGGGTTACGGAGCATTGTCGAACTTATTTCTTAAACAATCATACATTTCATATACATTTCTCAAATCCAAACAAAAGTCATTCAAATACAGTCATATAGTCACTTACACGAGCCCTCGAGGCTCAAAACAAACATTAGAAATGGTTCGGGACTAAACCGAGAACTCAAGAAAATTTTGGAAAAACATTGAAAATTTTTAAACAGCAGGGGACACACACTCGTTTGGCTAGGTTGTGTGTCTCACACTGCCAAGAGACACGCCCGTGTCACAGGCCATATGGACATTCGAAATGGGATCACATGGTCGTGTCCAGCCCATGTCCGACCCCGTGTAAGTCACTAACTGGGGTCACACGGCCAAACCACACGCCCGTACGACAGGCCGTGTACCTTTCAAAGTGGCCTCACACACCCGTGTGCTAGACCATGTGCTAGGCCGTGTAAAAATTGGAGGGTATACTAGCTTATGCCACACGGCCAAGCCACAGGCCTGTGTGCTAGGCTGTATAAAGCTACTGGCTTGGTTTCTAAAGAAGTATCAGGGGACACACGGCCGTGTCACCTGGCCATGTATCACACATGACTGAGACACACGCTTGTGTCTCTACCCATGTGGAAAAAAAATAGGCTATTTTCCAAGCCATTTTTCTCACCCAAATTTGCATCAACCTAAACATATCAAATAGCATATGACCATATCATCAATAAGCATTCAAACTAACCAAAATTCAAATTTGAAACATGCAACTTCATTACCATTAATCTAAGTACTCTTAGGCATCATAATTGGCCTTTATGAAATGTACCAAAAATCACCTCCAAAAGCTACCTAAATGGTCAAATGCATGCATGAGACATTTTGCCTAAAACTTAGCATGAATTTCATCTCAACTCCAACCATTTGGTACCAAAACACAATTTCACAAGAAAGGCATTTATATAACAACTAAACACCACAATTCACAAGACCATATATATACATATATACATTTCAAAATATATGACTACTTATAAGCCAATTCAAATGGCCAAAATTCATCAAGACATAAAGGCTATATTAGCCAAAAAACTTATACATGCCATATAACCAAAATACACAAAGTTTAAAAGTACCAAAACAACTATAGGATAGTGTGATGAGATCTCCTACAACTTCCAATCCAAGCAAGCTTTGAAATCACTATAAGACACGGAAAAAGTAAACAGAGTAAGCTATTAAGCTTAGTAAGCTCATATGGCTAATAAGTACTACTTACCATTAATTCACAATTTAAAGAAGCATAAGTAAACATAGGTAAATTTCAATCAATCATAACCTTGTTAGTCATGTATGAATACATCAACTATGAATTACTTGTCATACTTTTCACAAATACCTAAACTGGTTCGTATCATCTCTTATATCCTCGTACCATCATCTTTACCCGTTGCTATATTTAATAGAATTCTGTCCATGGTTGTTTTAGTAAATTCATGGCTAAGGGTCCATTAGCAACTATGTATGTTTCACATTAGGTCCTTTCGGAATCCTTTACTTAGTAAATACGCATTTTACTGATCCTTATTTACTGAGGGTTTCAAATGAATTAATTAACCACACAGCCTAGCACACGGGCATGTGGCATGGCCGTGTGCACAAGTCAGAGAGTTACACAGGGTCGAACACGGCCTGCAGCACGGGCATGTCCTAGGGTCACACGGGCATGTGAGCCCTGTAACTTGGAAAATTTTTGAAATGTCACAAAAACTTCTTAGAGGTTCTGATAAAGTCTCGACTCGATTCTAATGCTCGTATTGGGCCTTGAGGGTCCATTTAAGGGACGTTTCGAATGATTTTAGAATTTGAATAGTAACTTGCATGATTTATTTGTAAAATGCTTTGAAAGTTTTGGTAATGCTCCGAAACCCTATTCCGACGACGGATACGGGTTAGGGGTGTTACAATGTCAATGTATGTATGTATATAATTTGATTATATAATAAATTTTCCATTTTCAAAAATATAATCCGATACCCTCTATCCCTCACTATTTCAATTTCATTATACTCAATATCTCAATTGTACAACATACAACAACCAAACCTCAATTCATATATATGATAGCATAATTCATTATAGACTGAATTCAATTGCACAATTATAACAATATAACATATTTCTAAATTTATTCAATTTAGTCCTTATCATAAACAGCTAATTCAAATCAAATCAATTCAACTCATTCTATCTTTTCGAGCTTACTTTATGTTATTACCATACAACATAGTTCGTAAATACAATAATTGAAAGGGTTTGGGTTATAGAAATACAACCGTAAATTCTGAGCTATTTTGTAACGCCCCAAATTTAGGCCTAGAAGTATTAGGCCTTGAGCGTGGGAGCAGTTGTGAAGCTGCTTTTAAATATTTGGTTGTGTAAGAAAGTGACACAATTGAGTGTCTGTTTCAGTGGTTAAGTGTTCTGAGTGTTATGGGAGTGTCTAGGAAGTCCTAGGTTCAAGCCTTGGCTTCCACAAAAATTTTGGTTTTTAAGGATAAAACCTCTGTCTCTAGTCAGTAGGCCTCTTAAATAAAATTTGGTAAAGTATGTCATAAAAAGCCTGCTGGTCTAGTGGATAGTGGCGTGTGGAGTGTGCTAGTGGTTTGAGGTTTGAATCCCTGCTTGCGCAAATGGAGATTATTTTTACTGATGGTCATGGGAAGAAGTTGTGTTTGACTGAAACACCGAGAGTTTGAGTAAGTTTGAATGGAGGTTGTTGTGGCCGAATATTTGGGAGGATATTGGGGAGAAAAAGAATGAATTTGAGTGTAGAAGGGGTGTGGTGCCGAATTTGGAGGGGGATTACTCATATTTCGTTTTTGTTTTCTACTTGGTTTTTTTTTCTCTGAAAAACTTCCTGGAAACATTTTCCTCTTTTGATTTCAGTTTTGACTCTACTTTCAGGTTCGTTTCTTCCTTATTGTAGAAATGCCGAAGTTGGTTTTTGACCATTTGGTATGTTGGAGTGATTTTTCTTTGGTTGCCAAATACTATCCCTTTCTTGAAGTCCTCCCTATTGCTCTTATGATCAGCTTTTGGCAAGTCTCATTAACTCTTTTTCTTCATCTCTTTTCCAAACCAATTCCCTCTCTTAGTCAAAACGAATACCCTATTGGTTCTCCTCCCCTCTTGTCATTTTTCCATTTTAATCTTCAACCGTTTCTGCATATATCTATCCCCTTCCGGTTTTTGGCTTCTGCCAGTGTTCTTTGATATTGGTAAGTACTCATGACTCTCTCTCTGGTTCTTTCTATTGAGGGGGATCATTTGTCTAACATCTACTTTCCTTTGCCAAATACTGCCAGGGACGCTTCTATCAGTAGTACTCTTGACTTGTATGGGTGAGAGCCGGTTGTACTTCCTCCCAATCTGGTTCATGTGGTTGTGGTAAGTGGTCATTCATCAAAGATTCAGACTATTCTTTTGGTGATGGTTGTTAAGACTCAGTTGGTATATAGGTAATCCCTAAGGAATAAAGACAAGGCTCGTGGAACGAAGTAAGAAAGCAAGCCTAAATCGATTGATCTAGACTAGTGAAAAGTAATCTTATGATTAAGGGCTTTGATTAAGACTCGCTTCAGCTCGTTTGTTAGGTTTTTAACCGAAGCTTCTGTTGTAATAGGTTGGAGTGCACGGGGGCTAGTTCGCACGTTTTTGCAATCAGGTGTGTAACCACACTACTTTAATCGTAAACTAGCAAAAGCCAGAAAGTGTGACTTTTGGCACTACACGAGCGTGCGCTCGCTCTTGTGAAAACCCGAACGCATAAACATGGGCTTATGAGCGCTGAGGCCGTCCATGAGCAATTACATGGGCTTGGGCTATTTTGGGCCATGTTGGGCTGAAATGGACCGTATAGGCCCCACGGCTTGTGGGCCCCACACAAACAAACCACATGAACATGTAGAGATGATTGGGCCAGGCTGGGTAAACCACGCGGCTAAGGCCATTTCTGGTTATGTGGGCCATACAAGCGTGTGGGCCCACATGGGCCCGCAATATGAGTTGTAGGCCCATTATCACTGTTTGACTGTTAAGGTTACACGGGTCACTCGAGACGACTGTGACCTTCTATTAGGACGGTAACGGATAAAAATGACTATTTTTCCCTTATAGGGTAAAATGACCGAAATACCCTCATAGGGTAAAATGACTGAAATGCGCCTATATTGTAAATTGATTGTTTTGCCCCTAAGTGAGGTATTTATATATATGTACATGTATGACTGTATTTTATCTTGCTATTTAAATTGTAATGGATACATGTATGATTCTATGATATGACATGACATGACTGTATATGCATTGCATAGGGATGGGTTTATTATGATTAGAGGAAGTGTACTGTTCTGGCAGCTCTGCTGCAAATCACTGATGGCTTTAAGCCTATTATACTGGCAGCTCAGCTGCATATTACTGTTTAGTGCTGCAACCGGTGCTAATTTTGGAGTGTAGGGATAGGTGGGTTGATTATATCCCCACATGGAGTGTAGGGTTGGACGGAGATAGAGTGTAGAGGCTGGATGGGTAGGACTTGCATACTGTTTACTATTTCTACACAGTTTACTGTTACTGCATTATTTACTGTTACTGCAATGGGCCAAGGCCCAAGCATATGACTGTTTTTGTATTGAGTTGGTTTAAAGCCCAAACTGATATTGGCACTGTTTCTGATATGGGCTTAGGCCCAAACTGTATTTGCTCACTGAATGTATGACTATCTGTTTATTAAGGGATTACACACCAAGTTTTCATAAACTGACCCTTCTATGTATCTGCACAGGTAATCCTTAGGCTGATCGGTGCTGCGAGGGACTCGAAGGTGGCCACACAACCATGCATGCTTCTATTTTTTACTTTTAAATTATAAGTATTTTAAATTGGGTATTTTATTCTGTAATAAGGCCTCTTTAAAGTTTTAACTTTTAATTTGGGGTTTTATTTGTATTGATTTATATCTGCTAGCTGTAGGATATTTGTTTTCAAAAGATAAATGCTTTTCAAAAAATCACATTTATGCAGCATGTTTTCAAAAACTTCCGCAACGAACAATATTTTAAGATGGAATAACAAATTAATAGGATTAACCTTTTTCTAAATGACTTGAGTTTTTAACAATGAACAAGACTTCCTAAATCTTCATTAAGATCACAAAGAGTTTTACTATGAAATGGGTTTTTCAAAGAAAGTACATTTTTGGAAAAGCACTTCAATGTGACATCGCCAGATTTAGCCATAACGTCTAGGCCGGGTTTGGGATGTTACATATTCGCTGACGATTTTATCTTTTCCTTTCTTTTTCAAGGAATCTAGGTTAATATTAGCTATGAATTAACATAAACACATCAATTCATCAATACACAAACAATTTCACACTCAATTGCAAATTTAAACAACTTTTACAATCTATTCAATTTAGTCCCTAAAACCGAGACTATATCTTTCAATTTAAAACTCAAATATTCAACCCGATTACACCATAATCCAATTTGGACCTCCTATTCCTCATTTCTACCAAAAATTTCAAAATTTGTGCATTTTAGTCCCTATTATACAAAACTATCAATTAACTTTACAATTTAGTCCTTTTTCACTTTTTTGCTTAAATCTATCAATTTAACACCCAAAACTTTAAATTCTCAACTATAGTAATTTTCAAAACTTTAACAATTCTACAAATTAATACATGGACTGAATAAATTAGATTTTCATGATCTCAAAAACATAAAAATTATGAGAAAATGATTAAATTGCACTAACCAATTAAAGTTTTAAAACTCAAAACCCCAAAGGCTGACATTCTTCTTTCTCCCTTCTATTCTCTCAGTTTTGGCTTAATGGAGAAGAAAATAGCCCTCTCTTTCATTCCACTATATTGTATAATTTATGTTATAATTATCTTATTATAATGTTTTATTTAATTTAATGAAAATTTATCAATTAATCATCACTAAACTATCCATTACCGTCCACTATCAATGACATATTGATTTAATTGCCACTTAAGTCCCTTGTCGATGTTTTAATTAGAGATTACTCTCGCTATTGTACTTTTACTAGTTTTACAATTTAGTCATTATACCTTAATTAATCATTAATTCAATAAATTTACTTATCCAAAATTTAATTCACCTCTAAACTAACTCCATAAAAAATTTTATTAAATATTTATGGCCTCGGTTTACGAAAACGAGATCCCAAAATTACATTTTCTAATACCACTAACTTTAGGATTGAAACACTTGTACTTTAATTAACTATCATGTTGACAAAAGTATAGGACCAAACTTTAATTGAAATTAATACTAACCTCGTAAGTATTAAATAATTAATATTTACGACTCAAATATCAAAAATGGGATTTCAAAACCACCATTTTCGACACCACTGACTTTTAAATCGTTACTGATTATGTGTGATCAAACCCTAGGGAGTGACACCCCTAGGAAGTAATTTAGGATAAATGAGATCGAGAGATAAGTTTATCGAGTATCTCAAAATTTATCCAGTAAAGAAAGTGAGGCCAAGAGTTAAGCATCATGTATTGGTCAATTAGTTAATTAGTTAGAGGTTGAGAGATAATAACTAGTTAATTTATAAGTAACTCGATAAAACCCGAGTTTTGAAGTTAATTAGGATCACTAAAGTGAGTTAAGCTCATGTTTGTTTTATTGGATTATTTTCAATTGGTAATTGGTTTATTTTTAATTTAATTAATTTTAGGTTACTTAGATTAATTGATGTTTATTTGATTTTTCGTAATATAATTTTAAATCGAGACTATTTAGACTTAGTAGTGTAGAGAATTAATTTCAATTTAATTCAACCTCCCTTGGGTACTGTTGGGTATTGACATAATTAAGCAACAAGTAAAATATAGCGAAAGAAATTAAGAAATTAAACACACAAATTTAACGTGGAAAAACCCCTCCAAAGAGGATAAAAAACCACGAGCAAAGATAATTTTACTATAATGGCAAAAGAAGGAAGAGTACAAAAGATGGAGATAAAAACTAAACCCCGAAAACCCGAAAACAAAGAACCCTTAAAATGTAAACACAAAATTCTCTAAAAGTGTTATGAGTTCGAATATCTAATGGGTGTATTTTCTAAGGTTGTAAAAGAGCCTATTTATAGGCTAAATTCATAGGTCAAATAATAATAAAATAATCTAGATTAATCAGAGTTTGATTGAAATAAATAAATAGAGTTTAACTAGAATATTATTTCTCAAATTTGACTGAAATAGGAGTCATACTTAACAGGTACGAACCTCAGAATACTTCTCGAAGTGTTTCGTTGTAACATTCTTCTATATTACAATTTGACTCTCATACTTGCGGACACTACTGTTTAATTGATTATTTATTTTGTTGCAGTATTTCCAGTCTAGACGTTCGCACGTCTAGTGGCGATCAGTTTGCATTTTGGTATATTTGGTAACTTGGTCTAAATGCTTTACAAGGTTGAAATTCATCATTTGATTAGTAGTTAATTATGTTAGTTCATATGTGTTTGAATATGTAAGCTAGTTGTTTGGGTATTGATACATGAATTGCTATGAAATTGTGGTGTTTAATTGTGTTTATATATATGTCAATTTGATGGTTTGGCCTTGATATAAATTTTAATTATGTTCAAGATTCTATTTAGTATGTTTCGAATGTTTGAAATTGAGCATCTAGGGTCATTTTATTGTTTAGTCTTGAGACAAGAAGAACATATCTTGAGACCTTAAGAATGTGAAATTGTTTTTTGGGTTGTTAAAATAGCCTATCTCTTCAAACTATCTTTTTGTGTCTTGACACAATTGGATGAATGTCTTGAGATAGAGTATTCTTTGTCTTGAGACAGAATGTTTGGAGACATAACATAGAAATTTTGAAAATTGAGTTTGGATTCAAGTCCTAACTTTGAAATTGATCTTATATAACCCATTAATTTGATGAAATGAAATAAATGTGTGTTCAAATGCATGTACACAAATGCTTTGGATGATTGTATTGAATGTATTTGTGTTATAATAGCTTGAGTTGCTTCGGTAACATAATATGGTGTTACACATTTCGATCTGATATTGCATTGGGTGTGGGGTTTCACACGGATGGAACCTTTAACACTTCACATTATCGCATACAAGCCCTGATGCACATGAAAGCTCAATACATGTGAACACATATACCCCTAACACTTGAATACAGTGCACACAAGTGCCAAAACTTCTACTAATGCACAACACATCCCATGACATGCCATCTGTACTTGAACTTTATCGAATATTGTTTAATAAGGCTTTAAAAGGTATTAGAAAACATAATTCATCATTAAGACAACATGCTTATTTACAAAACAAGATGCATACAACACATTCAAGTAAAAGTTATTTTAATTCATGCATTTGACATAACACTTACCTTTACCAACCGATGATAGAAATAGCCAAACAACATAACACATTCAAAAACATGTTAACAAGGTAAAATTTGTAATAAATATATGTTATGAAAGCTAGTGGTGAGTATTCGATCGAGTCGAGTCGAATCGAGTAAAAAAAATTCGAGTTAATCTAGTTGACAAATCATATTTTAGCAACCAAACTCAATTTGAATTTTTTTCGAATCGAGTCAAAAAATTTCAAGTCAAGTCAAGTTGAGTTAACGAATCCTATTATTTATACTCAATGTTGCCTTTACATGGATCGATTATTTAACTAGTAAATGAAGTACAAGATTATTTAATTACATAAACAATATAATTATTTTGCCTTTTAACTTAATGAGTAAACATTTATCAAAATGATGCAATTTTGTTTAACTTAATGGTTTTAACTTTTAACTTAATGAGTAAATATTTATCAAAATGACGTAATTTTACCTTTTAACTTAATGGTTTTGACTTTGAAATTTAGAAAGGTAAACATTTATCAAAACGACATAGTTTTGCCTTTTCGTATTCGAATTTTCGGATAACTCAAATTGTGTAATCCATATTCGAGTTAAACCAAAAAACTTAATTTTTTATTTGAGTTGATTCGAATAACTTGATTAACTCAAATAACTCGAACTATTTAATTCAAAATTTAAATTTTTTATCAAAATTTTCTAATTGAATCGGATTTTGCTTACCCCTAATGAAGGCGATAAAGCTAGCACAAACCAAAAGCTAGTCCTTAACAACTTTCTTCTTTCCTTTAGCCTTGGATGATTGAGCTATATTCTTGGCTAGGTACATACTCGAGCATCAAAGCTAAACTAGAAACATGCAATTGAACAACAAAGTCAATAGAATTAAACGTGATATGCACTTATCCTAGTACCCAACTACTTAGAGCCATATGAATCAGAATTTACATAACTCAAAATCTACTTGTTTGAAATCAAATTTTTTAATAGAAATATGTTTTAAGGATCTTCTTCTTTGATTAACAACTGCTCAATAATAAATAAATGCTTGAATGCTCAATCAATATCAAATCTTTGTTCTAAGTCGTTCTTTGATTAACCTAAGATATTCTAAACTCAATTTCATCAATAATCAAGTGTAAAAATAACTTTAAAGTATAAATCGAAGTCTTCTCACCCTAAAATGTAAATTACCTTAAAAAAATAGAAAATAATTTGAAAAACATGTTTAATGATAAAAAATCAAAATTTGGTGTTAGAAAACACTTAGCGATATTGAGATCTGGCTTAGAGAATCGAAAAGACGTTGAAAAATCCTTGAGAGAACTTGGGGGAAATTTTGAGAAAACTTTTGATATTTTTCGTGAAAAATAAAGAGGAGATGTCATTCCCTCCCTTTAGTTTTAGACAAAAAGGGAAATTTTGCTTAATCGTGGATTACCAAACCTGTTTACAAAATAAATTATTGAAAATATTAGTTTTAAGTCACATATTTTGAATCAGTACCATTTGATTATTTTACCAAATTGAGTCAAACACAAACTCCTTAAACACATAGAAAATATAAATTTTGGCGGAAGTGAGAACTCAGAACCCTAAACTTTAAGAATTTAAACTAAACACCGAAAGAAAATTCCCGATTAAAGGGAGAAAAGAAAAACCTAAAATCCCAGTTGGTGAGTGAGGTGCAATGGGAGTGATAAAAGAGGGCAGAGTCTCAGGCACGTTGCCGAAAGATGAGGCGTTTGCCGTTCACTACCCGGGCTATCCTAAGACCACCTCTCGCGCCATCCAGACTCTTGGAGGAACCGAAGGGATTCTCAAGGCAAATTTTATATTACCATTTCTTGTTAATTTTTATTATTTTCAGGGCTTGAAAAGAATACTTTTTTTTTTTTTGGCTCTACGGGTGCAAGCTTGGGAATTTGATTTTCGTTCCCTCTTAACAGGCTCGTAGCTCGCAGCCAAACAGATTGGAGCTCCATTTCCGTCCCGAGGATCCGTACTCGCATCCTGCATTCGGTGAGCTTAGCCCCTGTAACAATTTGCTGCTTAAAATATCGAAAAAGAAGTGTTCTAATCGCCAAACCGCCGAAGCTTCAAGTAAGTTTCAAGAGTGTTCAACATCAGGAGTAAATGATGTGGAAAACCCGAAACAGCCATTTCGAGTTGAAGTGGAGAGACCGGAAGAAGAAGAAGAAGAGGAATCGAACCTTTGTGCTGATATTGTTTGTCGTGTCTCTGAAGCTTACAATTTTGATGGTTTGAATTCTTTTTTTTTTAATTAGCTTATTATTGTTTTAAAAATGGAGCTTAGGTGATTTGTGCTTACTTTGAAATTTGAATTTTCCTATTTTGGTGCAGGAATGGCTGATTATCAGCATGTTCTCCCTGTTCATGCCAATGCTGCCAGGAAAAGAAAGGGAAATTGGGTGGAAGCAGAAGAGACATCCTTTGGTGAGGCCTTTATGGTAATCGCTTCAACATGTAGTTGCAGCGAAATTATGTTCTGTCTGATAAGTTTATTTACTTTTGTTAATTGTTTAACAGAAAAAGGTGGGTTCATGGATGTGGATCAAGAGGATGTGATGATGATATTGCCTCCGCTCTTTTCACCCAAAGATATGCCAGAGAATGTAGTGTAAGAAATCCTGACATTTTATTTTCTTTATGTCATATACTTCCTTTTCCTTTCTGTTTTTGTTAAAAGGAAATTCTTTATTGAAGTTCATATTCTTTTTTCTATTAATATGGTGAGGGGCATTGCTCAATGTACTGATGTATAAGCACTATGATTTTTTTTTTTTTTTTGGTAAAAGGTTAAAATAAACAATTTTGATTTGTATTTCTAATAACCAGGTATATATATATTTCAGGATGTTTAAGCTTTTTTTTTTTTAATAAAAAAATAAGAACATTATTGTGTAAATGGTTATATGAAAGTTAAATGTTGCTTGCAGTATTTGACTTATCAATCCCCGTGCAGGTTGTAATTAAGAAGTTAAAGGTGACCTTGGTTCTACTTCTTTTTAGAAATCTGAAAAGAAGGGGGGCATTATTATGAGCAGAACTTGTCTTTGAAATGTTGTGTTTGATTTATGCTATCTAATTCTAGATTACTTGGAAATGTTGATTTGAAATGCTTTGCTCTTTGGACTAACTTTTGTAGTACTTCTTATTTCAGGTTAAGACCATCAACCATCTTAAGTTCAAAAAAGAACCAAGAGGTAGCTGTACATTATAGTGCTCAGGTATTAACTAAAATATTTCTCTCCACAACATATTTTCTGAACAACAGTAAACATGCACTTGTCTGCCAGCCTCCACAGCAAACAAATGCACATGCGCATGCTCAACCATTTACATACTATGATTTAAGTCTCTGATAGTATATCTACAAATAGATTTTATCAAGGTGTTTGTACATTTTTAGTAGCCGCTGCTGGTGTGAAAATGATTACTGGAAAAGGCGGTTTTTCTTTCACTATATCATTTTTGTAGGTACATTAGTCTCACTAGGTGGTTTGATCAAGACCATATAAGATAATTGTATTTTGTTTTTTTTCCTTTTTTTCACATTGTGACATGCATCTACCCTGCCAAAAGTTTATGACAGCTTGCCTTTCTTATGTTATGACAACCCTGAGCAATATTTTTGTTGGTACTAAACTAAATATGGAACAAATGAAGCTCTGTTGCTGATCTAAGTTGTGGTGGACTTAAGTTCTCTGCCTTTTCTTTTTAATAATACTACCGAAGCTTTTCATTGTCTGTATCATTAAAAAGACATGTGCATACTTGGCTGCAGTTAATATCTCCTTTCCTTTCAGCACATCTTATTTAGTGAGGAGAGATGTTTGAACTGCTAGTTTTGTTTCCTTCCATGCAGGTTGACCTAGAGCCAGGCCTTGCAATTGATTTCAACATTAAAGATATCCTACTGATTTCATTTTACCTTTCTTCTGGATTTATATTTTGTTTTCCAATACTAAAAGTCAATATGCTTCTAGTGTTTACATCATATTGGCTTTATATTCTTCTTCATCTAATCTTCACTTTCTTTACATTGAAGAAAATCTTTTATGATGATTCAGTAAGAAAAATTTGTCTCTATGAATATATATATCAAATATGGATGGAAATAACTGACTAAGAGTTTGGCATATTTTTGTAAATTGCTGAGATTTTGGACAATTTTATAGCACCAATGAGATTAATTCCCTAGTATTATGTAAGTGAATTAAAATTAAGGAGATTCTACCATGGAACAGTGTACAGATTTATTCTCCAAACTCCATCTTTCTGTTGGACTTAGCATTCGTACAGATTCCTAAGAATGTGAACTGGGAGGAACATATAGCCCAGGACTCAGAGCAGTGGGAGTGGCAGATGACTGTATCTAAGCTATTTGAAGAACGGCCTATATGGCCCAAGGAATCTGTAACTGAGCGCTTGCTTCAGAAAGGTCTAAAATTTAGCCATTTGGTGCTTAAAAGGTCTTGCCTGAAAACTTGCACTCCTACTTATTAACAAATTCTTTCTTGGAACAGTTGAATTCACTTGCTGATCTTATCGTTCAGGCTTCTACTTGGGGTTGCTTACTACTTCTCAAATGGACCATTTCGGAGATTCTGGATCAGAAAAGGATATGATCCTCGCAAAGATCCTGAGTCTCGCATGTAAGAGTTTTTCTGCAATAATCTCCTTTGTTATATCTTGTGCTTTAATGCCTTCCATTAAGTCAATTGTAGGATGCTTACTTCTGCATTTTCTTTTACCAGATATCAGAGAACTGATTTTCGTGTACCTGAACCATTGCGGAACTATGCAGATGCTAACATGGCTAACAAGTAAGTTGATACTGGTATATTCGAATATATGAAATCTGAGTATCTGAGAGTGCTGTTTTTGTGGAATCCTTTAGGTGTAGAATTAGTGAATTTTATGACCACAATTTATTGCACGATATACTGTAATAAAGGGAAGGTGTATGCTCAGCGAATTTATTACTTAACATTGACAACAGTTGCTTGATGTTCCATGCCATCCAAAATGCTTGTGCTGAGTTTAATGGTTTGTTTGAAAATGATTTCTTTTAACAATTTTTGTATTACACAGTTTGACGCATAAGTGGGGAGATTTATGTTCATTCCAAGTATTTCCGTACAAATTCCAGATGATTTTACAACTATTTGAACTGGATGATGATTACATTCAACAAGAGATACGAAAGCCTCCAAAATTAGAAACATGCGATGTGAGTCTATTATCTTCAATGTTGTCCAGGCGTGCTGGTTCGTTTATCTCTGGTGTCATCCATGGATTTTCTTTTTTCTTTTTTATTTTTTTGTCTTCACATGGATTTCTTTTGTAAGATGGGACATATGAGAGTCTTTGATGATAAAAGTTTATTTTTTGTTGTGATTTCATCATATAACTTATAATTCATTTTGCTATTCTAGAGAAAACATGTTAAGGCTTATTTTATGTAGAAACTTTGCAGCCTAAAACTGGATGGTTCTCCGAGTGTGTGCTTGATTGCCTGAGACTTCGTGTAGCAATGAGGTTCTTGTCAGTATATCCCAAAACTGGTGCAGAAAGTATACTGAAATCTTGCTCTAATGAATTTGAGAAGTTAAAGAGGTCATGCTTATACAAGGATGTCTTCAACTCTCATCAAGAGGAGCATCAGCAAACTAATAAAGGTTCTGATAAGAAATGCTTTTTTTTTTTTTTAAAAAGTTTCTTGATATCTCATCTTTTATTTGTTTCTTTAATTCATTGGGTTTTGGTAATGAGTGCCTTAAAAGCACTCTTTAAGGTTAGTTAAGATACTATTTATAATATTATTTTTGTATCAAATGCAGCTGTAAATAGTTAAGTGATATTTTCAAGGCACTGGGAAAAGACTATACTTATACGGTCACCTTAGTGTTATCCTCAGTCATTAGGTGGTTCATTTAACTGCCTTACTTTGATTTTGCATTCTCCCAATATTGGTGATAATCTAACATCCTTAATCTAGGAAAGCAATATTGAAATTATTGTTATTGAATGTGATTTTAATATATTCATGTAACTCTATATTGTTGACACATGCTTCTTTTTTCTCAAATCTATTTATTTTCCACATTCCTTGCTGCAAGTTTTGGTTTTCCATGTTATCACTGATTTTCTCCCTGGTCAATCGTTCTTATACATATTTTTCAATTTTCTTAGTGAATTCTTATGACCCTTCAGTCAAAGCTAGATTGTAATCTTCATATGTCTGACTGGTTTTACTAGCTTCATTAGAGTAATCATATAAGTTGCAAAATACTAGCTTAACATTTGGAGTTTATAGGTGATGATGATAAAGAGAGACCCAAAAATTCTGATAATAAGGAAGATGAAGTTGAAGCTGAGGATGAAGAGGAATTGGATGCGTATGATGAGACACTTGATCTGGTAAATCATATGTTTGTTTTTTCTTCTGGTTTTAACATTCTTGTTAACTCTCAGCATATCATGATTTTACTGTATATTTGTCTTATTTCATGTTTTTGATCTCAGAGAAAAAGAGAAACCCCAGAAAGGAACTTAATTGATTTTTTTTTTTTTTCATTCGTAGGGTGATGAGGATGATGAAATCTCTTTGCAACCTGATACATGTATCCTTGAATCATGGCAGTCTGTGCTTTTGTTGAGAGTTTGTCTTTTAAATAGAATGGTGGTTTGGAGTTAGCCAGGCTTTTGTGCATGTGTAGGAAAAGCATCTAAGGGCATTTTCCACCTATTAAGTTGATTTAGGTTTGGCTTAAAGATTTGTAATCAATTTTTCCGTTTCATGCAAGTTAACATGAACCAGCGCTGTTTACTGAAATTAATAGTAAGCCTGAGAAGGAAATTTTTTACTTGAAATCCATGCTGCTTTTAGCAATACCTACAATTGGGCTATCGTGTTTGTATACAATGATGAGCCAGCATTGGTATAAGGTATGCTCTTTATGTTAAAATTGGTTCTCTTGTGGTAGCTCTAAGAAAAAAAAGTGATTGCAAATCTCTTAAGTTATCTTCTGTAAAACTCTTACAAAAGAGCTAGCAATGAATATATATTCTAACTTGTTACTATATACAAATATTTTTACCATGGGAGGTGACTTCATTTCTAGTAAAGAATATGCCTTTCAAACTATTACTGGCCTTCAATTTCAACCTCAAAGTATCTGAGCTTTTCATACATGAATAGATATCCTAACGCAAGATAAGCATCCAAGCACATGCATAGACACATTTTTATAAGAAGCTGTATATGTTTAGTATTTGGTTTGTTTCCATCTGGATGTTCCTTGTCTGCTTTAAGTTTCCTATATATTGCATAGATTTAGATATGGCGAACAACTCAAGGACATACTTGCAAGAGCTTTTTGGTAGCTTTCCATCAACTGGATCTGGTACTGATGCAATACAGGCTGCAGACACTAGTGATGGAGAGTATGAAATATATGAACAATTTGGTGATAATAACTACTCTGATGATGATGATGATGATGATGATGATGATGATGATGATGGTGGTGGTGGTGGTGGTGGTGGTGGTGGTGGTGGTGGTGATAGCTAACGTTCCTAACTCCAAAGTTTACAGGTAGCTTTCTTGCCTTTGTTTTGTCTCCTTTTAGTCATTCATCTTGCTTCACTTACAGCAACAACAGTTCAAAATTTCTAATGGAAATTTATGTGATTGATTTGTTGGTCAGAGGATATAGCTAGTGTCTTTCTAAGTTATACTTTCCATAAAGCAGCTTAAACTAATAATAGCTTTGTGTTTCTGATCTCAAACACATTCTTTTTTGAAGTTGTCAAAACTTGTACACTACTGTAACATCTCAGGAGCAAAAAATTTTAATGAGACTTCAAAATAGGTGAACCTATCCAATTGGAACATTACATTTTAGAATCTCTCATATTTTTTGGCTTTTAGGCCTTTTAATATAAATTGGACGTGAAATTGTTGTACTGCTTTTTGGTATTTTCATTGTAGATTTCCAGATTCTTGAAGCTACAATACGTGGTAGGGTGGGGAAGATATATTGCAGTTAAAGTCTTTCTAGCTAGAGAGAAGGGTGACTAGATATCTGCACGTTCCATTGCAGGTCTTGTTTACATATCAGCTCCTCAATTACCAATTATCAGGTAAACTTCTATAATGTTTTAGTGTATCAGTAATGTATACCATTTTCCAGTTAACCTCATACATGATGTAGCTTGTGTGAATGAACAGAGCTACCTATTAAATGACAATTTTGGTACTAGAATGTCGTACCATGCTAATATTAAAACATAACCAACATTTTCTGGTTTCAGGAAGCATCTTTTAGCCTAACTGATTTGTGCTTTAGATAAGGAAACATAATGGTATGAAAAAGACATGGTCCTTTGTAAATTAAGAGGAGACAACGAATTTCCAGGAATAATCATCACAGTTGAAGCATTAGCTCTGTTTTTGTTCTTTTTCTTAGTGGACTTAATGTCGCTTAATGGCTAGTCTGCTAGGGCTGTAAATGAATTGGGTCTTAACAATCTTTTTATTCATGCTTGTTTATTTATTTTTGAATCTGCCGGTGTTTGTTAACAATTTTCTAAAATGTTTCTGAGCTTAAGTTCATTTATGTTCAATGCGTTTGTTGATGGCCAAAGAGTAGCTTTTTTAAGAATTTGATTCTTCTAGAAATTAAGTCAAAAGTTGCTGAATTGCTAGTGTTGCATTTAGGGACATGAATTTACAAATTTGAATTTTAGCATCCAATAAATTCATGGATTTAAGAAATAATAATGAATGTTTTATTTTGTATGTTATCTATTTTTGAAATTCAAGTTTCCAAATCTACCTAATGTTTTTTCACATAGACTGATTGGAGACCTTGAAATCATTTTAACAATTTAAGTCGACAATTAAAAATTAGTTACATGATAATGTATAAGACAACTAAATAATCTAAACAAACAATCCTACATGAATAGCATCATTACACTATTCTGTGAGTAAAAAAAAAATGTGTATGATCCCTGGAGAAAATTGTGGATCCGAGTGTTAATGGCACTGGACATCACTTGTTCCATCCACTCCATCCCAGGTAAAACCAGCCTCACCGCCTCTGATTGTTTCATATTACCGAAGGCAAAAAATGCAGTCTACATCACCTTTTCTCTCCGAGATTTTAACAGGAATCAAACAACCTTTGATTAAGAGGAACATCAATATCATCGTCCACTTGGGGTTATTTAGGTAGTGTAGAGTCCAAGATGATGCAACCAATGATAGCTTGATGGGGTCATTTGTGTTCTTAATGTTCTGCATGACTTGCCAAAATGATTTTGGTTAAGAGAACCAGAATCGGACTCTTGACTCAGAGTAGAGAGGGAGAGATACAGTCCTGAGTTGAGGCACCACTGGAGCTATTTATCAGAGAAGGAAACTGAAATCTGAAAGTTGAAAGAAAGAGGTTTAGGTTACTTCTGTTTTCTTTGCCTTCAATATTATTCGTTCCACTTGAATGCTTTGTTCGTTTAGTCTTATCCATAGCCTTCCAATTCATATCATAATTTAATTCACAACTTCAACAACCAACTGATGCCATTGTATTATAAATTATAAAGCAATTAGCAATTATATGTATCATCACATAAGATGTCCAAAAACCATGGCAAGGAGAAACAGGATGTGTGGCATGGGACAACAATAAAATATCCCACCTCTTTTTAACACGGAACAATGTCACTGTTGACTTAATGTCATCCTGTGGTACCTGTAGCATAACCTGGATTTTCATCTTCATGGGGGCCGTCTTTGCCTTGCCATTTTCATCTCCAACCTGAAATGAAATAAAGAGGATATAGATCAAGTCATTGTCGTCATAGGAATGAATCTCAAGCAAACAATTCAGGACAACCAAGTTCAGCAAACGACAAATGCTAGAGAAAACAGAATAAACTTACCCATAGAGAAGCCCAGCAAAGACGAACCTCAGAATCGTAGCCAGCTTTGAATTTCAAGTCTTTGTCATACGTGTGCTTGTACACCACACTCCAATAGTTTGAATCAAGATTGTACCAGTAGCTGCACATAAATGCAATAGAACACTTCAATTGAAATCGACATTGCAGGGAAAAAGCAACCCTCTATAGCTAATGAATCAAATATGTTTCCATATATATATAATGCAAAACAAAAGAAATGGCACCTCTAGCTATTAAGCACATTCACGACAGATTCCAATATTTACAAAGATAAAGGAGTTGTAACTACTAACCTCAATTTATCCGATGAACTGAAGCGTCGCTTGAATGCAAATGACGCCGTATTAGTTGGTAGTGAAATGCTAGGAATAAATGACATTGTCCCATCCTGCAATGAAAACCATCAAAACCATCTACTAAAGCACTCAAAAAGCTTGAAAATTTACACATGCATAATGTTTTCCAACCCAGCATTTTCCTATGAAGAAGGTGATCAGCTACCTCAGCCAATTTTGAAAACCTAGCCATCTAAGTTATTCAACATTAGGTGTACCAATGGATCTCCCATAGCCAGAGTAGCCAATCAATGAACAAGTATGTAAACAAGACTGTAAACACAAAGCTATAACATTGAGGGAAAAAACCCACCTTATATGAGTATCTTAGTTTCAGTTCTTCATCCATGTAACGTGCGGCACCTACCCCATACAAAATTGGACCTTTAACAATTCCATTTATCGACAACCTTGGTACGTCATCCTCTTCCCTCTCCTCTAATGACAATTCACCAATGGGAAATCTGAATGTCGCTTTGGGCTGCAGCAACAGGAAAGTTCAGATGAGTTAGAGAAAAAAACAGCTATGACCAATGTTGAAAAACATCAGAGTGGAAGCATAAAAATACCAGAGGACTGCCATTAATCAAGTGTTTTAAGCGATGCAAAAGTTAGTATAGTATGGGTTGAATAAGCATAAAGAAAATAACAACAGTATGACACCACATACATTAAGCAACTTAGAACCACAAAAAACTGCTGAAATTGAATTACCACGTCATTTTATGATAAATGGTTCTCAATTGTCCATAACTTAATGCCAAGCAATCGATTTTCACTAGTAAGACACCAGGAGAAACAAAACTTACCAATGAAACATCGGGAACAGGTGATGACACTTCAACAGCATAACTAGGATCAGCAAGTTTTGCAATAACTGCCAGTTCACCTTGTTGTGCCTGAGAAAAAAAAAAAAAAAAAAAAAAGAGAGAGAGAGAGAGATTCAGGGGATATGGCATATGTGGCTTTAAGGAAATATTTATTCAGCACTTAAACAACAATTATGTAGTTGGCTTCAAAAATAATAAACTCCCCATTCCCAAAAATACAACGAAAAAAAGGATTGAAGATAAAAACAACACAAGGATGTTTAGAGAGGTCATCAAGACTCAAATATGACTACCAACTTGACCATTTTATGAAAGCAAAATCCTCTGAAACCCCATTATCAATTTCATAGGCTCGAAAAACGATCACCAAATGCAAAGCCCGGTACTCGAAAATTCTCTTGAAAACCAAATAATAAACAATCTTTCATATCTTCCATGCACAATAAAAAAAAAATGGTTTCAATTTTATGCAATTTTCAATGACATTGCCAACCATGACTCCCAATAAGCCAAAACCGCGAGTTGGAAGGAAAGGAAAACCAACCTTAACATCAATGGCAGCTTTGAAATGCCACGTAGGACCGACATTGTAGTAACCCTGGAATATGGCATTTTGTTCTTCAGGATCGTAGTATATGGACAAGTACTTAGAAAATAGCGCCAACTGGGGCTCCGTGATCTCGCGTTTGGCGTTGTTGATGAAGGAGAGTTTGAGCTGCGCAAGGTTGTCGAAGAGCTTGCAAGACAGCTTGTGGAAGAACACGCGGCTATCACTATCGAACTCCGAAGTCACTCTGAGGGAGGATACCGAAGAGAGAAACTGGTAGGGCTTCGTGGGTGGTGGAGAAGGTGGCGGTGGCTCAGGCTCCGGCTCCAAAGGGGACGGTGGCGGTGGCGGTAACAGGGGCGGGACAAGGTAATTGGGGATTCGAGGAGAAGCGTCCAGCATGGCTAAAATTGGGAGGGGGTTTTGGGGTGTGTAATTGAAGGTATATGGGTGGTAATGGTATTCAAAGGGTTAAAAATTCTGGCCTTTGGTTACCAGGAAAAATCGAGGGGCCAGGGTTACTCTTCGTCAACCTACGCTTTTGCTTTGTTTGGAAATTGATATTTGGGAGAGAGAGTGACGTCTTTTGCATGCTTGTGTCCCCGGTTATTTCGATTTCTACATTTTTAAAATTTTCTCATTCTGATTTGCCCCCGCCCCCCCTTTTTTTTTCTTTTTACCTAAATTTGTTTTTAGAATGTACTAATTGAACCCTTAACCCTATACTTTTTTAAATATAAAACTTGGGTTGTTTGGTTTTAATGAGATTGCAATATTTGAATTTTTAATATTTTGATCTTTTCCTAATCTTATATTTGTCAACAATGTTAAGATGTGGTAATTTTACAATATTTTCTTAGGTTATCTAAAATTCCAAGTGAAATATGAAATTTTAGACAATTTTTTTATTATACTGATATTACTTTTTATCTTGATATTACTTTGTGGTTTATTATATTGATGGTTAATGATTTTTTAAAAAAAGTGTTTGTTGAATGCTATAGGAAAATGAATGGTAAAAGTATCGAGGAAGCCCTTGTACTTAGGGGTGAATTGCATTTTGACCCCTCTATTAAAAAATGAGTAAATTAGTCATTATACATTATTTCAAAACGTGCGAATTAACCTATCCATTAAATTTTTCTTGTTAAATAATGATGTGGAACGTTAAATCCATGCTAAAATTATTTTTTGGGTAAACATTAAAAATGATCACTCAACTATTAAATTTTTTTATTATTTCATCACTAGACTTTTCGAAATTAAATATTTTAGTCACTTTGAGCTAATGTGGGCTTTTTTATTGGTTAGTAACAAAATTAGCCCTTTAATGTTTGCACATTCTATCAATTTGATCCTAAATATAAAAAATTAAACAAATTTAGCCCTCAATGTTTATAAAATTTGTCATTTTAGTTATAATTTTAAAAAATCAATATGGCCCTTAAAATTTATAGAATTTATCAATTTAGTCCTAGCTCAGAATGAAATGTATAGTTGGGTGACCATTTTTATAGTTTACCCATAAAAAAATAACTTTCATTAATCTTATATTTCGTTAACCAAACACATGAATATTACATTCTAACCAAATAGACCAAACAAAATAATACTATACTCCATCGATAATCTTACATTAATCTTAAATACCCGTAATCTAAGATTTGGTGAACCAAACGCACCTTTAGAGTATGTTTAGATTAAAAAGGAAAAAAAAATAAAAGGAAGGAAAAAAATTAGTGTTTGGTTAAACCACATAAAAGGAAAAGAAATAATTGAATATAATATTATTTTTATAATTACAACATTTTTATGATACATTATGTAAAAATGGAGGGTAGAAAAGATATTTAACATCTTAAAAATCTATAGATTTTGTTTCTCTAACTTTCCCACCAATTTGAGGGAATTAAAAATTTGACACTTTGAGAAAAAGCAAGGGTTATACTCAAAAGTCTTAACTTTTCCTTGCCTTAAAAAAAAATTATCCAAACACGTGAAACAACTTTCCCTTGCTTTCCTTTCATTTGTTACTTCCATCCAAATATAAGATTTATTTTAAAGTTATCTCAAATAAGCAAATAACTTCTTACAATTTATTTGACTAAAATAAAAGTAAAACTTATTTGTGTTCCAAATGATAATTCATTATCGATGTCGATAACCCCGAAGAAATAAATGAATTTTAATCCTATGTTTGGTTGGAGGTTGGGAGGGAAAAGGAAAGGAAGGGAAAGTGTTAATATATATATATATATATATATATGGGAGGGAAAAGGAAAGGAAGGGAAAGTGTTAATATATATATATATATATATATATATATATATTGTTGAGATAGACTTAATAATTTAAGCTAGGGAAAGTAAAGAAAATTGAGTATCCCTTTCTTTCATTTAAAAGTTAAAATTTTTATTAACCCTAATTTGGAGGGAAAGGTAGAGAAAGAAAAGTAAAACAAAATATTAAGATGTAGAATATTTTTTGTTTTTGTCTATTTATTTTATAAGTAATTTTATAAAAAGGTTATAATTGTAGAAATTTATTATAATTAATACTTTGCTTTCGTTTCATTGTTTATCCAGACAAAAATTGTTAGAATTAATTCATATTCTTTCATTAATTTTAATTATCCATTTGTAAAGCTTTCCACTCTATTCCTTTCTTTTCCTTTACTACTTTTAATCCAAATATAGTGAAGGCTATTCTGTACATAAAGGCAATTACTGTCTTATTACTTTTATGACTTATGGCATGCTATGTTATAATGCGTATAAATAAAGGCACGTAAGAGACCGTAGATGAACCAAGAAAAGGAAGAACTTTTCTCTTATGTTGTGTCTTATATATTCATTTTGTCTCTTGTTTTTATATTTTGATTTTAGTTTTATAAAATGTATCAGCACGATCTTACTCAAGAGTAATTGCTTTTTTTTATCGAAGGTAGAATAACCTACCCATGCAACATCTTGGCTAATCGACATTCCCTATATGGGGTCTAATTTTTATACAAAGGCCGAGTCTTCTTTACTTGCATCTTGCATATATCTATGTTGACATTTTCAGATTATAGAACCCGAAGGGATTGAGTTATAGCCTGATTTGACCTATTAGGAGAAGCATAATAAGATTTTGGCTTGAGAAGTCAAAGAACTTAGGAACAAGAGAATACCTTTGGTTAAAGTGCTTTGGCGTAACCACAAAGTTGTAGATGTTACTTAGGAAAGTGAAGATGTAATGAGACAATAATATCCTCCTGTAACGACTCAATTTCCAATGGTATCAGAAAATATGATTTTAGAACCTCGTTTCTGTAAACTCGGTCCGTAAATATTAGATAGGGATATTTACAGAGTTAGTATATAGATGAATTAAAATTTAGTTATGTAATTTAGCCGAAATTGTGGCTAACTAAAGCCTAGAGACTAAATTGTAAAACCTTAATTGCTATAGATTTTTAATTAGGAAAAGGCTTGGGGACCTAAATAGCAATTATTCAAAAGACAAAAATGGTAAATAAATCAAATTGGAATAGTGGATAGTGGACATTGATGATGATTCCACTAAATATTTAATTAATATTTACTTAAGTTTAATAATGAAATAATTAACTAAATTAAGTTAGATTAATTAAACTAATCAAATGTTAATCATAGGATAAAGGGCTTAGGTGAGTGGAGAATTGTCATCTTCTCCATTCACCCACCATTCATCATAGCTAAAAAAAGAGAGGAGGAAAGCTTTAAAATTCTTTTAACCTTCAAACACTATTGCAACTAAAGATGATACAGGGCCATCAAGATGGAAAGAAAAGGCGAGAGCCGACAACGAGTGATGCAAGCTATCAGTTTCTATTTCTATGATTTGGATAAATTTAATTATTACATATTCATGAAATTTTTCATAGTACAATACTGAGGTGAGTTGAAAATGGTTGTTTGAATTGAATTGATATGATTGAGATTGATTACCGAGATAGAGGATGATTGCCGCCAAACGTGCGAACGTTTGACTGAAAATACTGCACAAAAAATATATATAATAAAGCAATGGTGTTCACAAGTATACAAATTAAATTGTAATATAGTATTGTGTTACAATGGAACACAGGAAAGTATTCAGAGGATGGTACCTGGAACGACGAAAATGTGCAAGTGTACACAATCATATCAAGTAATAAAGTGACAAATATGTCGAGTTATCATGTAACATCCCTAACTCGTATCCATCGCCGGAGTAGGGTTACGAGGTATTACCGATCAATACACAACGTATAGCATACATTTATCAACCATAAATCATTCATTCTCATAAATCATTCAACACAATCACATTGTCCCTTATAAGAGCCTATGTGACCTTAAACATGCTTTATAAGGGGTTCGGGACTAAACCGATATCATACGAAAATTTTGGAAACTTAGAAAAATTACAACCATATAAGGATCACACGCCCGTGTGAACTGGCCGTGTGCCACACACAGCTCTAGACACGCCCGTGTCTCAGTCCGTGTGGAAACAGGGCATACATACTGACTTGGGTCACATGGCCAACCACACGCCCGTGTGTCTAGCCCGTGTGCCCTTCGAAGTGGCCACACATGCCTGTGTACCAGGCCGTGTACTAGACCGTGCCAAAACTGTAGGGTATACTGACTTATGCAACACGACCAAGTCACACGCCCGTGTGCTAGGCCGTGTGCCAATTATAGGGGTATACTAACTTGTATCACACGGCTAGTCACACGCCCGTGTGTGAGGCATACTGACTTCATTTTAAAATCAACACAAGGGGACACACGGTTGTGTAACATGACAGTGTGTCAGACACGGCTGAGACATATGCCCGTGTCTCTACCTGTGTGGACAAGAATAGGCCATTTGCAAGGCCAATTTACCACACCTAAACCACCAAAATGGTACCATTTCATCATTCAATTAGGCAGCCAAAACCATCAACCAAATGCACAATTCATACAATATCCGTTTCAATCAATTCCAATACTCAATTCAATGTCATTTACCTAATAAATTACTTATCAACTCAACTTCTAAAATCATAGTTCATCAAAGCATTTCTCAAACATTTAAACTCCTTAATTCAATTAACCATACTCATACTAAACATGCCAAAATAAGCCATCTCTATTAGCCAAACATACATTAATATCAACATCATTTACAAGCCAACTCTCATGGTTATAATCACAACCAAAATACCACATCTAGCCTATACATGCCATATACCATATATACACAATTCAAAAGTACTAAATAAATGTCCGATAGTGCGATGATGTTCCCGATGACTTGCGGATCCGAGCTAGCAATGATTCACTATAAAACATAGAAAAATAACACGAAGAAAGCTTCGTAGCTTAGTAAGCTCGTATGTAAATAACTTAATTCATCAAATAAATGTAAAGCAACCAATTTCACATTAATTACAAACCGTTCTCATGTCTTAAAACATGATTAAATACCATCTCATTGAACTTTCTCTAATTAATACTCGAATAATTTTTGTACATACTTGTATCGTCTCGTACTAACCTCTTTCTCAACCACCTCATTCGTTTACCCGTTGAACCATTCGGAATAGAAATTGGATACTCAATAGTCTCATACGATAAGTACCTATACTATGACTTGTAGCCAAATCAAGGTAACTCATCCGAAGAACAACTATCCTGGCCCGAAGCCAAATCATTCGATGCATGGCCCGAAGCCAAATCGGTATAACCGCACCCTAAGTGCTAATATTATGGCCCGAAGCCAACTTAACTTATCATCTTATAACAAGACACTAGTATCCAAATCTATTCCTAAAGTTCAATCGGGATTTCACACCTTCCGTTTCTATCATCAAATGCATTCGTAGAGTCGTTTTCACAATTCGAATATTATCCAAAATCTCATTATTACAATTAATGCAATATCAAAGCTTTTAACATACTTTATAATGAAATTACCACATACGGACTTACCTCGAGTATGAAAACGGCAAAATGAGTCAATTACTCGATGATCTTGCCTTTCCCTCGATCTAATTCTAGATTCCTCTTTTCTTGATCTAAATATATTCAAAATTAACTTATTTAATCAACCATTCATTCAATTTACTCCAAGACATACATTTGGGCTTATTTGCACATTAGCCCCTAAACTTTCACATTTAATCAATTTAGTCTTTATTTCACAAATACACAAAATTCACACAATTTCAATAAACCCAAGCTTAGCCGAATTACCATAGTGCCCCTAGCAGCGCAGAACTTTCATTTATTTCACATTTTGACCACATAATTTGCACATTTCATAATTTAATCCTTATTATTCATTTTCATCAAAAATCACTTTACAGAACATGAAAATCTATCATCAAAAATTCATATTTCATCTTCAAACACCAAAAAACACATAAACTCAGCAATGGAAACTCTTAAAATCTTTAACAGTTTCAAAATTAAAGGTACGGGCTAGCTGGATTGAGTTGCAACGATTACAAAAACATAGAAATCATAAAAAATTGAGCTAAAATCGTACATTAATTGTTTGAATTTGTGTAGCCGAATGAAGAACCCTAGTTCTTCTTGTTCTTCTTTTAATTTCAGTTATAAGATGATAATAGGAACCTTTAATTGGTTTTGTTTTATTTATTATAAGTTAAATTACTAAATTACAAATATAACTTTAATAAATAACCATTTAAATCATCCATTCTATGCCCATAAATGTCCACTTATACTTTTAATGGTCTAATTACCATTTAAGGCCATCATATTTAAAAGCCAAAGCCAATTGACACCTTTAACTAATAGAATGACACTTTTGCATTTTACGCGATTTAGTCCTTTTTCTCAAATTGACTATTCAAACGATAAAATTAGCTCACGAAATTTTCACACATATCAAATAACATGCTGTAAATACTGAAAATAATATTAAAATAATTTTCTGACATCGTATTGTGGTTTCAAAACCATTGTTCTGATTTAGTTAAAACCGGGTTGTTACAACTCTCCCTCCTTAGGGATTTTCGTCCTCGAAAATCTTACTAGTGAATAGGTTTGGGTATTGTTTTCTCATAGCATCCTCAAGTTCCCACGTAGCTTCTTTAACCCCGTGTTCACTAATTCGATTTTCTTATTTCTTAACTCTTTGATCTCACGAGCTAAAATTCGAATCGGTTCTTCAGCATATGACATATGAAACTGAATTTGAACCTCGATCGGGAAAATGACATGTGAAGGGTCGGATCGGTATCGTCGAAGCATCGATACATGAAACACATTATGTATTTTCTCTAACTCAGACGGTAAAGATAACCGATATGCCATTGGCCCAACTCGCTCAATAATCTCATACGGTCCGGTGAATCGCGGACTCAGTTTCCCTTTCTGACCAAACCGCAATATCTTTTTCCACGACGACACTTTCAAAAACACTTTATCCCTGATTTGAAACTCAATATTTTTCATTTCAAATCTGTGTACGATTTCTGTCGATCTGAAGCCGCTTTCAAACTATCGCGAATTACTTTCACTTTTTCTTCAGTCTTTCTGATCAGATCAACCCCGTGAATCTTATTTTCGCTGAGCTCACTCCAATACAACGGTGTTTGACATTTACGAACGTATAGAGCTTCATACGGTGCCATCCTTATACTCAATTGGAAGCTATTATTATAAGCAAATTCAATCAACGATAGATATTTCTCCCAGCTACCTTCAAACTCAAGAATGCAATAATGCAACATATCCTCAAGTATTTGAATAACTCGTTCAGATTGACCATCCATTTGCGGGTGAAATGCGGTGCTGAAATATAGCTTTGAACCCAAAGCGTCTTGCAATTTCTTCCAAAATTGTGAAGTGAATCTCGAATCTCTATCTGAAACAATAGATAGTGGTACTCCATGCAATCGAACAATCTCTGAGATATACAACTCAGCTAACTTATCAAGCGAGAAATCTGTACGTACCGAAATGAAATGAGCTGATTTTGTCAATCTGTCAACAATAACCCAGATCGCATCTTTCTTTCTAGGAGATTAAGGCAAACTCAATACAAAGTCCATTGCTACTCTATCCCACTTCCACTCAGGAATCAAAATAGGTCGTAACAAACCCGATGACACCTGATGTTCAGCTTTAACTTGCTGACAAATAAAACATTTCGAAAGAAATTTTGAAATATCTCGTTTCATACCGTGCCACCAAAAATGTTGTTTCAAATCATTATACATTTTCGTACTTCCCGGATGTACTGATAAACAACTATTGTGTGCTTCGTTTAGAATCTTCCGAATGAGTTCAGAATTTTTTGGTACGCATATTCTATCACGAAACATCAAATAGTCATCAAGCCCTATTCGAAACTCTAAATCAGAGGTCAACTCACACTGAGCTTGTTTTGCTTGCGATTCATTATCAAATTTTTGAGCCTCACAAATCTACTGCAAAAATAACGGTCTCGCTTTCAACTCGGTTACAATCAAACCATCATCAGACAAAGTTAACTATGTGTTCAAAGCACATAAAGCAAATAAGGACTTTCGACTCAAAGCATTAGCAACTACGTTTGCTTTCCCCGGATGATAGTCAATGACTAATTCATAATCTTTTAACAATTCTAACCATCTCCGCTGTCTTAAATTCAAACCTTTTTGAGTCATCAGATATTTCAAGCTTTTGTGGTCGGTATATGGCATTTCTCACCAAACAAGAAATGACACCAAATTTTCAATTCGAACACTATCGCAGCTAACTCTAGATCGTACGTCGGATAATTTTTTTCGTGTGGCTTCAATTGTCTCTAGGAATAAGCTTCAACTTTGCCTTCCTGCATCAAAACACAACCTAGGCCATTTAACGATGCATCACTGAAAACTACAAATTCTTTACCCGACTCAGGTTGAACTAACACTGGTGTTTCTATCAATAATGCTTTCAACTACTCGAAGCTCTTCTGACACTTTTCTAACCACTCAAATTTAACATCTTTTTGAAGCAATCGTGTCATCAAAGTCGCAATCATCAAAAAGCCTTTCACAAATCGTCTATAATAGCCGGCTAGTCCCAAAAAACTACGGACTTTAGATACATTTCTCAGAGGCTTCTAATGTATAATCGCAGAAATTTTGCTTGGGTCAACTCGAATACCCGCTATTGAAACAATATGTCCCAAAAAACTAACTTCTTGTAGCCAAAACTCGTATTTGCTGAAGTTTGCAAACAATTGTTTACCTCTTAAAGTTTGTAGCACAATTCTCAAATGCTCAGCATGCTCAGATTCATCTTTAGAGTAAATTAAAATTTCATCAATAAACACAACTACAAATCGGTCTAAGTACGGCATGAAAATTCAGTTCATCAAGTCTTTAAAAATAGTAGGTGCATTTGTTAGTCCGAAAGGCATAACAAGAAATTTGTAGTGTCCGTACCTTGTTCTAAATGCAGTATTTGGCACATCTGAGTCTTTAACTCGCAACTGGTAATAACCCGATCTCAAATAAATTTTTGAAAACACTGTTGCCCCTTTTAACTAATCAAACAAATCATCTTATTAGTGGCAAAGGGTATTTGTTCTTGATCGTCACTTTGTTGAGGTGTCGGTAGTCTATAGACATTCTCATCGTGCCATCTTTCTTTTTCATAAATAACACCGGTACACCCCAGGGAGAGAAACTCGGTCTAGCAACACTTCTATCTGTCAACTCTTGGAACTGGGCTTTCAATTCTTTTAACTCTGCCGGAGCCATTCTGTACGGAGCTATCGATATCGGCGTTGTTCCCCGTACTAATTCAATGCCAAACACAACCTCTCTGATAAGTGGTAAACCCGATAACTCTTCGGGAAATACATCTGGATACTCACACACAACTGGTACTAATTCAATCTTTATTTCTGTCACTTTCGTATAAAGTACATAAGCAAGATAAGCTTCACACCCCTTTCTCACAAACTTTTGAGCTAACATAGACGAGATCACAACTGACAAACTATTAAGATCATCAGATTCAATTCTAGTAGTCTCATTATTTGGACATTTCAGTTCAATCATCTTTCGTCTACAATTCACTATAGCATCATGCATCGTTAGCCAATTCATACCCAAAATCACATCAAATTCATTGAATGACAACAATATCAGATTAGCTGGAAAACAGAAATCTCGATTCATTAACGAACAATTCTTGCAGACTTTGTCAACCAAAACACATTTACCTAAAGGATTCGATACTCTAATCACAAATTCAGTAGACTCTATAGGCCAAGTCTTACTAGATACTAAATTCATACATATATAAGAATGAGTTGATCCTGGATCTATCAATGCAATCACATTAGTATCTTAGAGAGTGAAAGTATTGGTGATAACATCTGGATATGACACTTCTTCGCGAGTACAAAGAGCGTAGGCTCTAGCAGGTGCTCTGGCCTAGGCCTCACAGCTGAATCTTTTGTCGCCCTTCTACTACCACTTACATTTCTGGCAACTCTAGATGGTCTACCTCTATTTGACGTGTTACTTGGTCTCACACTCTGAACTTTATCTTTCTCATCTAGCTCAGGGCAATCTCGGATGAAGTGATCTAGCGAACCACATTTGTAACAAGCTTTATTATTTTTATTCCAGCATTCTCTATAATGTCACCTCCTACACTGTTGACACTCGGGTTTGTTGTCTCTCACACTACCAACACTTGCTATAGATGTAGCTTGACCTTTAGAACCTGAGTATTGTTTTCTATTATCTTTGTTTGAATATTCGTTTAAAGCTTTTGGACGAGCATACGAATCTCTAAATTTCTTTGAGGAAGATTAATACGGCTTACTCATCGATCTTTTCCTCGAGTCTTTAACTTCTTAATCTGCTTTTCTCTTTTCTTTACTAAGATCCTAGACTTTACAAGCCCTTTCAACCAGAACAACAAATTCTTTCAACTCTAGAATTCCAACTAGAAGTTTTATATCTTCGTACAGCCCATCAACAAATCGCTTACACATTATTTCTTCACTAGACACATACTCTCAAGCATACTTGCTTAACTGTACGAATTCTTTTTCATACTCAGTAACAGCCATTCGACCTTGTTTTAACTCTAGAAACTCTTTATGTTTTTGATCAAGGAATCATGACTTAGATATTTCTTTCGAAAATTCGTCTGAAAGAATTCCTAGGTAACCTGTTCTTTCAGAACCACAGATATCAACGTTTTCCACCATTGATAAACGGTGTCTTTCAGGAAAGATACAACATATTTAATACATTCATCGGGAGTACAAGATAATTCATTGAATACTTGAATCATATTTTTGAGCCAGAACTCAGCTCTCTCATCATCATCATTAACAGTAGCCCGAAACTCTTTAGCCCCATGTTTACGAATCTTATCTACTGGCGGCTTTTTCAACCGTATCGGGTCTATAACTTGAGGAATAACAGGGATTTATTGAGGAATATGTGGGGGTGAAGGTTGTTGAGCAGCTAGATTCTTTCGAACGAGGCTTGTTTAGCCACTCCCTTGTGGCTACTCGTTACAGGCCTAAAATCCGGTGGAGTTGCCTCTTGAGCAGGAGCAGACGCATTACTCTCAACATCATCGGCTACCGCTCGTTTGGGATCTATTACTATACGAAAACACAATTTAAGCTGTCAGGAATCATCACACTATCGCAGAATATATATGGCATGTATAGCTACACTCACATACACTACATTTGTCCTAGATTCAACTAAACCGTAGCTCTAATACTAATAAATGTAACACCCCTAAATCGTATTCGTTGCCAGAGTAGGCTTACGAGGTATTACCGATAATTTCACAACGTACAGTATATATTTATCAACCATAAAGCATTCATTCTCACAAATTATTCAACACAATCACACTGTCCCTTATAAGGGCTTAGAGGCCCTAAACATGCTTTAGAAGGGGTTCGGGACTAAACCGATATCATACGAAAATTTATGAAACTTAGAAAAATTTCAACCATATAGGGATCACATGCTCGTGTGAACAGGCCGTGTGCCACACACGGCTCCAGACATTCCTGTGTCTTAATCCGTGTGGAAACAGGGCATACATACTGACTTGGGTTACACGGCCAACCACACACCCATGCGTCTAGCCCGTGTGCCCTTCGAAGTGGCGACATAGGCCCATGTGCCAGGCCGTGCCAAAATTGTAGGGTATACTGATTTATGCAACACGGCCAAGTCACACACCCGTGTGCTAGGCCGTGTGCCAATTAGGGGGTATACTGACTTGTACCACACGGCCAGTCACATGCTCGTGTGTGAGATCGTGTGAGGCATACTGATTTATTTTAAAATCAATACAAGGGGACACACGTTCGTGTAACATGACAGTGTGTCATTCATGGCCGAGACATACGCCCGTGTCTCTGCCCGTGTGGACAAGAATAGGCCGTTTGCAAGGCCAATTTACCACCCTAATTCGTGCTCACCTAAACCACCAAAATGGTACCATTTCATCATTCAATTAGGCAGCCAAAAACATCAACCAAATGCACAATTCATACAATATCCATTTCAACCAATTTTAATACTCAATTTAATGTCATTTACCTAATAAATTACTTATCAACTCAACTTTTAAAATCATACTTCATCAAAACATTTCTCTAACATTTAAACTCCTTAATTCAATTAACCATACTCATATTAAACATGCCAAAGTAAGCCATTTCTATTAGCCAAACATACATGAATATTAACATCATTTACAAGCGAACTCTTATGGCTATAATCACAACCAAAATACCACATCTAGCCTAAACATGCCATATACCATATATACACAACTCAAAATTACCAAATAAATGTCCGATAGTGCGATGATGTTCCCGATGACTTGCGGATCTGAGCTAGCCTTGATTCACTATAAAACATAGAAAAATAACATGAAGTAAGCTTCATATGTAAATAGCTTAATTCATCAAATATATGTAAATCAACCAATTTCACATTAACTACAAACCTTTCTCATGTCTTAAAACATGATTAAATACCATCTCATTGAACTTTCTCTAATTAATACTCGAATAGGTTCTGCACATACCTATATCGCCTTGTACTAACCTCTTTCTCAACCACCTCATTTGTTTACCCGTTGAACTATTCGGAATAGAAATTGGGTACTCAATAGTCTCATACGATAAGTACCTATACTATGGCCTGCAGGCAAATCAAGGTAACTCATCCGAATAACAACTATCATGGCCCGAAGCCAAATCATCCGATATGCATGGCTCGAAGCCAAATCGGTATAACTCACACCCGAAGTGCTAATATCATGGCCCGAAGCCAACTCAACTTATCATCTAATAACAAGACACTAGTATCCAAATCTATTCCTAAAGTTCAACCGGGATTTCACACTTTCCATTTCTATTATTAAATGCATTCGTAGAGTCATTTTCACAATTCGAATATTATCCACAATCTCATTATCACAATTTATGCAATATCAAAGCTTTTAACATAATTTTATAATGAAATTACCACATACGAACTTACCTCGAGTATGAAAACGGAAAAATGAGTCAATTACTCGATGATCTTGCCTTTCCCCCGATCTAATTCCAGATTCCTCTTTTTTTAATCTAAATATATTCAAAATATATTCAAAATCAACCATTCATTCAATTTAGTCCAAGACATACATTTAGCCTATTTGCACATTAGCCCATAAACTCTCACATTTAATCAATTTAGTCCCTATTTCACAAATACACAAAATTCACACAATTTGAATAAACCCAAGCTTAGCCGAATTACCATAGTGCCCCTAGTAGCCCAAAACTTTCATTTATTTCACATTTTGACCACACAATTTGCACATTTCACAATTTAAACCTTATTATGCATTTTCGTCAAAAATCACTTTACAAAACATGAAAATCTATCATAAAAAATTCATATTTCATCTTCAAACACCAAAGAACAAATAAAATCATCAATGGAAACTCTTAAAATCTTTAATAGTTTCAAAATTAAAGGTACGCGTTAGCTAGATTGAGCTGCAACGATTACAAAAATATAGAAATCATCAAAAACTGAGCTAAAACTGTACCTTAATTGCTTGAATTTTCCTAACCGAATGAAGAACCCTAGTTTTTCTTGTTCCTCTTTTAATTTTTGTTATAAGATGATAATAGGAACCTTCAATTGGTTTTGTTTTATTTATTATAAGTTAAATTACTAAATTACAAATATAACCTTAATAAATAACCATTTAAGTCATCCGTTCTATGCCCATAAATGTCCACTTATACTTTTAATGGTCGAATTACCATTTAAGTCCATCATATTTAAAATCCAAAGCCAATTGACACCTTTAACTAATAGAATGACACTTTTGCATTTTACACGATTTAGTCCTTTTTCTCAAATTGACTATTCAAACGATAAAATTAGCTCGCAAAATTTTCACACATATCAAATAACATGTTGTAAATACCAAAAATAATATTAAAATAATTTTTCAACATTGGATTTGTGGTTATGAAACCACTGTTCTGATTTAGCTAAAATCGGGCTGTTGCATATCATACCCATAGGGATTGTACAAGCGAATATTTATGAAATGTAAATTTAAATAATTTGATGATGAAAAGTATGTTGTTTTGAAAATGTGATCTAAAAACCAAAAATTAACTAGGTATTTAATTAAAAGAAAAATTCTAATTTACTATTTCTAAAAAAAGGTTTAAATCAATGTGACATAAATGTGTTACATCAATTTCAATCTTTTAACTTAGAATAATTAAAACTATGTTCACGTTGGTATGAATAATTTCACAGCAACTTGGTATCCTGTTAACTAATGCACATACTTACTGTAACACCACTAACCCGTATCCGTTGCCGGAGTAGGGTTAAAGGCATTATCAAACATATCGAAACATTCACATATACTTATGCAAAATATAATCAAAACATATAATAATCATACACAATTGTCCCTTATATAGGTCTACGAGACCTTAAACATGCTTTAGAAAGAAGTCGGGACTAAACCGAGCTCATACAAAATTTTTCAAAACTTAAACATTTCTCAAAGTTGAACAGGTCACATGCCCGTGTGTCTAGGCCGTGGCAAAACAGGGCATATATACTGACTTGTCAGCACGGCCACATGCCACACCCGTGTGCTAGGCCATGTGTCGAAACTGACCTGAGACACATGGCTAGCCACACGCCCGTGTGCCTTGGTCGTGCTCGAAACTGACCTTAAATTGTAGGACTACCCCAGGGGACACACGGCCGTGTAACATGACCATGTGCCGCACACGGCTGAGACACACGCCCGTGTCTTTGCCCGGGTAGACAAAAATAGGCCATTTGAAAAGCCAATTTGCCACCCATTTTGGGTCATACCTACAAGCATTAAAACCACAACAGTATATCATCATTTGCATACATTCATAGGCAACCAAATCAACTGATTTGTACATATTTCATGCTATTCAAATACCATCCAATTCACTACTCAATTTCACAACCAAAGCATACCAAAATACCTCTAGCCTATACATGCCATATACCATATATACAACTCTCAAAATGGTACCAAAATAAATGTCTGATAGTGTGAGTGCATAGCTGACGATCCCTGAATCCGAGCTAGCTTTATAACACTGTAAAACAGAGAACATTTTTCACACAGTAAGCTTTAAAGCTTAGTAAGTTCGTACCAAATATAATCAATAGTTTATAAAATATAAAACATCAACTAATAAACACTTAGTAGTTCTCATATCATCTATCGAATCTATTCCATCACAATTAATATGTTCATACTAATTCAGCAATCTTCATACACTTAGTATCATCTACCAGATAGGTATTGTACATTCCTAAACTTTCCCGTATTTATTCATTTTCATTTTGACCTCTCATTCGAATACATTAATTCATTCGAAAGTCTTTCCACACTTTAAGAGCTTGCAAACTTAGTGCATTAATGATTAGTCGAAGCTGTTACGATCTCACACACTTAGTGCCATCTCAAATAACCAAAACTATCTTATTATCGCACACTTAGTGCCTCGTTCAGCCAAAGCGAGTCCAATTCGCACACTTAGTGTTATTTATAGCTGAAGCTATTTTGAATCGTACACTTAGTGCCGAACACAATCGATTTATCATCGTGTTCAAACTATAATCAAATATATACAATTTACATATTACAAAAGCAAATAAACTTAATTTGTATCATCATTTATCACGTACGAACTTACCTCGTACTCGGAATTGACAATTCGGATCGTTTACTCGATAACCTTCGATTTCCCTCGATCTGGATCTGAATTCCTCTTTTCTTGATCTATATGTATTAAAAATTAACCTTTTTATTCAACAAATCATTCAATTCAATCTATATACACATATTTAGGGCATTTTAGTATTTAACCCTCACATTTTCACATTTTAACACTTTAGTCCCTAATTCATAAAATCACAAAATACACAAAATTTCCTTATACACCTGCTTAGCCGAATTTTCATAGAGTCCATATAAGCCCACATATTTCATTTATTTCTCATTTTAATCCCTCAAATTTTCATTTTTATAATTTAGCCCTAAATACTCAATTTCATAAAAAATTCAAAGACAAAATATGTCAACCCAATACATATCTTTCATTTTCCATCAACTAACATTTCAAAGCTCACAAATTCAACAAATGACATTATTTGAAATCATCATCAAAATCAGAAATTGAGACATGGGCTTGATAGAACACAAAGCAACGATCACAAAAACGTAGAAATTATCAAAAAACGAGCAAAACACATTCCCGAATTAATCTTTCAAAGTGCCAAACCCTAGCTTGGTATTTTCCTTTTCATTTCTTTTGTATTTTTGGCAATATGGTGAATTAATGAATCAAAAATCATGTTTTGTTTAATTAATAAACATTAATTCATTATTTACCATTTTACCCTTGGTTTAATAACTTATATTTCATTCATTTTAAGGTCATTAATGTGCACTCATACTTCCAATGGTCAAATATCAACATAAGGACCTCTCATTTATAAAGACATAGCAAATAGGCACTATAACAATTAGAAGGCCAATTTTATATTTTACATGATTAGGTCCTTTTATTAAATTAAGCACACAAATGATAAAATTTTCATACGAAACTTTCACACATGCTTAAACACATATTGTAAACACGAAAAATAATATTAAAATACTTTTTAATTCAGATTTGTGGTCCTAAAACCACTATTCTGACTAGGGTCTAAACCGGGCTGTTACACTTATTAAATCCATTAATATCTTAAACACATTTTTATATCAATTCAAACAATTAATCAAATTTTCATAAGAAAATATAAGATAAAGTGAGGAAACAATATATTCCTATATTGAAACAATTTAATCACAATAATCTTACAAGTTATGCAAAGTTAAAGTATTGTTTAATACCATCGCTAATTTAACCCTCAACTACCTTAGAAGATTAAACATGCACCAATTAAATTCTATGTCAATTAATTATAATTTCAATCCATTTAATAATTAATTCAATTTTTACCTTACAATTAAAATGCAAGCATAACATAGACATGATTTTATTGAATTCAACAATTTACTAAGGCCTAATAACAACACAAACACATTTTTAATAATTCAAATGGACATAATGCAATTAATCTAGCACAAATGAAATTCAAGTCATTTTAATTAAAGCAAGAACATCGACACAACAAATATTCAGATTCATAATTGCAACATAAACTGAAGAAATTAAGAGAAGGAAACTAGAAAAACAAATCCCGGTGATCTTCCGAAGCCAGACTAATGCTCTCCTCTCTTCTCTGCTTATTCTGTTTATCGAAGGCCTTCAAGAACACTTGATTTTTGTTGCTCCAAGGGGAGTGCTAGCTTTTTTCAAGAGTGGAAATTGGCAAAGGAAGGAAGAAAAATTGAAAGAAAGATGAGAGAAAAGGTGTGAGAGAGAGATGTGTCAAGTGAGGGATGAAAAATGAGGAAGTGAAGGAGGCTATTTATACTTGAGATTGGCAGCTCAAGTTGGCTAAAAATAGCAACCAATCCCTCTTTTTATGGCCAGACATGCTAAGTGGAAGGAGTGGTTGGATTGAATTTGCTATTTTTAGCTTGTGGCTAAAAATAGAATCCATGAAAAAGGGAGGGTTTGAACGACATTTAGGAAAAGTTCAAGGGCTAATTTGCAAGTGTTAAAATAAGCTAAAATAAGCTGGTTTGGTCAGAAACATGGGATGGTTTGGGCTGCCATTTACTTAGTGGATCAATCCTTTTCACTTAGCACATTTAGGCCCCTTTCTCTGTATTAGGCTAGCATTAGATTTAACCCAGATTTTATTGGATCAAAAATAATTTTTCAATGGGTTTAAGGAGTTTAATTGGGGAATATATGGCTAGATAATAAGCATCCCTCCTCATGGTTCAATTGATTTGAAAGGTGCTTCAATAGTCCAATCTTCTCAAAATGTCTGCTGAGTCAATTTTTCATACTTTGTGCAAAATTTTCGAAAATAGATCATATTATGCAAAATTTTTATAAAAATAACTAGGTTTACAAGCCATAATGAATATGAGCCACATCTCATGGCCATATACATATAACACAATATAAGCCAATACATTTGGCCAAAGCATAATAACACATGTAAATAAACTGGATCCCTATACATGCCACTCACTTGAAATTTCTAATATATGCTTCATTATTCCAAAGGTAGTGACTTGATAGTGTGATGCTGCCTCCGACGATCTCCAACCCGAAGCTAACCTGTCAACACTAAAGAAAAGGAAAGGAAGGGAGTAAGCTTTATAGCTTAGTAAGACCGTATGAAAATAATAAGCAATTTATCAATTTGCTTGTCAAGGTAATACAACCATATTTGCACTTTTACTTATGTTCAGGTCGAGCTATTTTCTCGAGTCACAATCACTAAATTATTTATATCTTGAGCTACAGAACTCCAAATTAAGATACGCTAATTTTCGCTAAAACTAGACTCACATATCTTACTATAAAATTTTTAGAATTTTTCGTTTAGCCAATTAGTATAGTTTATTCTTCAAAGTCACCCCTATTCTGCTGTTTGACAGCTTCAACCTTTCTTTACTAAAAATTAATTATCTCCTCACATGGGATTCGAATGATGTTCCCGTTTGTTTCTTTTGAAAATAAACTAATTAAGGATTCTAATCATATAAATTGTAACCTATAAATATTTTTGTAAAATTTTCAATGATTTTCTCAAATTAGAACAGGGGATTTCAAAATTATTCTGACTTTGCCTCACAACAATTTAAATATTTCATAATATGAAACTCTTTTTTGTACACCGTTTCTTTTATTGAAACTAGACTCATTAAGCTTTAATTTAATATTTTATTTAGCCTCTAACTCAATTTCCACATATTTTGGTGGATTTTCAAAGTCGAACTACGGTTGCTGTCCAAAACTGCTTTAGTGTAAATAAATGATACTAAGTTTATCACACCTTATTAATTTATTTTCACCACATTGGTAAATATACATATTTATACATCATACGTATAGACCTATAATCACAAGGTCATCAAAAAATCATTCTCATAGGCATGAAATACCTATTTACATCTTCACCAAATGTGCATCATGAACCGGAATCATTTCTCATGAGCTTGGCATACATACCTGTGTTACTCAACATGCTCATAACATTTCATAATTTGTTCATAATAAACAAATGAACATAAACACAACTCACTCATCACTATCCCATACAATTCACATAGCATATATTGAGCTCATATCTCATACTTCATGTAAAATACACAAGTGGTCATAGGCATAACTTACTCACTTTCCTTCCTCATTAAACATACAACGTAATTAAAGCTCGTATTTTGAAATTCTCATTTAGGTACCTGTACCACTCATCACATGGTCATGTTTTATCTCATTTCGATATATATCATAAATCTCCCGTTGAACCATTTGGAATACTACAGGATATTTAATAGCCACAAACATGGGATAAAATGCTGACGCCATGTCCTGGACATGGTCTTACACTGGCTACCACATCAGACTCGATGCCATGTCCCAGACAGGTCTTACACTAACACACAACAAGCTGACGCCATATCCCAGATAGGTCTTACACTAGCTTGTATATCTCGAGGCCGATGCATGTCCCAGACATGACTTACACTAGCACACATATCACCCAATGTCATGACATGAATATCCAAATTTATTCCTAACGTTCAACTGGGAGTCTTTGTTACATTAATTTCTCAACATGCATATTCATATTCACAATCGAAACAAATTATGCAATATCAACTCAATTATACATTCTAACAATATAGTTGTATTATTAACATACAACTTACTCGTTTCAATGAAATATCATAATCCATCAAATTTCCAATGTATTCATTCGTCACCCAAAAGTTATTAACATTTGGCATCACTTTCTCATGTACAATATCATCAACATATAATTCAATACAATGATAGCAAGATAGATTTCAAGTATATTAACAATAACATGGATATTGTGCTTATTTAATCACACAGACTTACCTTGGTAGCACAATCAATGAAAAGGACTTATTCGTCATACTCTTTGTTTTTCCCCCATTCTAAGTCCGAATCTTGTCTTCCTTGATCTATAACAACACATTTAATTTATTTACTTATCATGCTACTCAAATTAGCCCAATTTCACATTTTTGGTAAAATTACATTTTTACCCCTAAACTTTGTCATATTTACACTTTTGCCCGTAGGCTCGTAAAATGAAATTCATTCAATTTCTTTGCTACCCATGCCTAGTCGAACCTTTTTCATGCTTATAGCAGCCCACATTTTCATTTATTTTACATTTCAACCACTAAATTTACACATTTCACAAATTAGCCCCTAATTCGCATTTTCATTAAAAATCATTTAACAAAACTTGTATATCTATCAACAAGCATTCATGATCTATCAAGAAAATTCACAATACATGCTTATTTATCAATGGAATCATTTAAAATCTTTAACAGTTCAGAAATCAAAGACATGGGCTAACTAGATTAAGCTGCAATGGTCTAAAAAACGTAGATATTATTAAAAACCGAGCAAAAACGACTCACCAATTAAAGCACAAAGCTTAGCTGAATGTAGCTTTCTCCATGGCTGTCCATTTTCTTTTCACATTCGGTTCAAGAAGAAAAGAGAAAAAGATGATGCCTTTTTACTATTTTTGTCTTATTATACTTATTATTTTAATTACCAAAATACCCTTTGATCAAAACATAAAAAACAAAATTCACTATTTCATGTTCTACCTAACCGTTGACTCACAATATCAATGGGCTAATTGCCATGCAAGTACTTCACACTTCCTTTTAATAGTCATTGAACACTTTTAACAAATAGAATGCAGCTTTTGTATTTTATGCGATTAAGTCCTTTTATCAAATTAAGCACTCAAACGGTAAAATTACTTTACGAAATTTTCACATAATAATTCCATCATACTATAAACCTTAATAAATTAATAAAATAAATTTTTTTACTTTGGGTTTGTGGTCCCGAAACCACTATTCTGACTAGACCCAAAATCGGGCAATTACATACTCAATCGAATCGGATCTATTACTTGTGGCACCACCGAGACTTGTTGGGGAACAGGTGGGGGTGGAGGTCGTTGAGCAGCTGGATTCCTTCGTACAAATTTCGTGAACCACTCAGTCATCATTTGGAAGAAGGCTTACTTAGCCTCTCCTCATTGACTACTAGATATCGGCCTAGATTTGTCCAGCGCTGCCCCTTGAGCGGGAGCGGTCTCATTGCTCTCAACATCATCAGCTATCACTCATTCCAAATCCATTTTCTATATGAAAAACACATTTTAACTGTCAGGAATCATCACACTGTCGAAATTCATATATATGGCATGTATAGCTAGACTCACATACGCTATGGTAGTCCTAGAACTGACTAAACCATAGCTCTGATACCAATAAAATGTAACACCCCTAACCCGTATCCGTCGCTAAAATAGGGTTAAAGGCGTTATCAGACATATCAAAACATTCACATATACTTATGCAAAACATAATCAAAACATATAATAATCATACACAATTGTCCATTATATAGGTCTACGAGACCTTAAACATGCTTTAGAAAGGGGTCAGGACTAAACCGAGCTTATACAAAATTTTTCAAAACTTAAAAATTTCTCAAATTTAAACAGGTCACATGCCCGTGTGAACAAGCCGTGTGGCTCACATGGATTTAGACACGCCTGTGTGTCTAGGCCGTGGCAAAACAAGGTATATAAACTGACTTGTCCACACGGCCACATGCCACGCCCTTGTGCCAGACCATGGTTGAAACTGACTTGAGATAAATGGCTAGCCACATGCCCGTGTGCCTTGACCATGCTCGAAACTGACTTTAAATTGTAGGACTACCCCAGGGGACACACGGCCGTGTAACATAACCATGTGTCGCACATGGCTCAGACACACGCCCGTATCTCTGCCCGTGTGGACAAAAATAGGCCATTTGAAAAGCCAAATTGCCACCCATTTTGGGTCATACCTACAAGCATTAAAACCACAACATTATATCATCATTTGCATACATTCATATTCAACCAAATCAACTGATTTGTACATATTTCATGCTATTCAAATACAATCCAATTCACTACTCAATTTCACAACCAAAGCATACCAAAATACCTCTAGCCTATACATGCCATATACCATATATACAACTCTCAAAATGGTACCAAAATAGATGTCTGATAGTGTGAGTGAGTCGCTGACGATCTCTACAACACCCCAAACCCGTAACCATCGCCGAAATAGTTTAAGAGGCATTACTGAATTCATAACATAGTTCAGAACAATCGAATGTCAAATATCATCTCAAAACAGTAAAAGTCATTCATGACATTCATTAAGAACATAAAATCGAATATACGATACTTAAGCATGCATTCGGGACCAAATTGATAACATATAAAAGTTTCAGAGCTTATAAAAATTTTCAACTTTTAAAAGGTCACATGCCTGTGTGAGCAGGCCATGTGCCTCACACTGCCTTAGACATGCTAGTGTGTCTAAGTCGTGGCAAAACAGGGCATAGCTACTGACTTGACCACACGGCTGCAAGACACACCCGTGTGCCTTGGCTGTGGTCGAGCCTGACTTGAGCCACACGCCCGTGTGCTTTGGCCGTGCTCGGGTCTGACTTACAATTGTAGGGTACCTGAGGGGACACACGGTAGTGTAAAAGAGCCGTGTGTCACACACGGCTGAGACACACGCCCGTGTCTCTGCCCGTGTGGACAAAAATAGGCCATTTGAATAGCCAACTTGCCACCCCAATTTGGGTAAACCTACAAGCAAGGAAACAAGCATATTTGCATAACCAATTCAGCCAAATTCCACACCAAAACATAAGCTATTTATCTCATATAAGGGTTACCCAAATCTATACTCATAAGCCTTACTAATCTTTATAGAAACATATATCAAAAGCAAATCAAAGCATTTCTTTCCATACATCATTCAATCTCATGCCAAAACTCACCATAACTTACCAAATTTTACCATTTGTTTTGACCAACTAGACACATACCACAATTGAGCATTGGCATAACATAACATATACCATCATCAAGTTATAATTTCAAACATAAACTAGCCAAATCACATGGCTAAATATATACATCACAAAACATAATATTACAGCTACTAGCCTATACATGCCATACTTTAAAATATACATTTTCAAAGTACTAAAATGAAGTTCGATAGTGTGGTGACGATCCTTGACGATCCCCGAGCTTGCAGTAGCTTCGATATCTATAAAACAATGCAAACACACACAAAGTAAGCTTTCAAAAGTATAGTAAGCTCGTACCAAACATCATCATCAGTAGATAAAACATAAAACATCAACACATAAGTGCTTATAATTTCTCATATCATTAATGCATTCTATGCCAAAACAATTCTTATGTTCATACAAATTCAATGAACTTCATATATATAATGTCATCTACCACATAGGTATCGTACAGACCTGAACCTTCCTGTACTTATTCATTTTCATTCTCACCTTCCGTTCAGATATTTTAAGTCTCTCCATAAATTATTCTTGCTTAAACATCTGCGCATTTAGTGCATTAAAAGTTAGTCGAAGCTAGAACGATTCCGCACACTTAGTGCCAATCTAATTAATCGAAACTATATCGGTATCCACACTTAGTGCCTCATATAGCGGAAGCTAGTTTAAATCGCACACTTAGTGCCAAATACCATTGATTTATCATTGTATTCATCCAAACCAAACATATGTACAATCTATGTATAATCAAAAGATAAAAACATACATAGAACATCATGTTTTGCGTACGAACTTACCTTGTACTCAGAATTGTCGACTCGATCGTCTACTCTATAATCTTCGACTTCTCTCGGTCTAAATCTGAATTCCTCTTTTCTTGATCTATATGTATTCAAAATTACCCCTTTTATTCACCAAATCATTCAAAACAATCCACAGACACACATCTAGACATTTTGCAAACTAGCCCTCAGATTTTCACATTTCGACACTTTAGTCCCTAATTCACAAAATCACAAAATACACAAAATTTGAATATACTCATGCTTGGCCGAATTATCCTAGCTTTCATACAAGTCCATACATTTCATTTATTTCACATTTTAGTCCCTTAAAATAACATTTTTACAAATTAGCCTAAATTACTCAATTTCATCAAAAATCAAAAGACAAAACATGTAAACGCAATATCAAACTTTCATAATTCATCATATAACATCACAAAGATCATGAATCCATCCACGACAAATTTTAAAATCATCATCAAAATCAGAAATTGAGGCATGGGTTAGATAGTACTCGAAGCAACGATTGCAAAAACGTAGAAATTATCGAAAACTGAACAAAAACGAACCTTGAATCAAGCTTGGTATGGCCAAACCCTAGCAAACCTTTTTATTTTTCTTTTCTTTATGAATTTTGGCAAGATGAACACCAAAATAACATGTTTTCATAGTTTTGTTTAATTAATATTAACATATTAACTATATGACTATTTTGCCCTTTTATTAAACCTTTATAAAATCATTTAATGAATGGTTATTTTAGTCCATTAACCTTCTTAATGGACAAATAACAACATAAGGACCCTTGCTTTAGAAATCCCAATCAAATAAGCACTTTAACATCTAGCACACAGCTTTTACATTTTACTCGATTAGGTCCTTTTTGCAAATTAAGCACACAAACAGTTAAATTTTCACACGAGACTCTCACACATGTCAATTCACTTATAATAGGCTCAAAAAATAATATTAAAATATTTTTCTTACTTAGATTTATGGTCCCAAAACCACTATTTCGACTATGGTCAAAACTAGATTGTTATAATTCTCCCCTCTTAGGGATTTTCGTCCCCGATAATCTTACCATTGAATAGATTTGGATATTGTTGTCTCATAGTATCTTCAGGCTCCCACGTGGCCTCTTCAATACCGTTCCAATGCCACATCACTTTTACTAATGGAATTTTCTTATTCTGCAGCTCTTTAACTTCTCGAGCTAAGATACGGATCGGCTTTTCTTCTCAAGTCATATCAGACTGAATTTTTATCTCAGACGGAGGAATCACATATGAAGGATCAGATCTGTATCGTCGAAGCATTGATAAATGAAATACATTATGAATCTTTTCTAGCTCTGGTGGCAACAATAATCTATATGCTACCGGCCCAATACGCTTGATAATTTCATACAGTTCGATGAATCTCGGACACAATTTGCCTTTTCTGCCAAATCAAAGCACTTTCTTCCATGGAGATACTTTCAAAAATACTTTATCACTGATCTCAAACTCAATGTCTTTTTTTTTTCAAATCCGTATATGATTTCTGACAATCGAAAGCTGCTTTCAAACTATCTCGGATCACTTTTACTTTCTGTTCAGTTTCTTTTATCAAATCAACCCGTGAATCTTATTTTCGTTGAGCTCAGTCCAATACTAAGGTGTACGACATTTGCGACCATATAAAGCTTCGTAGGGTTCCATTTTAGTGCTCGACTGAAAACTGTTATTATACGCGAATTCAATCAAAGGTAGATATTGTTCCCACGTACCTTCAAAATCAAGAATGCAACATCTCAACATATCCTCAAGTATCTGAATAATCTGCTCGGGCTGACCATCTGTTTGCGGATGAAAAGCAGTACTAAAATGCAATTTAGTACCTAGAGCATCTTGTAACTTCTTCCAGAATCGTGATGTAAATCTCGAATCTCTGTCTAACACTATAGACAATGGCACACCATGCAGTCTCACGATATTAGAAATGTATAACTCAGCTAATTTATCAAGTGAGTAATCGGATCGAACCAGAATAAAATAAGCTTATTTCGTCAATCGATCAACTACAACCCAAATTGCATCTTTCTTTCTTGGAGACAGGGGTAAACCCGAAACAAAATCCATTGTCACTCGATCCCATTTCCACTCTAGAACCATTATTGGTTGTAACAAACCTGATGGCACTTGATGTTCAGCTTTAACTTGCTGACAGATCAAACATTTAGAAACAAAATTAGAGATATCTCTTTTCATTTCAGACCACCAGTAATGCTGTTTCAGATCATTATAAATTTTCGTACTACCCGGATGCACAGATAAACGACTACTGTGAGCTTCACTCGAAATCATATTAATTAACTCTGGATTTCTCAGAATAGAATTTCGATCTCGAAATCTCAAATAATCATCTTTGTCAACTATGAACTCTGAATCAGACTCTACATCGCACTAAGCTCGTTTAGCTAAAATCTCATTATCAATCTTCTGAGCTTCAATAATTTGCTGTAAAAACAAAGGCCTTGCTTTCAATTCAGCTAAAACTAAACCATCACCAGACAAAACCAAATGAGCATTCATCGCACGCAGAGTAAACAATGATTTTTGACTCAAAGCATCAGCCATAACATTAGCTTTTCCTGGATGATAATCAATCACGAGTTCGTAGTCCTTTAACAATTCAAGCCATCTTCTCTGTCGCAGATTCAAATCTTTCTGAGTCATCAAATACTTCAAACTCTTATGATCAGGATACACGTGACATTTCTCACCGAACAAGTAATGGCACCAAATCTTTAGAGCAAACACAATCGTAGCTAACTCAAGATCATGCGTCGGATAGTTCTTTTCATGCGACTTCAACTATCTTGAAGCATAAGCAATGACTTTTCCTTCTTGCATTAGAACACATCCCAAACCAATCAACGAAGCATCACTGTAGATTACAAATTCTTTACTAGATTTAGGTTGTACCAATACCGGTGCTTCAGGCAACAAAGTTTTCAACTGATCAAAATTGTTCTGACACTTTTCGGACCACTCAAACTTCACATCTTTCTGTAGTAGTTTTGTCAACGGAGTCACAATTATCGAAAATCCTTTTACAAATCTTCTATAATAACCAGCAAGTCCCAGAAAACTGCAGACTTCAGAAACATTTCTCGGAGGCTTCCAATCTAAAATAGCTAAAATTTTGGTTGGATCAACTTGGTTACCGAATGCTGATACAATATGACCCAAAAAACAACTTCTCGTAACCAGAATTCACATTTGCTGAATTTTGCATACAATTATTTATCTCACAGAGTCTGTAACACTATTCTCAAATGCTCAGCATGTTCGGATTTATCACGTGAATAAATCAATATGTCATCAATGAATACAACAACAAATTGATCTAAATACGGTGTGAAAATTCTATTCATCAAATTCATAAAGATAGAAGGTGCATTTGTCAATTCGAAAGGCATAACTAAGAATTCATAGTGGCTGTACCTCGTTTTGAAAGTAGTCTTAGAAATATCTGAGTCTTTCACTCGTAGCTGATAATAGCCTGATCTCAAATCTATTTTCAAAAACACAGTAGCTCCTTTCAGCTGATCAAACAAATCACCAATTCGGGGTAGAGGATACTTATTCTTGGTAGTCACTTTATTTAACTAACGATAGTCAATACACATTCTCATTGTCTCATCTTTCTTTTTCACAAATAGCACTGGAGCACCCCAAGGTGAGAAACTCAGTCTAGCAAACCCTCTATCGGTCAACTCTTGCAACTAAAATTTTAATTCTTTTAACTCGGTTGGAGCCATTCTATATGGAGCTATTGAAATCGGAGTAGTACCAGGTACCAATTCAATGCCAAATTTTACTTCTCTAACCGGAGGTAATCCTAGAAGTTCTTCAGGAAATACATCAGAGAATTCACACGCAACTGACACTGATTCAACTTTCTTTTCTGACATTCTCGAATCAATCATATAAGAAAAATAGGCTTCACAACCCTTTCTTACAATACTCAAAGCTTTCATTGAAGATATCACAGTAGGCAATCTGTTCAAATCACTAAATACAATTCTGACTATTTCACCATTCTTGCATCTCAAATCAATAATTTTTTGTTTACAGTTCACTACAGCATCATGCAAAGTTAACTAATCCATACCCAGAATTATATCAAACTCATCAAAAGGTAATAACATCAGATCAGCCAGAAAACAATTGTCTCGAAACATTAACAGACAATTGTTACAGACTTTATCAACTAGAACACATCTGCTTAGGGGGTCAAAACTCTAATTACAAATTCAGTAGACTCTACAGGCAAAGTCTTACTGTTCATTAAGTTCAAGCATATATACGAATGTGTCAATCCAGTATCTATCAAAGTAATCACATAAGTATCATAGAGAGTAAATATACCCGTAATCACATCTAGATAGCATAAGCTTTGGCAGGTGCACGAGCCTCAAATCTAACAGCTGTGTCTTTTGTTCCCCTTTGACTACCGCTTACATATCCCAAATTTTTGGGATGTCTACCACGAAAAGCGTTACCACTCTGCCTCAGATTCTGAACATTATCTTTTTCAGTTAAATCTAAGCAATCTTTTATAAAATGATTTCTTGAACCACAACTATAACAGGCTCGATTATTACTTTTTCCCCAGCATTTACCAAAATATCGTCTTCCACATTGATCACATTCAGGCTTTTAATTCTTTGTATTATCAACACTGGCAACAGACGTAGCTGAAGATTTGAAATTCGATTGCGATCTAGCACGATCTCTGTTCGAATGTCCCACACTAGTCTTTGAACGACTACTGTCATCTCTAAATTTCTTTGATCCAGATTGAAATGATTTGGCCGATGATCTTTTCCGTACCTCTCTAGCTTCAAAATCAGCTTTCCTTTTCTCTTTCCTGAGATCTTCAGCTTTAAATGCTCATTCAACAAGCACTACAAATTCTTTGATTTCTAGAGTCCCTACTAACAGAAGAATATCTTCATTCAAATCGTCTTCAAATCTCTTGCACAGTATTGCTTTCGAAGATACACATTCACGTGCATACTGACTCAACCTTATAGATTCCCGCTCGTATTCTGTGGCAGACATACAGCCTTGTTTAAGCTCGAGAAACTCTTTGCGTTTCTAATCAATAAATCTCTGACTGATATATTTCTTCCAAAATTTAGCTTGGAAGAAATCTCGTTCACTAGGAACCACAGACGTCAAACTTTTCCACCAATGATACGTTGTAGCTCTCAAACGTGAAACGGTCATTTTATGCATTCTTCTGGACTCAAAGACAACTCATCAAACACTTTTATTATGTTCTCTAACCAGAACTCGGCTTTTTCGGCATCATCACTTGTTGAAGCTCGAAACTCTTCAGCCCCATATTTTCTAATCTTATCAATTGGTGGTCTACTTAACTGTACCAGATTCACTGGTGACATAACAGGAGCTTGAGGAGAATTTACCGGGGTGGGGGTTGTTGTACAGTCAGGTTGGTTCTAATATATTGGGTGAACCAATCATTCATCATCTGATAGAAGGCTTGTTTAGCCTCACCATCACGGCTACTCATAGCTGGTTGAGAATCAACTTGCACTGTCCCTTGTGCGGGAGCAGGTACATTGCTTTCAACATCGTCTGCTACAGCTCTTTCAGGATCCATTTGCTATATAAAAGCACATTTCAACGTCATGATTCATCACACTATCGCAGTTTATAAATATGACATGTATAGCTAGACTCATATACGCTATGGTAGTCTTAGAACAGACTAAATCGTAGCTCTGATGCCAATAAAACGTAACACCTCTAACCCGTAATCGTCGTCAGAATAGGTTAAGAGGCATTACTAAATTCATAACACAGTTCATAACAACCGAATACCAAATATCATCTCAAAACAGTAAAAGTCATTCATGACATTCATTAAGAACATAAAATCGAATATACGATACTTAAGCATACATTCGGGACCAAATTGATAACATATAAAAGTTTCAGAGCTTATAAAAATTTTCAACTTTTAAAAGGTCACACGCCCGTGTGAACAGGTTAGACATGCTCGTGTGTCTAAGCCGTGGCAAAACAGGGCATAGCTACTGACTTGGCCACACAGCTGCAAGACACGTCCGTGTGCCTTGGCCGTGGCCGAGCCTGACTTGAGCCACACGCCCGTGTGCTTTGGCCATGCTCGGGTCTGACTTACAATTTTATGGTACATGAGGGGACACATGGTAGTACAAAATAGCTGTGTGTCGCACATGGCTGAGACACATGCCCGTGTCTCTGCTCCTGTGGACAAAAATAGGCCATTTGAATAGCCAACTTGCCACCCCAATTTAGATCAACCTACAAGCAAGGAAACAAGCATATTTACATAACCAATTCAGCCAAATTCCACACCAAAACATAAGCTATTTATCTCATATAATGGTCACCCAAATCCATATTCATAAGCCTTACTAATCTTTATAGAAACATATATCAAAAGCAAATCAAAGCATTTCTTTCCATACATTATTCAATCTCATGCCAAAATTCACCATAACTTACCAACTTTTACCATTTGTTTTGACCAACTAGACACATACCACAATTGAGCATTGGCATAACATAACATATACCATCATCAAGTTATAATTTCAAACATAAACTAGCCAAATCACATGGCTAAATATATACATCACAAAACATAATATTACAGCTACTAGCCTATACATGCCATACTTCAAAATATCCATTTTCAAAGTACCAAAATGAAGTTCGATAGTATTGTGACGATCCTTGACGATCCTCGAGCTTGCAGTAGCTTCGATATCTATAAAACAATGCAAACACACAAAGCAAGCTTTCAAAAGCTTAGTAAGTTCGTACCAAACATCATCATCAGTATATAAAACATAAAACATCAACACATAAGTGTTTATAATTTCTCATATCATTAATCCATTCTATGCCAACACAATTCTTATGTTCATACAAATTCAATGAACTTCAAATATATAATGTCATCTACCACATAGGTATCGTACATACCTGAACCTTCCTGTACTTATTCATTTTCATTCTCACCTTCCGTTCAGATATTTTAAGTCTCTCCATAAATTATTCTTGCCTAACCATCCGCACACTTAGTGCATTAAAAGTTAGCCGAAGCTAGAACAATTTCGTACACTTAGTGCCAATCTAATTAATCGAAACTATATTGGTATTGCACACTTAGTGCCTCATATAGTCGAAGCTAGTTTAAATCGCACACTTAGTGCCAAATACCATTAATTTATCATCGTATTCATCAAAATCAAACATTTGTACAATCTATGTATAATCAAAAGATCAAAACGTACATATAACATTATATTTTGCGTACGAACTTACCTTGTACCCAGAATTGTCGACTCGATCATCTACTCTATAATCTTCGACTTCCCTTGGTCTAAATCCGAATTCCTCTTTCCTTGATCTATATGTAATCAAAATTACCCATTTTATTCACCAAATCATTCAAACAATCCATAGACACACATCTAGACATTTTGCAAACTAGCCCTCACATTTTCACATTTCGACACTTTAGTCCCTAATTCACAAAATCACATAACACACAAAATTTGAATATACTCATGCTTGGCCGAATTATCCTAGCTCTCATACAAGTCCATACATTTCATTTATTTCACATTTTAGTCCCTTAAAATAATATTTTTACAAATTAGCCCAAATTACTCATTTTCATCAAAAATCCAAAGAAAAAACATGTAAATGCAATATCAAACTTTCATAATTCATCATATAACATCACAAAGCTCATGAATCCATCTATTACACATTTCAACATCATCATCAAAATTAGAAATTGAGGCAGGGGTTAGATAGTACTCGAAGCAATGATTACAAAAACGTAGAAATGATCGAAAACCAAACAAAAACGAACCTTGAATCAAGCTTGGTATGGCCAAACCCTAGAAAGCCTTTTTCTTTTTCTTTTCTTTATGAATTTCGGCAAGATGAACACCAAAATAACATATTTTCATATTTTTGTTTAATTAATATTAAAATATTAACTATATGACCATTTTGCCCTTTTATTAAACCTTTATAAAACCATTTAATGAATGGTTATTTTAGTCCATTAACCTTATCAATGGACAAATAACAACATAAGGACCCTTTCTTTAGAAAGCCAAATCAAATAGGCACTTTAACATCTTACGCACAGCTTTTACATTGTACGTAATTAGGTCCTTTTTGTAAATTAAGCACACAAATAGTTAAATTTTCACATGAGACTCTCACACATGTCAATTCACTTATAATAGGCACGAAAAATAATATTAAAATATTTTTCTACTCGAATTTGTGGTTCCGAAGCCACTATTCTGAATAGGGTCAAAATCAGACTATTACAATCCCTGAATCCTAGCCAGCTTTATAACATTGTAAAACATAGAACATTTCACATAGTAAGCTTTAAAGCTTAGTAAGTTCGTACCAAATATAATCAACAGTTTATAGAATATAAAACATCAACTAATAAACTCTTAGTAGTTCTCAAATAATCTATGAATTCTATTCTATCATAATTAATATGTTCATACTAATTCATCAAGCTTCATACACATCGTATCATCTACCACATAGGTATCGTACATACCTGAACTTTCCCATATTTATTCATTTTCATTCTGACCTCTCGTTCGAATACATTAATTCATTCAAAAGTCTTTCCGCACTTTAAGAGCTTGCACACTTAGTGCATTAATGATTAGCCGAAGCTGTTACGATCTCGCACACTTAGTGCCATCTCAAATAACCAAAACTATCTCGGTATCGCACACTTAGTGCCATCTCAAATAACCAAAACTATCTCGGTATCGCACACTTAGTGCCTCGTACAACCAAAGCTATTCCAATTCGCACACTTAGTGCTATTTATAGCCAAAGCTATTTTGAATCACACACTTAGTGCCAAACACAGTTGATTTATCATCGAGTTCAAACCATAATTATATATATACAATTTACATATTATCAAAGAAAATAAACTTAATTTGTAGCATTATTTATCACGTACGAACTTACCTCGTACTCGAAATTAACAATTCAGATTATTTACTCGATAACCTTCAATTTCCCTTGATCTAGATCTGAATTCCTCTTTTCTTGATCTATATGTATTAAAAATTAACCCTTTTATTCAACAAATCATTCAATTCAATCTATATACACATATTTAGGGCATTTTATAATTTAACCCTCACATTTTCACATTTTAACACTTTAGTCCCTAATTCATACAGTTCATATAAGCCCACATATTTCATTTATTTCTCATTTTAATCCCTCAAATTTTTATTTTTACAATTTAGCCCAAAATACTCAATTTCATCAAAAATTCAAAGACAAAATATGTTAACCCAATACATATCTTTCATTTTCCATCAACTAACATTTCAAATCTCACAAATTCAACAAATGACATAATTCCAAATCATCATCAAAATTAGAAATTGAGACATGGGCTTGATAGAACACAAAGCAACAATCACAAAAACGTAGAAATTATCAAAAACTGAGCAAAACACATTCCCAAATTAAGCTTTCAAAGTGCCGAACCCTAGCTTGATCTTTTTCTTTTCTTTTCTTTTGTATTTTTGGCAATATGGAGAATTAATGAATCAAAAATCATGTTTTGTTTAATTAATAAACATTAATTCATCATTTACCATTTTACCCTTGGTTTAATAACTTATATTTCATTCATTTTAAGGTCATTAATGTCCACTCATACTTCCAATGGTCAAATGTCAACATAAGAACCTCTCATTTATAAAGACATAACAAATAGGAACTTTAATAATTAGAAGGCCAATTTTATATTTTACGCGATTACGTCCTTTTATTAAATTAAGCACACAAATGATAAAATTTTCATACGAAACTTTGACACATGCTTAAACACATACTGTAAACACGAAAAATAATATTAAAATATTTTTCTAATTTAGATTTGTGGTCGCGAAACTACTATTTAGAGTAGGGTCGAAACCGGGCTGTTACACTTACTTACTAAATCCATTAATCTCTTAAACACATTTTTATATCAATTCAAACAATTAATCAAATTTTCATAAGCAAATATAAGATAAAGTGAGGCAACAATATATTCCTATATTGAAACAATTTAATCACAATAATCTTACAAGTTATGCAAAGTTAAAGTATTTTTTAATACCATCGCTAATTTAACCCTCAACTACCTTAGAAGGTTAAACATGCACCAATTAAATACTGTGTCAATTAATTATAATTTCAATCCATTTAACAATTAATTCAATTTTTACCTTACAATTAAAATGCAAGCATAACATAGACATGATTTTATTGAATTCAACAATTTACTAAGGCTTAATAACAACACAAACACATTTTTAGTAATTCAAGTGGACATAATGCAATTAATCTAGCACAAATGAAATTCAAGTAATTTTAATTAAAGCAAGAACATCGGCACAACAAATATTCATATTCATGATCGCAACATAAACTGAAGAAATTGAGAGAAGGAAACTAGAAAAACAAATCCCGGTTATCTTCCGAAGCCAGATTAATGCTCTCCTCTCTTCTCTGCTGTTCTGTTGATCCAAGGCCTTCAAGAACACTTGATTTTTGTTGCTCCAAGGGGAGTGCTAGCTTTTTTCAAGAGGGGAAATCGGCAAAGGAAGGAAGAAAAATTGAAAGCAACTAGAAGGGAAAAGAAAGATGAGAGAAAATGTGAGAGAGAGAGATGTGTCAAGTGAGGGATGAAAAATGAGGAAGTGAAGGGGGCTATTTATACTTGAGATTGGCAGCTCAAGTTGGCTAAAAATAGCAACCAATCCCTCTTTCTATGGCCAGACATGCTAAGTGGAAGGAGTGGTTGGATTGAATTTGTTATTTTTAGCTTGTGGCTAAAAATAGAATCCATGAAAAAGGGAGGGGTTTGAATGACATTTAGGAAAAGTTCAAGGGCTAATTTGCAAGTGTTAAAATAAGCTAAAATAAGCTGGTTGGGTCAGCAACATGGGACGGTTTGGGCTGCAATTTACTTAGTGGATCAGTCCTCTTCACTTAGCACATTTAGGCCCTTTTCTCTGTATTAGGCTAGCATTAGATTTAACCCAATTTTTATTGGATCAAAAATAATTTTTCAATGGGTTAAGGAGTCTAATTGGTGCGTATATGGCTGGAGAATAATCATCCCTCCTCATGGTTTAATTAATTTGAAAGGTGCTTCAACAGTCCAATCTGCTCAAAATGTCTGCTGAGTCAATTTTTCATACTTTGTGCAAAATTATTGAAAATAGATCATATTATGCAAAATTTTTATAAAAATAACTAGAATTCAAAATGTTTCATAAATTGAGTGCAAATTAATTATGTTATAATAAAAATATAAAATTAAAAAAATTTACTTAGAAACTGCATGAATTAGTGCTCAAAAGGTGCAAAAAAAGTCCATATTTTTGTTTTTCCACACTCCAAACTTAATTCATTACTTGTCTCGAGTAATGCACAAATTACAAAAGAAGTTTAAGAAATTACCTTTCTAAAAATTTCTTCAAAAATCACTTCTTCCCACATTTATGAGTTTAGTGTAATCATACTCAAGAACAAAAATTTCGAAATTATGCAACTTAAGTACACATATTGCTCAAATTAGTCTTAATTATTATCATGACAGAAAAAGTATAAACTAAATTATTTTTTAACAACTATATTCTAAATTCATACCAATTAAAATTTATTTCCTCATTTAAGACTAAGTTGCAATCCCTAAGTTTAGTTTATGCCTCCATATGTTGTATCTTAGCATTTTCTCTCCGCTAATGTTGTAACACCCCAAACCTGGCCTAAATGTTTGACCAAATCCGACATGCCACATCGAAGCGTAAAATTTTTTTTATATTTTTGATCTAGAAAAACTTACTTAGTGTTTTAAAGGATAATTTCATTATCGGTTAAAGTGAATGGAAGCTGTGCACCAGGTAGGAAACCAGAAAAGAGGAGGTGAGTCCATCGGACTGCTTAAGTACCAAGCTCCCTTCGGATCCAATCCTAGACATGTACACCACCGTTGCTACACCTTAACTTAGTGTATATTCTTAGGAAACCTATTCGATTAAGTCCATTTTAAGAAAAGTGATTAATTTTGAAAAACTTTTTCATTGCGAAAGTTTTGCTTTGTTGTCGTGATATTTTGAAAACAATTACTGTTTTTGAAAACGCGCCCTAAAGCTAATCAGTTTCAGCGATTAAGATAATATCATATCTATTCTAGAAAAAGATATTAAAATAATTCAAAATCATTAAACGACCTTATTACAACTTAAAACCCAAATCATAAAAGTAAATGAAAAGATGTCTAATTCACCAGAAGAAAACCAAATTTGCAGAACGTGTGGCCATTCCGAATCCCTTACAGCTCCAAGCCCATTATGGTTGGGGATTACCTTCGTGGATGAAAATAAGGGGTGAGTTTGGAAACTCAGTGTGTAAAATAACCCAACTATAGCCTATATCAGCTCAAACCACAAAAACAAATTAAGTTGGCCTTAGCCCAGAACAGATTTCAGAATGAAGCCCATAGGCCCATAACAGAACAGAACAGTTGTTACATGTTTATGCAGAAACCCAACCATATCCAACCGTATACACCCCCGTACCAACCTTACACCATGTGGGGAGACTACTCGACCCACCCAACCGCTACACGCCACAGAATTTGCAGCATGGTCGCGAAGCGAATAATGTGACAGAGTCACGGATCTGAGATAATCGTGGCAGAGCCACCGAGCGAATAATTGTTGCGAGCCACGGATCGGATAATTGTGGCAGAGCCACCAGGACGCTTCCTCCATAAATATAACCCATGTCCCCATGCAACAGATATACATATCATGGCATACATCATACAGAATCAGATCATCATACTTTTTAGTCAAAATTAACCCTGGGGGTATAGTGGTCATTTTGCACCGAGGGGTATAATGGTAATTTTTCATACTTAGGGTATTCTAGTAATTTAACTATTTTAGGGTTTTCATGCATATTTCTACCATTTACGTGTTAACTGAAACACTTACCGAGCGTCCTTACCGTATTGGGCCCTTTGGCCCATTAACCCGATTTTGGCCCATTAAGCCCAAATATATCGAAGTGCATGAAATCGCACGCACTGCAGTCTTATCACTTCAGATTATCGAATATGTTACTCAATCTATCTCACGAGCATTCACACACTCGTAAGTTCATAAAATACCAGTTTTTCGGCATTTTGGCTTTTCGACTTTTGCCGATCTAGTCTATGAGAGGGTGTTAGTTACACACCTGTTTGCGACGAAACGCTGACGCACACGAGTTGCCTACAGTTAATTACTAATACGTTAACGATGGATCCATAACAACTTATATACAAATCTCCTTACCAAAAGTCAGCCATTAACACTTTAGGCACTAGAGATCCTACCTTTGCCGAAACTAGCGACTAGATCTAGATCCAGTCGTTCCGCTTGTCCAAGTCTTCGATCAGCAGCCTCTAGATCACACTAACATCATAACAAAACAATTGCCACAACCCTTAGAGCCATAAGGCCCAATCGACAACCTCCCTAAGCCTTTAGGGATTTTGGCTTTTCTAAATCCCGTAATAAAAATAGATTTGAGTACTTACCACAGGTTCTTTTAATCAACGATTCCACCTTAGTACCTATTCAAATCTGACATAGATTAATCCCTCAAATATTAATAGAAATCGAATCTTTAATGGTCTAAAGATTCGGCTATGCCCCTGTGACTATGGTGTTTTCGGCTTTTTGAAACAGTGAAGAAAAGATGATTAGATATGGGGGTTTTTGCAATGTTGATGTCGAAAGAGGTTGGGATTTAGAGGGTGTGAAAATCGGCCAGGAAAGATGAAATAAAAATAGGAGAAGTTGGCTAGGAGAAATCGACACAAGCAACAGGTTTTCGGGATTTCGGCTTTTATGGCAATTGGCTATAAAGGGCTTAGAAACGAATGGAATGGAAAGGTAGAATCGTAGGATGGTTCGGCTAGGGAGAAAAGAAAAAAAGGAAGAAGAAAAGAGAATAGGAGAAGAGAGGAGAAAGTAAAAGAGAAAAGAATTGTCAGAACAAAAGCCGAATTTTCCCCCCCTTACTAGCCGAATTTCCCTTATACTAGAAACCCTTGGCCGGCCAACTCTTGCCCCTCAAGAGTCCACCATTTGGCCAATTTTGCACTCCCTAATCAGCTCCTAAATCTTCTCCCTTATCCCCTCCTTACTCAATCTCTGAGCGACTTAAACTCTTCCTAATGAGTTCCACTTGAGTTCCATTACATCCATTTTCTGTACATAAAAATAATACTATAACTTGCTTACCTTGTGACTTGAACCCTAGCTCCCCCTAATCATCCACACGCCATTTTTTAGTCCCCTAGAGGTGTCACATGCCACTTTGCCACATGCCTTCTTGTGGCTTATTTTACCCATTAAATTTTAAAAGCCGAAATTACCAGAACCCCTTTTCCCTTTTGAATTAAAATTAGTTAAATCTACTGGTTCTTAACTTAGACTTGGGCTTTCTAGAGGCCCGCTAACATACTCAGACCTACATCAAGCAGTCAAAACATAAAAATCCTAAAATTTACCAAAACTCACAGAAATCCCGAAAATCCCAAAAATTGGGACATTACAAATGTAGTCGGCGCAAAAATCTAAATCAATAGGTCTTTTAAATAGGTTGTAACGTGGCTTGGCAAGGGGTAGGAAAGTTAGATAATTTTTAAGTTAAAACCTTAGACTTAGCTTGTATCAAACCTTAAGAATAAATGCCTTCAAATTCACCAACCATTTCTAAACTTGAGTACACACGCTCCTTGTATACTTCTTTTTTAGTACATATGCTCTCTCTCTCTCTCTTTTTTAAGACGATCGAGCATACTACATATACTACAATATTTTTTTAGCATTTGATACTTCTTCTTAGCTCCCCCAAACTTATTTTCAGAGCATATCTTGAATAGATCGAGCCTAGTGTTTGGGAAAATTTAAAGATATTTATGAGAGAAGGGATAACTTATTACTTAAGGGTTCAAAGAAAATTAGGCCATATAGTCTCAAAGTTAAGTTTCAAGAGATAAATATTCATTAAGATTGCTTGAAAGGCTCAAACGGCCCAAAAAAAGTTTGCCTAAATCATTTTCAGCATTCCATACCTCCTAGGATTTCGCCTCAAGAAATTACTAAGTCAATTCTAGAGACTTAAACTTTCATGCATTCTTAGCTTTTCTAAGGAATGAAAAATTTCAGGGTTTGATTTACATACTTTATTAAGAGTAACATTTATGTCATAATTAGCTAACATAATGATTATTGAGATAATAAAACTTTATTTCTACTAAAGTTTAGCATAATCAACAAAAATTCAAATTTTGAGCAAAATATAACTTAATCATAACTCGATAAAAAAAATGAATTCTGAAAAAAAATTCAAAATTTTGGTCCCTCTACTTAAGATGAAAAATGTCCCCATTATTAAAAACAATAGAGAAAATGAAAATATAGAAGTGAATAGATACTGTACATTAGGTAGGATCCCAGGATAAGGAGGTGAGTCAAGTTTGACTGCTTAAATACCAAGCTTTTCCTAGACATATCAAATTCTACCCATGTACATATCTATTGCCACACTTCTTATTTTGTAAATTGCTCAATTTTATTAATGATTTAACCCTCTTGTTTTATTATGCGAGAAATAGAAATATCCTGAAGGAACTTAAAACTAAAAAAATTTAAAATACCCTAAAAAGAAAAATAAAGTAAGACAAGACTCCCCCCTTTTATTTATTTATTTGCAGACCCCTCAAAATCCAACCTATCTTTTACTTCATCATCCTTGTTTTTGCTTAAATCGCCTCCTTCCTTCCTCGTCATTGGAGTCCATGGTTCGATTATAAAGTTTCAAAAGGTAAAAAGACAAACGGGTCATGAAATATTTTCTTAAAAGCATCTTTTATTGAGTCATCCTGTATTTTTTAGTATCCCCAATAAGCTTATTGCTGCCAATGCATATGTTGCAACATATCCATTATAGCAGACTATCCACTTAGTGGAATAGTGCTCGATGAAGGGACTCTTGGTGTCAGAGTTAGAAGATATGGTAAAGGTGGTTTCAATTTTGGGCAGGTGGGCAAGGAGTCGACGGTAGGGTTTAGAGATGGAAGGGGTGGCAATTTTAAAAATGGTTTAGGTGTAGTGGCTTCAAATAAAGGTGTTCGGAGTGGTGATTTAGCGAATTAAGGGCTGTGACATTAAGAGGTTAAGGGAGATGCACTATATGGCTACTTGTGAGTAGCGGTAGAGCAAGGTAAGGGTTGCAGGTTGGTGATAGTATGTGTGGCTACAGACGTATGCGACAACAAGGTTCTTTTGGATGTGGATGTGTGGCAAAGGGTTGGATATTTCCCTAGTATTGAGTTTTAAGCCCAACGGTAGCATCTTTTTGGATGCTAAGTACCTATACTGATAGTAAACTAAAAAAAACATTAAAGAAATTAGTGCTTAGGTAAAAAATTGACTCTTTACTTAACAAAACAAATAAATAAAATTTCTAGGCTACTTAGAAAAATATTTTTCCGAAAAATTACATTAAATTAAATTGCCAGGAAAGACTGGAGGGGTCACCAATGGTCTCGCTTAAGTCCTTATCTCCTAGACAGAATTTTAATTCATGGAATGATCGAAAGAAAAATTTATCTAAGTCTAAAATTTTATTTAAATAGAAAAGAATTGAAAATATAAAATAACGATAGAGAAAGAGAAGAGAAGAGAACTCCCTCAATGTCATTGGGGATCGTCATTGATAGTGGCGATGTCAAAAGACCACTTGTCATACCAATCATACCTATATAGAAAGAAGATATAACTCAACATTTGATCAAGGAAAAGAAATAAGAAATGATCCTGGTATCCCTATTGAATTTCCTGCTAGTCATCCAACTTGTGTCCTTTCTTGTCAAAATCAACTCATTGTCGTCATTTGTAATTGTAGTAATTTAATCCTTTTCCAATCTATGCTCAACATGGCTTACCGAATAACTATAGGAATTGAGATAAATGACTCTAGCCTCTAACCATTGAGACTTGAATTTTCTCGGATCAAATACCCAATATTAGGTTAATCCCTTTCATCCTTAATTTAATTTTGATTCAAGTGGCTTTTCAATGGATGCTTTTGGTGCCTTGAATCCTTGGGATGACAGTTCTAATGAGTCAAACCAATCTTTCAAAATGACTTCCTTCGAATATGCTTTTAACAAAATCGAGCATTCATCATTTTCATCGTCATTCGTCGGATCACTTAAAAACATGCGTTCCAATTCTTGGGGAACTAGCTATTCCATCTTGGAAACAATAAAACATTCTTTAATCTCATTAGGGGATGTAATAGAACTGAAGACATAAAAAGTTATTATGTCATGTCAACCTTCATGCTAAGCTCACCCTTTTGTACATCGATCAACGTTCTACTTGTTTCCAAAAATAGTCTCCCTAAAATAATATGAACTTTTTTATCTGCCTCAAAATCCAACACAATAACATTACAAGTATATAAAAAACAACCATTACTAGCCATTCCAATGGCTAGATTACAAACCACATATTTAAGGCATCTATGGCCAAGTTAGCCTATACATGTCATCATACCAAAATGATTTTACTATATATACCCAAAATGAGCTAGTGGATAGTGTGATGATGCTCCAATGATCTCCAAATTTCGCGAGCTTCCGAGCATTATATAATAGGGGAAAATAAAACAGAGTAAGCATTACATGCTTAGTAAGTTCATATAACGAAAACTAAACTTACCAATCTCATTTATTAAATCTAAGCACACAATAACATGTTTTCCATCAACTTGGCAAAATTGCCTAAACACATGCACTCAATCAAACATGTTAGTCACAAAATTTTCATATACATCAAGTAAATATAGATGAGCTCATCATGCAATATTCTTTCAAGACATTATCATTTCATCTCATAAATCTCTCATCATGCCAAGAGTTTTGTCCGTTGAATCATCGAAATTCTGATTATGTTAACATATTTACATGCTCGATTAAGTTGCACGAACTTACGTCGACACTAGTTCGTGTATAAAATCTACTAATCCAAAAACTTTTCTTTTCCTCGATCTAACCTCGAATTTGTGTTGTCTGGATCTATATAAGTAACTTTAATCATCAAATTCACACATTTCATATTTATTTGGACTCAATTTACGTCCTAGGCAAAATTACCATTTTGCCCCTAACTTTTCCATAAATTCTAATTTCGTCCCTAGGCTCGGAAAATAAAATTTATGCAATTTACTCCCTAATCCAAGCCTAACTGAAATTTTAACATAAAATTTACAGCACTTATTTTCTTTAAATTTTAGAATTTTTCATCAATTTTCACAACTTTACATTTTAGTCCCTAAATCATGTTTTCATCAAAAATCACTTTGTAAAAGTTTTTTTTATCTATCAACAACCTTTCATTTTCTACCATAAATTTCAAATTTTCAGCATATACATCCATGACCTAATATCTATACTTTGATAACTCTTCAAATTGATCCCCCAAATAGATAGATTAAGCTATCCTGGTTTTAAAAATATCAAAATTACTAAAAACAAGACAGTGAAACTTACCCAATTAAGCCATGAAAGTTTCTTCTCTCTCTCCTATGGTTTCCATGTATTTTTGGGGAAGAAGATGAGTAAATAAGATGATATTTCCTTTTTCATCTTTTAATTAATTAAATTATTTCAATTTCCAATTTTGTCCTTGCCCTTTTTTTAAATTTCCATGGATGAGTCACCAAAATATCTACATACTTTTCTTTAATGGTTTGTTTACCATATAAGGACCTCTAGTTTTGAATTCCATAGCTATTTAATCCTTCTAGCTACTAGAATTCAACTTTTGCATTTTATGTTGTTTAGTCCTTCTCGTAATTAAGCACATAACCAATAAAATTTTCTTATCAGAATTTTCACATGACATTTCTAACATATTATGGACCATGTAATAAAATAAAAATAAATTTTATTTTCAGATCTGATTTGTGGTCCCGAAACCACTATTTTAATTTCACTAAAAAATGGCCTGTTACAACTCTTCCCTTTAAGAAGTTTCGTTCTTGAAAATCTTATATCTTACAAGTAAAAAGATTCGGGTATTGCTTCCTCATAGAATCCTACGGTTCCCAGGTAGCCTCTTCTATACCGTGTCGTTGCCAAAGAACTTTTAGTAATGCTACCTTTTTATTTCTCAACTTTTTTGTTTCCCGAGCTAAGATTTTGATCGGTTCTTCACTATATGTCATATCAGGCTAAATCTCTACCTCCGTCGAAGAGATAACTTGTGAAGGATCGGATCGATATTGTCGTAACATACACACATGAAAAACGTTAAGAATCTGATCAAGTTCTGGTGGTAAGGCTAATCGATATGCAACAGGTCTAATTTTTTCTGTAATCCCATATGGCCCAATGAATCGTGGACTTAGTTTTCCTTTACGACCAAACTGAAGAACTTTCTTCCAAGGCGATACTCTCAAGAATACCTTGTCACCGACTTGGAATTCTATTTCTTTTCGTTTCAGATCAGCATAAGAGTTTTGACGATCAGAGTCTGCTTTCAAACTGTCCCGAATTACTTTCACTTTTTTCTCGTTTTCATGAGCTAAGTCAACTCCGTGTAACTTTTTCTCACTGAGTTCTGTCCAATACAATGGAGTTCTACATTTGCAACCATACAAAGCTTCATACGGTGCCATTTTGATGCTGGACTGATAACTGTTATTGTAAGTAAATTCAACTAAAGGTGAATACCTTTCCCAGTTACCTTCAAACTCAAGTATACAACACCGAAGCATATCCTCCAAGATCTGTATTACATGTTTAGATTGACCATCTATCTGTGGATGAAATGCAGTGCTAAAGTGTAACTGAGTACCTAGAGCTTCTTGTAATTTGCTTTAGAATCGAGAGGTAAACCGAGGGTCTTTATCTAAAATAATGGAGAAAGGCACTCCATGCAATCTGACAATCTTAGAAACATATAATTCAGCTAATCTATCTAAAGAATAATCCATACGTACCGGAATAAAGTGTGCAGACTTTGTCAACCGATTAGCAATCACCCAAATGGCATCTTTCTTCTTTGGAGACAAAGGTAATCCCGATACAAAGTCCATGGTAATTCTTTCCCATTTCCATTCTGGTATCGTGATTGGCTGCAATAGTCCAGAAGGCAACTGATGTTCAACTTTTACTTACTGACATATCAAACATTTAGACACGAACTCAGAAATACCGTATATCATTCCTTGCCATCAGTACATCTTTTTCAGATCATTATACATTTTATTACTACAAGGATGAATAGACATGTTACCATTATGAGCTTTATTCAAAATCTTTTGTACTAGTTTTGAACTTTTCGGTACACTTACTCTGTCTCTGAATAACAGACAATCATCAGTCCCGATCTAAAATTCTGAGTCAGGGGTCGATTCACTTTGTATCCATTTTACTTGCAACTTACTATCATTTTTTTGAGCTTCAAAGATCTGTTGCAAAAATGTCAGTTTAGCTTTTAACTCAGCTATAATTGAACCATCATCGGCTAATGACAATCGGGTATTCATTGCTCACAAAATATGCAAGGACTTTCTGCTCAGAGCGTCTGCAACCACGTTGGCTTTTCTAAGATGGTAGTCAATAACGAGATCATAATCTTTCAGTAATTCAAGCCACCTTCGCTGTCTCAAATTCAAATCTTTCTGTGACATCAAGTGCTTCAAACTTTTATGATTAGTGAATATGTGACATTTTTCACCAAACAAGTAATGTCGCCAAGTTTTCAATGCAAACACTATGGTTGCCAATTCAAGATCATGTGTCGGGTAGTTTCTTTCATGTGGTTTTAGCTGTCTTGAAGCATAGGCTACTACTTTACCTTCTTACATTAAAACACAGCCTAAACTAATCGACGCATCACTGTAAACTATAAATTTCTTACCCGATTCTGGCTAAACTAACACTGGAGCTTCTGTCAATAAAGCTTTTAATCTGTCAAAACTCTACTGGCATTTATCAGTCCACTGAAATTTCACATCTTTTTGCAGTAGACTGGCCATTGAAGAAGTTATCATTGAAAAACCTTTTACAAACCTCCGATAATAACCAGCTAGTCCCAAAAAACTTCAGACTTCAGACACATTCTTTGGTGGCTTCCAGTTAACAATGGCTAAAACTTTATTCAGGTCTACCCTGACACCTTCAGCAGATACTCTATGCCTAAGAAAACTAACTTCTCATAGGCAAAATTCACACTTACTAAATTTGGCATACAATTGTTTCTCTCACAAAGTTTGCAACACTATTCTCAAATGCTTCGCATGTTTATTTTCATCTCAAGAGTAAACCAAAATATCATCTATAAATACCACCACAAACCTATCTAAATATGGGCTAAAAATTCTGTTCATCAGATCTATAAAACTGTAGGTGCATTTGTCAAACCGAATCGCATCAAAGAAACTCATAGTGTCCATACCTGTTTCTAAAAGCTATCTTTGGCACATCTGAATCTTTCACCCATAGTTGATAGAAACCAGAACGGAGATCAATCTTCAAAAATACAGTGGCACAATTTAACTAGTCAAACAAGTCATCAATACGAGGTAGTGGATACTTGTTCTTTATTGTAACTTTGTTGAGCTGTCTGTAATCAATGCATAGCCTCAACGATCCATCTTTCTTCTTTACAAACAGAACCGGCGCACCCCAATGTGAGAAACTAGGTCGAGCAAAACCTCTATCAATCAATTCTTGCAACTGTACTTTCAGTTCTTTCAATTCAATAGGACCATTCTATAAGGTGCTATGGATATCAGTGTTGTACTCGGAACAAGGTCTATAGAGAATTCCATTTCTCTATCCAGTGGCAAACCAAGTAATTCTTCTGGGAATACATCAGGAAATTCACATACAATCGGCATTGACTGGATCTTTGACTTAGATACTTTAGTATCCAACATACATGCGAGATAAGCATCATAACCCTTTTTGACATATTTCTATGCTGAAATTGCTAAAATCACATTAGGTAATCCATCCAGTTTATCAGATTCAACATGAAGTAGTTCACCACTCTAATATTTCAATACAATATATTTCTGTTTACATTTCACCACTGCATCATATTAGGTTAACCAATCCATTCCCAAAATCACATCTTCATCAAATGGCAATAACATCAAGTCAGTCGAAAAGTAATAACCCTTTACCATCAATGGACAGTTTTTATAGACATTATCCACCATAACACACTGGCCCAGGGGGTTTGAAAATTTAACCACAAATTCAGTGAATTCAGTAGGTAAATTTTTAACAGACACTAAGTTTATGCATATGTATGAATGTGTGGAACCAGGATCAATCAAAACAGTAATATCGGTATCAAGTAGAGAAAATGTACCAGTAATGATGTCTGGTGTAGAAGCATCTTCTCTGGCATGAATAGCATATGTTCTTACAGGTGCTCACGCCTCAAGTTTAACTTATGTATCCCTGGTAGTACCTCGACTACCACTAACATTGCCGGGGTGACGGGGTGGTCTGCCCTCGAAACAGGATTACTCGGCTTTGGAGCTGGTTCTATTTCTTTTTCAACTCTTTTTGGACAATCTCTGAGAAAATGGTCAAATGAACCACATCGGTAACAAGTTCCACTTCTCAAACGACATTCCCCAAAAATAAAATTTTTTGTAATGTTTGCACTTTGGTTTGGGATTACCGACACTACCTACACTGGTTACAAATGGTAATAAAGACCTCGGGTTAGAGCGTTGAGAGCCTCACTCATTTTCAGAATACCCCGTAGATGTAGTAACGCGATCATAATACTTCTTTATTTTCTTAGAAGCAGATGATTGTGACTTACTCATAATCCTTTTTCCAGAAACCCGAGCCACTCTTTCAGCTTGTTTCTTTTCTTTACTTAATTCCTCTACTTTGTGTGCTCAATCGGCTAACATAGCAAATTCCCTTATTTCAGAATTCCGATCAATAACTTGATATCTTCATTTAAACCCTCTTCAAAGTGTTTACACATATCAGCCTCAGTTAGAACCCATTCTATGGCATATTTGCTCAACTGAACAAATTCTCGTTCATACTCAGATACAGTTATGTCTCCCTGCTTGAGGTTTAAAAATTATTTCTTTTTCTGATCGATAAATATCTGACTAAACATATTTCTTTCTGAATTTAGCCTAGAAGAATTCCCATGTAACTTTCTCTCGCGGTACAACTGAAGTTATGGTATTCCATCAATGATAAAGTGTGTCTTTCAGTAGAGATTCTGCATATTTCAGTCATTCAGTAGGTGTACAAGATAATTCATCAAAAACTCGAATGGTATTTTCCAACCAAAATTCAGTCCTTTCTAGATCATCATCTGCGGTAGCTCTAAATTCTTCTGTCCTATGCTTACGAATTTTATCTACTGGAGGCTTACTTATTCTAGGGGGTTCAGCACCCTGTGATGTTTCAAGAATCGGTTGAGGAGTAGATGGGGGAGGTACATCGGGGTTTGTTCTTAAATACTCAGCAAACCATTTATTCATCAATTGAAAGAAGGCCTGTTTTTTCTCCTCACGTCGGCCTTCAGATACGGGCCTTTCACTACTAGATGCAAATGCAACTCTTTGAACTGAAGCTGAAGCATTGCTCCCAGCTTCCTCGGATTCAGCTCTAGCTTGGTTGGATGACATTACTATATGAAAAACACAATTAAAATGATTAGGAGACATCACACTATCACGAATTATATAATGACATGTATAGCTAAAATCATGTTTGCTACATTAAATTCGAGAATCGGCTAAATCTTAGCTCTGATACCACTAAATGTAACACCCCTAACCCCGTGTAAATTGTCGTAATAGGGTCACGGAGCATTACCAAAACTTTCAGAGTATTTTCTGATAATTTATATAAATTACTATTCATTAACCAAAATTATTCATATCGTCTCTTAAATGGACCTTCGAGGCCCAAAACGAGCATTAGGATCAAGTCGGGACTTAATTGGAAACTCTAAGGATTTTTTGCGACATTTAAAAAATTTTCTAAGTTACAGGGCTTACACGCCCGTGTGACCCTGGGACATGCTCGTGCTGCAGGCCGTATTCGACCCCGTGTAACTCTCTGACTTGTGTACACAGTCATGCCACATGCCCGTGTGGTAGGTTGTGTGGTTAATTAAATTCTTTCAAAATTAGGTGCAGGTTTCACACGGCCAAGACACACACACGTGTTCTAGGTCGTGTAGCACACTCAGCTGAGAACACGCCTGTCTCTCTACCCGTGTGCTCAATTTTGAGCATTCTGTTTCTCAAAATTTAAGTTGCAGGGGACACACGGCCTAACCACACGTGCATGTACCAGACCGTGTGTCACATATGGTCTAGACACACACTCGTGTGTCTGCCTGTGTATAACACCCCAAACCCAGCTTGGATGTTATGGCCGAATCTGGCGATGTCACATTTAAGTGTTTTTCGTAAAGCGTGTTATCCTTTGTAAAACCCATTCTTTATTAAGCCTCTTTGTGTGATCTAGAAGATGATTTTAAGACGTTCTTTCATTTTTAAAAACTTGCGTTACTATCAAAAAGTATTTAAAACGTTACTAATTTCAAATTCTTGCTTATAGAGGAAGCTTTTTAAAATAGTTGCATACTAGCATTTACTTGTAAAACGTTGTTTCTTTTGGACAACTCGAGCTTTCTTAAAGGCCTTTTTACAGTAAAAATACCCAAAATAAAATTACTTATAAAATAAAGCAAACATGAAAGTAAATGCATTTGTGTGGCCGCCTTTGTGTCCCACGCAGTACCGACCAAAATAAGTGAGCATTCACTCATCAATAACCAGATCTCCCCTCTTTTCTTTCTCTCTGTTCCCTTCCATTTTCACTTTGGTTACCTTGGCCAAACACCCCATCTCACCCTTTTTATTTTGCTTTCGGTTTTGGCAAGTGTTCATTGATCATTCGGGTTCGAGCACACGGTTCTTCTCTTCCTCTCCCTCGATTGTTCTTCATTCGTTTAATACTGGTAGGTGAGCCTCTGTCTTACTCTTTTTGTTCCCCTTTCAGTTTTCCCTTTTCTGAACACCATTACTTTCTTTCTTTCTCTTTGTACCGATTACCCCATTTTCTTTTTGTTTACTCTTTCAGATTAATCCCTATTCTCGTTTCTTTGTACGTTACATCACTGATCTACAATCTGTCCTGTCATTGTGGTAAGTGGTTTGGAGTTTGTTGTAAAGAGTCATAGGTTTCTATACAAAAGTGGTATCGGGCGGTAAGTGAAATGCAGTAAAGGTCGTATTATACTTCACATATGGGTTTTATAAAAAGGTTGTGGCTTCTGTAGGTGGTGATTGAGGTTGTTTTGGCACGTCTCCGAAAAACCAAGGGTGCGATTGCGACTTGCTTTAGTAAGGAGAGTATGATTGATTTGGGACTCCATTAGATTCCATTTAAAATAGGAGTCAAGTAACTGATTAGATGTTATGTTGATTTAATTCAGGTATAAGAATATTCGGAGCGCGATTCACTTTAAACGCATCAGGTGTGTAATCACACTGCTACAATATTAAATCGGCAAAAGCTGAAATAGGTGATTGTTGACACTACATGAGCATGCGCTCGCTCGTGTGGTAGTCTGAATGCCTAAACATGGGCGTAAGATCGTTAAGGCCAACCATGAGCGATCTCATGGGCTTAGGCCGATTTGGGTCATGTTGTTGGGCCGAAATGGGCTATGTGGGCCCCACGGACTCGTGGGCCCTACACGGGTAAACCACACGAAGGTATGGAGAATATTGGGCTAGGCTATGTAGTTCACATGGCCAGGGCAATTACTGGGCTAAACGGGCCACATAGGTATATGAGCCGACATGGGCTTGCAATATGGGCCTTAGGCCCATTTTCACTATTTGACTGTTAAGGTTGCACGGGTCACCCGAGACAACTGTGGACCTACTGTTGGGTTCGTAAGTATACCTAGACCCTAATTTGATGAAATGACTGATATACCCCTATGAGGTAAAATGACAGATATGCCCCTATGATATGTATGACTGTAATCAAGCATGACATTTTTGCATACACGTATGATATTATGACATAACATATTGCATAGGGATGGGTTTATTGTATTTGGAGGAAGTGTAGTGTACTGGCAGCTTTGTTGCAAATATTGTTTAGTGCCGCAACCGGTGCTATATTTTAGAGTGTAAGCATGGGTGGGTTGATTTTATCCCCACATGGAGTGTAGAGTTGGATGGAGTGGCGCGTAGGGGATGGATTGGTAGGATTTTTGATTGGATTTCTGTTACTGTTACTGAAATGGGCTAAGGCCCTAACTGAAAATGAACTGTTACTGAAACAGGCTTAGGCCTAGATTGTGGTTGCCTATTGTTTGACTGACTGTTGATAAGGGATTGTACACTGAGTTTACTTAAACTCACCCTTCTGCTCTTCTGCACAGGTAATCCTTAGGATGATCGGTGCTGCGAGAGACTCGATGGTGGCCACCTAACCGCTCTTGCTTCCACTTTTTAACTTTTAATTTATAAGTAATTTAATTTGGGTATTTGTTTTGTAATAAGGCCTCTTAATGTTTTTATTTAACTTGGGATTTATTTACTATGGTCCATAACTGTTAGTAGTAGGCCACGTATTTTCATAAAGATAAATGCATTTCAAAACACCATGTTTACGTAACTTACTTTAAAAGCTTCCACAACAAACATTGTTTTAAAGTGTAATAACAATCTAATGTGGTTAACATTTTACTAAAACGACTTGAGTTTTAACAATGAACAAGATATCTTAAATTTTCGTTAAGATCACAAAGAGGTTTTGATATAAAACGGATCTTTCAACGAAACTATGTTTTTTCAAAACACTTCAATGTGACATCACAAATTCGACAATAACGTTACCCCAAACCCGGCCTGGACGTTATGGCCAAATGGGCCGTGTGGGCCCCACATAAGAAAACTACACGAACGTGTAGAGAATATTGGGTCAGGTCGTGTAATCTGCATGGCCAAGGCTATATCTAGGTTTTGTGGGCTATACGGGCGTGTGGGCCCACATGGACCGCATGATGGGCTTTGGGCTCATTTTCGCTGTTTGACTGTTAAGGTTGCACGGGTCGCTTGAGACGACTGTGAACCTACTGTTGGGTCGGTAAGTTTACTTAGACCCATATATATGGTAAAATGACTATTTTGCTCTTATATGATAAGATGACCGTTTTGCCCCTATGTGATGTATATATATGTACATGTATGGCTGTATTTTAACATGCTATTTAAATTGTAATGGGTACATGTATGATTCTATGATATGGCATGACATGATTGTATGATGCATTGCATGGGAATGGGTTCATACTGATCAGAGGTAGTGTACTGAAAGCCTTCGAGCCTAAATTACTGGCAGCTCAGTTGCATATTACTGTTTAGTGCTGCAACTGGTGCTAATTCTGGAGTGTAGGAATGGGTGGGTTGATTATATCCCCACATGGAGTGTAGGGTTGGACGGAGTTAGAGTGTAGAGGCTGGATAGGTAGGATATATATACTGCTCGAATCAGCATCGCACTATTTATCAGCATCGCAATGGGCCAGGGCCCAAACACATGACTGTTTCTGTATTGAGATGGACTAAAGCCCAAACTGATATTGTAATCGCATCGATATGGGCTTAGGCCTGCATCAGATTTGCTCATTTGTATGATTGACTGTTTGTTTATTAAGGGACTACATATTGAGTTTTCGTAAACTCACTCTTCTGCTTATCTGCGCAGGTAATCCTTAGGTGGATCGGTGCTGTGAAGGACTCGAAGGTGGTCACACAACAGCTTATGCTTCCATATTTATCTTTTAATTTATAAGTAGTCTAATTTGGGTATTTTTATGTAATAAGGCCTCTCTAGATTTTATTTTTAATTTGGGGATTTATATTTCTTCTTGCTTTAATACTGCTAGTAGTAGGAAAAAGACGCGGGTTTTCAAAAGGATAAATGTTTTTCAAAAATACCTCAAATACGTAATCGATTTTAAGAGCTTCAGTAAGAAACAACATTTTTAAATAAATAATGACGTTTTAGTGTGATTAATTTTTGAAAAATGACTTACATTTTGAAAAGAAACGACAAGCCTCGAAATCATCTTCAAGGTCTTTCAAAAAGGTTTAATAGAGAATAGATTTTTAACAATTTCACACTTTACGAAAAACACTTCAATGTGACATCGCGAGATTCGACCATAACGTCCAGGCTGAGTTTGAGGTCACTTAGTGGTATCAGAGCCAGGTTGTACAACTTGGATGTGGATTTTGGTTTCTTTTAAAAACTTGGAATTCCTAAAAGAACTGTTCCAAATGAATTAAAGTATTTCGAAATGTGTTACTAAATGTGTGGTACACTGAGTCTCCGCACCGATCCAGTAAGTTCTCTCTAAAGCCTATATTTTGATTTTGACTGAAACTATAGTAGGTAGGACTACTGAGACTACTGTAGGTAGTATACCGTAGAAAACTCTTTAGTAGTGTATACTAAAACTGTTGTAAAACTGGTAGACACCGATAGACACTGCGTTGTGCGTAGATGAAACTTTATACTTTTGATATTGTCTCCATAAAACGTCTACTAATAAACACTAGAACTGTAATCTGATGCATAAAATTGTTAATAAGATAAAACACAATTTGATAGTGAGCACCTGAGGTACTCGCGGAAGGGGTACAAGAGGCCGCGGCGGAGGCCGTGGAGGTACTCAAGTTGGGTCTTTGTCATCTGGCCACATGTTTAATGTTGAGCTTGAGAGGCACCGGCTTCACCTATGACTGAGATTGGGTCTCATGATCGTGCGGCTGGGGACGACGCACTATCCTAAGCTATGTTATGGTTTCTGAAGGGGATCGTTGGACCCAATACTGGTGCTGTAGGTCGTGGATCGGTTACAGAATGACTCTAGTCTAATGGAGCTGATATTTTTAGGGGTATTGCTGGAGTTACCCTTAATGTGATGGAGTATTGGATTGACACACTCTCCTAGTCTATCTATAGATTGTACTGAAAACACTCAGGTTAAATGTGGTAGTGTTTTGGAATTAGAGTACGCAGTAGGAGCGTAGTGGTGTAGTCTGTGTATACGACTGATCTGATAGTTGGAAATTTTGGGGACAAAATTTCTTTAAGGAGGGGTGAATTGTAACGCCCCGAATCTTGGGCCTAGAAGTATTGGGTTTTGAGCATGGGAACAGTTAGGAGGTGGCCCATAAAAGTTTAATTGTGTAAGAAAGTGACACAAATCTGTATTTGTTTCAGTGGTAAAGTGTTTTGGGAAGTGTATGTGAAGTCTTGGGTTATGCAAAAGTTTTATTTTTAAAGGAATAAACCCTGTCTTTAGGCAGTAGGCTTTTAAATAAATGTGGGTATTTTATGGCATAAAGAGCTTGCTGGTCTAGGGGGTATGTGGCGTGTTATCTATGCCAGAGGATTGAGGTTCGAGTCCTACTTGGCGCAAGGAAGTGTTTTATTTTACTGTAAGTGCCGTGAAAGTGTCCTAGGTTGACCGAAACTGAGTGTTTGAGGAGTGTAGGGAGTTATGGCTGAATTTTAGGAGCTTGTTGGAGGGGATTTTGGCTGTTGAGGGATATGGATAGGTGGGATATGGTTGAGTGATCTTAAGAGCGATTTGCTAGAGGGATTTGAGAAGAAAAGTTAGGGAAATTTGAATGTGGAAGAGTTGGTGCCGAAATGGTAAGCTAAGCCATTCAGAATTCGGCTTTGGTGGGATGACTCTCCTTTTTAGTTGAAGGGAGCATTTTAGGGACATTTTCTCTTCTTTGGGAGCCGTATTGCGCTTGGAGAATTTTAGGCAGTGTTTATTCGAGTTTGTATTTCACACTTTTTCCTTCTTTTACATCTTTTTCTTTGGCCGATCCTCTCCTCTTCTCCCTCTCAATTCTTTTTCCCTTCCACCTTGTTACCTTGGCCGAATACCTCATCACCCCTCTCTATTTTCTTTTATTTTTTGGTTTTGGCAAGTGCTCATTGACTCCTCTTCTCTTTTCTATTCTTTCGGGTATCGACATCTCCCTCTCCTTACAATTTGATACTTGTGTCGTATACTTCTTCCCTTCTTTGCCTCTACTCTTTCAGTTTTTGGTATATTTCTCCCTTGTTATTGTGGTGTTTCCTTCTAGCCATCGAGTCCTTGGCTTCTAGCCGAACACCCTGCCTTTGTCGCCATCTCTGTTTAGGCTCATGGGATCTTGTGCCTCAGTTCAAGTGTGTGATTTTGGGGGTAGGCCGATCACTTTTGTCCCTTATTCTAAGTTTACACTTTCGGTAAGTTACTATACACTTGGTTCAATGACTTGCGTGTATGGTAATAGTAACAAGTTGTGATTGGAATACAGGTAGTCTTTAAGGGTTGGGTTGTAAGCGATCTCTTGCAACGGTTTTAGTGTGATCAATCAAAGCGAGTGATAGGTAATCTTTTAAATAAGTGTTGGCTAGGGTTCTTTTCAATTTGTTTGATAGGTGATTAACTGAAACTTTTGTTGTGATAGGTTGGAGTACTCGTGGGCTAGTTGCGCACTTTTGCAATCAGGTGTGTAAACATTGCCCAAATTGTAGTTTGGCAAAAGCCGAAAACTGTGACCATTAAGGCCACACGGGCGTGTGCTCGCTCGTGTGGTAGTCCGAACGCATAAACGTGGGCGTTAGATCGTAGAGGCCATTATGAGTGATTTCATGGGCTTAGGCCGTGTGGGCCATACGGGCATGTGGGTCCCACACGAGAAAACCACACGAACGTGTGGAGAATATTGGGTCAGGTCGTGTAATCCACATGGACAAGGCCATATCTGGGCTTTGTGGGCCGCACGGGCGTTTGGGCTCACGTGGGTCGCATTATGGGCTTTGGGCCCATTTTAACTGTTTGACTGTTAAGGTTGCACGGGTCGCTCGAGACGACTGTGAACCTATTGTTGGGTCGGTAAGTTTACCTAGACCCTTATATATGGTAAAATGACTATTTTGCCCTTATATGTTAAGATGACCGTTTTTCCCCTATGTGATTTTATATATATATATATATATATATATATATGTACATGTATGACCGTATTTTAGCATGCTATTTAAACTGTAATGGGTACATGTATGATTCTATGATATGACATGACATGATTGTATGATTCATTGCATGGGGATGGGTTTATACTGATAGGAGGAAGTGTACTAAAAGGCTTCGAGCCTAAATTCTTTGGCAATTTCATTTGCATATTATCTGTTGTGCATAATCGGTGCTAATTCTGGAGTGTAGGGATGGGCTGGTTGATTATATCCCCACATGGAGTGTAGGGTTGGATGGAGTTGGAGTGTAGAGGCTGGATGGGTAGGACATATATCTTTGTTCTAACTATTATCGCTTGCGATCTTTATTCTTTGCACTATTTATCAGCATCTTTGGAATGGCCAAGGCCCAAACACATGACTGTTTCTATATTGAGATGGGCTAAAGCCAAAACTGATATTGTCACTGCTACTGATATGGGCTTAGGCCCAGACTGTATTTGCTCACTGTAGGATTGACTGTTTGTTTATTAAGGGACTACACACTGAGTTTTCGTAAACTCACCCTTCTGCTTATCTACATAGGTAATCCTTAGGCGAATCGGTGCTGCGAAGGACTCAAAAGTGGCCACACAATAGCTTATGCTTCCATATTTATCTTTTAATTTATAAGTAGTTTAATATGGGTATTTTTATGTAATAAGGCCTCTTTGAATTTTATTTTTAATTTGGGAATTTATATTTCTTCTTGCTTTAATACTGCTAGCAGTGGGAAAAAGACGTGGCTTTTCAAAAGGATAAATGTTTTTCAAAAATACCACGAATACGTAATAAGTTTTAAGAGCTTCAGCAAGAAACAACATTTTTAAATAAATAAAGACGTTTTAATATGATCAATTTTTGACAAACGACTTACATTTTGAAAAGAAACGACAAGCCTCGAAATCATCTTCAAGGTCTTTCAAAAAGGTTTAATAGGTAATGGATTTTTAACAATTTCACACTTTATGAAAAACACTTAAATGTAACATTGCCAGATTCGACCATAACATCCAGGCTGAGTTTGGGGTGTTACACCGTGTGAAAAAAATAAAGCCACTCCTAGCTTCATTTCTCACCTAAAATCACACCAATGACTTGCACTTAAACTCACATCCAAATGCCAACCATTTCAAGCATTCAACTTAAGCAAACTCTATCATTCAACATGGCATATCTTTATATGCATACATGTTTATAATCTTACCTTGGTATATTCCATATGATAGGCATAACTTGAACAACCACTTAACATGTATATAGCTACCATTGTATGACAGTACAAGTATATCAAAAACAACCATTACTAGCCATTCCAATGGCTAGATTACAAACCACATATTTTAGCCATCTATCCAAGTTAGCCTATACATGCCATCATACCAAAATGATTTTACTATATATACCCAAAATGAGCTAGTGGATAGTGTGATGATGCTCCAATGATCTCCAACCTTCGCGAGCTTCCAAGCACTATAAAACAGGGGAAAATTAAATAGAGTAAGAATTACATGCTTAGTAAGTTCGTATAACAGAAACTAAACTTACCAATCTCGTTTATTAAATCTAAGCATACAATATCATGTTTTTCATCAACTTGGCAAAATTGCCTAAACACATGCACTTAATCAAACATGTTAGTCACAAAATTTTCATATACATCAAGTAAACTTAGATGAGCTCATCATGCAATATTCTTTCAAGACATTATCATTTCATCTCATAATTCTCTCATCATGCCAAGAGTTTTGTTCGTTGAATCATCAAAATTTTGATGGATACTCGAGTAGTACACTTAAGGTGTATAATTCAATAACCTGTCAATTCTTATTCAAGAGTACCCAATAGGGTATTTAATCAAAGAACACACTCTCAAGCCACATATCGTATTACAGGATTAGCAGTCTAGGCTAAATCCTTTATGTAACGTATGCTCAGAAGAACTTAATTAGGATTACCAGTCTAGGCTAAATCCTAATTGTATCATATGCTCGAGAGGAATTATATTAGGATTACTCGTCCGGGCTAAATCCTTTCTATAATGATGTCATTAGGATTACTCATCCGAGCTAAATCCCGTTAGCAACAAATGCAGGACCTCATTCACTTCATAGGAATTCAATACTCAAACGAGACTTTACCCTTTTTCCAACATTTCCGAACATGCAATCATTCACACATTAATAATATTCACATAAATGTAAATCATATTGCATACAATCATAACATTCAAGTTAACATATCTACATACTCGATTAAGTTACATAAACTTACCTTGACACTGGTTCGTGTATAAAATCTATTAATTGGAAACTTTTTTTTTCTTCGATCTAACCTCGAATTTGCATTGTCTGGTTCTATATAAATAACTTTAATCATCAAACTCACACATTTCATATTTATTTGGACTTAATTTATATCCTAGGTAAAATTACCATTTTGCCCCCAATTTTTCCATAAATTCTAATTTCGTCCCTAGGCCCAGAAAATGAAATTTATGCAATTTACTCCTTAATCTAAGCCTAACCAAAATTTTAACATAAAATTTACAATACTTATTTTCTTTAAATTTTAGAATTTTTCATCAATTTTCACAACTTTACATTTTAGTCCCTAAATCACGTTTTCATCAAAAATCACTTTCTAAAAGTTGTTTATCTATCAACAACATTTCATTTTCTACCATAAATTTCAAATTTTCAGCATATACATCCATGACCTAATTTTCATACTTTGATAACTCTTCAAATTGATCATTAAAATTACTAAAAATGGGACAAGGAAACTTACCCAATTAAGCCATGAAAGTTTCTTCTCTCTCTCCTAGGGTTTCCATGTATTTTTGGGGAAGAATATGAGCAAATAAGATGATATTTTCTTTTTCATCTTTTAATTAATTAAATTATTTTAATTTCCAATTTAGTCCTTGCCTTTTTTTCTAAATTTCCATGGATGAGTCACCAAAATATCTACATACTTTCCTTTAATGGTTTGATTACCATATAAGGACCTTTAGTTTTGAATTCCATAGCTATTTAATCCTTTTAGCTACTAGAATTCAACTTTTGCATTTTATGCGATTTAGTCCTTCTCGTAATTAAGCACATAATCAATAAAATTTTCTTATCAGAATTTTCACATGACATTTGTAATATATTACGGACCATGTAATAAAATAAAAATAAATTTTATTTTCGAATCGAATTTGTGGTCTCGAAACCACTGTTCCGATTTCAATGAAAAATGGTCTGTTACAAAATCCATTAATCTCTTAAACACATTTTCATGTTAACTCAAAAAATTAATCAAATTTTCATAAGCAAATATAAGATAAAGTGAGGTAACAATATATTTTTATATTGAAACAATTTAATCACAATAATCTTACAAGTTATGCAAAGCCAAAGTATTGTTTAATATCATCGCTAATTTAACCCTAAACTACTTTAGAAGATTAAACATGCACCAGTTAAATATTGTGTCAACTAATTATAATTTCAATTCATTTAATAACTAATTCAACTGTTACCTTACAATTAAAATGCAAGCATAACATAAACATGATTTTATTTAGTTGAATAATTTACCAAGGCCTACTAACAACACAAACACATTTTTAATAATTCAAGTGGACAGAATGCAATTAATCTAAAACGAACGAAATTCAAGTCTGTAACACCCCTAACCCGTATCCGTCACCGGAGGGGTTACCAAACAAGCACCAATTTCATTTAACCATAATTAGGTAATTCTCGATGACATACTTATGAAACCAATTTTCATTTATTCAATATGCAAAGGAGTCATCACAAGCTAATAGGTACCTTAATTCATTTCTAAGTTTTCTTCACATCAAAACATTTAAAATATTGATCGATTATCATCCACACATGCACATTAATGTGTAACGCATATAGTAACTTAACAAGCCATTTTTGCATGGCTATACATATATACATCACCAAAAGATACGTAACTAACACCAAAGTCAATCCTATACATGCCATTATCAAGGTTCATTTATATGAGTACCAATAGGTTTAGATAGTGTGGACGACTTCAACTTTGGAACTCCCGAGTCCGAGCTCACAAACAAAATCTATAAAATAGAGAATTAAAGCAGAAGAATAAGCATTTCGATGCTTAGTAAGTTTTAAGTAATGAAATCGTTTAACAGAGTGGCATAGTAATATCTAAATGTGTTTGTTTCATCCTTTGGTCAAGTAGAAATATAACTAAGGTACTACTTTTATCATTTATATCACAAAGGTGAATTCAATATATCCAACTAAATTCAACCTATAGCCGAATACGTTTATTTCAAATTTTCATATCAATTGCATGCATATACACATACATCTCATATTTGTGAAGTTGAACTCTCTAATTCAGAACTCATACATCATATTCAGACCATGAACGTTCAAATGATTTTAAACAATGGTGTAAGCATCCCTACCAAATTTCATAGTCATAATCTAAAGATAATCATATTCTCAACGAGAGTAAATTACATACCTGGTAATCTTACGGTAAGTAGCACATTTGTTTAAAATTGTTGCAACATATATTATATGATTTCTCGTATGAATACTTATGGGATTTCAACCCAAATATTATGCCGGCACAGACGGCCTTCGGAATCCAAGCCCGGTTCTTAATGCCGGCTCAAAGGCCCTTCGAGACCAAGCTCGGATTATGTCACTGGCTCGAAGGCCCTTCAGAACTAAGTCCAGTTATGACACTGGCTCAAAAGCCCTTCGGAACTAAGTCTGGTTATGACACTGGCTCAAAAGCCCTTCGAGATCAAGCTCGGATTTAAACTCTGATTAACATTCACACATATATCATGTCACATTTGGATATCATTCCTGATACTCGAATACAATTACAACATGTTTATCAACCATACATCATTCGGTTCAATAGTCCTAAACAAATAACATGATCCCGTTTTGTTAATCCACAAGATTTCTATAACCATTCGGCTACAAGTAAATACTCTACTTATTTATTTCATCATGTAATTCAAGTAGAACCATTAGGTCACAAATTATCTATTATGCTCATATGTATATATAATTGCTTTATCAAATCATAAGCTAAGTTCCATTACTCAAAGACTTACCTCGAGTATAATTGGATAGTTACGGATAGACTACTCGTTTGCCTTCTCCTTTCCTTTATCTGATTTTGATCCTCTTAGCTATTGAGCTTAAATTAAACAAATAAATTTATTTAATTATTTTTCAATTGGGAAATTCAATTTAATACATGTATATCGTACCATTAAAGTACCAATGACCTTATTCACTACTATTCTAACATCATGCATTTGCTCCACACATTACAACTGAACAGGTTAGTAGTTGATCCCCTTGTATTTTCGAATTTCATAAACATCACTTAACTTAATTGTATATACCTTTCTCAAAGCATCCTCACAAATTTATTATATAAATTAAAGCCCTTGTTTAAAATATTAATCACTATAATACTATGGCCGAATCTCTCCATTAGCAACATATCCTCTTGAATTCAATAAAATCACATATATATATAAATACAATCCAAGCTCCTATCTTAACACATAATTCAAAATCTTGGAATTCATTTCCTACTAATTTAACTCACACCAAAGCCGAATGCTATTTAAGCATTAAGCTCATGATCTTTTCATTATTAAGCAAGGGTTTTAACTCATCTAACATTCATTTCAATTTGAACATCAATACTCAAAAATTAAACACAAAAATATTCATATAGAATATTAATTAACTTAAGCTACCATTTTAATTTCTTACTTATCACCTCATGCCAAATTATCGAAATGAACTAATTATACTTATAAAAGTACTACCAAAGCCGAAACCTATGCATAACATTATTTCTTATGCCCAAACCAAAGGCCACATTCGGCAACTTTCATCCACCATTTTATCACTCTTCATTTTCACTTACACACTCAATTATAATACATTTTAAAACATTAAACAAATTTTTTTTTTCACCAAGGATCTAGCATGACCGATTACCCATTCTCTTCTTAAATCTAAATTCGGCACCTCCAATAAATAAGTTAATAATTTCAACTTTTATGCTAACATAACAAGCAACTTAACACATCCAACATAACTAACATGCTAATAACATCAAGGCCTCAACTAAAAATTTTAAGATTCTTAGCCGAATTCTAGCTCTCCAAACAATCCCAAATCCAACCATGAGATAGATAGAATTTGGACTAATCATCCAAAAGATGTATAAACTTCCAAGAATGACATTGAACATACCTTGATCTAACCAACACCATAGCTGAATTTATTTTCACAGGATTTCTTCTTCCTCTCTTCTATTCACGGCAATGGAGTAAGAATGAGCCAACTTTGGTTCTCCTCCCACTAACTATAATTTCTTTTTCTTTATTCAATAATTCATTTTATATATATTAAAATGTTAATAGATAATACTATAATATGTATTAATTATTGTCATGGCCAGCCACTATCTCAAATAAAATGATTAATTGACATGCAAGTCCACCTTTTTTAGCAACATGCATTAATAGGCCACTTTAACATTTACCTAGCACATTTCTAAATTTTCTCATATAAGTCCTATTTAATAAAATTCACATACAATAAAAAAAAAATTCAAGCATGAAATTTTCACACATGCATATTTACATATAATAAGCATCAAATATGACGGTTAATTATTTTTACGACTCGATTTTGTGGTCCCGAAACTATTTTCTGACTAGGGTCAAATTAGGGCTGTCACAACTCTCCCCCACTTAAAGAATTTTTCGTCCCTGAAAATCTTACCAGTGAATAAATTTGGGTATCGATCTTTCATGGAGTTCTCGGTTTCCCAAGTAGCTTCTTCGATCCCGTGTTTGAGCCATAACACCTTTACTAAAGGAACCTTTTTTGTTTCGCAACTCTTTCACCTCACGAGCTAGGATACGAATCGGTTCTTCTTCATAACTCAAGTCAGATTGAATTTCAACTTCTGATGGACTGATTATGTGCGAAGGATCAGATCTATAACGTCGAAGCATCGAGACATGAAAAACATTGTGAATCTTTTCAAGTTCGGGGTAAAATCAATCAGATGGCGATCGCCCAATTCGTTCGGATATCTCATACGGCCCGATAAACCTCGGACTCAATTTGCCTTTACGCCCAAATCTGAGCACTTTTTTCCAAGGTGAAACTTTAAGAAACACTTTGTCTCCGACCTGATATTCAATGTCTTTTCGTTTCAAATCCGCGTACGACTTCTGACGATCCAAGCTGTTTCGCTTCAGCTTTCACCGATTACTTTTACTTTCTGCTCAGCATCTTTAATCAAATCAACCCCGAAGATTTTACTTTCACTAACTCGGTCCAAAACAACGGTGTACGGCATTTACGACCATACAAAGCCTCGTAAGGTGCCATCTTAATACTTGATTGAATACTATTGTTGTAAGCGAATTCAATCAAAGGTAAATACCTCTCCCAAGAACCACTAAACTCAAGGATGCAACATCTCAACATATCTTCGAGTATCTAAATTATCCGCTCAAATTGACCATCAGTCTGGGGGTGAAAAGCGGTGCTAAAATGCAACTTGGTACCCAAAGCTTCTTGCAATTTCTTCCAAAATCGTGATGTGAATCTCAGATCTCTATCAGACACAATGGAAGTAGGTACTCCATGTAACCTTACAATCTGAGATACATACATTTTCGCTAGCTTGTCAAGGGAATAATCCGTACGTACAGGAATAAAATGAGCCAACTTTGTCAGTCTATCAACGACAACCCAGATCGCATCTTTCTTGCTTGATGACAATGGCAACCCAGATACAAAATCCATCGTGACTCGATCCCACTTCCATTCTGGTATCATGATCGGTTGAAGTAATCCTGAAGGCATTTGATGTTCCGCTTTCACTTGTTGACGTATCAAACACTTCGAAACGAAGTCAAAAATTTCTCGTTTCATACCAGGACAGCAAAACTGACGTTTCAAACCGTTGTACATTTTCGTACTACCCGGGGGGATAGACATTCGGCTACTATGAGCCTCGCTCAAGATCATCGAAATAAGTTCTGAATTTCTTGGAACGCACAATCGACTTCTGAACCTTAAACAATCATTGTCGTCTATTTGAAACTCTGTTTCCACATTAGAAGCACATTCAGCTCGTTTAGCAACCAATTCGTTGTTGACTTTCTGAGATTCACGAATTTGATGAATCAACAATAGTTTGGCCTTTAATTCTGCTACTAACATATTATCGGATATAATGGACAGGTGTACATTCATTGCCCGTAAAGCCAACAGTGATTTATGACTTAAAGCATCGGCAAACACATTAGCCTTTCCCGGGTGATAGTTAATGACAAGCTCATAATGTTTCAACAGCTCAAGCCAACGTCTTTGTCGTAGACTCAAATCTCTTTGAGTCATCAAATATTTGAGACTTTTGTGATCCGAATATACGTGACACTTCTCCCCAAACAAGTAGTGTCGCTATATTTTCAAAGCGAATACAATGGCAGCTAATTCGAGATCGTGGGTCGGATAGTTTTTCTCATGTGGCTTCAATTGCCTCGACGCGTAAGCTACAACTCGACCTTCTTGCATCAACACACAACCCAACCCAAGTAAGGATGCATCACTGTAAATGATAAACTCTTTACCGGATTCGGGCTGTACTAGTACCGGAGCTTCAGTCAAATAAGTTTTCAATTGATCAAAACTTTTCTGACATTCTTTTGACCATTCAAACTTAACATCTTTCTGAAGTAGTTTCGTCATTGGGGTGGCTATCATTGAGAAACCCTTTACAAATCGTCTGTAGTAACCGACAAGTCCCAAAAAGCTCTGAACTTCAGTAATATTCCTTGGGGGCTTCTAATCAAGTATGGCTGATATTTTGCCCGGATCAACTCTAATACCCGATGCAGATACCACGTGTCCCAAAAAACTAAATTTTTTCAACCAGAACTCACATTTACTGAATTTAGCATACAACTGCTTATCCCGTGAAATCTGCAACACTAATCTCAAGTGCTCGGCATGTTCGATTCCATCTCGCGAATAGACCAAAATGTCGTCAATAAACACAACTACAAACCGATCCAAATACAGTCTGAAGATCCGGTTCATCAGGTCCATAAATACCGTAGGGGCATTAGTGAGCCCAAACGGCATCACTAAGAATTCATAGTGACAGTATCTCGTTCTAAAAGCAGTTTTAGGAATATCTACGCCTCAAACTCGCAACTGATAATAACCCGATCTCAAATCTATCTTTGAAAATACTGAGGCTCCTTTTAGTTTATCGAACAAATCATCAATACGCAGTAACGGTTATTTATTCTTTATTGTTACTTTATTCAACTGACGATAGTCAATGCACAATCTCATGGTTCCGTCCTTTTTTTTCACAAATAAAACTAGTGCGCCCCAAGGTGAGAAAATCGGTCGAGTGAAACCTCTATCCGTCAACTCTTGCAACTGAGCTTTCAATTCCTTTAACTCGGTTGGTGCCATACGATACGGAGCTATCGAAATCGGCGTAGTCCCAGGTACAAGTTTGATGCCAAACTCTACCTCCCGAACAGGTGGTAAACCTGGTAATTCTTCGGGAAAAACATCCGACTATTCACAAACCACTGGCACAGATTCAAGCTTCTTTTCTAACTCTTTGTCATCAAGTACGTACGCAAGGTATGCTTCACACCCCTTTCTTACATATTTCTGAGCCAATATCAATGATATTATTTCTGGCAACCCATTCAAGTCAGTAGACTCAACTCGAATTATCTCATTATTTACACACCTCAAATCAATGGTTTTTCTTTTTCAATTTACAATTGCATCATGTATGGTCAACCAATCCATTCCGAGGATAACATCAAATTCATCAAGCGGTAAAAGCATCAAATCGCCCAGAAAACAGGAACCTCGAATTACCAGGGGACATTTCTTACACACCTTGTCAACAAGTACATAACGACCCAAGGGATTCGACACTCGAATTACGAACTCAGTAGACTCAACAGGTAAAGTCTTACTGGATGCTAAAGTCTCACATACATATGAATGAGTAGAACCAGGGTCAATCAATGCAATCACATTAGTATCAAAGAGAGTGAAAGTACCGGTAATAACATCTGGCGAGGAAGTATCCTCGCGTGCGCGTATAGCATAAGCTCTAGCAAGAGCACGGGCCTCAGATCTGGTTGTAGCATCTCTAGATCCTCTCTGACTACCACTAGCATTCCCCGTATTTCTAGATGGTCTACCTCGAGCAGTAGTAGCACCCGATTTCCTACTCTAATTTACATTCTGTTCAGACAGTCTCGGGCAATCCTTGATAAAGTGGTCAGCTGATCCACACTTATAACAGGAGCGGTCATGGAATCTACAACTCCCCGAATGCCATTTAAAACAATATTGGCACTCTGTCCTGTCCCGATGATCATTTCCAACACTGGCAACCGAAGTGACTCGCGTACTCACAGGGGGTCGATCGCGATCTTGTCTGGAAAAGCCCGAAGTGTCTTTAGATCAGCCTAAATCATCTCTAAATTTCTTCGAAGACTATTGAAAGGGCTTTCCCGAAGATCTCTTACGAAACTCTTTTGCTCCTAAATCAGCTTTTCTTTTCTCCTTACTGAGCTCTTCGACTTTGCAAGCTCATTCGACAAGTACTACAAATTCTCTGATTTCTAGAATGCCAACATACAGTTTTATATCTTCGTTCAGTCCATCTTCGAAACGTTTACACATTACAGCTTCTGAGGAAACGCATTCTCGAGCGTACCGGCTAAGCCTTACAAACTTTCGTTAATAATCAGTAACCGACATGGAACCTTGTTTAAGTTCAAGAAATTCTTTCCGTTTTTGATCAATGAATCTCTGGCTGATATACTTTTTTCGAAACTCGGTTTGGAAAAACTCCCAAGTTACTCGCTCTCTGGGCACAACAGAAATCAACATATTCCACCAATAGTAGGCAGAATCACGTAGCAAAGAGATAGTACACTTCAGGCATTCATCGGGTGTGCAAGATAGTTCATCAAGTACACGGATAGTGTTGTCCAACCAAAATTTAGCTTGCTCGGCATCATCGCTGTCTGTAGCTTTAAATTCAGTAGCCCCGTGCTTTCGGATTCTGTCAACTGGGGGCTTATTTAACCTCATTTGATCAGTTACCGGAGGTATCGCGGGTGCAGGGGGTGTATTAGTCGGGAGTGGGGGTTGTGGAACAGCCGTATTAGTTCGAATATACTGATTGAACCAATCATTCATCACGCTATAAAAAGCCTATCTAGCTTCATCATTCTGATTACTAGCAATAGGTTGAGAGTCCACCGGTGCTGTCCCATGCGCGGGAGCAGGCGCTACACTCTCAACATCATCAGCTATCGCTCGGTTGGGATCGGGATCCATTACTATAAGTAAACACATTTTAACTATCAGAAATCACCACACTATCAAATAAACACACAATGGCATGTATAGCTAAACCCAAACGTATTACGGTAGTCCTAGAATTGACTAAACCGTAGCTCTGATACCAATAAAATGTAACATCCCTAACCCGTATCCATCGCTGGAGGGGTAAGGAATATTACCAAACAAGCACCAATTTCATTTAACCATAATTAGGTAATTCCCGATGACATACTTATGAAACCAATTTTCATTTATTCAATATGCAAAGGAGTCATCACAAGCTAATAGGTACCTTAATTCATTTCTAAGTTTTCTTCACATCAAAACATTTAAAATATTGATCGATTATCATCCACACATACACATTAATGTGTAACGCATATAGTAACTTAACAAGCCATTTTCACATGGCTATACATATATACATCACCAAAAGATACGTAACTAACACCAAAGTCAATCTTATACATGCCATATCATTTATATGAGTACCAATAGGTTTAGATAGTGTGGACGACTTCAACTTTGGAACTCCCGAGTCCGAGCTCACGAACAAAATCTATAAAACAGAGAATTAAAGCAGAAGAATAAGCATTTCGATTCTTAGTAAGTTTTAAGTAATGAAATCATTTAACAGAGTGGCATAGTAATATCTAAGTGTGTTTGTTTCATCCTTTGGTCAAGTAGAAATATAACTAAGGTACTACTTTTATCATTCATATCACAAAGGTGAATTCAATATATCCAACTAAATTCAACCTATAGCCGAATACGTTTATTTCAAATTTTCATATCAATTGCATGCATATACACATACATCTCATATTTGTGAAGTTGAACTCTCTAATTCAGAACTCATACATCATATTCAGACCATGAACGCTCAAATGATTTTAAACAATGGTCTAAGCATCCCTACCAAATTTCATAGTCATAATCTAAAGATAATCATATTCTCAATGAGAGTAAATTACATACCTGGTAATCTTACGGTAAGTAGCACATTTGTTTAAAATTGTTTCAACATATATTGTATGATTTCTCGTATGAATACTTACGGGATTTCAACCCAAATATTATGCCGGCACAGACGCCCTTCGGAATCCAAGCCCGATTCTTAATGCTGGCTCAAAGGCCCTTCGAGACCAAGCTCGGATTATGTTACTGGCTCGAAGGACCTTCGGAACTAAGTCCGGTTATGACACTGGCTCAAAAGCCCTTCGTAATTAAGTCCGGTTATGACACAGGCTCAAAAGCCCTTCGAGATCAAGCTCGAATTTAAACTCCGATTAACATTCACACATATATCATGTCACATTTGGATATCATTCCTGATACTCGAATACAATTACAGCATGTTTATCAACCATACATCATTCGGTTCAATAGTCCTAAACAAATAACATGATCCCGTTTTGTTAATCTACAAGATTTCTATAACCATTCGGCTACAAGTAAATACTCTACTTTTTTATTTCATCATGCAAATTATCTATTATGCTCATATGTATATATAATTGCTTTATCAAATCATAAGCTAAGTTCCATTACTCAAAGACTTACCTCGAGTATAATTGGATAGTTACGGATAGACTACTCGTTTGCCTTCTCCTTTACTTTATCTGATTTTGATCCTCTTAGCTCTTGAGCTTAAATTAAACAAATAAATTTATTTAATTATTTTTCAATTGGGCAATTCAATTTAATACATGTATATCGTACCATTAAAGTACCAATGACCTTATTCACTACTATTTTAACATCATGCATTTGCTCCACACATTACAACCGAATAGGTTAGTAGTTGATCACCTTGTATTTTCGAATTTCATAAACATCACTTAACTTAATTGTATATACCTTTCTCAAAGCATCCTCACAAATTTATTATATAAATTAAAGCCCTTGTTTAAAATATTAATCTATGGCCGAATCTCTCCATTAGCAACATATCCTCTTGAATTCAATAAAATCACATATATATATAAATACAATCCAAACTCCTATCTTAACACATAATTCAAAATCTTGGAATTCATTTCCTACTAATTTAACTCACACCAAAGCCGAATGCTATTTAAGCATTAAGTTTATGATCTTTTCATTATTAAGCAAGGGTTTTAACTCATCTAACATTCATTTCAATTTGAACATCAATACTCAAAAATTAAACACAAAAATATTCATAGCCGAATATTAATTAACTTAAGCTACCATTTTAATTTCTTACTTATCACCTCATGCCAAATTATCGAAATGAACTAATTATACTTATAAAAGTACTACCAAAGCCAAAACCTATGCATAACATTATTTCTTATGCCCAAACCAAAGGCCACATTCGGCAACTTTCATCCACCATTTTATCACTCTTCATTTTCACTTACACGCTCAATTATAATACATTTTAAAACATTAAACAAATTTTTTTTTTCACCAAGGATCTAGCATGACCGATTACCCATTCTCTTCTTAAATCTAAATTCGGCACCTCCAATAAATAAGTTAATAATTTCAACTTTTATGCTAACATAACAAGCAACTTAACACATCCAACATAACTAACATGCTAATAACATCAAGGCCTCAACTAAAAATTTTAAGATTCTTAGTCGAATTCTAGCTCTCCAAAGAATCCCAAATCCAACCATGAGATAGATAGAATTTAGACTAATCATCCAAAAGATGTATAAACTTCCAAGAATGACATTGAACATAACTTGATCTAACCAACACCATAGCTGAATTTATTTTCACAAGATTTCTTCTTCCTCTCTTCTATTCACGGCAATGGAGTAAGAATGAGCCAACTTTGGTTTCTCCTCCCACTAACTATAATTTCTTTTTCTTTATTCAACAATTCATTTTATATATATTAAAATGTTAATAGATAATACTATAATATGTATTAATTATTGTCATGGCCGGCCACTATCTCAAATAAAATGATTAATTGACATGCAAGTCCACCTTTTTTAGCAACATGCATTAATAGGCCACTTTAACATTTACCTAGCACATTTCTAAATTTTCTCACTATTTAATAAAATTCACATACAATAAAAAAAAATTCAAGCATGAAATTTTCACACATGCATATTTACATATAATAAGCATCATATATGACGGTTAATTATTTTTACGACTCGATTTTGTGGTCCCGAAACCCCTTTCCGACTAGGGTCAAATTAGGGCTGTCACAAAGTCATTTTAATTAAAGCAAGAGCATCAACACAACAAATATTCATATTCATGATCACAACATTAACTGAAAATTTTAAGAGAAGAGAACTAGAAAAACAAATTCTAGTGATCTTCTGAAGCTAGACTAGTGCGCTCCTTTCTTCTCTACTTATTTTGTTGATCCAAGGCCTTCAGGAACACTTGATTGCTGCTTCTACAAGGGGCGTGCTAGCTTTTTCAAGAGGGAAATTGTCAAAGGAAGGAAAAAAATTTGAAAGCAACTAAAGCGAGAAGAAAGATGAGAGAAAAGGTGTGAGAGAGAGATGTGTGAAGTGAGGGATGAAAAAAGAGGAAGTAAAGGGGGCTATTTATGTTGGGACCGTTGGTACTCCCCTGGCATAGCGGGGAAATTAGTCCAGCGATCCACAACCATGGATCCATGTACGAGGAATGAAACAGGTTGGAATAGGGTTGAAAATATACCTTTTTAACTGAAAATGATGAATAGATGCTACTGATTCGATGCCAATTCCAAGGCACAACAAAAAACGTCCTAGCCTCTAGACAGTCCACCCAACCAACCATGAACAGAAAAACTCTTTGAACAATTTTAGAGAGAATTCAAAGACGACTGCTAAATCTTATTTTTTTTTTCTTGGTAACCCTAACAGACTATGGGATATCTTCTATTTATTTTCTTTTTGATATCATATATTAGAAAGAAAAATGAGATTATTCCTTTATTATTAGAGAAACAAATGGAAAATCATGAAAAAAAACTATATTTTTTCCAAAAGAATATCACTTTCCATGTCTTTTTATATTTCGGTAAAATATATACAATTAATATTTTATATAAATCAATATCATATATTAATTTTAAATAAGTTCTCTATTTGTGTACAACAAGTTTGTACGTATAATGTGTTCAATATTTAACCGTAAAATTAATTTAAATTAATAATTAATTTAATTCATGTGATAACTAAATAAAATACCAAATGTATTTGGATTCTGTTCACTTCAACTATAAGGTGTGATTTTGTAGGCTCTTGTAACATTAGTAGTAATACTAAAACATTTCTAATATTACAAGTAATGACTGGGATCTAGTGATGCATCAATGTTGCCTAACAAGAAGTCGTGATTGGACATAACCTTTTTGTGATAATTTTTTCATGTATTATATCCTTTGATCTTTAATATCTAGATTGGACATAAGTTATGGAATAGTCACACTTGTATAGTCTAATCTCATATTTCTTGATATTCAGAGTAGACTATAATAAAAAAATAAGTGTGATATCTCATATCAACTTATTCAAGTATGGTCATGCATTTTTAGTCTCACTTCATCAAGAGGCCTAAGATATTGCTCCCATTATGTAGGAGGGATAAATTCTATCTTGATCAATCATCTCCCACTACATAGATTGCAGCATACGTAGCATCAATCTTTATAGTATAATTTGTAATGGTAGACATTTGACTGTGTCAAAATATACAAGTCATGATGTTGGGACAATGATGATCTCATGTCTGAGGATCATATACATAGTTATCACTTTAAGTAATGTTACGACTATTACATAATAATCTAAGAAACATACTCATAATGGGTCAGTGCAATATGTTGTTCTCAAACATGTACTCATGTATTGATTTTGACATCCCTATGTCAATGAAAACACTTCTTCATCAATCAACTACACATTAGTATCAATGCATTAATATTGTCCAAACCCACAAAAAGGAAATTGAAATAATAATGACAATGCCTTATATTAATAAACAAGGTAACATATGTAATTACAATTATCTAATGATTGGTCTTTGGGCATACTATAACAATATCCCACTAGCACTAAGACCAATCACTCATATATCTAATACTAAGTGAATTAGTGTGACAATCATGCTTCTGCTGTGTTAGAGGCTTCATCAGTGGATCAACAATGTTATCATCTATTGGTACTTTGTATATTTCTACATCTCCTCGATCAATGATTTCTCGAATAAGATGGAAGAGCCTAAGTATATGTTTGGACCGTTGGTGAGATCTGGGTTCTTTTACTTGTGCAATGGCTCCATTGTTGCCACAAAGAAGTTCTATAGCATTTGATGGAAAAACTCCTTATTCTGATTTTAACTTCTTGATCCAAACAACCTCTTTTGTAGCCTCACTAGTTGCAATATACTCGGCCTCAGTTGTAGAATCAACTATTGTATCTTACTTTGAACTTTTCCAGCTCATAGTGCCACTATTAAGGCAAAACACAAAACCTGATTGCAATCATGAATCATCCTTGTTAGTTTGGAAGTTAGCATCAGTGTAACCTTTTACACTCAACTCTTTTTCACCACCATATATAAGGAATGTATCCTTAGTCATTCTCAAGTACTTAAGGATATTTTTAACTGTGGTCCAACGACCTTCACCAGGATCTACTTGGTACCAATTCGTCATGCTTAAAGCATACGATGCATTTGGATGAGTACATAGCATGACATACATGATAGATCCAATAGCTGAAGCATATGGAATCTTATTGATACGTTCTCTCTCTTGTGAAGTTGAATGACACATTTCTTTTGAGAGTGAAATACCGTGTCTCATAGGTAGGAATCTTCTCTTAGATTCTTCCATACTGAACCTTTTCAGTACTTTATCATTGTATGTACTTTAGCTTAGACCTAGGAGTCATCTTGATATATCTCTATAGATTTCGACTCCTAATATGTATATAGCCACGCCCTAGTCTTTCTTAGAAAAACAACTTCCTAACCAAGTCTTAATAAACTGTAGGGCAGGTATGTCATTTCCTATGATAATTATGTCATCTACATACAATACCAAGAATACAATAGTGCTCCTACTAATTTTCTTATAAAGGCAAAGTCATCTTTATTTTTTATAAAACCAAACTCTTTGATTGCATCATTAAAATGAAGATTTCAACTTCAAGAAGCTTATTTAATCCATAAAAGGACCTTTGTAGATTGCATATCTTACCAACATCTTTTGGATCGACAAAACCTTCAAGTTGTGTCACGTACACATCCTCTTCTAGTTTCCCATTACGGAAAGCTGTTTTGTTGTTCATCTGCTAGATTTCATAATCATGAAATGCAACTATTACAAGTAAGATCTGGATGGATTTAAACATAGCAACAGGAGAAAAGGATTCATCATAGTCAATATCATGAACTTGGAGAAAACCTTTAGTGACTAATCCACCTTTGTATGTTTGTACATTACCATCCATGTCGGTTTTCTTTTTGAAAACCCATTTGCACCCTATAGGCTTAACCTCTTCAGGTGGGTCAACCAAGATCCATACTTGGTTTTCTGACAAGGAATCCATCTCAGACCTCATAGTCTCAAGCCATTTCTTAGAATCAGGGCTCACCACTGCTTCTTGATAAGTCCTAGGCTCATCTTGATCCATAAGTAGAATATCACCATATGTTGTAATGAGAAATCTATATCTCTTAGGTACATGGCATTTTCTTAAAGATCTTCGTGGTAGTTGTATTTCCAAAATAGTTGATTTTTTCGCGACAACATGTGGAACTTGTTAATGTTCAATCTCTAATTCAATGATTTATTATTGTTTTCAAATTTTTCGAGTTCTATTCTTCTACCACTTCATTTTCTAGAGATAAACTCCCTTTCAAGGAAGACTTTTGTCTGAGCAACAAGCACTTTATTCTCGGTAGGATTGAAGAAATAATATCATTTAGTTTCGTTAGGATATCCCACAAAGATGCACTTTTGAGATTTGGGTTCGAGCTTGGTAGACGTCTGATTTTTAACATAAGCTTCACAACCTCAATTCTTCATGAAAGACATACTAGGATGCTTCCTAGTCCACATCTCATATGGTGTCTTTTGAACCAATTTAGATAGAACATGATTTAATGTGAAAGCAGTTGTTTCAAGTGCATGCCCCCAAAAGGAAGTAGGAAGAGCAACATGACTCATCATTGATCGAACCATGTCTAATAGTGTTCGAATTCACTTTTTAGAAACTCCATTACTTTAGGGGGTATCGGGAGGTGTAAGTTGTGAGACAATCTCACATTCTTTCAAAAACTCATCAAACTCTAAGCTTAAGTATTCTCCTCATCGATCTGATCAAAGTGCCTTAATACTTTTGCCTAGTTGGTTTTGTAATTGATTTTTAAATTCTTTGAAATTTTTAAGGGCTTTAGGTTTATGGAACATAAGATAAATATACCTATATCTATTGAAGTCATCAGTGAAAGTAATGAAGTATTGAAAACCTCCTCTGGCTTGTGTGTTCATTGGTCTACATACATCACTATGTAATAAGCCCAATAAATCACTAGCTCACTCACTTTTACTATTAAAAGGAGTTTTAGTCATTTTACCCAACAAGCAAGACTCACATATATCCAATTTTTTGAAAACAAAAGAGTCTAAATTCAATCTTTATGAAGCTTTGATATGTGCTTCTCACTTATATCGCCCAATCAACAATGCCCAAGATATGCGCTTTTCACTTATATGGCCCAATCAACAATGCAAAAGATAAGTTTGATTAGAGTCATTTATTTTTGATCTTTTAGTATTTATGTTATAAATTGATATATCTTAATAAAAAATAGAGAGGCCATTTACTAATTGTGTCGAACCATAGAAAACATTATCGAGATAAAATGAATAATAATTATTCTTAATAATTATCTCAAAACCAATTTTGTCTAAATAAGAAATTGAAATAATGTTTCTAGCCAAACTTGGTAGAAAATAACAATCCTCCAAAAATTAAATCAAGTCCACTAGACAATGATAAAATTTGTGTTCCTACAGCTAATGCAACAACTCTTGTTCTATTTCCAACTCGCAGGTCCCCGTCTCCTTCAGCCAAATTCCTACTCCTTTGCAGTCCTTGTATAGAGGTACAAATATGAGAACCACAATTGATATCTAATATCCAAGAAGTAGATGTTGATAAATTAACATCAATAACATAAATACCTGAAGTAGACACTCTGATTTCCTTTGCCTTCTTAACCTCTTCAAGATAGGCAGGGCAATTCCTCTTCAAGTGTCCGGCCTTACCACAATGGAAACATTTTCCTTCTTTAGGTTTCAATGCAACTTTTCCTTTGCTGGACTTGGCCTTGCCATTTTCCTTAGGCTTTTCCTTAACATTAACCTTTTTTTTGCCTTTGTCCTCGTGGACCATCAGAATGGGCTTAGGTCCAACATTTTTCATGTTACTTTTAGTAGTTCGCAACATACCAAGTAACTGTGGAAAAGTTGTATAAATTTCATTCATGTTGAAATTGAGGACAAATTGGCTAAAACTATCCAACAACAATTGCATGATGACATCGGTGGCCAATTCCACACATAGAGCGAATCCAGTTTTTTAAAGCTTTCAATAAAACCTATCATTTTGAGAATGTAAGTTCCAATAGGAATTCCCTTCACCATTTTGCATCGAAATAGAGCTTCAGAGGTCTCATACCTCTCTTGACGTGATTGTGCCTCATATAATTCCTTGAGGTGTGATTTGTTGTAATTTGGTGTAGCAGATTAAACTAGTTTTCGTACTTAAGAAGCCTGAATACAAGCTTTTCCGTTATATTTTAGTTAATTTTCTTTAGTTTTAATTATATTTAATAAAATGTGTGAATTGAGTTTTTTATTAACATTAAGGGCCGAATGAGGCCTAAGGGAGAGCTAATGTACTTCGTGAGTGTGCAATAGACCATTAGAAGGCATTTTAGGCTGACACTAGATGCTATGTCGCAACACAGGAGGTCTGATGTTAAAACATAAAGAGCAAAATGGAGAAAGTACAAAACTACCTTCAATGTTGTGACATAGGTCCTGGTTTGCTGCGACATCGACTATGGGAAGGAAATTAAACATGAAGCAAGGGCATTTTGGTCTACACAATTGAACTTAAAGCTCGGGAATGTCAACTGACCTAGTGTGAAGGACGAAACCACCTAAAGGCTATAAACAGGCTCCTTCAACACATATTATGGACACCATTCCATTAGCCTAGATTCTTCCTATAGATTTAGTTTTGTTTTCTTACTTTCTTAGGTTTTTTAGAGTTTAGTTTATTTGTCTTTGTTTTATTTCAAGAGATTAAAATTATGAAGGAGATCAACCTCTGTGAATTCACATTTATTATCAATATCAATCAGGTTTTTCTTAAACTCTTCACTTCAATTCATTCATTATGATTAATTATTCTATCTATTCCATGTTGTTTATGAAAGACATGAGTAACTAATCCCTCTATGGGGGATTAGCGAGTGGAGGTGTGATCTATTAACTATTTTGTAGGGTCATTCAATGGACCAACTATTTGGGAAAGGAAGAACATGAAACAAACCCTGGGCCTGACAACCCCGAGACATCATCAAGATGGGAATTAACCCAAAATTGGTATTGCCCATTCGTGACCACCTTTATCCCAAGCTAGTCTGGGCTATGAGGTCGAAAGATAAGTAGTTCTTACTGACTCATTATGTAAGTAGAAGATTGGAAGATTCTACCAGGGTAGAGACCAGTTGATTGACGAGGAACCCGAAGCAACAGTTGATGGGGATTACCGAAGAGAGCTAATCACCTATAATCAAGATTTGATTTACTCTACTCTTTTATCTCTTGAATTTTAATTTCTTTATATTATTTTATTTTATTAATATAAAAACTTTAAAAACTTTTCTTTTATGTTCTCGTACTATAATTTATTAAATGTACTAATTAGATCTTTTAGTGTTTAGGTTAGAATTGATCTAGCACTCGCCTACATTAGGTACAATCCTCAGAGTACTCACCTACTTCGTTGTAAAACTATATTATAGCTTGACCCATATACTTATGGATACCACCTTGTCACTTTATATCTTATTGCAATATTCACATTTTAAATGTTAGTACATCTAGAGGAGGTCAAGTTGTTGGCGCCGTTGCCGGGAAGGCAATGTTACTAGGTTAATTTTAATTTTTACACGTAAAAGAATAATTAGGAAATTTCTCTGTTATAGATATGATTTTATTTATTGTTTCTAATCTCTTCTTTCTAAGTTACTGTATGACTCGTAGTAGGGGCTTGCCTATTGTAGCAGCCATAGATCCAAAGAGAATATTTTGAAGAAATCACCGTCAGCAATAGTGACAGCAATAATAGATACAAGATACACCATTACTTGCTGCAGGGAACGTACCACGAGAAAATCCACTGTGCAGTGATGCTAATGGTAACGCCTTAGTAAACCTACCAACACCACAGTTACCCGCAAACGTACATATGGCTCAAAATGAGAGAACCTTAAGGAATTATGCCTTACCAAGCCTGGACAAGGTTCAGGAAAATATAGCAAGGCTGACAATTGCAGCTAATAATTTTGAGATAAAATCGGCAATAATTTATATGATTCAAATAATCTATAGTTTATGGGCACTATGACAGAGGACTTTAATCAACATTTAAAATAGTTTCTCCAACTCTGTGATACTTTTAAATATAAAGGGGTCATTGATGACGCTATTCGTCTTCGACTGTTCCCCTTCTCCTTGATTGATAATGCCTTTTCTTGGTTAGACTCGCAGACAGGATCTATCAAAACATGGGATGAACTAGTTGGAAAATTCTTACAGAAGTTCTTTCTGATTAGAAAAGTAGTTCAGTTGAGATGAGAGATCATTGTCTTTAGATAGATAGAGGGAGAAAATTTCTATAAGGCATGGGAACGTTTCAAAATGTTGATTCAAAAATGCTTACACAACAGATTTCAGAAGTGGATACGACTGCAGGGATTTTAGAATAGGTTAGATGAAAATGCATGTTTGGATTAGACGAAGCAGTATGAGGAGCCCTTATGAATAGAACGTAAAAGGATGCATACAAAATCATTGAGAACATGACACTAAAATCCCGCCAGTGGCCAATTGAAAGATTCACATATGGTCAGAAACTCGCTACAGTAAAAGCTATAACACCCTTAACCTGTATCTGTGGCCGGAATGGGGTTACGAGGCATTATCGATTCTAACCCAACTCAGAACAGATATTTTATTTTTATTTTTTTACACTAAAATAATTCATGTCAGATCTGTATAAATTAATAACCCAAATTCACGAGCAAAGTCCACATTATCGAAGGTTATATATAAAACCTATATCATTTTCTTACTTATTCAACTAACATAGATCATTTGTACATATTCGTAAATTCACAAATAACTAAAGAATTTATATAACTTTATACATATGCATAACAGTCATAATATAAGCGCATATATATATGCGTAAAACATATAAGAGTACAATTAACCTATCATCATATACCATATGACCGAAATACATGGCAAATTTCACCAATGTTATATGTTTAAGATACATTTTCAATATAAGCTCAAACCAAGACCAAATATATATACATATATAATCATTGGCTTTATATTCAACCATAGTTCTCATAAATATGAATATAATACCGAACTATTAATCAAATATGTTCAATATCTCATATCAACTTTTATTCAAATATACTTAGTAACTCATTTTAAATCTTTATTAACACATATAAAACATAATTACTCATCTTAACCAAAGGCAGCATAACACCTATAATTCATTACGATATATATATATATATATATATATATATATATATATATATATATATATATATATATATAAAGACACCTAGACACATTCGAATAAGATTTATAACAAATCACATTTACAGACTACCAAACAACCAACACATATCAATTAACAACTTCAGCGCAAACTCATAATAAAATTAATTGGAATCATGTTACATAATTTAATTAGCAATCACATATGTAAATTTAGTGCATTATACCATGACCGAACATGCTAATAATGCATATATACATAATGCGCAATTTACCCTAAAAATAAAGATTACACTTAGCATTGAATACATACCAAAACAATCAACCAAAATAATCATGAAACACATGCAATACTTACCACTTAGCAACTGAACCAATCAAGCTAGTATACAATCATCCATCACTTAAATTATATCACATTTCATATTCCCATCATGAACTAACTAATATACCAAATACATATTATGCTATTCATCATCAAAGCCGAATCTTGTTATCTAAAACCATATACACATCCAAAACTTCCATCGTCAAATTACCAATAATCAAGCTCATTAATCATTTTAATTAAGAACATATAAGACCAAATTTAAACATAATAAGAAAGCCATTTTCAAAGCATATAGTACCTACCACAAATATTATACATTCATAGCACGTAACTATATAACCAAGATGAATATAAACCATACTTAACGTAACCGAATTCAAACTTAAAAGCTTAGCCATTTTCGCATGGCTTAGATTACACACAACCAAAATCCAGCATTTCAAACAAAATCCAGCCTATACATGCCATAATTCAAGTTTAACTTATTAAATACCGAAACAGTAGATAGTGTGATGAACTTTGCTGACGATCCCCGAGCTCGTAACTTGATCCAAAATCTATAAAACAGAGTAAACATGAACACACAGAGTAAGCTATCATAGCTTAGTAAGTCATAAACAAATACACGAACCAATGATATAATCAACTCATTTAAAGCTAAACCGAATTACATTAATGTTACCATGCTCATTCTCAAACTTACAAAATTCATAAATAATATATTTTCATACACAATTTCTACCTTGGCCGAATGCCCACATAGTCAATTTAACATATTATTTTTCAACTTCCAAAGCCAAATAGTCATTATAAAACCTAGTCCACATACACTCAAATAAATAAACTCATGTATCAAAATATAACTTCATATACATACACTAGTTACGTGACCGAATACACATGATCATATACGCACATAGTTAAGATTCATTTCAATAATATTCACAAGGCCGAATACACTTACCAATTTCATATATATTCTTCATTTGTATCACACACAATTTGTAAGAAATATCAAGTTATTTACTTACCTTATTTCAAGTAGAAAACAAGCTAATTCATACTTGGCCATTTCGCTCGTATTACATATTTGTTTATAACTTATTGTTGCCCGATGAACCATTCGAAATTGGATAGGACACTCAGATTATATCACATATATCGTACAATGCCAACGTCCCAGACGTGGTCTTACATGTAATCACATATTGATGCCATTGTCCCAGACAGGGTCTTACTCGCACACATATATCGGAATCATATATCGATGCCATGGTCTTACTCACACACATATATCGAAATACTATGTCATGACATATGTATGCTAGCTATTCTTAAGGTTCATATGGGGCTTTCAGACGTCGTAACTCGGTCGAACGAATTCAGAAATATAGTAGCCAAGCTTACTCACATTCGACTATTGTATATATAAAATCACATATTTCATTTCAGCATATGCAGTTTGTATTTAATTAAAATGAAGTACATCTATTTGCTTATAAACTTACCTCAGACGATGTAAAATGGAACGGGATGACTAGTCGACAACTTTCATTTTCCCCCGATCCAAATCCGATTTCTTTGGTTCTTGATCTAAACATATTCAAATTAAGCTCATTCAAACATATTTTCACTCAATTTAGTCCAAAAACACATAAATGGGCAAATTACCATTTTACCCCTGACATTTTACACTTTTTATAATTTAGTCCCTATTGCACAAAACACAAAATATGCAAAATTTCAATATACCCATGTTTGGCCGAATGTTCCTAGTGTCCAAAAAAGTCCATATATTTCATTTATTTCACATTTTAGTCCCTCAATTTATTATTTTTGCAATTTAGTCGTAATTACTCAAAATCATCAAAAACTCCAATACAAAACATGTTAACCCAAAACATATCTTTCATATTTCATCATTAAACAACAAAAATAATAAGCTTTAAACAATGGCATAACTCAAAATATTCATCAAAATAAAAAAATTCAAGCATGGGTTTTGAAGATAACTTAGCAACGATATCAAAAACGTAAAAATTATCAAAAATCGAGTAAGAACGAACCTTGAATCAAGCTTGAAAGGTGGTTGAACCTAGCTTTCTTTTATTTATTTTCTTTTGTTTCTAGTTTCGGTGATTGAACAAAGAAAATAAAAATGATTATGATAACTTTTTTTAATTATTATAAGTTTATTAACCAAATTACTTATATAACCTTTATAATATAATATAACATCATTATAATCCTTGACCATTACCGTCCACTTATTTATTCAATGGGCTAATTGCAACATAAATCCTCCACATTAAAAGAACAACCACTATTTGGTCCCTTTTAAAAATAACCACCAAATTTTCATTTTACGCGATTAAGTCCTTTTATTTAATTGGGCACTCAAATGACAAAATTTGTAACGCCCCAAATTTGGGCCTAGAACTATTGGCCCTTGAGTATGGGTCCGTAAGGAGATTGTATTTAAGTATTTAATTGTGCAAGGAATGACACAATTAAATGTCTACTTTGGTGGTTAACGGCCCTGAGAAGTGTTGGAGAAATCTTAGGTTCAAACCTGGGCTTTAGCAAAATTTTAGTTTTAAGTGAATAAAACCCTGGATGCTTGGAAGTAGGCCTTTTATAATATTATGGGGAATAAATGACACAAGGAAGCATGTGGTCTAGTGGTTGTGGCGTCATTAAGGTTGCAAGGGAGCTTGGGTTCAAGTCTTGGCTCTTGCAATTTATTTTGGTTTTTTTTTAAAGGAACTTGGACTTTGGCCTATAGACCTTATAATTAATTAAGGATAAAATATAACATAGAAAGAGCCGTGGTGGAGTGGTAAGGTGGCGTGTGGTGTAACTGTGAGGTTTGAAGGTCAAGTCTTGGGATGCGCAATGGAGTATTTATTTTGCAATTTGAGCTGCGAAGGAGGTGGAGTTGGACTGAAACTCTGTGGTTGAAATGGTCATAAGAATGAGGAATTTTCTCATTGGTTGAAAGAAATCCCACATCGAGAAGATAACATGGGAATCGGTGAGAAGCTGGCTTCAAATGGAGCAAACCAGATGAGTTGGTAAGGGGGATTCAATGCAGGATGTGCCAAGGTTGGTGATTGTGGACTTCGGCGCGTTCTCATAAACAAATGTGTATTCACGCCCTTCTTTGTTGGAAGTCGGCAAAAGCTGAAAAATCAAAACCTCAGCATTCAGGGCCTCACGAGCCTGCGAACGCATATGGGGCTGAGCCCACAAACCATGGGTGATAGACTGTAGAAGGCCGCCATGAACGTTCTCGTGTGCTAGGGCCGTTCTGGGCCTCGATAGGCCCGTGGGCCCGCTTGTGTAAATCTAACTGCTAGGTGGAATATAGTTGGGCTTGTAATGTCGCGTACATGGCATAGGCTATTCTCGGCCGGATTAGGCCGTGTGGGCCCAATGGGCTTGTGGGCCCACACGGATAAAATTTATGTTATGTGGTAGGATTTTAACTGGATTATGTCATTCGTGTGGCCGTGAATAGTTCTGGGTTAAATGGGCCGTATGGGCCTAATGGACCCGTAGGCTCGCGTGGGTAAATTTCACTGGTAAGCGGAAAGTAGATAGACTTGTCATGTCGCGTGCGTGACCTAGGTTGTTTTAGGCCTCGATGGGTCGAAATAGGTCGTGTGGGCCCGATGGGCTCGTGGGCCTACACGAACAAAATCTGCGGTAAGTGACTATTAATGAACTGGGCTATGGTGTACACATAGTCGTATCTAAATTGGGCTAAATGGGCCACACGAGCGTGTCGGCCCACTTGGGCCGAGTAATGGGCCTTTGGCCCATTTGTACCGTTATGTCTGTTTAGGTTACTTAAGTCTCTCAAGGCGACGATGGACCTTCGGTTTGGCCGTTAAGACCTTGGTTTATAAAATTACCGAAATACCCCCGATTTATAAAATTACCAAAATACCCTTGTAGTGTAATATTACTGAAATACCCTTGTAGGGTAAAATGACCATTTTGCCTTAATGAGTAAAATGACTATTTTGCCCTTGTGGGTAAATAATTGACTTGGACTATGAATCTGACTTATTTGACTATGATTGTACGACTGCAATTTAACTGTTTTGACCGCGATTGTACGATTGTGAATTAATTGTCTTGACGGTGGTTGTACAACTGATATGCTTTTACTATATGTTTAAAAGGCTGTTACTGAGTATGGCCATTCTACATACACGTGTGATGATTGAGCATGACATACACGACATATTGCATGGGGTTGGGACTTTGATATGGAGGAAGTACTGTTCTGATAGGATCGCACGGGTCGCACGAGACGACTGTGGATCTAGTATTGATCTGTTAAGGTCGCACGGGTCACATAAGATGACTGTGGACCGATAGATGGCTTAGTGCCGCTTATTCTGATTATGGCTCTGTACCAAACTAAAAGTGGCTCTGTGCTATGTTGACTATGGCTTTGTGCCAAACGTATTTACATGTGGCTATGTGCCTAACATACTTACTGATGACCCTGTTTCGATCATATTTACTGAAAGCTGTGTGCCGATTACATTACCATTGCTGATGGCTTCGTGCCAAACATAGTACAGTTACCGGTGGCTTTGTGCCAATAATAAGACCGCTATTGAAGGCTTAAAGCAGCTTTTCTGTGTTACTATTAGTAGCTACGCTGCAATATTGGTGTGCTGGCTGGGTGGGTCTATTTAATCCCTATATGGTGTGATGGTTGGTACGGGAGGTGTGATGGTTGGATTGGGTTGGGTTGCATACCTACATTATGATTATACTATTTTGGGCTTAGGCCCACACTGTCACTGCATAGGGCTTAGGCCCAGACTATACTGTTATTAAATAGGGCTCGGGCCTGCACCACATCAGATACACATATTCATCGTAATGGGCTCCATCCTGCATCGATTCTGAATTCTTTCAATTTACTAACTGCTTTAGTTTAGGAGGGGACACACTAAGTTTTCATAAACTCATCCCGTTTATTAATTGTGCAGGTAATCCCCAGCGCAGAATGGTTCGGTGCTGCGAGGGACTCGGAGATGACCACACACTGTTTATGTTTTCAGATTTGTTATTATTGTTGCGTATTTTTATTTAATTGGGTTGTAATAAGGCCTCTCTTGATTCTAGTTTTTATTTTACTTTGGGATTTTAATTACTATGTTTTATAATGGTTAAAAGTAGATCGCGGTTTTCCAAAACTACAACTATTTTCAAAACACTACATTTTTGCAACTTAACTTTTAAACATCACTTTACCGTAAATCGGTTAATTTTAGAATTAGCTTTCGCAAAGTAAAAAGGAATTTTGGAAATAAAATTAAGAAGTTTTCAATGCACTACGTTTTAAATAAGAAGGGTTTCTAATGAAAACATGGTTTTCAAAAAACACTTCAATTTGACACGCCAGATTCGGGTCTAACTTCTAGGCCGGGTTTGGGGTGTTACAAAATTAAATCACGAAAATTTCACACATAAAAATTCACACATAATAAACACAAAAAATAATTTTTAAATATTTTTTAACTCAAATTCGTGGTCCCGAAACCACCATTTCGATTAAGGTCTAAATCTGGTTGTTACAAAAGCTATCCAAGAGGATGATAAGTATCAATAGTTAGTGGATAGACTCAACCGTATCAAATCTACTTCTACACCATTTATGCATGGGAGAGACAAACCGCTCTTCCACTATATCAACAACCTGGCTGAGGATGTAAATTATGTTGGAATAGGGGTGGAAACCGCTATTTCAATATATATAATCCTAACTAGAGAGATCGCCCAAATTTGAGATGGGGGAAACCAATGAGTAGGTAATAATTTAAATCAAGTTAAAAACACTAATTACCAACCTCTTTATTTGTAGAAACCCCAGGATAGGGTCAACCGAAATGACCATACTGCACATGGTCAATGATTTGATAGAATTGAGGGAGAGATGCAGTCAATGAGAACATATGTCAATCAGGTGTAGTCTAAATGCACCAACTCAACCAGAACATTGACGAAGCTCGAGGATTAAATGAGTCAATTAATGAGCATGATGGGTGACTATAACGCGTAGGTTTGTGCAAGTGTAAATAGTCGTTATCAAGTAATAATTAAGTATCAAGTTATCGTCTCCACAGGGATTGTATTTGTGTTAAATCACTTAATTGTAAAATTATACTAACAACTTGGTAAATAAAAACACAATATGGTTGAGAAGTGATGATTAAAATTAAATATATTAACTATATGCAATGATCCCTGGTGCAAATTATGCTAAGTATTCAAACTATATGAATGAAATAGATTTTAACAAAATTGAACACAATTCGCAACAATTATAACATAAATAAACTAGGACAATTACTTTAATTAAACTCAATTTATTATCAACATGCTTAATAACATTTGGAAAAACATTCCACGGCAACTCGATCTTTCATGAGTTTGGAAACCACATTACGTCCTTTCAAAATCTTTTACTTAGTAAATACGCATTTTACTGATCCTTATTTACTAAGGGTTTCTTAGCATTCGTGTGAGGTAACAGGGACGTGTTAGGTTTGAAACAGTTTAATCACACAAATCTAAAAACTATGCAGATAACAGAGCTTGGTTAGAGTTGTTATGCAATTTGCAATTTAATCGGGTTAGGATCTAAATTGAGCATGCACATTTCAATTATGTTTCCACTAGCCGTCGTCTGGTTACGATCACTCAGCTAATTCAGGTGCATTTCAATCACGTGTGAACGAAATACAGACTTGGTTTTAGTTGAAAACATGATCGACTGAGGCACAAACATTATAAGCATGAATCAAATAAATATTATTTAATCAAAGCAATCATCCTAGCTTAAATAAAATTAAGCTAATATTGCTGTAAACAAGAACAAAGAACACATAGCAAACATTTTCAGATTAAATTAAAGAAAAGAAAGAAGAAACCCAAATCAAAGTGGCTGTCACCCAAGACTCTAATTGATGAGGCTCCTTTGCTTCTTCACTTTGCTCCTTTGCTGATGGCTCTGCAAGGTGGCCAACCAAGGGCTCTTTAAGAGGATTTAATTACTAAAATCTCTATGAAGAGATGATGCTAGGCTTGGGGAATGGAAAATGCTAAGTGAATTGAGAGAAAAGAGAGAATGATGAGGGATGAGGGATGATGAATGAGGAATGAAGGGGTCTTATTTATAGGTCAAGAGAGGTGGGTAGTTTGCTAAAAATAGCTGGGTTTAGTCTCTTCAAACTTCTTCCATGAGTGGTCGGCCACAATTAGTGGAATTTGAGCTGATTTTTGCTTGATTTTTAAGCAATTTAATTGTAGCAACCCAATTTTGGTGAGGTCGGAACAGTGGTTTCAAGACCACAATTCGAATTAAAAATAAAAATTATTTTATTTTATTTTATGGTTGGCATCATGATAGGAAGGCCACATGAAAATTTTGATATGAAAAATTTATCGATTGTGTAGTTAATTAGGTAAAGGACTAAATTGCATAAAATGCAAAAGTTGGATTCTAGTAGCTATAGGTATCAAATGGCTATAGAATTCAAAACTTAAGGTCCTTATATGGTAATTAGACCATTGAAGAGTAGTTAGTAGATATTTTAATGACTCATCCATGGCAAAATTAAAAAAGGCAAGGGACTAAATTGGAAATCACAAAAATTAAAAGATGGAAATTAAATAAAAATAAATATTCATCTAATTTCATATCATCTTCCCCAAAATTTCTATAGAAACCCTAGGAGAGAGGAAGACAACTTACCAAGCTTGAAAAGTTATGAATGTTTTTAATGATTTTTATATTTTTAAAACCAGGATAGTCTAATCTCTCTATTTAGGGGATTAATTTGAAAAGTTATCAAGGTATGAAATTTGGGTCATGGATGAATATGCTGAAAATTAGAAATTTATGGTAGAAAATGAAAAGTTATTCATAGATAAACAACTTTTACGAAGCAATTTTTGATGAAAACTTGATTTAGGCATTAAAATGAAAAATGGTAAAAACCTATGGAAAATTCTAAAATTTGTGAAAAATGTGTGCTGTAAATGTTGTTTAAAAATTTCAGGTAGGCTTGGAAAGAGGGTTAAATTTCATGAATCTTATTTTTCGAGCCTAGGGACGAAATCGAAAATTTTGAAAAGGATAGGGGCAAAATGGTAATTTTACCTAGGATGAAATAGAATGCGAGTGTATATGAAATGTGATAGATTAATAGGTAAATTTATCCATATAGATCTGGAAAGGCCAACTACAGAACTAGATCAAGGAAAGCAAAAGGTTTCGGATTAGTTGAAATTAAAAAATGAACCATTTTCAAGGTAAGTTCGTGTAACTTAAAAATGTATGTTAATATGTTTGAATTGAATTGCATGATTATGTTGATATGTGTGAGATGATATATACATAATGAAATAGCCTTAAGTTGTGTTCTATGGATGAATTATCATGTTCCGGTTGAATGTTGAATTTCAATGGATTAAGGATAATAGTGCACATGTTGCAAATAGAATTTAGCATGGCCGTGTAATTCTAATGTAAGCCCTCTTGAGCTTAGATTATAACTTAGATTTAGCTCAGACTGGTAATCCAAATTAAGCTCTCTAGAGCATATGCTACGGATAGGATTTAGCCTGGACTGGTAATCCTACTGTAAAATGTACGGCTCAAGAGTGTGCCTTATTATTATGTACCCTAATGGGTACTTTAGTACATGTGTATATTGCCCAAACATCCATCAAGATTTCAATAGTTTGACGGAAAAGACTCTTGAAGTGTGGAAAGATGAAATTATTGGAAACTTGTAATGTGATGAGATCATCTATGTTTACTTGATATTCATATGAGATTATGTGACTAACTTTTTTGAATAAGAGTATGTGTTTAGGTAACATACCCAAAATTGGTATTTATGTATGCTTGTGTTAATAAATAAGACTGGTAAGTTTACTTCCCGTTATATGGACTTACTAAGCATAAAATGCTTACTCCTTTTATTTTTCCCTGTTTTATAGTGCTCAAAGCTCGCAAAGGTTGGAAGTCGGTCAGAGCAGTCATCACACTATCCACTATCTCATTTTGGTATAAATAGAAATCTCATTTTGGTATAATGGCATGTATAAGCTTATTTGGCCAATGATGGCTTGTAATGGTCGTTTTGTAACCTAGCCATTGGAGTGACTAATGATGGTCTAAGTTTTGCTATTTTAAAGTGATGTTTTGATAATCACATAAGTGCTTATTATGTGTTGGCTTGATGAAATTCTGTTAGCATATGAGTTTATGGCATGAGTAAGTTTATATCTATTGATGCATGAGATAATACTATATGAATGATGTCAAATTTCTTGTGAATATGATGTTGGATTGGTGGATATATGTTTGTGAGTTTTAGTACAGGAAAATGGTAAGCTTTGGGTGACAAATGAGGCTAGGAAATGACCTTATTTTGTCCACACGGGCAGACACTATTTTAGGTGACAAATGAGGCTAGGAAATGGCCTTATTTTGTCCACATGGGCAGACACATGGGCGTGTGTCTTGGCTGTGTATCACACACGGCTTGTCTCATGGGCATGTGGTCCAGCTGTGTGTCCCTTGCATTTTAGAAATGAGAAACAAAATGCTTAAAATTTGGAACACAGGCGGAGACACGGGCATGTGTCTCAACTGTGTGGTTGACACGGCTTGGGACACGGGCATGTTACACAGCCGTGTGAAAACTGCACCTAAATTTCGAAAATAAAAATTCACCACATGGCCTAGCACATGAGCATGTGACTTGGCTATGTGACTTCAATTTCTTCATGCTTTAAAAGTCAAAGAGTTACATGGGTTAGGGACGGGCGTGTGTAGTACATGGCCTGACCACACGGGCGTGTCCCTAGACCACACGGGCGTGTGAGCCCTACACCTAGGAAAATTTTTAGAATTTCGTGAAAAATTCCTTGAGTTCCCGATTTAGTCCCGATTTGATTCCAACACTCGTTTTGGGCCTTGAGGATCCATATAAGAGACGATATGTATGATCTCAATAAATGAATGGTAATTTACATAAATTAATTGAAAAAAATGTTTTAAATGTTCTGGTAATACTTTGAAACCCTGTTTTGACGACGGATACTGGTTAGGGGTGTTAAATTAATTGCCATATAAATTAGGACTGAGACTCGATCAAATGTAAATCTTCGGGCAATTCTCTAATTTCTTCAACAATGCAAGGACCTTGTGTAATTAAACCAAAAAGTGGTTTAAGTGAACAGCCATGTGTAGCTGCATTTGGGTTGACTTGGTCTTCAATTTGGATGGTTTTTGTAATCCAACAAAGCTATCAAACCTGTCCAAAATAAATCAATAAGTTAAAGGACCAAAGAATAAAATTTATCCAATTTAAATAATTAATTACAACCAAATTATTAATGAAATATTTAAAATGATTTATTAAGTATAATTTTGTATTTTATTATTTAATTTAATCATGCATGGCCCATTTTATGTCTTAAAAATACAATATGTTCAAATAAATATAAAATAAGCCATTTTATGCATGAAAACTATATAATAGAGCATAAAATCACATTTTAATAATTTCTATGTCCTAATTTCATATTTTCACATATTTCATTAATTTATTAAACAATTACTTAGTTTTAACAACGAATTTAAGTAAAAAGGTGACAAATTACATAGGAAAAATCCTATATATTTTTCAGTTTACACACCCCCAAGCTTAAATCATTGCTCGTCCCAAGTAATGTTTATACACAAAAAAAAGGTCTTGCTAAGGCAAAATTGCTAACTGTGTAAGCAGCATCAATCTTTGTCCTATAATCATGCATTAATAACTTCATGTTCAATATCTTCTTTATTAATAAGTAATTCATATGCAAACATTTATAGAATTTTATACTAAGTTTCAAAATATGCCAACATGAATCATAGTTTGTATGTATGTCACAGCCATAGATAACATTCTTCATTCAACATAATTTCTTATCAATCAAGCAAACAATCATAAGGCTTATTTGTGATCTCCATATGTTGAACTTTGTACTTCCTCTCCACTAATGTAGGTGACATAATCATCAAATCAATAGGTCATTTATAAGGTTGTAATGGGGCTCGGTTAAGGTAGGGATTTTAAGAGATGAAAAATTTCGATTTCAAAATCTTAACCTTTGACTTTGTCTTGGATTTCTCGAAATACAACCTTTTTCTTTAAGTGAACCTTTGGAGCACCCCCAAACTTATTTTGAACTCAAGCTCATACATTTTTCCTTTTTGGAGTTGAGCAAACGCTTCTTTGCTCTTCCTTCGTGTTTTTCTTAAGCATGAGTACATACCATCTTTTTGAAAATTTCCTCAAATGTTGATTACCAAGACAATTTTAGTTAAGATGGGTGCACAAAATTAGGATAACTTAAAAGATGATAATGTGGCTTATAATGTAGGTTCATTGCAATAAACATGCCTTTAAGCTCAAAATTACAGTTTCAAGGGTCTAATATCATAGGGTTGGCTTGAAAAGGCTCAAACGATCCAAAGAAATGGTGCCTATATCATTTTAGATTTTTATGTCCCCTAGGATTTCGCCTCAAGAAAGTTACTAAGTGAATTCTAAAGATATAAACCTTCATGCATGTCTAATCTCAAGAGAAACTAAGTTTTCATGGCAAACATTACTAAGGCTAAGATCATACAAGCATTCCATTCTTCAAGATAACATACTTTCACTCAGATAAAATCATCATTCATACTTGCATACAAACTATCTCATTAACAAAAAATGTCTCTAAACATTCATTTATTAAAACATACTTATGAAAGAAATGATTGAAACATACTTGAAAAATTTTAAAAATTTGAGCAAATTATTTACCTTACCCCCATTTAAAAAAAACAATGTCCTCATTGCAAGAACAAAGGAATGAATGAAAACTGAACACCAGGTAGGGTTGTAAAGAAAGAGAGGTGAGTCATTAAGACTGCTTAAATACCAAGTGTTTCCTAATAACCCAATCTTAGGCATGTTCATTCCTATTACCATATTACTTAGTCTTTTTCTTTCTAAAGAAATGTTAAGTTTATTCATACTTGCTATGTTTTATTTTGCAGAAATTAAATCCTAATTATGAAACAAATAAATTCCTAAAGACCTAAAAATAATTAAATAAATAACAAGACAAGAATCCCCCATTTTATTTTTCTGACTCATTCCCCTTGTCTTTTTCAGCTTCATCTCTGCTTGCATAGTCAGTATCTCCCGTCCATGTATCAAAGATAGCATCTGGGAACTCAAGAACAAAAGTATTGGAGATATTCTTAAAAGTATTTCAAATTGAATCATCTCTAATTTTTGCATATTTCCAGTAAGTTTGTTGTTGATTATGCATGAACTTGCACATATCCATCAAAACTGACAACTCCAATTTCTTCGAAGCACTTGCAGAAGTCGGCATAGGAGTTGTAGATTTAGGTTCAACACTTAAAATTGACCCACCCATCCCTACACTCTAAAATATAGCACTGGTTGTGGCATTAAACAGTGTTTGCAGCAGAGCTGCTAGTATAGTACACTTCCTCCAATATAATAAACCCATCCCCATGCAGTATGTCATGTTATAGTATCATACGTGTATGCAAAATGTCATGTTCAATTACAGTCATACATATCATAGGGGCATATTAGTCATTTTGCCTCATAGCGGTATAACAGTCATTTCATCAGTATGGGGCCTAAGTATACTTACTGACCCAACAGTAGGTCCACAGTCGTTTCGGGTGACCCGTGCAACCTTAGCAGTCAAACAGTGAAAATGGGCCCAAAGCCCTTAATACGGCCCATATGAGCCCACATGCCCGTATGGCCCACAAAGCCCAAAATGACCTTGGTCATGTGAACTACACAGCCTAGCCCAATAACATCCACATGTCCGTGTCGTTTATCCGTGTGGGGTCCACGAGCCCGTGGGGCTCACACGACCCATTTCGGCCCAACGTGGCCCAAAACGGCCTAAGCCCATGAAAATTCTCATGGAGGCCTCTACGATCAAACGCCCACGTTTTACGCATTCAGATTACCACACGAGCGATCGCACGCTCGTGTAGCATCCATAGCCACACTTTTTTAGCTTTTTCCGATCTACGTTTATAGTAGTGTGGTTACACACCTGTTTGCAAAAAGTGCTAGAAGTCCACGAGCACCAATCCTACATTCATTCAAGGCATTCAATTAGTCGTTTGACAATAAGGTAAATCACCCTCCTTTTTAACACTTAATCCCAAAAACATTAGATACTTGCCTAGAATAAACAAAAGTGGTTTAACCCACTTAAACTGTTGAATAAGATTGATGACCCAATACTCCTAGCAAACCAAAAGTAAAAGGAGTTGTTAGCTACAAGATTAACACAACAGAGAGAGAAAGTAATAGAAAGCCGAAAGAGCAGAAACCAAGTAGGGACTTACTGAAAAATGTAGAACCAATTTGGAGAAAAGAGCAGTCGGCCAACACCCAACACGAAATCCAGAAGCACCCGCTTTGACAGTGGCAACAATGGCACAACTAACCCCTATCAGAAATCAGCAGCAGAAGAAGATGATAAGTGAAAGAATAAGAGACAAAGAGGGAGAAAGAGAGAGGAAGAGCAAAAATTGAGTAGTTGCATTACCACCAAATTCGATAGAAGGTAAAGCAGAAAGGACACAGAGAGGGAGATGAGCGATTGGTCAATAAGAAACCGATCGAAAAGGGAAAGAGGAAGAAGGGATTCGGCCAACAAAGATAGAATGGGTTTGAGAGAAAAAGAATAGTATTAGGCCAATAAGAACAACAAGGGATGATTGTTAAGGAGTACAAGTAGAAGAACAAAAACAAAGTACCCTAAAGAACCCCTAGTAGAATTAGGCTATTGGAACAGTGCAGAAAAGAACCCGAAAGCAAAAGTTGACAAAAACAAAAGTGAGGAGCGAAAACAACCAAAAGTGTACAGCCACCGAACTAAAACTCACCTAAAGTTGAATTCTTCCCCAAACCGACTTCCTTGAGTGCCTAAAGTCCAAATTCGGCACTTCACTATCTCTCACCTCATCTCCCCCTAATCCTCTCCTCAAATCTCTCCACAATATCCTCCTAGAATTCGGCTACACACTCCCCACTCCCCTCAAACACTCCAACCGCCCATGAGCATCAGAATCCCATTGGCATACAACTTCCTACACGGCACAGTAGCAAAAAGACACCCCTTGTGCAGTAGGACTCGAACTCAAGTCCCTTAGCATTAGTAACACACCATTATCCCTTGGACCAGCATGCTTGTTATGACTTGATATCCCTACACTTATTTAAAAACCCACAATCCAGAACCCAAGGTTTTATTCAATTAAAACAAAAATTTTTGCTAAAGCCCAGGTTTGAATTCAGGACTTCCCATACTTCTCAGGCACTTAACCACTAAAGCAAGCAAGCATAAATGCAACATAACATACAGATTTAAATGCTTAGATTTTGGGGCGTTATATGTTTTAACATGGGCCCTTAAGCAAAGTGAAGTGATTAATGATGGGAAATAAGCAGTTCCTATCTTCTTTTTTCGCATAAAAATGGATCTCCTTGAGAATAATTTTCCTAACATTAATGGACCTTTTTTGTCAAAATTGCATATAACAAGAGCATCCATTCCATCGAGATGGTGGAACTATGTGAGATAGGCATAAAACTGTAGCGAACAAAATAAAACCATACCTTTGCTACTAGTTTTAGGTATTCCCTTCAGTAAGAATGGCTCCCATACTTTCTTATAATCTATTGGGATCCTAGATTTGTCACAACATCAAGCACCATTGTTCATCATAGGGTAGTACTCATCTTCTTCAACATCAGGTAAATTAAACAAATCATTGATGGACTTAGAAGTAAGAGGTACCCTTTTCTTTCGAATGATGACCTCAGTAGCATCTTGCATAGTTAAACTAGCATAGAATTCTCAAACTAGTTTACAATCGAGAAGTGAACGAGCATCACAAAATCATTTCCACTTGAGAGCAATGATTTTCTTTCTAATCGGTATAGGAACAACCATCAACTCATTACTTTTCAAGTCAAAACCTTTTTCCAGCATCATAGGTTGATGCTTGATGATTGAATCAAATCTCTCTTTCACTTCTTCATCGATCAAAATTGGGTTTTCAGGAGTAGTCTTCGAAGATCTAGTTCTTTTATGAGATATGGTGTCTTATTTTGAAAATTGGCAAAGTTTTTGCGCAAGGGGAAAAAAGAAGTCGACAAAGTGGTAAAGACTTACTACGGTAAAAATCTTGCGACGACAAGAATGGTACGACAGCAACGACGGCGTACGACAGCAACGGTGCCGCTTTGACAATCTTCTTGCGATGACAGTAGATGGTTTTGACAAAAAGGGAAAAGAATTAAGGTTTCTTTGGGATTTGAGGTTGATGGCAAAAAACAGAGATTTAGGGATTTTTTAAGGGTTGAGCAAATTGCTTTGAGGGATATGAAAATTAGTAGAATGGAGAGGGGTTTATATAAGGAAGTGTAACACCCCTTATCTGTATTCAACGTCGGAACAAGATATGAGGCATTACCAGACTCACATCGCAAGCAAACATACAATTCCGAGTCATAAATTTTCCTACAAATTAAAATCCAATTGCATTCAAACATAAGTCCCTAATATAAGCCTACGAGGCCCAAAAGATGCTTCAGAAGTGGTTCGAGACTAAACCAAGCTCTTAGGAAATTTTTACGAAACTTAAAATTTTTTTACTAAGAATAGGGGTCACACGCCCGTGTGGTTTGGAGCATGATCGTGTCCCTAACCCGTGTAACTCTCTGTTTTGCAAATCATGAACAAATTGAGGTCACACGGCCAAGTCACATGCCTGTGTACTAGGCCATATGGTTAATTAAATTTTCATAAAATAAGTGCAGACTTCGCACGCCCAGGACACACGCCCGTGCCTGAGGCTGTGTCCCTCACACGGCTGAGACACACGCCCGTGTCTCTACTCGTGTGCTCAATTCTAATCATTCTGTTTCTCAAAATTAAGATGTAGGGGACACACAACAGGAACACATGCCCATGGGGCAAGTCGTGTGTCACACACAGCCTAGACACACGTCTGTGTGTCTACCCGTGTGGACAAAATAAAGGCAATTTACCAAGCCATTTTTCACCCTCATTTACACCTACACACATACAAGTTTAATGGCAAAAATCTTGACATACTTAGGCAACCAAACATCCAAAATAAAGGTTAGAACATATCATTTCATTAACACACATAACATACTTACAACATCATATTCTACCAAGCCAAATCATACCAAATTCATATCCACAAGTGCCAACACAAATACTTTTGTCATACAGAATCCTTCTTAGATTTCCTAGTATACCAATGAGCCAATCTTAACCGTTCAACAACACAACCATTAGGTCACATTCAACCATTCACCAATCATTTGTAGACCACATCATAAATGAGATATTTGTACATGTACAAATATACTTAAGCTTACAACCAATTTAGTCAAAATGAGCCAAGTTACATAGCCAAACACCACATCAAGCCTTTGACAATTTACAAGCCAATACATTTGGTCAAATCATAATGACACATATAAAAAAATGACCAAGTCCCTATACAAGCCATACTCTCAAAATGTTTAAAATCAACGATACCCAAAATGACAGATGATAGTGTGAGGCGATCTTCGATGAATCTCTAATCCGAGCTAGCTTGGCGACACTATAAAACATGGAAATAAAACGGAGTAAGCTATATAGCTTAGTAAGCTTGTATGAAGGAAATAAGTTAACCTTACCATACATTAACATGCAAGTAATACAACATAAGGAAATGTAATTTACCATATTCTCATGATCACAATTCATTCCATCACAACTTACCTTGAGTTCATCATTTCGCGAATTTAATAAATAGAAGCTTTAAGTACATACCTGTACCATATCGTAATAATTTCATACTTAGTCTCATCGTTGTTATACCCAATATCGGATACTCGGGAAAACCTTGCACACAAGGTGCCACATATGTAGTCATTGCTACCTTTATCTCATAACACATATATGCTCACTCTCGAGCCATTAACGGGTCTGCTCACACAAGCTGTCAGTCAAGACGTAGCTACTCGATGTTGCTCACACAAGTTGTCAAGTAATTGCAACACATGCCTGTATACTCAGCCACCGGTAGGACGTACAGGACCAGCACCTGGATCACATAACATAAAACCCTAGTGACATGTCACTTGTATCCTAATCTATTCCTAAGGTTCGATTAGGATTTCTCGCTTGTCAAAACGTCGTCGGACGTGTCCATAGAGTCATATATACAATTCATACAATATTAAGGCACTAAAAATGTAATTATAGTAAGGCTTATTTAACATACGAACTTACATCGGTTATAAAAATGGGCAAGAGGATCTATTCGTCATTTACTTTGTTTTTACCCTGATCTAGACTCGAACTTCATTTTTCTTTATCTATAATACCACATTTAACTTATTTAATCATCACATTATTCAATTCAGCCCAAAAACATATTATGGGAAAATTTACATTTTTACCCCTAACTTTTCAACATTTTACAATTTAGTCCCTAGGCTCGTAAAATGAATTTCATTCAATTTCTTCACAATCCAAACCTAGTCAATTGTTGTTTGTACTCATAAAAACCCACATTTTCCATTTATTCACACTTTTCTACACATTTTATAGACTTTTACAAATAAGTCCCTATTTGACCTTTTTATCGAAAATCACTTTACAAAGTCGTTTAACAAATAGCAAACATGCATTTTCTACCATCAAACATCAAAATACAAGCATATTCAACATGGGTAAAATTTTAGACTTAAATTTTCTTTCAAATTAGTCCTTGAAATATCTAAATCAAGTTACAACGATTTCAAAAATGTAAAAATAATTAAAAACGGGACAAGAACAAACTTACAATCGAGCTTGGAAGCTTGGCCACGAACTCTAGCTATGGCTTCTCCTAAATTTTAGCTATGGAGGAAGAAGATGGACAAAATTTTGCCTTTCTTTACTTATTAGTCCATTTAATATCCAATTTACTAAAATACGCTTAATGCATAACTTAAAAATTTTACCTAGCCATGTCAATTTTTGTCCATCCTAAGGTATATTGGTCTAATTACCATTTGAGGACCTCTAATTTAAAAGTTCATAACAATTAAACACCTATTGGAATTTAGTCCTTCTAGTCAAATTGGGCACTCAATCGATGAAATTTCTTAACGAAATTTTCACACAATTATTCTATCATGATGTAGTCCTTAAAGAAACAGTAAAACAAATATTTGTACTTCAAATTTGTGGTCCCAAAACCACTATTCTGATTTGACCCAAAAATGGGCTGTTACAACTCTCCCCCCTTTAGTTATTTTTGTCCCCAAAAATCATACAAGAAAAGAGGTTAGAGTACTGCTTTCTCATAGCTTCCTTGAGTTCCCACGTAGCATCTTCGACCCTGTGTCGTTGCCACAATACTTTCACTAGAGCTATGCTTTTGTTTCTCAACTGTTTAACCTCTTGAGCCAACACTTTAATCAGTTTTTCACCATATGTCATATTGGGTCGAATCTCAATCTCTTTTGGGGAAATTACATGTGAAGGATATGATCGGTATCGTCGCAACATCGATACACAAAACACGTTGTAGATCCTCTCTAATTCTGACGGCAAAGCTAGTCGATATGCCACTGGCCCTATTCTTTCAATAATCTCATACGACCCAATGAAATGCAGACTCAACTTGCCTTTGCGGCCAAATCTAAGAATTTTCTCCCACGGAGACACTTTCAGAAAAGCTTTATCACCAACCTGAAATTCAATATCCTTCCGTTTCAAATCTGCTTATGATTTCTGTCGATCCGAAGCTGCTTTCAAACAATCACGAATTACTTTCACTTTCTCTTCGATTTCTCTGACCAAATCAACCCTGTGAATCTGTTTCTCACTAAGCTCAGTCCAGTATAGTGGAGTTCGGCACTTGCGACCATACAATGCTTCATATGGTGCCATCTTTATACTCTATTGAAAACTGTTGTTATAAGCAAATTCAACCAACGGTAGATATCTCTACCAACTACCTTCGAACTTTAAAACGCAACAGCGAAGCATATCTTCGAGAATTTGATTCACTCTCTCAGATTGGCCATCTGTTTGCGGATGAAGCATAGTACTAAAATTCAACTTTTTACCCAACACTTCTTGCAATTTCTTCCAAAATCGTGACGTAAACCTCGAATCTCTATTTGAAATAATAGAAGTAGGCACTTCGTGCATATAACAATTTCAGTAATGTACAATTCAGCTAGTTTATCAAGTGAATAATTAGTACGTACTGGAATGAAATGAGCCAATTTTGTCAATATATCAACAACGACCTATACTGTAATATCCCGAATTAGGGCCTAATCAGAATAGTGGTTTCGTGACCACAAATCTGAGATAGAAATAATTATTTTATAATTATTTTGAGGTTTATGATATGATTACATGATTGTGTGAAAATTTCGTGAAGAAATTCTATGCCTAAAGTGTTTAAATTGAAAGTAGGGACTAAATCGAATAAGTTACAAAATTTGCATCCTAGAAGTTTTAGTATGAAATTGCATTGAAATATTAATTAGGAGGTCTTAAATAGCAATTTGACTAATTTAAGTTCATGGACAAAATTAGGACATGGAAGGAATTTTTGAAAAGTTTAGTAGTAAGGGCATTTTGGTCATTTAGTTATTAAAATGAATTAAAAACAAAATTAAAAGCCAATTTTTGTCCATCTTCTTCATTAGGCCGAAATTTCAAGGGTTCTCCATAGCTAGGGTTTGTTTCAAGCTTCCAAGCTCCATAGTAAGTGATTCCAAGCCCCGTTTTTAATGTTCTTTACGTTTTTGAGATCCCGATAACTCGATTAAGCTTACGTTAGCAATAATTTAACCTAGGGTTTATATTTGGAAAAATACACATAGGTGAAATTTGTGTATTTTGATGTTTTATGATAGAATATGAAGTTTTAAATTATGTTAGACAACTTGTACTACTCGATTTTAAGCAAAAACGAGTAAAAGGGCTTAATTGGTAAAAATACCTAATAGTCACAAGTACATGTTAGAGTGAGAATTTGATGTTGCCATAGAAGAGAAAAGTGATCAGCATGTTGTAAAACATAAGAATAAGGAATAAAGTTTAATCCCGAGCCTAGGGGCAAAAATGTAAATATGTAAAAGTTTAGGGGTAAAATTGTAATTTTGCCAAAATTTGAGTTAAGGATTAATTTGATAATGTGAGTATTAAATAAGCTAAATGTGTTATTTTAGATCAAGAAAGACGTGGAATAGACCTCAATCGAGGAAAAGAAAAGATTGTGGACTAAATTCCAAAATCTTTGTATTTTGGTACCAAGGTAAGTTCATGTGTAAATAATATAGTATAATTGTTTTTTTTAAAATTATTGATGTTAATTATATGATATGCTGATTTTTATCATGAAATATATGCTTTGTGGTTATTTTCGAATAAAATGCAAATTATTTGTATTATTTGTTAAATATAAAGTGTTACCGAGTATTGGTTTCGGTATTTTACGGAAGATGGCAAGGATATGTGTTCGAGGAAAATCCCGTTTGAACCTTAGGAATAGATTAGGATACAAGTGACATGTCACTAGGATGGTTGAGCATCCGAACTCGTTGAGTTGAGTCCGAGTTCACTTATAGATGCGAATGTCCGAACTCGTTGTGTTGAGTCCGAGTTCGTGAGATGTAACTAGGCATCCGAGCTCGTTGAGTTGAGTCTGAGTTCACTTATGGATACGAACGCCCGAGCTCGTTGAGTCGAGTCCGATTTCGCTTATGGGCGGGTTACATGATTGCTGGATTGCATATATGGCACTTATATGCAAGTTATCCATGTATCCGAATTATATTCCGATGTGTTCAACGGGTAAAGTTATACTCAAATGGAGGAATATTCGAGATGTAAAGAGACGTATTGGTAAGTGATGTGAAATGGATATTTTGTACAGGTATGTATTTAACCCTCTGGTTGAGTATTGATACAATCACGATAAGGTAATAAGATGATGAAAAATGATTAGAAATGTGATATGTGTTTTAGTGATGCATGCTAATGTTGATTGGTATGACCGTTTGTTATGTTACTTATTATTTGCATATGAACTTACTAAGCATTTATGCTTACTCCCTCCTTCTTACCATTGTAGTTTTGGACAAGCCCGGCTTAGGAGTCGGGATAGGTCGAAGGCTCAATCACACTATCCGGAAGACTTTTGGTAAATGGCTTGTAAATTTAAGTATGGCATGTATAGCAATATACCTATTTTGTGTAAATGATCTTATGATATGGTGATGGAATGGTTGAGAAAATGTTTGATAACGATAAATTATGAAAATGGTTAGTTTAGATTATGTTTGATGTTAAGGAAAATTATTAAGATACTTAGTGCATAAAAACTCATAAAAGGGATGAACTTTACCATAAACAGAATACTGCAGCAACACTGACACGAGTTTGAAAATTTACTAAAAATCATAGAAATTGAATTTGGTGATGGAGTACATATCAAATTGAATCTTATTATGTCTAGTTTCACATGAAACAAATGAAACAGGTAAAGGAATTATATGTTAAAAGATATTTGAATTTTAGTGAAACAGGGTCATAGCAGTTTCTGAATCCCCTGTTCCAACTTTATAAATTCACCATAAATTATAAAGATATAATTAGGTGGTTTATTTTATATACTCAAAATCCTTATTAAGTCTAGTTTTATTATAAATAAACCTCATAGTAATATGAATTTTTTACAGAGAGAAATGTGGTTCGTAGTAAACAGAGGTCAAACCAGTCAAGTCCTAAAATAGGGGTAACTTTAACTAATAAACTGTACTAATTGGCTCAACCAAAAATTCTAGAAAAAAATTAGTAGATAGGTATATGAGTCTAGATTCAAGGAAAATTTACAGATATTTATTTTGAGTTTCGTAACTCAAGATATGATTTTTCTTATGACTGTGACGCAAGTAGCTTAAAAGCTGTGAATGTAGAAACAAATAATCCAAAGTTCTAAAAATGTTAAATTAAGCTTAGTAACACCTCATACTCGACTCCGGCGACGGTCTCGGGTGTGGGGGCGTTACATATACAATATCTTTCTTCTTTGGAGTCAGACATAACCCCATTACGAAATCCATCGTAACTCTATCCCATTTCCACTCGGGTATAGTCACAGGCTGATGTAAACCCGAAGGCACTTGATGTTTAGCTTTCACTTGTTGACAAATCAAACATCTGGTTACAAACTTTGAAATGTCTCGTTTCATGCCTGACCGCTAATTCAATTCCTTCAAATTATTATACATCTTTGTACTTCCAAGATGAACAGATAAACAACCATTATGTGCCTCATGAAGAATTTTCTGAATCAGTTCAGTATTTCTCGGTACACAAATTCTACCTCAGAAACTCAAACAATCATCCAATCCATCTGATATTGAAAATCACTATTTGATTAGCACTGAACTCTTTTAGCTTGCAACTCATTATCATCTTTCTAAGCTTCTCAAATTTGTTGAAGAAATACCGGTCTAACTTTCAACCTGACCAAAATCAATCCATCATCAGATAAGGTTAACTGTGTATTCATCACCTTCAAAGCAAATAAAGTCTTTCTACTTAAAGCATCTGCAACTACATTTGCTTTCCCCGGGTGATAGTCGATCACTAACTCATAATCTTTCAATACCTCGAGCCATCTTCGTTGTCACAAATTCAAATCTTTCTGAGTTGTCAAATACTTTAAACTTTTGTGATCAGCGAAGATATGACACTTCTCGCCAAATAAGTGGTGTCTCCAAATTTTTAAGGCAAACATAATAACATCTAATTCCAAGTCATGCATCGGATAATTCTTTTTGTACAGTTTCAACTGTAACACCCTTCACCCGTATTCAACACCGGAATAGGGTTACAGAGTATTACCTGACTTATAAATAATTAAACATTCAACTCTACATAAATTTTTAACATTTCAGGCAATCATCAATCAATTTCAATCACATGGTCCCTATTACGAGCCTACAAGGCCCTAAACATGCATTGGGAGTGGTTCGGGACTAAACCGATAACATTGTAGACTTTTAGAACATAATGAATTTTTTCTCAAAAATAGGGGACACACTCCCGTGTGACCAGGCCGTGTGTTTCACGTGGTCACCAAACACGTCCGTGTGCCTCACATGGTCACCAAACACGTTCGTGTCACATTCTGTGTGAACATTCAAAATGAGAGCATATGGCCGTGTCCCAGCCCATGTCCAACCCCGTGTAACTCTCTGATTTGGGTCACACGGTCAACACACACGCCCGTGTGCCCTAAAAAATGACCATACACATCCGTGTGTCAGACTGTGTGATAGGCCCTGCCAAACCTGTAGGGTATACTGACTTTTACCACACAGCCAAGTCGCACGCCCGTGTGTGAGGCCGTGTGGAGCATACTAACTTGATTTCAAATTCAGCACCAGGGAACACACGATCGTGTAACATGACCGTGTGTCACACACGGCTGAGACACATGCTCGTGTCTCTACCTGTGTGGACAAAAATGGGCTATTTACCAAGCCAATTTGCCACCCAAATTTTCATGTACCTACATAACTCAAATGGTACCATTTCAAGACACAAACATGCAGCCAAAAATCATCAACCAATAAACAAATCATACTATATCTATTTCAACCATTTCAATACTCAATTCAATGCCATTTACCTATTTAAATACTTATCAACTCACATTGCTTTACTAGTCCATACTCACATATATATATATATATATATATATATCATGTATCATAATTCATCTAATTCATCATCCAAAACCAATCCACAACAAACATATCTCAACCATATCACATGGAAATATTTACAACAAACCACATAACATTTATAAGCTACCTCTAATGGCCAAAATACATTTTCACAAAACATACCTAAATGACTCAAGCCTATACATGCCATATACCATATTTACACAACTTCAAAAGTACCAAAATAGATGTCTGATAGTGTGGTGAAGTCCCTAACGATTTTCAGATCCGAGCTAGCTTTGAAATACTATAAAACATAGAAAAATGAACAAAGTAAGCTATAAAGCTTAGTAAGTTCGCATGTAAATATTAAATAATCTCATCATTCATTAGCATTTCAAAATATATAACATAAATTGCATTTAAAGTAGCAAACAATGAGTTAACATAAAGTTTAATCACATATTAACTCATAAGTTCTCAACTTCTTTAACTTGTTACTCGAACAGTTTTTCGTACATACTTGTACCGATATGTATCCATTTCTCACAAATTCTCTTACCAAACCACTCCGGGCTTATAAATGCTTACGGTACGAGTACACCGATTTTTCCGATGCCATAATCCAACTACACATATATTGCCATGGCCTTGTCGTGGTCTTACATTCACATGCCATAACCCGGTTATGGTCTTATTTTCTGATTGCCATAGCCCAGCTATAGTCTTAATTAACAACTCGTCTTATTTAAACTGTACATTTAATTTAAGATCTTCAAATTTAACTAATAAGATAAATACAATCTCAATTCCATCCATCAATTAAACAAATGCACATTTAAGTTCAATTATATGAACTTACCTCATGTACAAAATGACAGAACAGACCGACTATTCAATTACTTTGCTTTTTCCCCGATCTAAGTCTGAATTCCTCTTTTCTTGATCTATAAGTAATAAAAATCAACTTATTTATTCCTTTATTTATTCAATTCAATCCAAAATATGCATTTGATCTATTTTACACATTAGCCCCTAAACTTTTACATTTTTACAATTTAGTCCTTATTACACAAAATCATAAATTCATGAAATTCAAGACTAACCCATGCTAGCCGAATTCCCATTATGCCCCTAGCAGTAGATATTTTTCATTTGTTTCACATTTCTACCACACAAATTACACATTTCAAAATTTAATCCCTATTTTGAATTTTTCTCAAAAATCACTTAACAAAACTTGTATAACTATCAACAACCATTCATAATCTATCAAGAAACTTCAAAATACATACTTATTCATCAATGACAACATTCAAAATCTTTAACAGTTTTGCAAATTAGTCCCTAGGCTAGCTAGTACTAGTTGCAACAATCACAAAAACATAGAAATCATTAAAAACCGAGCAAAAATGGACTTACATGCTAGCAATTGAGAGTGCCAAATCCTTCAAGCCTAACAATGGCTTCCTACCCTTAAATTTTTGGTTGTTTTTCACCATAAGGAAGATGACACCAAAATTTTTTTTTTTGTTTTATTATACTTATTAACTTAATTACTAATTTAACCTTAAGTTTTAACATTTATAATTTCATTTATAATGTCCATAAATGTCCACTTAAACAACCAATGGTATATTTACTACATAAGGACCTCCATTATTTAATTTCATAGCTATTAGATACTTTTAACTAATAGAACTTCACTTTTACACTTTACGTGATTTAGTCATTTTTATCGAATTGACCAATCAAATGATAAAATTTCTTAATGAGACTTCCACACAATCACTCAATCATGTTGTAAACATTAAAAAAATAATAAAATAAATATTTTAACCTTAGATTTGTGGTTTTGAAACCACTATTCAGTTTGACTAAAAACGGGCTGTTACAACTCTCCCCCTTAGGGATTTTTGTCCCCAAAAATCTTACCAGCTAATAGGTTAGGGTACTATTTTCTCATAACTTTCCCTCTTCAACACTGTGACATTGCCATAAAACTTTCACTAAGGCTATTCATTTATTTCTCAACTCTTTGATCTCTCGAGCTAGAATTCTGATCGGTTCTTCGTTGCATGTCATATCGGGTTGAATCTCAATTTCTGACAGAGAAAACACATGGAATGGATCAGTTCTATATCGGCACAACATCGATACATGAAATACGTTGTGGATCTTTTCTAATTTAGTAAGTAAAGCTAATCGGTATGCCACTAGCCTTATTCTTTCAATAATCTCATACGACCCAATGAATCGCAAACTCAATTTGCCTTTACGACTGAATCGAAGTATTTTCTTCCACTGAGTTACTTTCAAGAATACTTTATCACCGATCTGAAATTCAATGTCTTTTCATTTCAAATCTGCGTATGATTTCTGACAACCTAAAGCTACTCTCAAATAGTCACAAATTACTTTCACTTTGTCTTCGATTTCTCTAACCAAATCAACCCTGTGAATTTGTTTCTCACTATGCTCGATCCAGTACAATAGTGTTCGGCATTTGCGACCATACAAAGCTTCGTACGGTGCCATTTTTATGCTCGATTGAAAACTATTATCATACGCAAATTCAACCAGTGGCAAATATTTCTCCGAATTGCCTTCAAACTTTAGAACACAACATCTGAGCATATCTTTGAGAATCTAAATTACTCTCTCAGGCTGACCATCGATTTGTGGATGAAAAGTTGTACTGAAATTCAACTTCATACCCAGAGCTTCTTGCAATTTCTTCTAAAACCACGACGTAAATCTCGGATCTCTATCCGAAATAATCGAAACTGGTACCTCATGCAATCTAACGATTTGAGAAATATAAAAATCAGCCAATTGATCAAGTGAAAATGTAACGCCCCCACGCCCGAAACCGTCACCGGAGTCAAGCTTGAGGTGTTACTAAACTTATCTTACCTTTTAAACAACTCTAAACCACTTATTTTAATTTTCAGAATAAACTATTTTTCTGCATCATAGCTGCTTAAAAATTCATTTCTCGAGTTTCAAAACTCGAAATTAAGATCCGTAAATTTTTCCTGAAACTAGACTCATATATCTATCTACTAATTTTTTTCTTGAATTTTTGACTCAGCCAATTAGTACAGTTTATTAGTTAAAGTTACCCCTGTTTCAGAATTCAACTGCACTGACCTCTACTTACTACGAACCACTTTTCTCCCTATACAAAATTAATATAACTATACCGTTTGTTTCTATTAAAACTATATTCAATAAGGATTCTAATCATATAAATTACACCACCTAATTACTTTTTTACAATTTATGGTGAATTTCCAAATTTGAAATAGGGGATCTAGAATTTTCTCTGACCCTGTTTCACTAAAACTCAGATATCTCATAAAATATAATACCTTTACCTGTTTTGCTTATTCCATAAGAAAATAGACATAATAAGATTTAATTTCATATATTATTCACCATCAAACCATGTCTCTACGATTTTTAGTGATTTTTCAAAATCACAATATTTCTAATACTTGAATCTGTTTTTAAGTTACTTTCACATTTTTCTTAGTTTTCATGTGATAGTTTCTACTTATTCATACATATAATTAAACATGTATATCATCAGCCATTCTATTAGTTAATCACTAGCAAGTATTTACACATCATTCATTGATCATATCATATCAAAAGAAACCAAGTTCCTATACATGCCATACACAAAACTAAACGTCTAACTATACCAATGTGATTTCTTCGATAGTGTGATCGGGTCTCAAGCGTTTCCTTCGATCCCCAGTGGCTTGATAAAAACTATAAGAAAAAGAAAATAAAGAGAGTAAGCACTAGGCTTAGTAAGCTTACAAGCAAATAAATTACAATATTCAGCATAATGAATGATTATACATAATGTCACCTAGCCTCATAAACTTTCTTTACTTCTCATTTTCTACCTTCTTCTTTACTTACTTACCTTCTTTCTTACTCCGACCTTTCACTATTCATAAATATAATCTACCTTCCCTTTTGCTGATAATTCACTGTAATTTAACGTGTACAATGACCCATTGAACCACTCGGAATACTAAGGATACTAGGGTCGTTCTGTCTATCAATATCTCTGCCAATGCCATGTCTTGACATGGACTTACATGAATTATTCTGTCTCCAATGCCATATATATATATCTAATATGGGCTTACATGGCTCATTCCTGTCTCCAAAGCCATATATATGATATGGACTTACATGGCTCATTTTACATTACATCTGTCTGTCAACCCCAATATCTTAACATTCCTAAGGTTCAAGCGGGGCTTCCTAATGCTTTTTCTCTCATCACTTCGCCTTTAATTCGACTTCAAATATTCTCATAAAATAAGTATATAAATGCTGGAAATTTACAATAATAATGTAAAATAAAAGAATATTGCATTTATTTACTGTAAACTTACCTCGTATGCAAAAATAGCTACTTTTACCATTTCGTCCACAACTTGGTATTTTCTCCATTTTAGCTTGAATTTCAATTTTCCTTGCTCTATCATTTAAAATATAGTCTAATTAGGACTCAAATTATTCAAATTGACCCAAAATCATATTTTGGCAAAATTACAATTTTGCCCCTAAACTTTTGCATATTTACACTTTTGCCCCAAAGCTCGTAAATTAAACTTCAGCCTATTTTCTTATGTTTCATGACATGCTGGTCATTTTTCCCTTCTATGGAAGCATCAAATTCATACTCTAACAAGCACTTATGACTATTAGGTATTTTTACCGATTAAGTCCTTTTACTCGTTTTTGCTTAAAACCGAGTAGTACAAGTTGTCTAACATAATTTAAAACCTCATATTCTATCATAAAACACCAAAATACACAAATTTAACCTATGGGTATTTTTCCAAATATGAACCCTAACTTAAATTGTTGCTAGCATAAGCTTTATCGAGCTACCGGGACTCCGAAAACGTAAAGAACATTAAAAACGGGGCTTGGAATCACTTACCATGGAGCTTGAAAGCTTGAAACAAACCCTAGCTATGGAGAACCCTTGAAATTTCGTCCTAATGAAGAAGATGGACAAAATTGGCTTTTAATTTTGTTTTTAATTCATTTTACCCCTAAATGACCAAAATGCCCTTACTACTAAACTTTCAAAAATTCCTTCCATGTCCTAATTTTGTCCATGAACTTAAAATTGGTCAAATTGATTTAAGACCTCCTAATTAATATTCTAATTCAATTTTATGCAAAATACTTCTAGAACACAAGTTTTGCAATTTATTCAATTTAGTCCCTAATTTCAAATTAAGTACTTTATGCATAGAATTTCTTCACGAACTTTTCACACAATCATGCAAACATATCATAGACCTCAAAATAATAATAAAATAAATTTTTCTACCTCAGATTTGTGGTTTCGCAACCATTGTTCCGTTTAGGCCCTATTTCGGGATGTTACATTTCTCCCCCCCTTTAGGGATTTTCGTCCCCGAAAATCTTACCTGTGAAGAGATTTGGGTACTATTTTCACATAGCCTCTTCGAGTTCCCATGTAGCCTCGTCTACCCCATGTAGTCGACTATCTCTCGAAATATACAACTCGGCCAACTTGTCAAGTGAAAATCCATACGAATCGGGATAAAATGAGTCGACTTCGTTAACTTATCAATCACAACCCGTCATTGCATCTTTCTTTCTCGGTGTAGCGGCAATCCTGTCACAAAATCTATAATAACTTGATTCCATTTTCGATCGAGGGGACTAGCACAGCTACAATAAACTCGAAGGTACCGATGTTCGGCCTTTACCTGTGACAGATCAAACATCTAGAAACAAACTCGAAATGTCCTTTTATTCCTACCCAAGTATATTTTCTTCAAATCATTATACATCTTTGTACTACCTGGATGAATAGACAAAAAAACTACTATGTGCTTCTGTAAGATCTTTCGAATAAGCTCATCATTCTTCAGTACACATATACCTGGGTGATAATCAATCACTAGCTCATAATCTTTAATCAACTCTAGCCATCTTCTTTGCTTCAATTTCAAACTTTTGTGATCAATGAATATGTGGCACTTCTCACCGTACAAATGATGTCTCCAAATCTTCAACGCAAAAATAATATGGCTAGCTCTAAATCATGTATCGAATAGTTCTTCTCATGTGGCTTTAGCTATCCAGAGGCATAAGCAATTACCTTCCCTTCCCTGCATAAGTACACAACCAAGTCCATTCATGGACGCATCACTATAAATCACAAACTCCTTACCTAGTTCTGGTTGTACTAAAACAGGAGCTTTAGTCAATAATGCTTTTAACTTGTAAAAACTCGTTGACACTTCTCAATCCATTCAAACTTGATATCCTTTCGCAGAAATCTTGTCAACGGGTAGCTATCATGGAAAATCCTCTACAATATCCGGCAAGACCAAGAAAACTTCTAACCGATACATTTCTAGGAGGCTTCCAATCAACAATGGCTAAAATCTTGCTCGGATCAACCTTAATACCTTCACTGAAACAATATGTCCAAGAAAACCAACTTCTCGTAACGTAACTCACTTTTTCTAAACTTGGCATACAACCGATTATCTCTCGAGAATCAGAAATCGTTCTCAAATGCTCTGCATGCTCGGTCTCATCATGAGAATAAACCAAGATATCATCAATGAACACAACTACAAACTTATCCAAGTACGGTCCGAAAATTCGGTTCATTAAGTCCATGAAAATGGCAGAGCATTAGTCAAGTCAAATGGCATCACAAGGAACTCATAATGACCATACCTAGTCCGAAAGCAGTCTTGAGGACATCTAACTCTTTAACTCGCAATCGATAGTATCCGGATCTCAAATCTATCTTGGAGAACACAAGAGCTCCCTTGTTTCAATTCCAGAATTCCTTTCTCTTACGGTCAATAAACCCCCGATCGATGTACTTTTTACGAAATTCCTCCCCGAAAGAAATCCCAAGTGATCCTCTCCTTTGGTACAACCGATAAAAGTGTCTTCCACCAGTAGTAGGTCGAGTCTCTAAAAAGTGATATTACACATTTCATACATTCCTCGGGTGTACAAGATAATTCATCAAAGACTTTGATAGTATTTTCTAACCAAAATTTTGCTCTTTCTGCATCATCATGTTTTGTTGTTTCGGAACTCTTACGCCCCTTGTTTTTCGATTCTATCAATGGTGGCTTTTCTCTTATCATTGTACCGTGGATCTGGGAAGCTTGAGCTACATGGGTAGCCCGAGAGTCATGAGGGGTGGAGGTCTAACTCACCGGATTCGCACGAACGAACTCGGCAAACCAATTATTCAAAGCTTGGAAGAGAGCTTTCGAGTCACTCCTCCACGATTAATCATTCATCGCCTATTCTCGGATGGCGCTACCCCTTTCAGCGGGGAGCAGGCGCATTACTTTCTACATCATCATCACCAGCTCGCTCGGGATCCATTACAATAAAACAAAATATTTAAAAATCGTCGTGAGTCGTCACACTACCAAAATACTGGTATGGCATGTATAGCTAGACATTTACTCACACTAATCATTCCGAGAACCGACTAAACTTGCTCGATACCAATAAATGTAACGCCCCACGCTTGAAACCATCACCGGAGTCAAGCTTGAGGTGTTACTAAACTTATCTTACCTTTTAAACAACTCTAAACCACTTATTTTAATTTTCAAAATAAACTATTTTTCTGCGTCATAGCTGCTTAAAAATTCATTTCTCGAGTTTCAAAACTCGAAATTAAGATCCGTAAATTTTTCCTGAAACTAGACTCATATATCTATCTACTAATTTTTTTCTTGAATTTTTGACTTAGCCAATTAGTATAGTTTATTAGTTAAAGTTACCCCTGTTTCAGAATTCGACTGCACTGACCTCTACTTACTACGAACCACTTTTCTCCCTATACAAAATTAATATAACTATACCGTTTGTTTCTATTAAAACTATATTCAATAAGGATTCTAATCATATAAATTACACCACCTAATTACTTTTTTACAATTTATGGTGAATTTCCAAAGTTGAAACAGGGGATCTAGAATTTTCTCTGAACCTATTTCACTAAAACTCAGATATCTCATAAAATATAATACCTTTACCTGTTTTGCTTATTCCATAAGAAAATAGACATAATAAGATTTAATTTCATATATTATTCACCATCAAACCATGTCTCTACAATTTTTAGTGATTTTTCAAAATCACATTATTTCTAATACTTGAATCTGTTTTTAAGTTACTTTCACATTTTTCTTAGTTTTCATGTGATAGTTTCTACTTATTCATACATACAATTAAACATGTATATCATCAGCCATTCTATTAGTTAATCACTAGCAAGTATTTACACATCATTCATTGATCATATCATATCAAAAGAAACCAAGTTCCTATACATGCCATACACAAAACTAAACGTCTAACTATACCAATGTGATTTCTTCGATAGTGTGATCGGGTCTCCGACGTTTCCTTCGATCCCGAGTGGCTTGATAAAAACTATAAGAAAAAGAAAATAAAGAGAGTAAGCACTAGGCTTAGTAAGCTTACAAGCAAATAAATTACAACATTCAAACATAATGAATGATTATACATAATGTCACCTAGCCTCATAAACTTTCTTTACTTCTCATTTTCTACCTTCTTCTTTACTTACTTACCTTCTTTCTTACCGACCTTTCACTATTCATAAATATAATCTACCTTCCCTTTTCCTGATAATTCACTGTAATTTAACGTGTACAATGACCCATTGAACCACTCGGAATACTAAGGATACCGGGTCGTTCGTCTATCAATATCTCGCTAATGCCATGTCTTCGACATGGACTTACATGAATTATTCCTGTCTCCAATGCCATATATATATATCTAATATGGGCTTACATGGCTCATTCCTGTCTCCAAAGCCATATATCTGATATGGACTTACATGCCTCATTTACATTACTGTCTCTATCCTCACAACCCCAATATCCTAACATTCCTAAGGTTCAAGCAGGGCTTCCTAATGCTTTTTCTCTGTCACACTCGCCTTTAATTCGACTTCAAATATTCTCATAAAATAAGTATATAAATGCTGGAAATTTACAATAATAATGTAAAATAAAAGAATATTGCATTTATTTACTGTAAACTTACCTCGTATGCAAAAATAGCTACTTTTACCATTTCGTCCACAACTTGGTATTTTCTCCATTTTAGCCCGAATTTCAATTTTCCTTGCTCTATCATTTAAAATATAGTCTAATTAGGACTCAAATTATTCAAATTGACCTAAAATCATATTTTGGCAAAATTATAATTTTGCCCCTAAACTTTTGCATATTTACACTTTTGCCCCAAAGCTCGTAAATTAAACTTCAGCCTATTTTCTTATGTTTCATGACATGCTGGTCATTTTTCCTTCTATGGAAGCATCAAATTCATACTCTAACAAGCACTTATGACTATTAGGTATTTTTACCGATTAAGTCCTTTTACTCGTTTTGCTTAAAAACAAGAGTAGTACAAGTTGTCTAACATAATTTAAAACCTCATATTCTATCATAAAACACCAAAATACACAAATTTCACCTATGGGTATTTTTCCAAATATGAACCCTAACTTAAATTATTGCTAGCATAAGCTTTATCGAGCTCTAGGGACTCAGAAGCGTAAAGAACATTAAAAGCGGGCTTGGAATCACTTACCATGGAGCTTGAAAGCTTGAAACAAACCCTAGCTATGGAGAACCCTTGAAATTTCGTCCTAATGAAGAAGATGGACAAAAATTGGCTTTTAATTTTGTTTTTAATTCATTTTACCCCTAAATGACCAAAATGCCCTTACTACTAAACTTTCAAAAATTCCTTCCATGTCCTAATTTTGTCCATGAACTTAAAATTGGTCAAATTGCTATTTAAGACCTCCTAATTAATATTCTAATTCAATTTTATGCAAAATACTTCTAGAACACAAGTTTTGCAATTTATTCAATTTAGTCCCTAATTTCAAATTAAGTACTTTATGCATAGAATTTCTTCACGAACTTTTCACACAATCATGAAAACATATCATAGACCTCAAAATAATAATAAAATAAATTTTTCTACCTCGGATTTGTGGTTTCGCAACCACTGTTCCGTTTAGGCCCTATTTCGGGATGTTACAGAAAAGTTAGTAGTACAGGGATGAAATGTGTTGATTTTGTTAATCGATCAACAACAACCCAAATAGCATCTTTCTTCTTTGGAGACAAAGGCAATCCCGATACAAAATCCATCGAAATTCTGTCCCATTTCCACTCTAGTATCATCATAGGTTGAAGCACACCTGAAGGCACTTAATGTTCAACTTTCACTTGCTGACAAATCAAACACTTCAATACAACCTCAGAAATGTCTCGTTTTATACCCGACCACCAATACGACTTCTTTAAATCATTGAATATTTTGGTATTTCCAAGGTGAATAGATAAACTACTACTATACACCTCGTGCAAAATTTTCTAAATAAGCTTGAAACTCGGTACACAGATTCTGTTTCTAAACATTAGAATATCATCGGTTCTGATTCGGTACTCTGAATCACTAGTCGATACACTTTGCACTCTTTTAGCTTGTAATTCACTATCACATTTCTGAGCTTCACGAATTTGCTGAAGAAATAATAGTCTCGCTTTCAACTCAGCTATAATCATCAGATAAAGCTAACTGTGTATTCATCGCACACAAAGCAAATAATGACTTTCTGCTTAGAGCATTAGCAACTACGTTCGCTTTCCAGGGATGATAATCAATTATTATCTCATAGTCTTTCAGTAATTCAAGCCATCTTCGTTGTCACAAATTTAAGTCTGTAACAGCCCAATTTTAGCTAAAATGGAAAAGTGGTTTTGGAACCACATATCTAATGTTGGAAAATTATTTTAATATTATTTTTGGTGTTTACAATATGATAGCATGTGTGTGAAAATTTCGTGAGCTAATTTTATCGTTTAATTGCTCAATTTGAGAAAAATGACTAAATCGAGTAAAATGCAAAAGTTGCATTCTACTTGTTAAAGGAGTCAAATAGCTTTGGCTTTTAAATATGATGGCCTTAAATGGTAATTAGAACATTTTAAATTAGTGGACTTATATGGACATTAAATGGATGATAGTAAATAATTTATAATAAGGTTAGTTTAGTAATTTGGTTATTAAAGTTTAAAAAAAATAAAACAAAGTTAATTAAAGCTTCATTCTCATCTTCATGCACCGAAAATTAAAAGAATAAGAAGATGAGATAGGGTTTTTCATTCGGCTAGGCAAATTCAAGCAATTAAGGTACGATTTTTGATCCTTTTTGATGATTTTTATGTTTTTGTAATCGTTGCAGCTTAATCTAACTAGCTTGTACCTTTAATTTTGAAACTGTTAAAGATTTTAAGAGTTTCCATTGATGAGTTTATGTGTTCTTTGGTATTTGAAGATGAAATATGAAAGTTTGATGATAGATTTTCATGTTTTATAAAGTGATTTTTGATGAAACTGCATAATAGGAATTAAATTTTGAAATATGAAAATTGAGTGGTTGAAATTGAAATAAATGAAAGTTTTGGGTTGTTAGGGGCCTATATGCAATTCGGCCAAGCTTGGGTTTAATGAAATTATGTGTATTTTATGTATTTGTGAAATAGGGACTAAATTGATTAAATGTGAAAATTTAGGGGCTAATGTGTAAAAAGGCCTAAATGTATGTTTTGGATTAGATTGAAAGATTATGAGATTGATTAAGTTAATTTTGAATATATTTAGATCAAGAAAAATGGAATCTGGAATTAGATCGGGGGAAAGGCAAGATTATCGAGTAATTAACTCATTTCGCCGGATAATGTTCAAATTGTGAAAATGACTCTACGAAGCATTCGATGATAAAAATGGAAGGTGTGAAATCCCAGTTGAACTTTTGGAATAGATTTGGATACTAGTGTCTTGTTATTAGATGATAAGTTGAGTTGGATTCGGGCCATGATATTAGCACTTCGGGTGCGATTTATACCAATTTGGCTTCGGGCCATTCATATCGGATGATTTGGCTTTGGGCCATGATTATTTTTCTTCGGATAAATTACCTTGATTTGGCTACGGGCAATGGTATAGGTACTTATCGTATAAGACTATTGAGTATTCAATTTCTATTCCGAATGGTTCAATGGGTAAACGAATGATGTGGTTGAGAAAGAGATTAGTAGAGGCGATACAGATATGTACAGAACCTATTCGAGTATTAAATAGAGAAAGTTCAATAGGATGGTATTTAATCATGTTTTAAGACATGAGAAAGGTTTGTAGTTAATGTGAAATTGATTGATTTACATTTATTTGATGAATTAATTTATTTACATACGAGCTTACTAAGCTATGAAGCTTACTTCGTGTTATGTTTCTATGTTTTATAGTGAATCAAGGCTAGCTCGGATCCGGAAGTCATTGGGAACATCATCGCACTATCAGACATCTATTTGGTACTTTTGAGTTGTGTATATATGGTATATGGCATGTACAGGCTAGGTGAAATATTTTGGTTGTGTTTATAGCCATGAGAGTTGCCTTATAAATGATGTTAATGTTGATGTGTATTTGGTTAATAGAAATGGTTTATTTTGACATGTATGGTATGAACATGGTAAATTGAGTTGTGGAGTTTAAATGCTTGAGAAATGGCATTGAATTGAGTATTGAATTTGGTTGAAATGGATATTATAAGAATTGTGTTTTTGGATGATGATTTTGGCTACCTATGTGAATGATGAAATGGTACCATTTTGATTGATTAGGTGAGCATGAATAAGCGTGGCAAATTAGCCTTGCAAATGGCCTATTTTTGTCCACACGGGCAGAGACACGGGCGTGTGTCTCAACCATGTGTGACACATGGTTATGTTACACGGCCGTGTGTCCCCTGGTGTTGTTATTAAAATGAAGTCAGTATGTTCCACACGGTCTCACACATGGGTGTGTGACTAGCCGTGTGGTACAAGTCAGTATACCCCCCTAATTGGCACACGGCCTAGCACATGGGCGTGTGACTTGGCCATGTTGCATAAGTTATTATAGTCTCCAGTTTTCACACGGTCTGATACACGGGTGTGTCTGGAGCCGTGTGAGGCACACGGGCGTGTCTGGAGCCGAGTGAGGCACACGGCCTATTCATACAGGCGTGTGAACCCTGTATGGTTGAAATTTTATTAAGTTTCCAAAATTTTCGTATGATATCGGTTTAGTCCTAAACCACTTCTAAAGCATGTTTAAGGCCTCGTAGGCCCCTATAAGGGACAATGTGATTGTGTTGAATGATTTATGAGAATGAATGCTTTACGGTTGATAAATGTATGCCTTACGTTGTGAATTGATCGGTAATTCCTCATAACCCTACTCCGGCGATGGATAAGTGTTAGGGGTGTTACATTTTATTGGTATCAAAGCTACGATTTACTCAATTCTAGGACTAACGTAGTGTGTATGAGAGCCTAGCTATACATGCCATATATACTCTGTGATAGTCTGATGATTCCTGACAGCTTAAATTGTATTTTCATATAGTAATGAATCCCGAATGAGCGGTAGCCAATGATGTAGAGAGTAATGCACCTGCTCCCACTCAAGGGGCAGCGCCATCAGATTCTAGGCTTGTAACGAGTAGCCACGAGGGAGAGGCTAAACAAGACTTTTTCCAAATGATGAGCAAGTGGTTCACGGAGTTCATTTGAATAAATTCTGCTGCTCAACAACCTCCACCCCGCCTTATTCCTCAACAAATCCTTGTTGTTCCTCAAGTTGTAGATCTGATACGGTTGAACAAACTGCCAGTAGATAAGATACGTAAACATGGGGCTGAAGAATTCCGGGCTACTGTTGACGATGATGCTGAGAGAGCTGAATTTTGGCTCAAAAATACAATTTGAGTATTCGATGAATTATCTTGTACTCCTGATGAATGTATTAAATGTGTTGTATCCTTGCTCAGAGACACTGCGTATCAATGGTGGAACAGGCTGATACCTGTGGTCTGAGATAACGAGTGACCTGGGAATTCTTTCAAATGGAGTTCCGAAAGAAATATATAAGTCAATGATTTCTTGATCAAAAGCATAAATAGTTCTTAGAGTTAAAACAAGGCAGAATGACTGTAACTGAGTATGAAAGAGAATTCGTATGATTAAGCAAGTATGCTCGAGAGTATGTGTCTACTGAAGAAAGAATGTGCAAGCGATTTGTTGATGGGTTGAACGGAGATATAAAACTTCTAATTGGAATTCTAGAGTGGAAAGGATTTGTCGTTCTGGTTGAAAGAGCTTGTAAAGCCGAGATCTTAGAAAAGAAAAGAGAAAAGCAGACTCAGAGGCTAGAGACTCGAGAAAAAGATCGATGAGTAAGTCGTATCAATCTTCTTCAATGAAATTCAAAGATTCGTATGCTCGTTGAAATTCTTTAAACAAATATTCTAGTAGAGATCATAGAAAACAATACAACGGTTCGAAAGCTCAAGCTACATCAGTGTCGAGTGTTGGCAATGTGCGAGACAACAAACCGAATGTCAACGGTGTGGGAGACAACATTTCGGAGAATACTGGAATAAAAATAATAAAGCTTGTTACAAATGTGGTTCATTAGATCACTTCATCCGAAATTTTCCTGAGCTAGATGAGAAAGATAAAGTTCAGAATATGAGATCAAGTAACACGTCGAATAGAGGGGCTGTAACACCCCTAACCCGTATCTGTGACCAGGATGGGGTTATGAGGTATTACCTGAAAAAACACAACTTGAAAGTTACATGCATTTCATTTCATACTTAATATATTATTTCCATCAAATCGTTCAAGTCATTCAATTTTAAAACCTTATAACTAACATAATCTTTTTACAAATCATTTCATATCATATAACAAATATAGGTGAAGTCACATTATTCATAAACAAAAATATCAATCATATCATTTTACCACATAAGCATGTGCGCATATCCAAGCTAATATAATTATTTCATTCCATTATTTCATACAGGAATTATATAAATCAAACAATTACAAGCAAGACATAAGTATACTATTCATTTGGTCATTTTTCAAAGCCTTAGCCGAGTATAAACTTGCTGTATACATATGCTTATTCAATGTCCACTTTCATTTTACTCAACCATATCACACGCATGTAACATTGCATAGAATAAATTCTATACAAAAACCATAATTTGCATTACATGTCAAGCACTTCACAAGTTTATATATATATACATAATTTAATCAAACATATCAATAAAACATATAAATATAAACATGGTCGAAATGCATAAAATTGAATATTAATCATAGCCATTTATGAATGAACACTAATTTCTTAATTAATCTATTGCCGAATTACTAAGTCATTTACATTTGTGTCCTATTCGTACACCACATAACCAAATACATGGCAAAACTAAATAGATCATGTTTCACATATTTGTACATAGTATGGCCGAATCATCAATCAAGTTTATCCATTACCTAAATTCAACACTTAGCCGAATACACTCATCAACCAAATTAAACCATTACTTTCAAATACAAGACATAACCGAATCATTAAAACCATGAGTAACATAACTAGCATAATTCATACTTATGTATATACCATAACCAATTTAATCAAACCAAATAAAATCATCACTTGAGCAAAGCATATGAACCAAACTTAATAAAATAAACAAGCCATTCATAATACATATATATATTTTTGCCGAATCAACCAAACCACATCTAAAATCACCAACCATTTTCAATGCATACGACACATATAACTTGACTAAAATTTCATATACTTACATTACATATTAGCCATTTTCGCATGGCTTAATATATACACAACTTCAAACTTAACGAAATATAATCTAGTCTATACATGCCATAGGCTCAAGTTCAAACTTATAAAGTACCGAAACAGTTGATAGTGTGATAAACTTTGGTGGCGATCCCTGAGCTCGTAACTTGACTCCAAAATCTATAAAACAGAGGCAAACATACACACACAGTAAGCTATCATAGCTTAGTAAGTCATAAGCAAATAAATAACTCAATGACATAATCAACTCAATTTAACCAAACCAATTAAAGATATCATAATCACATTTAATTTCAAGCTTGCAATTTCATATTCAACATATACTTTCATATATAAACTTTATCTTGGCTGAATATACATATGTGTATTATCAAAGTATCATTCAATTTCAAAGCCATAATATCATATATATAACCGAATATATATGAACTCATATGCATATAGCCATGAATCAAACTTTAATATCACATACTTATACATAACATGTGGCCGAATATACTACACCAAATACACATATATTTAAATTAGTAACATGTATAATTTGCATCACATATCAAATAACCAACTTACCTTATTTTCAAATAGGTAATCAACTATCACATACCTGATCTCTTTAGCTCGATTACACATTTGATCATAACTTATCATCGCCCGTTGAACCATTCAGAATTAAATAGGATACTCGGATAATCACACATATCATACAATGCCAACGTCCCAGACGTGGTCTTACATGTAATCACATATCGATGCCACTGTCCCAGATAGGATCTTACACGTAATCACATATCGATGCCAACATCCCAGATGTGGTCTTACATGAGAACACATATCAAAAATCCTATGTTGTAACACTCCAAACTCGGCCTGGACGTTATGGCCGAATCTGGCGCATCACATTAAAGTGTTTTAGCGAAAATCGTGTTTTCGTTGAAAACCTTTCTTAAAATAAAAGAAACCTTAACTATCCTTAAAAAAAACTCCTTTTAATCACTTGTTTAAAATATATGATTTTATGAAAACATGTCCTTTTAAAATGTAGTTACGGAAACGTAGAAAAGTCATACTATAGTTTAAGAAACCATGTTCAACTTCTTATAATTACATCACATAAAAATAATAATCTAAATAATAACAAAGTGGAAGCCCTATTACAATCTGATTTGAAAAGTACTTAATAACATAGAAACTGATAAGCTTTAGAAAGAAAAACAAGTCCAAATTATCTTGCTAGCTGGCCACCCAGAGTCCCTCCAAACATCAAACCATCTACTGAGCATCACCTGAAAATAAAATAAAAGAGGGGGTGAGTTTTCGCAAACTCAGTGTGTACAACCCTCGACAAAAACAAGCATTCAAAAGACATCATACATCAAACATGCAATGCAATGCAATGTAGTGCAACCCACCCCAATAATCCAACTGGTACACTTCTGCTCAGTCCCCCTTTTCACAACCTGTGGGGATGTAAATATCGACCCACCCAACCGATACACATTAATGGTAGCCCGGTTGCGGAACTACCCAAGTTACAGCAAGCTGCCAATCACATATTGGGCTTAAAAGTCGTCGGTGGATCCACGGTTGTCAAGCAACCATGCGACCCTCATATACTCCCTCCATTCCATAATTCCCAACCCATATGCAACCTAAACAGGATATCATATGAATACATATGAATGCATGTAGCAATCATAAATCTTACACACAACACTTAGGGGTATTTTAGTCATTTTTGCCCTTAGGGGCATTTTAATAATTTTTTTATTACGAGTTTTTACTTACCTTGGCCCATTAACAAATCCCGTGAGCTAAGATGAACGAACACTATGCACCAGGTAGGATTCTAGAGAAGAGGAGGTGAGTAATTAAGACTGCTTAAGTACCAAGCTCTCCCTAGATCCAATCCTAGACATGAATATACCAGTTGCCACATCTTAACTCTATGACTTGTCCACGGTCGCAATATATTAATTAAGTTTTACGTGGTTATCATATACTAGGCCCAAAACCCCTACATACATGCATATAGCCCTCTTGGCCCAATCTCATACATATGGCCCATCAGGCCTAATTCACGTTCATATGGCCCATTCGGCCCAATCTCATTTATGTGGCCCATCCGACCCAACTCACATTATATTCATGCTCACATAAAAATTTCCTATCACATAGCATCTCTTATCAAAATTTGCCTATTATGGGCCCAACAGCCTTTTGGGCCCATTTAGCTCATTCCGGCCCACTTGGCCTATTCACAACCCAAGTCCATGGAATCGGCCATGGGCCTTAGGCAACCTATCAGTCTCCCCCTTACGAGTATTCGCGCGCTCGCAAGACTACCGTAGCCAAACTTTTAGCTTTTCGACATTTTGGCATTTCGGCTTTTGGCGATTCATAGTGTGTGTGCAGTGTATATACACACCTGGTAAGCAAGCATGATGCGATCTCCTTAGCCCAAACCTTGAGCCCAATCCTTAATCATTTTTCCTTGATCACGTATCCTTATATTTGCACCAATCTTAACTATTAAAACCTGAATAGTAGATGACTTGTGTCCAACACAAGTCCCTTACCTTGCCTATGGCTATTCGGCCAACCTTAGTCAATAGAAGAGGAACACTTACCAAAACTGCAATACCTAAGGAGCAATTCGGCAATGAGCTACTATCTGAGATCCGATACTAATTCCCTACCACAGTTGATTAGAAAGTGTGAGGGACAATATATGATACTTAGCAAAGAAACCGATTGGAAGAACAACACTTACACCAGATTTGACCGAAGTAGAAGGAGTAGTGATTGCACCAAGGGTATTCAGCCAAAGAGGTTCGACCCTTTATAATTTTGTATGGCAGAAGAGGGTTATTCGATTCCAAGAAAAAGAAAGAAAAATCAGAAATGAGGTAGAGAAGAAATAGATTTCGGCACAAGGAAGAAGAAAAAAGAAAAGAAGGCAGAGAGTTTTCGGCTTTTAGAGAAAAGAGTTTCTGGTAACAGGGTGGAGGAAATTTGACATTAGCTTCATACCCTAGCATTCGGTACCTATTTATAAGCCTTATAGCTGAATTTTTCCTATGTCCAATTCCCCATTCGGCTCCATCACTTTCCCCTTCCCATCTCTTTGTTTTTCTCCCTAATAACCCCTTAATCCCTTCTTTAATTTTCTCTCCTGAACACTTCCCTTGGAGTCCACTTTCACGCCACTACCATCCTTCTAGAAGGCCAAAATTAAACTTCTAAAAACACTAAGCTAGGATTCGAACCTTGGACCTCCTTGCTAGCTATTAACACTACCTCCCTACACCTTATGTGGCGTCACTTAGCCACTCCACCACTAGGCCTTTTTGATGCTATTTTCCCCTAACTTTATTTAAAAGCCTAACTACTTGCCATCCTTGATTCTTTTACTAATTAAATTATAATTTCTTCTACCTTTTAATTCAACTCACACCTTATCTAAGACCTACTAAAATTATCGCTTAGCTAGGAATATTAAACACAATTTTTATCAAAATCGAAAACAAAAAAAGTTCAGGATTTCGGGATTTTTGGGGCGTTACATATGTCATGACATATGTATCCTAGCTATTCCTAAGGTTCGTACGGGGCTTTCGGACGTCGTATCTCAGTCGAATCGAGCTCGTAAACATAGTTCCCAAGCATATACAGATTTGGCTACCACATATATATTTTCACATAATTTATTTCAGCATATATAACTCATATTTATTTAAAATTTACAACACCTATTTGCTTATAAACTTACCTCGAGCAATGATAATCAGAACGGGACAATTATTCGACAACTTTGGTTTTCCCCCGATCCAAATCTGATTTATTTGGTTCTTGATCTAAACATATTCAAATTAAACTCATTCAAACATAATTTCATTCAATTTAGTCCAAAAACACATAAGTGGGCAAATTACCATTTTTCCCTGACATTTAACACTTTTTACAATTTAGTCCAAATTGCACAAAACACAAAACATCCAAAATTTGAATACACTATGCTTAGGCCGAATATTCCTTATGTTCATACAAGTCCATACTTTTCATTTATTTCACATTTTAGTCCCTCAATTTATTATTTTTGCAAATAAGCCCTAATTACTCAAATTCATCAAAAATTCCAATACAAAACATATTAATATAAAACATATCTTTCACAATTCATCAACTAACATCACAAAACTCAATTATTCACCAATGGCATAACTCAAAATATTCATCAAAATAAAAAATTAAAGCATGGGCTTTGTACATTTCACTGCAACGATCTCAAAAACGTAAAAATTATCAAAAACCTAACAAAAACTAACCTTAAATCAAGCTTGGACAAGGCCGAATATTTGAAAGCTTAAAACCCCTTTTTCTTTCTCAAGTTTCAGCCAACAAGATGAACAAAATGCATGGCTTTTTAATTTATGTTTTATTATATTACATATTATTTCATAATTTACTATACTAACCTTTATAATTTGATAACTAAACCATATATTATAAACCCAAAACCATCCATGCTACCCTTTAATGGCCTAATTTCTTCTTAAGGACCCCACATTATAAAAACAATAACAATTCGACACTTATACAATTAGCTAGCCACTTTTACAAATTACGTGATTAAGTCCTTTTAATTAAATCGAGCACACAAATAATAAAATTTTCACACAAAATTTTCACATATATCAATTCACATATTATAAACATGAAAAAAAATATTAAAATATTTTTCTGACTCATATTTGTGGTCCTGAAACTAGTGTTCTGAATAGGGTCTAAATCGGGCTATTACAACTTTCCCCCTTAGGGATTTTTGTCCCCGAAAATCTTTACCGGTGAATAGGTTCGGATAATGTTCTTTCATTACATCCTTTGGCTCTCATGTTGCCTCTTCAAGTCTGTGTTTATGCCATTGTACTTTCACTAATGAGATTTTCTTATTTCGTAATTCTTTAACCACGCGAGCCAAAATACGAATCGGTTCTTCCTCATATGTCATATCAGGCTTAATCTTAATCTCTGATGGATTAATCACATGTGAAGGGTCAGATCTGTACCGTCGAAGCATCAAAACATGAAATACATTATGGATCTTTTCTAACTCAAGTGGAAACAGCAGCCTGTAAGTAACCGGCCCAATACGCTTTATAACTTCATAAGACCCAATAAATCTCAGACTTAATTTGCCTTTACAATCGAATCTGAGTATTTTCTTCCACGATGACACTTTTAAAAACACTTTGTCCCAAGTCTGAAACTCTATATCTTTTCGTTTCAAGTCAGCATACGATTTCTGATGATCTGACACTGTTTTCAAACTTTCACGGATCACTTTTACTTTCTGTTCAGTTTCTCTGATCAAGTCAACCCCATGTAACCTATTTTCACTGAGCTCAGTCCAATATAATGGTGTATGACATTTACGACCGTATAAAACCTTATAAGGTGCCATTTTGATACTCGATTGAAAGCTGTTATTGTACGCAAATTCAATCAAAGGTAAGTATTGTTCCCACGTACCTTTAAAATCAAGAATGCAACATCTCAACATATCCTCAAGTATCTGAATGATTCGTTCGGACTGACCATCTGTCTGTGGATGGAAACCAGTGCTAAAGTGTAGTTTGGTACCTAGATCATCTTGCAATTTCTTCCAAAACCACGATGTAAACCTCGAATCTCTATCTGAAACAATAGAAATAGGTACTCCATTTAATCTCACAATCTGAGAAATATATAATTTAGTTAGCTTATCAAGCGAGTAATCTGTGCAAACCGAAACAAAATGAGTCGATTTAGTTAATCTATCCACAATAACCCAAATCGCATCTTTCTTGCTTGATGTCAATGGTAAACCGGATACAAAATCCATCGTGACTCTGTCCTATTTCCACTCAGGTATCATGATCGGCTGAAGCAATCCAGAAGGTACTTGATGCTCGGCTTTTACTTGTTGACAGACTAAACATTTTGAAACAAAGTCAGAAATGTTTCGTTTCATACCATGCCACCAGTAAAGCTGTTTCAGATCATTAGACATTTTTGTACTACCCAGGTGAACTAATAATCGACTATTATGAGCTTCATTCAAAATCATCTGAATCAACTCTGGGTTTCTCAGAACACATATTCGATTTCTGAACCTCAAACAACCCTCAGCATCAACTTGAAACTCTAAATCAACTTTTGAATCATATTGGCCCTGCTATGCTAGCAAATCATTATCAACTTTCTGAGCATCACATATTTGTTGAATATATAATGATTTTGCTTTTAACTCAGCTATAATTGAACCATCATTAGACATAGCCATATGCGCATTCATTGCATGCAACGGAAACAGTGATTTTCAGCTTAGAGCATCAACAACAACATTAGCCTTTCCTGGATGGTAGTCAATCACAAGCTCATAGCCTTTTAACAGCTCTAACCATCGAAGCTATCTCAAATTAAGATCTTTTTGAGTCATAAAATATTTCAAACTCTTGTGATCAGTATAAACGTGACATTTCTCACCGAACAGATAATGACGCCATATTTTCAATGCAAACACAATAGCTGCCAATTCTTGGTCATGTGTTAGATAGTTGATTTCGTGCGGCTTTAACTGTCTCAAGGCATAAGCTACAAGTTTTCCTTCCTGCATCAAAACATATCCAAACCATTCAAAGATGCATCACTATAAATAGCAAATTCTTTACCCGATTATGGCTGAACTAGTACTGGAGCTTCGATCAAAAGGGCTTTTAATTGATCAAAACTTTTCTGGCACTTTTCTGACCACTCAAACTTAATATCTTTCTGTAGTAGCTTTGTCATCGAGGTTGCAATCATAGAGAAACTTTTCATGAACCGTCTATAGTATCCAACAAGTCCCAGAAAATTTTAGACTTTTAAAACATTTCTCGGAAGTTTCCAATCAAGTATAGCCAAAATTTTACTTGGATCAACCCGAATACCCGATGCTGATAAAACATGTCCCAAAAAATTGACTTCGCATAACTAGAACTCGTATTTACTGAACTTTGTATACAACTAATTATCTCGCAAAGTTTGTAACACAAGTCTCAGATGTTCGGCATGCTTGGTTTTATCATGGGAATAGATCAAAATGTCATCTATGAACACAACCACAAACTGAACTGTCTGAAGATCCGATTCATCAAATCCATGAAAACCATAGGTGCATTAGTAAGTCTGAAAGGCATAACTAGCAACTCATAGTGTTCGTACCTTGTTCGGAAAGTAGTTTTCGGCACATCGGAGTCTTTAACTCGTAACTGATAAAAGCCTGATCTCAAATCTATCTTTGAAAACACTGTAGCCCCTTTCAGCTGATCGAACAGGTTGTCTATTCGTGGTAATGGATATTTATTCTTTATAGTGACCTTATTGAGCTTCTATAATCGATACACATTCTCATAGTTCCGTTTTTCTTTTTCACAAATAAAATAGGTACACCCTAGGGAGAGAAACTCGGTCGTGCGAAACCTCTATCTATCAACTCTTGCAACTGAGCTTTCAATTATTTTAATTCAGTAGGTGCCATTCTGTATGGAGCTATCGATATCAGAGTCGTCCCTGGCACTAACTCAATACCAAATTCTACTTCTCGGATAGGTGGTAAACCTGGCAATTCTTTAGGAAACACATCTGAATACTCGTACACAACTGGTACTGATTCAATCCTTCTTTCTATCACTTTACTATCAAGCACATAGGCAAAGTAAGCTTCACAACCCATCCTCACATATTTCTAAGCTAACATCGAAGATATCACTGCTGTTAAACCATTTAGATCATTAGATTCAATCTGAACAATCTTATCATTCTGGCACCATAAATCAATAGTCTTTCTTTTGCAGTTTACAATAGCATCATGCAAAGTCAACCAGTCCATATCCAGAATTATATCAAACTCGTCAAATGGCAACAACATCAAATTAGCTAGAAAACACGAATCTCAAATCATTAAAGGACAATTCTTACACATTTTGTCAACCAAAACACACCGGCCCAAGGGGTTCTATACTCTAATCACAAACTCAGTAGACTCAACAAGAAAAGTCTTATTGAAAACTAAGGTCTCACACACATAAGAATAAGTCAAATCAGGATCAATCAATGCAATTACACTAGTACCATAGAGAATGAATGTACCAGTAAAAATGTCTGAGGATGAAGCCTTCTCGCGTGCGTGAATGGAATAAGCTCTGGCAGGTGCGCGAGCCTCAGATCAAACTATTGTGTCTTTAGTTCCTCTCTGGCTGCTACTCGTATTACTTGTATTTCTGAGTGGTCTACCTCGAGTTGACATATTACTCGGTCTTGCATTCTCTATTGTGTTTTGTTTAGCTAACTCAGGGCATTCACGAATGTAATGATCTATCGATCCACATTTAAAATAGGCCCGATCATGCAATCTACAACTGCCGGGATGTCATTTACCACAATGCTTACACTTCGGTTGATTTGATTTAATGTTACCAACACTAGCTACTGAGGTAGCTTTCGAATTCACAGGTGGTCTATCCCGATCACGTCTAGTATAACCCTCAGTAGTCTTTGAAAGGCTAGAATCATCCTGGAATCTCTCTGACGCAGACTGAAATGACTTACTCGATGATCTCTTACGTGAATCTCTAGCGTCAAAGTCTGCTTTTCTTTTCTCTTTCTTGAGCTCTTTGGCTTTGCATGTTCGCTCAACCAGTACAACGAACTCTTTTATTTCAAGAATGCCAACTAGCAGTTTAATGTCTTCATTCAACCTGTCTTCGAATATTTTACACATTATAGCTTCGATCGAAACACACTTTCAGGCATATCGACTAAGTCTCACGAATTTCTGTTCATATTCTGTCACAGTCATACGACCCTATTTCAACTCCAGAAATTTTTTGCGTTTCTGGTCAATAAATCTTTGACTGATGTATTTCTTCCGGAATTCAGTCTAAAAGAACTCCCAGGTCACCCATTCTTTTAGAACGACTGATACTAGTGTATTCCACCAGTGATAGGCGGTGTCGCATAGCAAGCATATGGCACATTTTAGACAGTCATCAGGGGTACAAGATAGCTCATCAAACATGCGGATAGTATTGCCGAGCCAGAATTCATCTCGCTCAGCATCATCATCATCAGTGGCTCTGAATTACTTAGTCCCATGTTTTCTAATTATATCAACAAGGGGCTTATGTAATCTTAATGAATCAATCACTTGAGGTATAACAGGTATTGGAGAAGGATTTGTCGGGGGTGGAGGTTGTTGTGCAACCGGATTTGTCCGGATATACTGAGCAAACCAATCATTCATCATTTGGTAAAAGGCTTGTTTAGTCTCTCCCTCTTGGTTACCCGAAGTCGGTCAAGAATCAACCGGCGCTGTCTTTTGCAATGGAGCAGATGCTATACTCTCGACATTATCAGCTACGACTCGATCGAGATTCGTTTACTATACGAAAACACATTTTTAAATGTTAGGAGTCATCACACTATCACAGTATAAAATATGGCATGTATAGCTAGACTCATACGTACTACGTTAGTCCTAGAATTGACTAAACCATAGCTTTGATACCAATTAAATGTAACACCCCTAACCCGTATCTGTCGCCAGAATGGGGTTATAAGGTATTACCTGACAAAACACAACTTGAAATTTACATGCATTTCATTTCATACTTAATATATTATTTCCATCAAATCATTCAAGTCATTCAATTTTAAAACCTTATAACTAACACAATCTTTTTGCAAATCATTTCATATCATATAACAAATATTGTAACGCCTCAAATTTGATAAATTTATTTCTGTGAGTTTCTAGCACAACTGTGTGTCTGCTTCAGTGGTTAAGTGTTCTGGGTGTGTGTGAGAGGTCTCAACTTCAAGCCTTAGTTTGGGAAAATTTTGGCTTTGTAACGCCCAAAAATTGGGCCTAGAAGGTATTGGGCCTTGAGTCTGGGTTCGGGTAAAAGATGGCCCGAATAGTTAGGATGTTCTGATTAATTAATTATTGTTATTAATTATTATTATTTAGTATGTTTAAATTTAATTAATTTTAAGTTCATAAGAAAGAGGGGTTCTGGTTAATTAGGCTTATAAATATTATTTGTGTAAAATAGATCACAAGGAAGCAAGTAGTAAAGTGGCATGTGACGCCACTGGAAAGGCTGCAAGTGGCGTGTGGAAGCTAGGGAGGACCCTGGTTCATGTCACAATGGCAGCAAATTAAAGGAATTAATTTTTGTGCACAAAAAAAGGAAGTAATAGAACTGAAGTGAAAGACTGTTAGGAAGAGTTAGAGTTGCTCAGGAGATTGAGTAAGGAGGGGAAAAGGGAAAGAATTTAGGAGCTGATCAGGGAGAGCTGTGTTGGCCGAATGGTGGACTCTTGAAGAGTAAGAGTTGGCCAGCCAAGGGGAGCTTTATGGGGGCAAGATTCGGCTAGGGTTTAGTGCCAGTATAAATTCGGCATTTAGGGTAATTGGTGCCATTTCCTGACTATTCTCCTCATCTTTTCTTTTCTCCTCTCTTCATCAATTTTTTTTCTTCTCTTCTTTCCTCTATTACCGAACCTACCTACCACCCTGTTCATCTCCATCTTTCTCTTCAGACATTTCAAAAACTTACATAGCCATTTGCCATGAAAAGCTGAAATCCTGAAAACCATATCTTCTTTTATGCCGATTTCTCCTAGCCAACTCTTTTATTCTTTTCTCATCATTCCTGACTGATTCTCTCATCCTCTAAACTAAAAGTTCCTGTCGACAAGACCACAGTAAAACCTTACTATTTCATTTTTCTACACAGTTGCAAAAAGAGCCGAAAACCCCACATTCATAGGGACTTAGCCGAATACTGAGATCACTGAAGGCTTGACTTTTGTTATCATCTGAGGGCTTAGATCTACATCAGGATCGAGTGGAAACTCATTGGAATCATTGACTAAGGAATCAATGGTAAGTTTTTCCAAAAATTAGTCTTTCTTTCGTATTTTAGGAAAAGCCAGAATCCCTAAATGTTAGGGAGGCTGTCGATTTGGACTTGTAGCCCTAAGGGGTTGTGATAATTATTTTGCTTTGGTAAATGGTGTGATTTAGAGGCTACTAATCAAGGGCTTGGACAGGTGGAACGATCAGATCTTTGGATTTAAGACATAGTTCGGCAATAACGTAAGAACAAGAAGGTTCTAAGCATGTTTGGCCGAATATGGTAAGGGGCTGTATACTCAGTGTTAATTCGATATCTATAGTAATGTGTTAGTAATTTAATTGCAGGTATTTCGTGCGTGGATTCGACAACGAATCGTCGCAAAATAGGTGTGTAACTGACACCCTCCTATAGACTAGATCGGTAAAAGCTGAAAAGCCGAAATACCAAAAAACTGGTATTTTGGGAACTTATGAGTGTGTGAATGCTCGTAAGATAAATGGGTTAAAAATTCTGGTAATCCGTGGTGGTAAGACTGCAAAGTGCACTATTCTGTGCGTTTCGACGTTTTTGGGCTTAGTGGGCCTAAATTGGGAAAAATGGGCTAAAGGGCCCAATTCGGTAAGTACGCGCGGTAAGTGTTTTTGATAGTACATAATGGTAGAATATGCATAAAAACTCTAAAACAGTTAATTTACTAGAATACCCCTATGTATGAAAATTACCGTTATATCCTAGGTGTAAAATGACCATTATACCCCTAGTGTTAATTTTGTCTGAAAAGTATGATGATTTAAATCTGTATGATGTATGACATGAATGAATATCTGTTGCATGGGGACATGGGTTATATTATGGAGGAAGCATCCTGGTGGCTATGCCACAAACTATTTGTTCTGGTGGCTCTGCCACATATATATATCTGTTCTGGTGGCTCAGCTACAATTATCTGTTTCTGGTGACTCGGTCACATTATTCATTCAGCGACCATCTTTGCATATTTCTGTGGCGTGTAGCAGTTGGGTGGGTCGAGTAGTCTCCCCACATGGTGAAAGGAATGTAAGGGGGTGTACATGGTTGGATATGGGTTGGGTTTTTGCATCAGCATGTAATAATTGTTCTGATCTGTTATGGGCCTATGGGCTTTGTTGTTCGACTTACATTGCAGGCTAAGGCCAATTTATTCTATTTCTGTGGTTTGAGCTGATATAGGCTATGGTTGGGTTAATTTACACACTGAGTTTCCCCAAACTCATCCCTTTATCTTCATCCTCGCAGGTAATCCCCAACCATAGTGGGCTTGGGGCTGTGAGGGATTGGGAGTGGCCACATGTTTCTACGAACCTGGTTTTCTTTCTGGTGAACTGGACATCCTTTTATTTTCAATTACGGTTTTGGGTTTTTAAGTGTAATAAGGCCGCTTAATTATTTTTATGGTTTTATTATTTTATTCTAATTATGATAAAAATGAACTATGATAGCTATTGAAATGGATTAGCTCTAGGACGCGTTTTCAAAAACATTAAGTGATTTCAAAATTACACGACTACAAGTAAAGCTTCCGCTAAGCAAACGTTTTCAAACTTAATCATTTTCTTAAGATAGACTTAATCAACTGGTTTTTTCCACAATTATACGAGATGTTAGAGTGCGGCAATGGCGGTGTGCATGTCTAGGATTGGATCCGGAGGGAGCTTAGTACTTAAGCAGTCCGACGAACTCACCTCCTCTTTTTCGGTTTCCTACCTGGTGCACAGCTTCCATTCACTTTAACCTATTTTAAAGGTATCTTCTACAACACCAACTACGTTTTCCAAATTAAGTAATACGGGATGTTTTGAACACTTCGATGTGGCGCGTCGGATCCGTTCGTAACGTCTAAGCCAGGTTTGGGGTGTTACAGGCTTTGTATGAATAAAGCCTTAACTGGGTTCAGTAGGCTTATATTTTATTGTTGGTAATCTTACAACATAATGGGCTTGCTGGACTAGTGGATAGGAGGAGTGTTGGGGAGAAGGAGGTCTGGTGTTCGAGTATTGATGTGGGTTATTATTTTTACTCTTATACTCAGTTAGAGTTTGTGTTATACTGGAAATCTGTGTAGTTGGCTATTAAGGTTGAGGTGGTTGTAACAGTCCGATTTTGACCCTACTCGGAATAGTGGTTTCAAGACCACAAATCTGAGTTTAAAAAATATTTTAATATTATTTTTTGTGTCTGTGATATGTGAATTTGTATATGCGAAGTTTCTGTGATTTAATTTGTCTGTCTCTGTGCTTAATTATGAAAAAAGATTAAATCGCGTAAAATGTAAAAGTGGAGTGCCAGATGTTAAAGCACCTATTTGGCTTGGCTTTTAAAATAAAGGTCCTTGCATGTCAAATTTACCATTTACATTAATGATGGACAAATTTAGACCTTAGTGGATGAAATTTTTATTAGTTAATTGAAGGGAAAAATGGGAAAATGACTTTTATTGTGTAATATAATAAAATAAACATAAAGTGGCCATGCACTTTCACCTTGTTTAGCCGAAAATCAGCAAAAGAAAGAAGGGTTTAACGCTTTTGTATATTCGACACTTTGGTTGATAAATTGAGGTATGAAATTTGCTCGATTTTTGATAATTTCTACGTTTCTGTGATCATTGCTTTGTGTTCTTGAAAACCCATGTCTAAATTTCTGTTTTTGTTGAAGATTATAAAATGTGCCATTGATGATTATATGAGCTTTATAGTGCTCTTATATGGATTATGAAAGATATATGTTAGATTATCATGTTTTGTTCTTGAATTTTTGATGAAATATGTTATTTGGGCTTGTATGGAAGCCATGTATATTTGGCCAAGCTATAGTCTTAGTGAATTTTTCATATTTGTGATTTTGTGAAAAATAGACTAGATTGCCAAAGTGTGAAAATATAAGGGCTAAAATGCAAAGTGCCCTAAATATGTGTTCATGGATTATTTTGAATAAAAGGAATGATTAAATGGTTGAATTTGAATTGTATTAGATCAAGAACAAAGAAAATTAGATTTAGATCGAGGGAAGCCCAAATAGTTGAATAGTCAATTCGTTTCGTCTGAAATTCATACGAGGCAAGTCAAACTATACTTACGTGTTAAGTTGATAGAATTCTCTGTATATAAATAGTTATCTGCATTGGACAGCCTTGAGAGCCTGATGAATAAACTCTGATAATATGCTGGTGTGTGAGATGTTCTGTATGTTCTTGGAAGAACGTTGACATTATTCTGAGATATCGTGTAAGACTGTGTCTGGGACACAGGCTTCGATTTGAGATTTCATGTAAGACCCTGTCTGGGACAGAGGCTTCGATATCAATTACATGTAAGACCACGTTTGGGACGTCAGCATTGTACCTGTCTATGAATCTCTATTCTGTTTCTGAGTTGTCCGATGTTAAAGTATGAGATATGGAATGTATAATTCATATAGGTACGTTTGTAACATACTAGAAGTCTGAATAGAAAAAAACTATGTTACTGTGAAGTAAGGAAATATTTTATGAGACGGATGTGAATTATGTTTATCAACTATTACTTATATGCTATATTAATTGAATAATTGTATTTAACTTACTAAGCTCTTTATATCTTACTCTGTGTGACTTCTGTTTGTTTTACAGTTATCGTAGCTAATGAAGGCTCGGGATAGTCAAGGATTGTCATCACACCGTTGATCTCATTTTGGTACTTTTGGAATGTACATATTTATAAGCATGGCATGTATACGCTAGAAGATTTATGAATGTAAATTTGATATGTATATATGTTATGCCATGTCAATTGGCTTGCAAATGATAAGTTTTTTGCATAGTTTTGTGTATGTTTGGGATGTGCCATATTCTAATGAGAATTGGTTATCTTAAAACATGAATTTGGTTAAAATTTTGGTATGAATGTTGTGTATTATTGCTTGTAACATTTGACCCAAAAAGGGGTGGCAAATTGGCTTAAACCAAGCCTGCATTATACCACACGGTCAGGGAACACGGGCATGCCTTGTGGCTGTGTGAAAAAGTCAGTAGCTAGCTAAATTTTACACGATTATGGCACACGGTCGTGTCTATTGGCCCTGTGAAAAAGTCAGTATAGGACCTCTTTATGGCACGGTTGGATCACATGGGCATGTCTTGTACTCGTGTGAGTCACACGGCCTAGTTACACGGGTGTGTGACTTTGTAAGTTTTGAAAAGTTTGATTAAGTTTTGAAAATTTTGAATGGGTTCAATTTAGTCCCAACCTTCCATAAATGTATGTTTTAAGTCTCGTAGACCATCTTAATGGATAAATTTTTGATGAATACTTATGTATTAATGTTATCTGATATCTGTGAATCTGTGTTGTTCTGAAATGTTCTGTCCATTCGGTGATGCCCTTATCTATTTCGGTGACAGTTACGAGATAGGGGTGTTACATTTTATTAGTATCAGAGCTATGGTTTAGTCAGTTCTAGAACTACCATAGTGTGTGTGAGTCTAGCTATACATGTCATATGTCTAAAACTGTGATAGTGTGATGAATCCTGACATTAAAATGTGTTTCTATATAGCAATGGATCCTAATAGAGCCGTAGCTGACGATGTTGAAAGTAATGCGCCTGCTCCTGCGCAAGGAACGGTGCAAGATGATTCTCGACCGGCTACGAGTAGCTGTGATAGCGAGGCTAAACAAGCCTTCTATCAAATGATGAATGATTGGTTCACCCAATACATTAGAACCAATCTGGCTGTACAACAACCTCCACCCCCGGTTAATCCTTCTCAAATTCCTGTTATGCCCTCGGTGAGTCCAGTTCAGCTAAGTAGACCACCTGCTGATAAGATTAGAAAGTATGGGGCTGAAGAGTTCTGAGCTACAACGAATGATGATGCTGAAAGAGCCGAATTCTGGTTAGAAAATAAGATACGGGTATTTGATGAAATGTCTCTGAATCCAAAGGAATGTGTTAAATGTGTCGTTTCACTTTTGAGAGATACGACGTATCATTGGTGGAAAACTTTAATATCTGTGGTTCCGAGCGAATGGGTTACATGGGATTTCTTCCAAGCTGAATTTTGGAAAAAATACATTAGTCAGAGATTCATTGATCAGAAACATAAAGAGTTTCTCGAGCTTAAACAGGGCCGAATGTCTGTTACTGAATATGAACGGGAATTTGTGAGATTGAGCTAGTATGCTCGGGAATGTGTATCAAATGAGGCAAAGATCGAATTAGATCGTATTCGAACACCAGAGCTCCTGTTACTTCTGTTCCAAGTGTTGGAAATGTTTGACCTGAGAAACCTGAATATAAACACTGTGGTAAAAGACATCCAGGAAATTGTAGATTGAATAACCGAGCTTGTTTCTGATGTGGATCCCTGGATCATTTTGTAAGAGATTGTTCTGAACCTGTTGAGCAAGAGAATGTACAGAATCTGAGACCGAGTAACACCTCAGCTAGAGGTAGACCTTCCAGAAAAACAAGAAATGCAAGTGGGGGTCAAGGAGCTACTGGGGACACTTCTGTTAGATCTGAGGCCAGAGCACCTGCTAGAGCCTATGCTATCCGAGCTCGTGAGGAAGCTTCGTCACCAGACGTGATTACTGGTACTTTCACTCTATATGATACTTCTGTGATTGCATTGATAGACCCTGGTTCAACACATTCTTATATCTTTATGAATTTAGTGCACAGTAAGACTTTGCATGTAGAGTCTACTAAATTTGTAGTTAAAGTATCGAACCCCTTAGGCAAAAGTGTTTTGGTTGATAAAGTCTGCAAGAATTGCCCGTTATTGATTCGAGATATCTATTTTCCTGTTGATCTGATGCTGTTGTCTTTCGACGAATTTGATATCATTTTGGGAATAGACTGGTTAACTTTGCACGATACTATTGTGAACTGCAAATGAAAAGTCATTGACTTAAGATGTAAGAATGATGAGATAATTCGAATTGAGTCTAGCGATCTGAATGGGCTACCAGCTATGATATCTGCAATGAAATCCCGAAATTATGTAAAAGAAGGTTGTGAAGCCTACTTAGCTTATGTGTTAGACTCAAAAGTGGATGATAAGAAAATTGAATCAGTGCCTGTTGTATGTGAATTCTATTGTGTTTCCTGAAGAACTACCTGGTTTGTCTCCGATTCGAGAAGTTGAGTTTGGCATTGAATTGGTACCTGGTACTACTCCGATATCGATAGCTCCGTACAGAATAGCTTTGACTGAACTAAAGGAATTGAAATTTTAGTCGCAAGAATTGACTGATAGAGAATTTGCTAGATCGAGTTTTTCACCTTGGGGTGCTCCTGTACTGTTTGTGAAAAAGAAAGATGGCACAATGAGAATGTGTATTGATTACCGCTAGCTTAACAAAGTGACTATAAAGAACAAACACCCTCTGCCTAGGATCGATGACTTATTCGATCAGTTGAAAGGTGCTACTGTGTTTTCAAAGATAGATCTGAGATCGGGTTACTATCAGTTGCAAGTAAAGGGCTCTGATATTCCAAAAATTGCTTTTAGAACGAGGTATGGGCATTATTAATTTTTAGTTATGCCTTTTGGATTAACGAATGCACCTACTATTTTTATGGATTTGATGAATAGGATTTTCAGACCGTATTTAGATCAATTTGTTGTTGTATTCATTGACGACATATTGATTTATTCACGTAATGAATCTAAACATGTCGAGCATTTGAGAATAGTGCTACAGACACTACAAGATAAACAGTTGTATGCGAAGTTCAGTAAGTGTGAATTCTGGTTGTGAGAACTTGGTTTTCTGGGCCATATTGTATCAGCCTCTGGAATCCGAGTTGATCCGAGCAAAATTTCAACCATTATGGATTGGAAACCTCCGAGAAATGTATCTGAAGTCTGTAGTTTTCTGGGACTTGCTGGTTATTATAGAAGATATGTGAAATGATTTTCGATGATTGCGACTCCGTTGAAAAAACTACTACAGAAAGATGTGAAGTTTGATTGGTCTGAAAAGTGTCAGAACAGTTTCGATCAGATGAAAGCTCTATTGACTGAAGCTCCGGTATTAGTACAACCTAAATCAGGTAAAGAATTTATAATTTACAACAATTCTTCGTTGATTGGGTTGGGTTGTATCTTAATGTAAGAAGGTAAAGTCATTGCTTATGCTTCGAGATAGTTAAAGCCACATGAAAAGAACTATCCGACACACGATCTTGAGTTGGTTGCTATTGTGTTTGCCTTAAAAATCTGGCGTCACTATCTATTTGGTGAGAAATGTCATGTTTTTTCTGATCATAAAAGCCTGAAGTATTTAATGACGTAAAAAGATTTGAATCTGAGATAAAGAAGATGGTTAGAATTGTTAAAAGACTACGAGCTAGTTATTGATTATCATCCGGGTAAAGCAAATGTGGTAGCAGATGCTTTGAGTCAAAAAATTTTGTCTGCATTGCATGCGATGAATGCTCATTTAGCACTGTCTGATGATACTTTGGTTTGTGTCGAGCTGAAAGAAAAACCCTTGTTTATACAACAGATTTGCGAGGCTCAGAAATCTGACAATGAATTGATAGCAAAACGAGTTCTGTGTGATTCTAAATTTTGGGTTGATGCTAATTATTGTTTGAGATTCAGAAATAGACTCTGTGTTCCGAGAAATCCAGAATTAATTCAGTTGATCTTGAGTGAGGCTCACAGTAGTAGATTTTTTGTACATCCGGTGAGTACGGAAATGTATAACAATTTGAAACAACTATACTGGTAGCCGAAAATGAAAAGAGATATTTCTGAATTTGTTTCTAAGTGTTTGATCTGTCAGGATGTTAAACCTGAACATTAGGTGCCATCAGGTTTGTTGCAACTGATTATGATTCCGGAATGGAAATGGGATCGAGTGACTATGGATTTTGTATCGGGTTTGCCTTTGTCTCTGAGAAAAAAAGATGCAATTTGGGTTGTAGTTGACAGATTGACGAAATCAGCTCATTTTATTCCAGTACGATCTGATTTCTCACTTGATAAGTTAGCTGAGCTTTATATTTCTGATATTGAAAGACTACATGGTTTACCATTGTCGATTGTGTCAGATAGAGACCCGAGATTTCATCGCGATTCTGGAAGAAATTGCAAGATGCTCTGGGTATAAAATTGCATTTCAACATTGATTTCCATCTGCAAACAGATGGTCAATCTGAGCAGATTATTCAGATACTTGAGGATATGTTGAGATGTTGCATTCTTAAGTTCGAAGGTACGTGGGAACAATATCTACCTTTGATTGAATTCGCTTATAATAATAGTTTTCAGTCGAGCATTAAAATGGCACCATACGAAGCATTATTGGCAGAAAGTGTAGAACTCCGTTATACTGGTTTGGGATTAGTGAGAATAAGATTTACAGTGTTGATCTAATAAAAGAAACAGAACAAAAAGTGAAAATAATCTGAGATAGTCTAAAAGCTGCCTCTGATCGTCAAAGTCTTATGCAGATTTAAAAAGAAAGGATATCGAACATGAGGTCGGTGATAAAGTGTTTCTGAAGGTATCTCCGTGGAAGAAACTGTTCCAATTTGGTAAAAAGGGCAAGTTGAGTCCGAGGTTCATCGGACCGTATGAAATCATTGAGCGACTTGGGCTGGTTGCTTATAGATTAAGGTTACCGTCTGAGTTAGAAAGGATTCACAATATATTTCACGTATCAATGCTTCAACGATACAGATCTGATCCTTCGCATGTAATTCTTCTTTCTGATATTGAAATTCATTCTGATATGACTTATGAAGAAAAGTCGATTCGTATTCTGTCACGTGAGATTAAAGAATTGCGTAATAAGAGAATTCCATTAGTCAAAGTACTGTGGCATAGACACGGAGTAGAACTATGTGGGAGCTTGAGGATGCAATGAAACAGCAATATCCGAATCTGTTTGATGATAAGATTTTCAGGGACAAAAATATCTCCTCTCCTAGAAAGAGTTAAATCTTAGGCAGCGTAGGTGGGTTGAACTGCTTAAGGATTACGACTGCACTATCGAGTACCATCCTGGTAAAGCCAATGTGGTGGCCGATACGTTAAGCCGTAGGGCTATGGCCGATCTGAAAGTGATGTTCACTCGACTGAGTCTTTTCGATGATGGGAGTCTGCTAGCTGAACTTCAAGTGAAACCGATATGGATTGATCAGATCAGAGATAAGCAGATGGGGGACAAGTCGCTAGAGTTGCATTTTTGTCAGATGGAGAGTGGTGTTACTATGGATTTTGGGATTAATAAGGATGGGGTATTGTGTTTCCACAGTCAGATTTGTGTACCAAATGATGAGGACTTGAGACAGTTGATTCTGAGGGAAGCGCATTGTAGCCCTTATACTATGTATCCCGACGGGAGCAAGATGTATCGAGATCTACGAGAATTATACTGGTGGCCAGGGTTGAAGCGTGAGGTTACTGACTACGTTGCTCGCTACTTGACTTGTCAGCAGGTTAAGGCTGAGCATCAGTTACCTTCGGGTTTGTTGCAGCTAGTTAAGATACCATTATAGAAACGGAAGCGAGTAACGATGGATTTCATTAGTGGGTTGCCTCTAACACCCACTAAAAAGGATTCTATCTGGGTTATCATGGATCGATTGACCAAATCTGTGCACTTCATCCCGGTCAGGATAGACTTCTCTCTGCAAAAGTTGGCTAAGCTCTATATTTATGAGATAGTGAGGTTACATAGGGTACCTGTCTCGATCATCTCTGATAGGGATCCTTGTTTCACGTCTCAGTTCTAGAAAAAGATGCATGAGGCTCTGGGTTGGAGGTTAGACTTCAGTACTGCTTTCCATCTTCAGACAGATGGTCAGTCGGAGAGCGTAATTCAGATACTGGAGGACATGTTGAGGAGTTGTGTTATCGATTTTCAAGGCAGTTGGGAGGAGTACTTACCATTAGCAGAGTTCTCCTATAATAACAGCTACTAGTCTAGTGTACAGATGGCACCTTACGAGGCCTTGTATGGTCGTAAGTGTTGCACTCCCTTGTGCTGGACTAAGTTGGGTAAACGACATATTCTGGGTCCGAAATTGGTTTCTGAGACTGAGGATAAGGTCTGTTTGATTCGAGATTGATTGAAAGCAGCCTCCGATGGGCAGAAGTCTTATGCAGATCTGAGACATCGAGAGATAAATTTTTCTATGGGCTACTTAGTCTTTCTCAAGGTCTCGCCATGGAAAAAAGGTTCTGAGGTTCGGTCACAAGAACATGCTGAGCCATCGGTTTATTAGACCTTACCGCATTTTGAAACGAGTGGGACTAGTTTCTTATCAGTTAGAGCTACCTCTAGAGTTGGATCAAATTCATGACGTGTTCCACGTCTCGCTGTTGAGGCGTTGCCCCTCTGATCCCATGCATATTATCCCTATTGAGGAGATTGAGGTGCAGCCAGATCTAATCTTCGAGGAGGAACCGATTTAGATTTTGGATCGCGATGTTAAGTTTCTGAGGAGGAAATCGATTCCTTTAATAAAGGTGCTGTGGCGGAATCATAGCACTGAGGAGGCTACGTGGGAGCCTAAGAATACAATACATCAGCAGTATCATCACCTATTCTAATCAGGTAAATTTTGAGCCCGAAATTTTCTTTTAGAGGGGTAGAGTTGTAACACCCCAAATTTGATAATTTTTTTTCTGTGAGTGTAATGCCCCGTACCTGAGACCGTCGCCGGAGTCGAACACGAGGTGTTAACAAACTTAATTCATTACTTTAAACAGCTCAAACAATTTATTTTTAAAATTTTCAGTCAAGCTAGCAATCTGCGTCATAGTCACTTAAAAATTCATATCACGAGTTCCAAAACTCAAAATCCAATTCTGTAATTTTTCACTGAAACTAGACTCATATATCTATTTACTAATTTTTTATAGAATTTTTGGTCAAGCAAATTAGTACAGTTTATTAGTTAAAGTCTCCCCTATTTCAGGGTTCGACTACTCTAACCTCTGTGTATTACTGAATCGAGATATCTCCTGTCTGAGTTTCAATGACTATGATGTTTATTTCTAATAAAAATAGGCTCAATAAGGAATCTGTAAATATAAATCATGACTTCTAATTATCTTTGAAAAATTTATGGTGAATTTCCAAAGTCAGAATAGGGGATCCAAAAATTGCTCTGGCCCTATTTCACAAAAATTTAAACATCTCATAAAATATAACTCATATACCTATTTTGTTCCATCCATATGAAAATAGACTCATCAAGATTCAATTCCATAACTTATTCATTATTTAATTCCATTTCTACTATTTTTAGTGATTTTTCAAATTCACGTCACTACTGCTGTCTGAATCTATTTTATGGTAAATTTTACCCATTTAATGGTTCCCATGGATTAGCTAGAAATTTAGCATACATAACACCAAATATGATCAAACATAAACATCATTTGCATAATCATTACCGAGACATTCATATCACATTTTCATTTATCATCTTACCATATTGTTGTTATATCGAGTTTTCAACCCGAGGGTTAAGTACAAACCTGTTCAAAGTATCCATTTCACAACAGTTACCAATACGTCCCTTTCATCTCGAGTATTCCTCCATTTGAGTAGAATTTTACCCGTTGAACACATCGGAATATAATTCAGATACATGGAAAGTTTGCACATAAGTGCCACATATGTAGCCAAGCTACCATGTAACCTGCCCATAAGTGAACTCGGACTCAACTCAACGAGCTCGGGCGTTCGCATCCATAAGTGAACTCGGACTCAACTCAACGAGCTCGGATGCCTAGTTACATCTCTCGAACTCGGACTCAACTCAACGAGTTCAGACATTCGCATCCATAAGTGAACTCAGACTCAACTCAACGAGCTCGGTTGCCTAGTTACATCTCTCGAACTCGGACTCAACTCAACGAGTTCGGACATTCGCATCCATAAGTGAACTCGGACTCAACTCAACGAGTTCGGATGCCCAAATATCCCGATGACATGTCACTTGTATCCTAATCCATTCCTAAGGTTCAACGGGACCTTTTTCCCAATCATGTGTCTCAACCATCTTCTACGGAATGCCGATCTGAGATACTCGATAGTATTTCACATTTTCCAAGTATATCACATAATTTGACATATTATCAAACAATTATCACGAATATAATATTTCATAATAATTATCATATCATTTAAATAACATAAAAACATTTAAAATAATAACTATGTTACCAACATTTACATATGAACTTACCTCGTATGTGAAAATGGCTACTTTTACCATTTCGTCCACAACTTGGTTTTTTCCTCATTTTAGCCCGAATTTTAGTTTTCCTTGCTCTATCATTTAAAATATAGTCTAATTAGGGCTCACATTATTCAAATTAACCCAAAATCATATTTTGGCAAAATTATAATTTTGCCCCTAAACTTTCACATATTTACACTTTTGCCCCAAAGCTCGTAAATTAAACTTCAGCATATTTTCTTATGTTTTATGACATGCTGAACATTTTTATCAACATCAAATTCTCACTCTAACACATAGTTATGAACAATAACAATTTTTACCGATTAAGCCGTTTTACTCATTTTTGCTTAAAATCGCTTAGCAAAAGTTGTTTAACATAATTTCAGCCTTCATATTCCACCATAAAACATCAAAATAAACACATTTCACCTATGGGTATTTTTCCAAATATGAACCCTAGCTTAAATTATTGCTAGAATAAGCTTAATCAAGTTACCGGGATTCCAAAAACGTAAAGAACTTGAAAAACGGGGCTAGAACGGACTTACAATTGAGCTTGGAAGCTTGAAAAATCCTAGCCATGGTTTCTCCTTGCTATATTCGGCCATGGGGTTGAAGATGAGCAAAATTGGCTTTTAATTTTGTATTTTAATTCATTTTACCCCTAAATGACCAAAATGCCCTTACTACTAAACTTTCCAAAAATTCCATCCATGTCCAATTTTTGTCCATAGACTTAGAAATTGGTAAAATTTCTATTTTAGACCTCCTAATTAATATTTCAAAACAATTTCATACTAGAAACTTCTAGAATGCAAGTTTTGCAAATTATTCGATTTAGTCCCTAATTTCAATTTAAGCACTTTATGTATAAAATTTCTTCACGAAATTTTCACACAATCATGCAATCATATCATAGACCTCAAAATAATCATAAAATAATTATTTCTATCTTGGATTTTGTGGTCACGAAACCACTATTTCGACTAGGCCCAAAATTAGGATATTACAACTCTCCCCCTTTTTAGGATTTTCGTCCCCCAAAATCTTACTAGGAAAAGTGGTCTTCACTTTTAATCTCATATTCGTCTTTGAAGAACTTTCACTTAAACTGCACTCCAATACATCTCTCTAATTTCTCATATGGTCTAAAAGCTTACAGATCTCAACTCTCAACTGTTCTTACATTTTCAACCCTTCTCGGTTCCCATGATATCATGACATAAAACCAGAATCTTTACTTGATTAATGGAGACAAGAATTCCAAGAAATCCAACAATCAAAGAGACACTGAAATTCCATGAATCGATGAGTAGGAATTCATTCAATACCGATATGATTTATAGATTTCTCCAAACATTTAAGAATAGGATACATCACATTTTCCTCTTTCTGCCATAGAAATAATTCTTATATGGCCTCAAGAATAATCCTTCTCATTTCCATCCCAATATCAACATTGACAAGGATAATTTTGATAGATCCCAATGCTCGACTTTAACCTCTTTAACAACTTTCATTTTATGTAACATCGAATGCTCTAAACTATCACATTACCTCATTGTCTTGAAACACATCACAATTCATACAACAAGACATTCATTGAAAGTCGAAGTCTTTGCTCAATGTAGACTAGTCTAGTTCAGACGCTTCGGTTACCAATATTCTCATCTATCTGAACTCTGTCAACATGTAATAAACTTTTCAGCTTTCATAAGATGAAAACCTTATCATTCGTAGTGACTTTAACTAATATCCAACTCTTTCTAATAAATATACACTTCTCGTTCGGACTATTTACTCTTTTATCAAGTACAAAAATGAAATTCTATTATCGGACTTGAGAAAAATAATCCTCGACATAATTGTCACATGAAATCTTTCAAATAAATAATTCACCATACCGATCTGAAACTCGCGCTTTTATCACCTATGCCTTTATCTGATGTCAAATCCTTACACGTAAATTAGAAAAAATCCCAATACTAAAATCACCACATTACCAAGATCAAATTAGAAGTATAGTCATATTTGACATGATTATCACGAGCTAAAGAACGCACTTGAACATGAGTCGTAATTGACAAATTATGGAACAAAGATAACAAGAAAACCGAATAAAGAAATCCAAGATAGAGAAACCGGAATAAAGAAATCCAGAATAAAAGATCCAGGATAAAGAAACCCAAGATACGATACTATGCTTGGGAGAATCAAAACCAAACTCATAGAGAAAATATAGAATACCCGATAATTCTTCAAAGAAAGAAAGTCCAAAAGAAAACATCATTTAATCCCAATTGAAATCAAATATAACAAGATCAATATATCTTCCCATACATATATATCGGATGAAGCATCAAGTAGAAGAAAGCAGAATTATAATATCATATGTATTCTCTCATCAATTCTTATCGATTTAAATGAAATAGAATACCCGATGAAATAGAGCAATATAAATTATAAACCAGTCAGACTACCAATGCTTTCATCCAACACCAGAATTAGAAGACATTCCCATATAACAAGAATTTCTTCAGAAGATCTGTAACGCCCCCACGCCCGAGACCGTCGCCGGAGTCGAGTATGAGGTGTTACTAAGCTTAATTTAACATTTTTAGAACTTTGGATTATTTGTTTCTACATTCACAGCTTTTAAGCTACTTGCGTCACAGTCACAAGAAAAATCATATCTCGAGCTACGAAACTCAAAATCAAGATCTATAAATTTTCCTTGAATCTAGACTCATATACCTATCTACTAATTTTTTCCTAGAATTTTTGGTTGAGCAAATTAGTACAGTTTATTAGTTAAAGTTACCCCTGTTTCAGGACTTGACTGGTTTGACCTCTGTTTACTACGAACCATATTTCTCTCTGTAAAAAATTCATATGACTATGAGGTTTATTTATACTAAAACTAGACTCAATAAAGATTCTGAGAATATAAAATAAACCACTTAATTATATCTTTACAATTTATGGTGAATTTATAAAGTTGGAACAGGGGATTCAGAAACTGCTATGACCCTATTTCACTAAAATTCAAATATCTTTTAACATATAATTCCTTTACCTGTTTCATTTGTTTCATGTGAAACTAGACATAATAAGCTTAAATTTGATATGTATTCCATCACCAAATTCAATTTCTATGATTTTTAGTAAATTTTAAAACTCGCGTCAGTGTTGCTGCAGTATTCTGTTTATGGCAAATTTCATCCCTTTTATGAGTTTTTATGCACTAAGTATCTTAATAATTTTCCTTAACATCAAACATAATCTAAACTAACCATTTTCATAATTTATCATTATCAAACATTTTCTCAACCATTCCATCACCATATCATAAGATCATTTACACAAAATAGGTATATTGCTATACATGCCATACTTAAATTTACAAGCCATTTACCAAAAGTCTTAGGATAGTGTGGTGAGCCTTCGACCTATCCCGACTCATGAGCTGGCTTGTCCAAAACTACAATGAGTAAGAAGGAGGGAGCATAAATGCTTAGTAAGTTCATATGCAAATAATAAGTAACATAACAAACGGTCATACCAATCAACATTAGCATGCATCACTAAAACACATATCACATTTCTAATCATTTTTCATCATCTTATTACCTTATCGTGATTGTATCAATACTCAACCCGAGGGTTAAATACATACCTGTCCAAAATATCCATTTCACATCACTTACCAATACGTCTCTTTACATCTCGAATATTCCTCCATTTGAGTATAACTTTACCCGTTGAACACATCGGAATATAATTCGGATACATGGATAACTTGCACATAAGTGCCATATATGCAATCAAGTAATCATGTAACCCGCCCATAAGCGAACTCGGACTCAACTCAACGAGCTCGGCGCGTCGCATCCATAAGTGAACTCGGACTCAACTCAACGAGCTCGGATGCCTAGTTACATCTCACGAACTCAGACTCAACTCAACGAGTTCGGACATTCGCATCCATAAGTGAACTCGGACTCAACTCAACGAGTTCGGATGCTCAACCATCCTAGTGACATGTCACTTGTATCCTAATCTATTCCTAAGGTTCAAACGGGCTTTTTCCCTCGATTTGACATTAGCCGTCTTCCACGGAATATCGAAACCGATACTCGGTAACAATTCATATTTATTAAGTAGTAAACATAATTTGCATATTACTCAACATTAACTACAAAGCATAATGTTTCATGATAAAAAAATCAGCATATCATATAACTAACATCAATAACTTAAAAATAACAATTATGCTACATTATTTACACATGAACTTACCTTGGTACCAAAATACAAAGATTTTGCAATTTAGTCCACAATCTTTTCTTTTCCTTGATTGAGGTCGATTCCACGTCTTTCTTGATCTAAAATAACACATTTAGCTTATTTAATACTCACATTATCAAATTAATCCTTAACTCAAATTTTGGCAAAATTACAATTTTACCCCTAAACTTTTACATATTTACATTTTGCCCCTAGGCTCTGGATTAAACTTTATTCCTTATTCTTATGTTTTACAACATGCTGATCACTTTTCTCTTCTATGGCAACATCAAATTCTCACTCTAACATGTACTTGTGACTATTAGGTATTTTTACCGATTAAGCCCTTTTACTTGTTTTTGCTTAAAATCGAGTAGTACAAGTTGTCTAACATAATTTAAAACTTCATATTCTATCATAAAGCATCAAAATACACAAATTTCACCTATGGGTATTTTTCCAAATATAAACCCTAGGTTAAATTATTGCTAACATAAGCTTAATCAAGTTATCGGGATCTCAAAAACGTAAAGAACATTAAAAACGGGGCTTGGAATCACTTACTATGGAGCTTGGAAGCTTGAAACAAACCCTAGCTATGGATAACCCTTGAAATTTCGGCCTAATGAAGAAGATGGGCAAAAATTGGCTTTTAATTTTGTTTTTAATTCATTTTAATAACTAAATGACCAAAATGCCCTTACTACTAAACTTTCTAAAAATTCCTTCCATGTCCTAATTTTGTCCATGAACTTAAATTAGTCAAATTGCTATTTAAGACCTCCTAATTAGTATTTCAATGCAATTTCATACTAAAAACTTCTAGAATGCAAATTTTGCAACTTATTCGATTTAGTCCCTACTTTCAATTTAAACACTTTAGGCATAGAATTTCTTCACGAAATTTTCACACAATCATGTAATCATATCATAAACCTCAAAATAATTATAAAATAATTATTTCTATCTCGAATTTGTGGTCACAAAACCACTATTCCGATTAGGCCCTAATTCGGGATATTACAACTCTCCCCCCTTTAAGGATTTTTGTCCTCGAAAATCTTACCGGTAAACAGATGTGGGTATTGATTTTTCATAGTTTCTTCAGATTCCCATGTAGCTTCTTCTATTCCATGCCTTTGCCACAACACCTTCACAAATGCAACATTTTTATTCCTTAGTTGTTTGACCTCTCGAGCTAAAATCTTAATCGGTTCTTATTCGTAGGTCATATCTGGTTGTAGTTCAATTTCTGTCGGTGAAACTACATGTGAAGGATCCGAACGATACCGACGTAACATAGATACGTGGAACACATCATGAATCTTCTCTAATTCAGGTGGTAATGCTAACCGATATGCTACCGGTCCAACTTTTTCGATTACTTCATACGGCCCAATAAAACGCGGACTTAATTTGCCCTTCCATCCAAATCTAAGGACTTTCTTCCACAGGGATACTTTCAAAAACACTTTGTCACCAACTTGATATTCAATCTCTTTTCTCTTCAAATCTGCATACGATTTCTGTCTATCTGAAGCAGCTTTCAAACAATCTTGAATCAGTTTCACCTTTTCTTCAGTTTCTTTTATTAGATCAACTCCATAAATCTGATTTTCCTTGAGCTCAGTCCAATACAAAGGCGTTCGACACTTACGACCATACAATGCTTCATAAGGTGCCATTTTCAAGCTCGTCTGATAACTATTGTTGTAAGCAAATTCTACCAACGACAAATATCTTTCCCAACTTCCTTGAAATTCCAATACACAACATCTGAGCATGTCTTCAAGAATCTGAATTACTCTTTCTGATTGTCCATCGGTTTGTGGATGAAAGGCGATCTTTGAAATTTAACTTTGTACCTAATGCTTCTTGCAACTTTTGCCAAAACCGTGAAGTAAATCTCGGATCTCTATCCGAAATGATTGACAAAGGTATTCCATGAAGTCTAACAATCTCACGGATATACAATTCAGCCAACTTATTAACAGAATAATCATGACGCACTCGGAATAAAATGAGTGATTTAGTCATCATCAACTATTACCCAGATGGCATTTTTCTTTCTTGGAGTTAACGGCAACCCTGATATAAAATCCATGGTAATTCGATCCCATTTCCATTCAGGAATCATGATAGGCTGAAGTAATCCCGAAGGCACTTGGTGTTCAGCTTTCACCTGTTGACAAATTAAGTATTTGGACACAAACTCTGATATATCTCTTTTCATTCCATTCCACCAATACATTTTCTTCAAGTCATTATACATTTTCGTACTACCCGGATGAATCGAGAAATAACCACTATGTGCTTCTTGTAGGATCTTTTGAATCAATTCCTCATTCTTTGGTACACAAATCCGATCTTTAAACATTAAACATCCATTAGAACCAATTCTGAAATCTGACTCTGTATCAACTTCACACTGTTTTCTCTTGGCTTGCAAATCTTGATCATTTTTCTGAGCTTCACAAATCTCTTGTAAAAACATCGGTCTTGCTCTTAACTCTGCTAGAATCGAACCATCATCTGATACCTTTAACCGAAAGTGTTCATAGCTCTCAAAGCAAAAAAGAACTTCTCGCTCAAAGCATCAGCAACCACATTCGCTTTTCCCGGATGATAATCAATAACAAGCTCGTAATCTTTCAATAACTCCAACCATCTTCGCTGTCTTAAATTCAAGTCTTTTTGTGACATCAAGTACTTAAGACTTTTATGGTCGGTATATACCCAGATGGCATTTTTCACCATACAAATAATGTCGCCAAATTTTCAAAGCAAACACCACCGCAGCCAATTCCAAATCGTGAGTAGGATAATTCCTCTCATGAGGTTTTAACTGCCTCGAAGCATATGCCACCACTTTTCCTTCTTGCATGAGCACACACCCCAAACCATTTAGAGAAGCATCACTATACACCACAAATTCTTTACCTGATTCGGGCTGTACTAACACTGGCGCCTCTGTTAATAACTTTTTCAATTCTTCAAAACTCTGTTGACATTCTTCTGTCCATTCAAATTTAACATCCTTTCGGAGTAATCTAGTTATAGGAGCAGCAATTATAAAAAATCCATTTACAAACCGCCGATAATACCCAGCTAGCCCCAAGAAACTTCTAACTTCTATTACATTTTTTGGTGGTTTCCAATCAACAATGGCTGAAATATTACTAGGATCAACCCGTATACCATCACCTGAAACAATATGACCCAAAAATCCAACTTCCCGTAGCCAAAATTCACTTTTACTAGACTTAGCATACAGCTGCTTATCTCCCAAAGTTTGCAAAACTATCCTCAAATGCTCAGCATGCTCTGTATCATCTTTTGAATAAATTAAAATATCATCTATAAACACCACAACAAATTTGTCCAAGTATGGTGGAATATGCGATTCATTAAATCCATAAACACAAATAGAGCATTTGTCAACCCGAATGGCATAACTATAAATTCATAATGACCATACCTTGTTCTAAAAGCAGTTTTAGGCACTTCCGACTCTTTTACCCGCAGTTGGTGATACACAGATCTCAAGTCAATCTTTGAAAACCATGTCGCTCCTTTTAGCTGATCAAACAAATCATCAATTCTTGGCAACGGATATTTGTTTTTGATTGTCACCTTGTTTAACTGGCGATAATCAACACACAACCTCATAGAACCATCCTTCTTTTTCACAAATAACACGGGAGCACCCCAAGGTGAAAAACTCGGTCTCACAAAACCTTTATCAGTCAACTCTTGCAACTGCGACTTTAATTCCTTCAACTCTGCTGGTGCCATTCTATACGAAGCAATCGAAATCGGAGCTGTTCCCGGTATCAAATCAATACCAAATTCTACTTCCTTGACTGGAGGTAAACCCAGCAATTCTTCTGGAAATACGTCTGCAAATTCACACACAACCGGCACTGATTCAACTTTCTTTTCAACTTCTTTTGTATTAATTAGATACGCCAAATAAGCTTCATAACCCTTTCTCAGATATCTTTGAGCCGACATTGAAGAAATCACACTAGGTAATGCCTCTGATTTATCTGATTCAACCCGCAGAGTTTCACCATTTTCACACTTTAATTCTATAACCTTTTCTTTGCAATTTATTTTAGCATCATGCAATGTCAACCAATCCATACCCAAAATAACATCAAACTCATCAAACGGCAACAACATCAAGTCGGCCGAAAAGTAATGATCTCGAATCATTAAAGGACATTTCTTACATACTTTATCAACAATCACATATTTGCCTAACGGATTCGACACTCTAATCATAAATTCTTTGTTCTCAACAGGTATATTCATACTAGACACCAATTTCATGCACACATATGAATGAGTAGAACCGAGATCAATCAAAGCAATAACATTAACATTATAGAGAGAAAATGTACCGGTAATCACATCAGGTGAGGAAGCATCTTCACGCGCTTTAATAGCATAAGTTCTAGCCGGAGCTCTTCCTTCAGGTCTAACTGGTACATCCCTGGCTACATTCTTACTGCTTGCTTCGCTCCCAGCTTTTCTTGGATATCTTCTTCTCGAATCCGCCCCACTTGTTTTTGTATTCTAAAATTTTTCTTTTTCAGCTCTCTCTGGGCAGTCTCTAATAAAATGATCTGGAGAACCACATCGAAAACATTCATTTGCTCTACACGGACCAAAATGATTTCTACCACACCGCTGGCACTCAGGTTTAACAAATCTCGAGTCCCCTACACTGGCTGCCGAAGTAGTCTGGGATTTAGGACCCACATTTTGCTTCTTATAATTCCCATATGATTGCCCAGTTGAAGCTTGGGAACGAGGATTCATATTCCTTGACTTTCCAGGTTGCTGTGAAAATGAACTGCTCATCGGCCTTTTATTCCAATTTCTAGTCTCAGCCTCTACCTTTTTCTTTTCTTTAAGTAATTCTTGACCTTACAAGCTCGATCAACCAATACTACCATTTCTTTTAATTCAAGAATTCCAACAAATACCTTGATGTCTTCGTTGAGCCCGTTTTCAAATCATCGGCACATCTTGGCCTCTGAGGAACATACTCTCTCGGCATACTTACTTAATCGAACAAACTCTCTTTCATATTCTCAGAATCAGTCATATTACCTTGCTTCACTTTCAAGAAATTCTTTACGCTTCGATCAATAAATCTTTCACTAATATATTTCTTCCGAAACTCTTCTTGAAAGAATTCCCAAGTTATTTTCTCTTTCGGTACCACCGAAATCAAAGTCTTCCACCAATTATGTTGAATCCCTCAACAAAGATATAGCACATTTCAAACATTCTTCAGTGTACAAGATAATTCGTCAAATACCGGATAGAATTTTCAAGCCGTAACTCTACTTTCTCAAGCATCATCATCAATATTTGCTTTAAATTCTTCTGGCCCCTTGCTTGCGAATTCTATCAACTGGAGTTCTTCAGGAAATTTCACCAGATCCATACCTTGAGGCGTCGGGGATACGAGTTGAGGAATTGGGGAGGTGGGGAGGTTGTACATTTGGGTTGCATTTAACGAACTCGGTGTACCATGGACTCATCATTTGGAGAAAGGCTTCCCGACCCCTTTCTCCTCCTCCCGACCAACAGTAGGAGGTGGATTTTGGTCGCGCTGCTCCTTCAATGAGTGGCGATTACTCTCTACTTCATCCGCCACACTGGATCGGGATCCATTTACTATAAAAAAAATCATTTAAATGGTTAGAAGTCGTCACACTATCACAATTTATACATATGGCATGTATAGCAAAATTCGTACATACAACACGTAGTTCGAGAACTGACTAAACCTGCTCTGATACCACTTAATGTAACGCCCCCACGCCCGAGACCGTCGCCGGAGTCGAGTATGAGGTGTTACTAAGCTTAATTTAACATTTTTAGAACTTTGGATTATTTGTTTCTACATTTACAACTTCTAAGCTACTTGCGTCATAGTCATAAGAAAAATCATATCTCAAGCTAAAAAACTCAAAATCAAGATCCGTAAATTTTCCTTGAATCTAGACTCATATACCTATCTACTAATTTTTTTCTAGAATTTTTGGTTGAGCAAATTAGTACAGTTTATTAGTTAAAGTTACCCCTGTTTCAGGACTTGACTGGTTTGACCTCTGTTTACTATGAACCATATTTCTCTCTGTAAAAAATTCATATGACTATAAGGTTTATTTATACTAAAACTAGACTCAATAAGGATTCTGAGTATATAAAATACACCACTTAATTATATCTTTACAATTTATGGTGAATTTATAAAGTTTGAACAGGGGATTCAGAAACTGCTATGATCCTGTTCCACTAAAATTCAAATATCTTTTAACATATAATTCCTTTACCTGTTTCATTTGTTTCATGTGAAACTAGACATAATAAGATTAAATTTGATATGTACTCCATCACCAAATTCAATTTCTATGATTTTTAGTAAATTTTCAAACTCGCGTCAGTGTTGCTACAGTATTCTGTTTATGGCAAATTTCATCCCTTTTATGAGTTTTTATGCACTAAGTATCTTAATAATTTTCCTTAACATCAAACATAATCTAAACTAACCATTTTCATAATTTATCATTATCAAACATTTTCTCAACCATTCCATCACCATATCATAAGATCATTTACACAAAATAGGTATATTGCTATACATGCCATACTTAAATTTACAAGCCATTTACCAAAAGTCTTAGGATAGTGTGGTCTGAGCCTTCGACCTATCCCGACTCTTGAGCTGGCTTGTCCAAAACTACAATGAGTAAGAAGGAGGGAGTAAGCATAAATGCTTAGTAAGTTCATATGCAAATAATAAGTAACATAACAAACGGTCATACCAATCAACATTAGCATGCATCACTAAAACACATATCACATTTCTAATCATTTTTCATCATCTTATTACCTTATCGTGATTGTATCAATACTCAACCCGAGGGTTAAATACATACCTGTCCAAAATATCCATTTCACATCACTTACCAATACGTCTTTTTACATCTCGAATATTCGTCCATTTGAGTATAACTTTACCCGTTGAACACATCGGAATATAATTCGGATACATGGATAACTTGCACATAAGTGCCGAATATGCAATCAAGTAATCATGTAACCCGCCCATAAGCGAACTCGGACTCAACTCAACGAGCTCGAGTGTTCACATCCATAAGTGAACTCAGACTCAACTCAACGAGCTCGGATGCCTAGTTACATCTCACGAACTCAGACTCAACTCAACGAGTTCGGACATTCGCATCCATAAGTGAACTCGGACTCAACTCAACGAGTTCGGATGCTCAACCATCCTAGTGACATGTCACTTGTATCCTAATCTATCCCTAAGGTTCAAACGGGCTTTTTCCCTCGATCTGACATTAGCCGTCTTCCACGGAATATCGAAACCGATACTCGGTAGCAATTCATATTTATTAAGTAGTAAACATAATTTGCATATTACTCAACATTAACTACAAAGCATAATGTTTCATGATAAAAAAATCAGCATATCATATAATTAACATCAATAACTTAAAAATAACAATTATGCTACATTATTTACACATGAACTTACCTTGGTACCAAAATACAAAGATTTTGCAATTTAGTCCACAATCTTTTCTTTTCCTCGATTGAGGTCGATTCCACGTCTTTCTTGATCTAAAATAACACATTTAGCTTATTTAATACTCACATTATCAAATTAATCCTTAACTCAAATTTTGGCAAAATTACAATTTTACCCCTAAACTTTTACATATTTACATTTTTGCCCCTAGGCTCGGGATTAAACTTTATTCCTTATTCTTATGTTTTACAACATGCTGATCACTTTTCTCTTCTATGGCAACATCAAATTCTCACTCTAACATGTACTTGTGACTATTAGGTATTTACTCGTTTTTGCTTAAAATCGAGTAGTACAAGTTGTCTAACATAATTTAAAACTTCATATTCTATCATAAAACATCAAAATACACAAATTTTACCTATGGGTATTTTTCCAAATATAAACCCTAGATTAAATTATTGCTAACATAAGCTTAATCGAGTTATCGGGATCTCAAAAACGTAAAGAACATTAAAAACGGGGCTTGGAATCACTTACTATGGAGCTTGGAAGCTTGAAACAAACCCTAGCTATGGAGAACCCTTGAAATTTCGGCCTAATGAAGAAGATGGACAAAAATTGGCTTTTAATTTTGTTTTTAATTCATTTTAATAACTAAATGACCAAAATGCCCTTACTACTAAACTTTCCAAAAATTCCTTCCATGTCCTAATTTTGTCCATGAACTTAAATTAGTCAAATTGCTATTTAAGACCTCTTAATTAATATTTCAATGCAATTTCATACTAAAAACTTCTAGAATGCAAATTTTGCAACTTATTCGATTTAGTCCCTACTTTCAATTTAAACACTTTAGGCATAGAATTTCTTCACGAAATTTTCACACAATCATGTAATCATATCATAAACCTCAAAATAATTATAAAATAATTATTTCTATCTCGGATTTGTGGTCACGAAACCACTATTCTGATTAGGCCCTAATTCGGGATATTACAAGATCAATAGCCATAGAAATATTTCTGAGAACGGGTAAACACATAGAACATCTCAAAAGAGATCAGCTAAATCTGTCCGGTCATAATCACACACTCAGATAGTTCACATTTCAAATATCATTTCCCCAACTAGTTCTGCCGTCACAAATTTCATATTAAACCATTCACTAAAGAAGGCCGTTCTGAATAAATTTCGATTTACACTTTTCTCGACCTTACACCGAGTAATTCGATTTACCAAAGAGAATTCCTTCTCTAATTGGGACAAGTGCATAACTCCAATAATCTTTACGTCAATCCGATACTTTCATCGGCTCTAACTTTACTTATCAGCTCATTTTCAATCTCGATCATACTTATAATTATTCTATCATTGAACTCTTTGGGTTCTCAAAGGAAACTTATTCAATACAAATCTCATGAAATTCCATTATAAGTACCACTTTCGGTAAGGGGAGGGGTTGTAGGACCTCGACTCGACTTTCTTATACATACACATATGACACAACTTCCATCATCATAGCAACATCATCAAAATCATGTCATTCATTCAGCAATGCAACATTCATGTTGGCTTACACAAATTTTCCTACTGTCCCATTTAGACAATATACTTATGCATACATTCTATGTTTTCTAGATAGCTTTACTTATCCATTCATTTAATTAAATTAATTCAAGCTCATGACATCATATAGGGCCAAACAAACATAGATATTTGCATCACAATCACAACTTTCATTTCGTGCATCATGTACATGTCATTACAATCATATAATTCAGTCCAACAATTTAACATAGATAAGTTCATTTCATTATAATCCTTTATCTCATAAAAATTATATATCATTAGCATTCATCAACATTCGACGTCCAAATCAAGACAAGGACATTTTCATTTATATCATAATATTATGACTTTTATTCATACCTCTACTACTTTCTATTTATTCCGTTCATCTTATCAAGTAAGCCATATACACTACATCATATGAGCATTAAGCAAATATGGATATTTATCACATATGTATCATAAACTTTTATTCATACTTTTCTGAACCGAGACTTATCATAATCATAATTTTACTCAAATACCTTCACATAACATTGAACATGGTCGGCGCAGCTCGGTTGGAGAGTACCCTGTCTAAATAAGACGGTACTCATATGCATCGGAAGACATCACACTATCACAGATCAGTGGCATGTATAGCTAAATTTTTACGCATGCTAAGTTAGTCTGAGAACCAACTAAACCTGCTCTGATACCACCAAATGTAACGCCCCGTACCCAAGACTGTCGCCGGAGTTGAACACGAGGTGTTAACAGACTTAATTCATTACTTTAAACAGCTCAAACAATTTATTTTTAAAATTTTCAGTCAAGCTAGCAATCTGCGTCATAGTCACTTAAAAATTCATATCAGGAGTTCCAAAACTCAAAATCCAATTCTGTAATTTTTCACTGAAACTAGACTCATATATATATTTACTAATTTTTTTATAGAATTTTTGGTCAAGCAAATTAGTACATTTTATTAGTTAAAGTCTCCCCTATTTCAGGGTTCGACTGCTCTAACCTCTGTGTATTACGAATCAGATATCTCCCTGTACAGAGTTTCAATGACTATGATGTTTATTTCTAATAAAAATAGGCTCAATAAGGAATCTGTACATATAAATCATGAATTCTAATTATCTTTGAAAAATTTATGGTGAATTTCCAAAGTCAGAACAGGGGTCCAGAAATTGCTCTGGCCCTATTTCACAAAAATTTAAACATCTCATAAAATATAACTCATATACCTGTTTTGTTCCATCCACATGAAAATAGACTCATCAAGCTTCAATTCCATAACTTATTCATTATTTAATTCCATTTCTACTATTTTTAGTGATTTTTCAAATTCACGTCACTACTACTCTCTGAATCTATTTTATGGTAAATTTTACCCATTTAATGGTTCCCATGGATTAGCTAGCAATTTAGCATACATAACACCAAATATGATCAAACATAAACATCATTTGCATAATCATCACCGAGACATTCATATCACGTTTTCATTTATAATCTTACCATATTGTTGTTATATCGAGTTTTCAACCCGAGGGTTAAGTACATACCTATTCAAAGTATCCATTTCACAACAGTTACCAATACGTCCCTTTCATCTCAAGTATTCCTCCATTTGAGTAGAATTTTACCATTGAACACATCAGAATATAATTCGGATACATGGAAAGTTTGCACATAAGTGCCACATATGTAGCCAAGCTACCATGTAACCCGCCCATAAGTGAACTCGGACTCAACTCAACGAGCTCGGATGCCTAGTTACATCTCTCGAACTCGGACTCAACTCAACGAGTTCAGACATTCGCATCCATGAGTAAACTCAGACTTAACTCAACAAGCTCGAATGCCTAGTTACATCTCTCGAACTCGGACTCAACTCAATGAGTTCAGACATTCGCATCCATAAGTGAAGTTGGACTCAACTCAACGAGTTCGGATGCCCAAATATCCCAGTGACATGTCACTTTGATCCTAATCCATTCCTAAGGTTCAACGGGACCTTTTTCCCAATCATGTGTCTCAAGCATCTTCTACAGAATGCCGATACCGATACTCGATAGTATTTCACATTTTCCAAGTATATCACATAATTTGACATATTATCAAACAATTATCATGAGTATGATATTTCATAATAATTATCATATCATTTAAATAACATAAAAACATTTAAAATAATAACTATGTTACCAACATTTACATATGAACTTACCTCGTATGTGAAAATGGCTACTTTTACCATTTCGTCCACAACTTGGTTTTTTCCCCATTTTAGCCCGAATTTTAGTTTTCCTTGCTCTATCATTTAAAATATAGTCTAATTAGGGCTCACATTATTCAAATTAACCCAAAATCATATTTTGGCAAAACTACAGTTTTGCCCTTAAACTTTCGCATATTTACACTTTTACCCCAAAGCTCGTAAATGAAACTTCAGTATACTTTCTTATGTTTTATGACATGCTGAACATTTTTCCCTTCTATGAAAACATCAAATTCTCACTCTAACACATAGTTATGAACAATAACAATTTTTACCGATTAAGCCGTTTTACTCATTTTTGCTTAAAATCGCTTAGCAAAAGTTGTTTAACATAATTTCAGCCTTCATATTCTACCATAAAACATCAAAATAAACACATTTCACCTATGGGTATTTTTCCAAATATGAACCCTAGCTTAAATTATTGCTAGAATAAGCTTAATCAAGTTAATGGATTCCAAAAACATAAAGAACTTGAAAACGGGCCTAGAAATGGACTTACAATCGAGCTTGGAAGCTTGAAAACCCTAGCCATGGTTTTTCCTTGCTATATTCGGCCATGGGGTTGAAGATGAGCAAAATTGGCTTTTAATTTTGTATTTTAATTCATTTTACCCCTAAATGACCAAAATGCCCTTACTACTAAACTTTCCAAAAATTCCATCCATGTCCAATTTTTGTCCATAGACTTAGAAATTGGTAAAATTTCTATTTTAGACCTCCTAATTAATATTTCAAAACAATTTCATACTAGAAACTTCTAGATTGCAAGTTTTGCAAATTATTCGATTTAGTCCCTAATTTCACTTTAAGCACTTTATGCATAAAATTTCTTCACGAAATTTTCCAACAATCATGCAATCATATCATAGACCTCAAAATAATCATAAAATAATTATTTCTATCTTGGATTTTGTGGCCACGAAACCACTATTTCGACTAGGCCCAAAATTAGGATATTACAGTGAGTTTCTTACACAACTGTGTATTTGCTTCAGTGGTTAAGTGTTCTGGGTATATGTCAGAGGTCTTAAGTTCAAGCCTTAGTTTAAGTAAATTTTGGCTTTTTATGAATAAAGCCTTAACTGGGTTCAGTAGGCTTATATTTTATTGCTGGTAATCTTACAACAGAATGGGCCAGCTGGTCTGGTGGATAGGAGGAGTGTTGGGGAGAAGGAGGTCCAGTGTTCGAGTAGTGATGTGGGTATTATTTTTACTCCTATACTCGGCTAGAGTTTGTGTTATACTGGAAATCTGTGTAGTTGGCTGTTAAGGCTGAGGTAGTGGAGCGATTTATGGGATTGGGAAGTTAGCAAATATAACTTTTTTTATTTTATTTTTCTTTTTCCAAAAACCCTACCCTTCTTGGACGTTCTCTGCGTCTTGTTCCTCTACACGTTTTCTTTTTTTTTTTTCTTTTTCACCTTGTTATTCTCAATTTGCCTTTACTCGCACATTTTTCAATCTTCATGCTCGGTAAGCTTCATTTTATTTGCATCTTTACGCTTTTGGACTAAGTTTTGACATGGTATTATTTTTGTTGATAATCTCGTTAGGTGGAAAATAGTTCTAACTGCAATTCCCTATAGCGACGTAAGGGTTTAGGGTTCTTATTTGTTAGCAGTAAGTTTCGGGTTCGTATAAAGTTGTTTAAGGTTTTCCTTTCAGTTAAGTCCTGTTAGATTTGAGTATTATTGTTCTAATTCAGAAGTTTAAATGGAAAATTATAGGTTATTCTGGTCTAAAAAATGTTTAGGCATAAAAAACATATCAGGTGTGTACTCAATTACACAGAAAACGAGAATCGGTGAAAGTCAAAAAATGAAATTGTCGACGCCACACTGGCGTGTGGTCGCCCGTGCGGTAGGTTGTGTGGCAGCACATGAGCATGTGATCGACAAACTAGGCTGTGCACGAATGACACGGGTGCATGACACAGTCGTGTGAGGACAGGTGAGGCTGTGTGCGAGACACTGGCTCGACCAATTGGACCGTGTGGGCCACACGGGTGTGTGGGCCTGCATGAATGAACCACACGGGCATGTGAAAGTCTGGGCCAGACCGTGTGATCCACACGACCAAGGCCAATTTGGGTCGTGTGGGCCCACACAGGCAGGCCACTTAGGCGTGTGAGCCCAATTTTTTGAAATACTCTGAAAGGTTGCTTGGGTCGCCCAAGTTGACCAGGACCTACTGTAGGGTCGGTAAGAGTTACTTGACCCCTGATTACGAGCTCTGACTATGTGATATATGTGCTCTAGCATGTAGACGACTTGTATGTATGATTTGTTAATTGCATATTTGCATGTCATGTATTGTATGCTGCATTGCATCGGGGTTAGGTTTTTGTATATGGAGGAAGTGTTCCGAAAGGCTCCTAAGCCTGATATTTGGCAACACAGCTGCAATTATCTGACTATGTGCCGCATTTCGGTACAACATGGTGTGTAGGGATGGGTGAGTTGATTTTATCTCTACATGGTGTGTAGGGTTGGACGGAGTTGGTGTGTAGAGGCTGGTGGGTAGGACTCTATTATTCTGCTCTGTTATGGATGATATACTTGAGAAGGGCTAAGGCCCGTTTGTATCTGATTCTGTATCTGAGTGGACTAAGGTCCACACCGGTTCTGTAAGGTTCACGCCGGTTCTGTAAAGGGTTCAGGCCCGAGTTATCTGATATTTGGATGTATGCCTAATTTCTGCTATTGAGTACATTCTTCTAATGGGATTTCACACTGAGTTTGCAAAAATTCACCCTTCTCTGTCTAATCTGTGTAGGTAATCCCCAGACTTGACGGTTCGGTGCAGCGGAGTACTCGACAGTGGCCATACATATTTAGACTGTTTTAAACTCAGTTCCGGTATTCATTTCTTAATTATATTTTGGGTTGGTTGTTGTAATTTTGGGACTTTATGGACTTTATTTGGATTTTAAACTGTTTATGGGACTTTAGTCTAAACTCGATTTTCCTAAAAGCTAAGGTTTTCGTACATGACACGGTTCCCAAAAATTTATTGGGTTTCAAAAGCTTCCACGCAAAGGAAATATTTTTAATCAAACCAATTAGAACACGTTTTCCCGAACTAAGTAAAATTAATTATTGGGACGATTTTAAGGTTAATGTGTTTCAAAAACACTCTCATGTGACATCGCCAGATTCGGCCATAACGTCCAGGCCGGGTCTGGGGTGTTACAAATATATATGTAGTCACATAATTCATAAATAAAAATATCAATCAGATCATTTTACCACATAAGCGTGTGTGCATATCCAAGCTAATATAATTATTTCATTCCATTATTTCATACATGAATTATATAAATCAAACAATTACAACCATGACATAAGCATACTATTCATTTGGTCATTTTTCAATGCCTTAGCCGAGTATAAACTTGCTATATACATATGCTTATTCATTGTCTACTTTCATTTTACTCAACCATATCACACGCATGTAACATTGCATATAATAAATTCCATACAAAAACCATAATTTGCATTACATGTCAAGCACTTCACAAGTTTTTATACATATACATAATTTAATCAAACATATCAATAAAACATATAAATATAAACATGGTCGAAATGCATAAAATTGAATATTAATCATAGCCATTTATGAATGAACATTAATTTCTTAATTAATCTATTACCGAATTACTAAGTCATTTACATTTGTGTCCTATTCGTACACCACATAACCAAATACATGGCATAACTAAATAGATCATGTTTCACATATTTGTACATAGTATGGCCGAATCATCAATCAAGTTTATCCATTACCTAAATTCAACACTTAGCCGAATACACTCATCAACCAAATTAAACCATTACTTTCAAATACAAGACATAACCGAATCATTAAAACCATGAGTAACATAACTAGCATAATTCATACTTATGTATATACCATAACCAATTTAATCAAACCAAATAAAATCATCACTTGAGCAAAGCATATGAACCAAACTTAATAAAATAAACAAGCCATTCATAATAAATATATATATTTTAGCTGAATCAACCAAACCACATCCAAAATCACCAACCATTTTCAATGCATACGACACATATAACTTGACTAAAATTTCATATACTTACATAACATATTAGCCATTTTCGCATGGCTTAATATATAGACAACTTCAAACTTAACCAAATATAATCTAGTCTATACATGCCATAGGTTCAAGTTCAAACTAATAAAGTACCAAAACAGTTGATAGTGTGATAAACTTCGCTGGCGATCCCCGAGCTCGTAACTTGACTCCAAAATCTATAAAACAGAGGCAAACATACACACACAGTAAGCTATCATAGCTTAGTAAGTCATAAGCAAATAAATAAATCAATAACATAATCAACTCAATTTAACCAAACCAATTAAAGATATCATAATCACATTTAATTTCAAGCTTACAATTTCATATTCAACATATACTTTCATACATAAACTTTATCTTGGCCAAATATACATATGAAGCATCATTCAATTTCAAAGCCATAATATCATAAATATAACCGAATATATATAAACTCATATGCATATAGCCATGAATCAAACTTTAATATCACATACTTATACATAACATGTGGCCGAATATACTACACCAATACACATATATTTACATTAGTAACATGTATAATTTGCATCACATATCAAATAACCAACTTACCTTATTTTCAAATAGGTAATCAACTATCACATACCTAATCACTTTAGCTCGATTACACATTTGATCATAACTTATCATCACCCGTTGAACTATTCGAAATTAAATAGGATACTCGGATAATCACACATATCGTACAATGCCAACGTTCCAGACGTAGTCTTACATGCAATCACATATCGATGCCACTGTCCCAGACAGGGTCTTCCACGTAATCACATATCGATGCCAACATCCCAGATGTGGTCTTACACAAGAACACATATTGAAAATCCTATGTCATGACATATGTATCCTAGCTATTCCTAAGGTTCGTACGGGGCTTTCGGACGTCGTATCTCGGTCAAATCGAGTTCGTAAACATAGTTCCCAAGCATATACACATTCAGCTACCACATATATATTTTCACATAATTCATTTCAGCATATATAACTTGTATTTATTTAAAATTTACAACACCTATTTGCTTATAAACTTACCTCGGACAACGATAATCAGAATAGGACGATTATTCGACAACTTTGGTTTTCCCTCGATCCAAATCTGATTTCTTTGGTTCTTGATCTAAACATATTCAAATTAAACTCATTCAAACATAATTTCATTCAATTTTGTCCAAAAACACATAAATGGGAAAATTACCATTTTGCCCCTGACATTTAACACTTTTTACAATTTAGTCTAAATTGCACAAAACACAAAACATCCAAAATTTGAATACACTATGCTTAGGCCAAATATTCCTTATGTTCATACAAGTCCATACTTTTTATTTATTTCACATTTTAGTCCTTCAATTTATTATTTTTGCAATTAAGCCCTAATTACTCAAATTCATCAAAAATTCCTATACAAAACATATTAATCTAAAACATATCTTTCATAATTCATCAAATAAAATCACAAAACTCAATTATTCATCAATGGCATAACTCAAAATATTCATCAAAATCAAAAATTAAAGCATGGGCTTTGTACATTTCACTGCAACGATCTCAAAAACGTAAAAATTATCAAAAACCGAACAAAAACTAACCTTGAATCAAGCTTAGACTAGGCTGAATATTTGAAAGCTTAAAACCCATTTTTCTTTCTCAAGTTTCGGCGAACAAGATGAACAAAATGCATGGCTTTTAATTTATATTTTATTATATTACATATTATTTCATAATTTACTATACTAACCTTTATAATTTAATAACTAAACCATATATTATAAACCAAAAACAATCCATGCTACCCTTTAATGGCCTAATTTCCTTTTAAGGACCCCACATTATAAAAATAATAACAATTCGGCACTTACACAATTAGCTAGCCACTTTTACAATTTACGTGATTAAGTCTTTTTAATTAAATCGAGCACACAAACAATAAAATTTTCACACAAAATTTTCACACATATCAATTCACATATTATAAACATAAAAAATAATATTAAAATATTTTTCTGACTCAAATTTTTTGTCCCAAAACCACTGTTTTGAATAGTGTCTAAATCGGGCTATTAGAGGGGCGACAAAGGATTCAACTATGAGGTCTGAGGCTAGAGCACCTACCAGAGCTTATGCTATTCGCGCTCGCAAAGAAGCATCATGTCCAGATGTTATCGCCGGTACTTTCACTCTCTATGATACTAATGTGATTGCACTGATAGATCCAGGATCAACTCATTCTTATATATGCATGAATTTAGTATCTATTAAGACTTTGCCTGTAGAATCTACTGAATTTGTGTTAGAGTATCGAATCCCTTAGGAAAATGTGTTTTGGTTGACAAAGTCTACAAGAATTGTCTATTAATGCATCGGGATTTTTGTTTTCCGGCTAATCTGGTGTTGTTGCCATTCGATGAATTTGATGTGATTTTGGGTATGGATTGGCTAACGATGCATGATGCTATAGTGAATTGTAGACGAAAGACGATTGAATTAAAATGTCTAAATAATGAGACTATTAGAATTGAATCTGATGATCTGAATAGTTTACCAATTGTGATCTCGTCTATGTTAGCTCAGAAGTTTGTGAGAAAAGAGTGTGAAGCTTACCTTGCCTATGTACTTGATACGAAAGTGACAGAAATAAAGATTGAATTAGTACCACTTGTGTGCAAGTATCCAAATGTATTTTCCAAAGAATTATCGGGTTTACCACCATTAGAGACGTTGAGTTTGGTATTGAATTAGTATCAGGAACAACGCCGATATCGATAGCTCCATACAGAATAGCTTCGAAAGAGTTAAAAGAATTTAAAGCCTAGTTGCAAAAGTTGATAAATAGAGGTTTTGCTAGACCGATTTTCTCTACCTGGGGTGCACTAGTGTTATTTGTGAAAAAGAAAGATGGCACGATGAGAATGTGTATAGATTATTGACAGCTCAACAAAGTGACGATCAAGAATAAATACACTTTTTCACGAATAGATGATTTGTTTGATCAGTTAAAAGGGGCAACAGTGTTTTCAAAAATTGATTTGGGATCGGGTTATTACCAGTTACGAGTTAAAGACTTAGATGTGCGAAAGACTGCATTTAGAACAAGGTATAGACACTACAAATTTCTTGTTATGCCTTTTGGACTAACAAATGCACTGCTATTTTTATGGACTTGATGAACCAGATTTTTAGGTCGTACTTAGACCTATTCGTAATTGTGTTTATTGATTATATTTTAATTTACTCCCGAGATGAATCTGAGCATGTTGGGCATTTGAAAATCGTGCTACAAACTTTGAGAGATAAATAGTTGTTTGCTAAATTTAGAAAATGTGAGTTTTGTCTACAAGAGGTTGGTTTTCTGGGACATATAGTTTCAGCTGCAGGTATTTTAGTTGACCCGAGCAAAATTTCTTCGATTATAGATTGGAAGCCTCCCAGAAATGTATCCAAAGTCCGTAGTTTTCTAGGTCTAGCTAGTTATTATAGACGATTTGTGAAAGACTTCTCGATGATTGCAACTCCGATGACAAGATTGCTTCAAAAAGATGTTAAATTTGAGTGATCAGAAAAGTGTAGCAGAGCTTAGAGCAGTTGAAAACATTATTGATAGAGGCACCAGTGTTAGTTCAGCCTGAGTCGAGTAAAGAATTCGTAGTTTTCGGTGATGCACCGTTAAATGGTCTGGGTTGTGTTTTGATGTTGGAAGGCAAAGTTGTAGCTTATGCCTCGAGACAATTGAAGCCACACGAAAAGAATTATCCGACGCACGATCTAGAGTTAGCTACAATAGTGTTTAGATTGAAAATTTGGCATCATTACTTGTTTGGTGAGAAATCCAATATTTATACCGACCACAAAAGCTTGAAATATCTGATGACTCAAAAAGATTTGAATTTGAGATAGTAGAGATGGTTAGAATTGTTAAAAGACTATGAATTAGTAATTGACTATCATCCGGGGAAAGCAAACATAGTTGTTGATGCTTTAAGTCGAAAGTCCTTATTTGCTCTACGTGCTTTGAACACACAGTTAGCATAGTCTAATGACAGTTCGATAGTAGCCGAGTTGAAAGCGAGACCGTTATTTCTACAACAGATTTGTAAGGCTAAAAAATTTGATAATGAATTGCAAGCAAAACAAGCTCACTGTGAGTCGACTTCTGATTTAGAGTTTCGAATAGGGCCTGATGACTATTTGATGTTTCATGATAGAATATGTCTACCAAGAAATTCTAAGATCATTCAAAAAATTCTAAATGAAGCATACAGTACTTGTTTGCCAGTACGTCCGAGAAGCACGAAAATGTATAATGATTTGATATAGCTTTATTGGTGGCACGGTATGAAACGAGATATCTCAGAATTTGTTTCGAAATGTTTGGTTTGTCAGAAAGTTAAAGCTGAACATCAGGAACCATCGGGTTTGCTTTAGTCTAGTTTGATTCTCGAGTAGAAGTGGGGCAGAGTAATAATGGACCTTGTATCGAGTTTGCCCTTATCTCCAAAAAAGAAAGATGCGATATGGGTTGTTGTTAACAGATTGACGAAATCAACTAATTTCATTCTGATATGTATAGATTTCTCGCTTGATAAGTTAGTTGAGTTGTATATTTCTGAAATTGTGAGATTACATGGTGTTCCCCTATCTATTATTTTGGATAAAGATTCGAGATTCATTTCGCGATTTTGGAAGAAATTGCAAGAAGCTTTGGGTTTGAAGTTGCATTTTAGCACTGCATTTCACTCGCAAATGAATGGTCAATCTGAACGAGTACTTGAGGATATGTTTCGTTGTTGCATTTTTGAGTTTGAAGGTAGCTTGGAGAAATATCTACTGTTGATTGAATTTGCTTATAATAATAGCTTCCAAAATCGAGTATAAAAATGGCACCGTACAAAGCTTTATACGGTCATAAATGTGAACACCGTTGTACTGGACTGAGCTCAATGAAAATAAGATTCACGGGGTTGATCTGATCAGAGAGACAGAAGAAAAAGTGAAAGCAATTCGCGATAGTTTGAAAGCGGCTTCGGATCGACAAAAATCGTATGCAGACTTGAAATGAAAAGATATTAAGTTTCAGATCGGGGATAAAGTATTTTTAAAAGTGTCTCCATGGAAAAAGATATTGTGGTTTGGTCGGAAAAAGAAATTGAGTCCGCGATTCATCGGACCGTATGAGATTATTGAGTGAGTTGGGCCAGTGGCATATCGGTTATCTTTACCATCTGAGTTAGAGAAAATACATAATATGTTTCATGTATCGATACTTTGACGACACCGATCTGACCCTTCACATGTCATTTCCCTGATCGAGGTTGAAATTCAGTCTGATATGTCATATGCTGAAGAACCGATTCAAATTTTAGCTCGTGAGATCAAAGAGCTGAGAAATAAGAGAATTGCATTAGTAAAAGTATTATGGCATCGACACGGGGTTGAAGAAGCTACATGGGAACCCAAGGATGCTATGAGAAAACAATATCCAAACCTATTCACTGGTAAGATTTTCGGGGATGAAAATCCCTAAGGAGGGAAAGTTGTAACAGCTCGGTTTTAGCTAAAATAGAACAGTGGTTTTGGAACCACAAATCCGATGTTGGAAAATTATTTTAATATTATTTTTGGTGTTTACAGCATAATAGCATGTATGTGTGAAAATTTCTTGAGCTAATTTTATCGTTTAATTGCTCAATTTGAGAAAAAAATGACTAAATCACATAAAATGCAAAACTTGCATTCTACTTGTTAAAGGAGTCAAATAGCTTTGGATTTTAAATATGATGGCCTTAAATGGTAATTAGACCACTTTAAATGTTAGTGGACTTATATGGACATTAAATGGAGATATTAAATGATTTATAATAAGGTTAGTTTAGTAATTTAGTTATTAAAGGTTAAAATAAATAAAACAAAGCTAATTAAAGCTTCATTCTCATCTTCATGCACTGAAAATTAAAAGAAGAAGAAGCTAAGATAGGGTTTTTCATTTGGCTAGGCAAATTCAAGCAATTAAGGTACGGTTTTTGATCCGTTTTTGATGATTTTTATGTTTTTGTGATCGTTGCAGCTTAATCTTGCTAGCCTGTACCTTTAATTTCGAAATTGTTAAAGATTTTAAGAGTTGCCACTGATGAGTTTATGTGTTATTTGGTATTTGAAGATGAAATATGAAAGTTTGACGATAGATTTTCATATTTTGTAAAGTGATTTTTGATGAAAATGCATAATAGGGATTAAATTGTGAAATATGCAAATTGAGTGATTGAAATGTGAAATAAATGAAAGTTTTGGGCTGTTAGGGACCTATATGTAATTCGGCCAAGCTTGGGTTTAATGAAATTATGTGAATTGCGTATTTGTGAAATAGGGACTAAATTGATTAAATGTGGAAATTTAAGGCTAATGTGTAAAAAGGCCTAAGTGTATGTTTTGGATTAAATTGAAAGAATATGAGATTGAATAAGTTAATTTTGAATATATTTAGATCAAGAAAAGAGGAATCTGAAATTAGATTGGGGGAAAGGCAAGATTATCGAGTAATTGACTCATTTCCCTGTTCTCATACTCGAGGTAAGTTCTTATGTGGTAATTTCATTATAAAAGTATGTTAAAAGCTTTGATATTGCATAAATTGTGATAATGAGATTTTGGATAATGTTCAAATTGTGAAAATGACTCTACGAATGCATTTGATGATAGAAATGGAAGGTGTGAAATCCCGGTTGAACTTTTGGAACAGATTTGGATACTAGTGTCTTGTTATTAGATGATAAGTTGAGTTGGCTTCGGGCCATGATATTAGCGCTTTGGGTGTGAGTTATATCGATTTGGCTTTGGGCCATGCATATTGGATGATTTGGCTTCAGGCCATGATAATTGTTCTTCAGATAAGTTACCTTGATTTGGCTACGGGCCATGGTATAGGTACTTATCGTATAAGACTATTGAGTATTCAATTTCTATTCCGAATGGTTCAACGGGTAAATGAATGATGTGGTTGAGAAAGAGGTTAGTACGAGGCGATACAGGTATGTATAGAACCTATTCGAGTATTAAATAGAGAAAGTTCAATGAGATGGTATTTAATCATGTTTTAAGACATTAGCAAGGTTTGTAGTTAATTTGAAATTGGTTGATTTACATTTATTTGATGAATTAAGTTATTTACATATGAGCTTACTAAGCTATAAAGCTTACTTCGTGTTATTTTTCTATGTTTTATAGTGAATCAAGGCTAGCTCAGATCCAGAAGTCGTCGGGAACATCATCGTACTATCAGACATCTATTTGGTACTTTTGAGTTGTGTATATATGGTATATGGCATGTATAGGCTGAGTGTGATATTTTGGTTGTGCTTATAGCCATAAGAGTTGGCTTGTAAATGATGTTAGTGTTGATGTGTGTTTGGCTAATAGAAATGGTTTATTTTGACATGTATGATATGAACATGGTAAATTGAATTTTGGAGTTTAAATGCTTGAGAAATGGCATTGAATTGAGTATTGAATTTGGTTGAAATGGATATTATATGAATTCTGCTTTTGGATGATGATTTTGGCTGCCTATGTGAATGATGAAATGGTACCAATTTGATTGATTAGGTGAGCATGAATAAGGGTGGCAAATGGCCTATTTTTTGTCCACACAGGCAGAGACACGGGTGTGTGTCTCAGTCGTGTGTGACACATCGTCATGTTACACGGCCGTGTGTCCCCTGGTGTTGTTATTAAAATAAAGTCAGTATACTCCACACGGTCTCACACACGGGTGTGTGGTTGGCAGTGTGGTACAAGTCAGTATACCCCCTAATTGGAACACGACCTAGCCTACGGGCGTGTGACTTGGCCGTGTTGCATAAGTCAGCATACTCTCCATTTTTCACACGATCTAGTACACGGGCGTGTCATGAGCCATGTGTGGCGCACGGCCTATTCACACAGGCGTGTGACCCCTGTATGGTTGAAATTTTATTAATTTTCCAAAATTTTTGTTTGATATCGATTTAGTCCCGAACCACTTCTAAAGCATGTTTAAGGCCTCGTAGGCCCTTGTAAGAGACAATGTGATTGTGTTGAAAAATTTATGAGAATGAATGCTTTACGATTGATAAATGTATGCCTTACGTTGTGAATTAATCGGTCATACCTCGTAAACCTACTCTGGTGATGGATATGGGTAAGGGCTGTTACAAAGTCTTTCTGAGTCATTAAATATTTTAAGCTCTTGTGATCTGTATAAATGTGACATTTCTCACCGAACAAATGTTGTCTCCAAATCTTTAATGCGAGCACAATTACGGCTAACTCTAAATCATGCGTCGGATAATTCTTTTCATGCGGCTTCAACTATCTAGAAGCATAAGCTATTACTTTGCCTTCTTGCATCAATACACAACCCATACCGTTCAACGACGCATCACTGAAAATTACAAATTCTTTACCCGACTCAGGCTGTACTAACACTGGTGCCTCTATCAATAATGCTTTCAACTGTTCGAAACTCTGCTGACACTTCTCAGACCATTCAAACTTTACATATTTCTAAAGTAACCGAGTCAGCGGTGTTGCAATCATAGAGAATCCTTTTACAAAATGTCGATAATAGCCAGCTAGTCCCAAAAAAATTCGAACTTCATATACATTTCTTAGAGGTTTCCAACCTATAATTGCAAAAATCTTGTTTGGGTCAACTCTAATACCTTCGGCTGAAATGATATGTCCCAGAAATCCAACCTCTCGAAGCCAAAACTCACATTTGCTAAACTTTGCAAACAATTGCTTATCTCTCAAGGTTTGCAATACAATCCTCAAGTGCTCAGCATGCTCAGACTCATCTCGAGAATAGATCAGAATGTCATCAATGAACACAACAAAAAATTTGTCTAAATACGGTCTAAATATCCAATTCATCAAATCCATAAAAATGGCAGGAGCATTACTTAATCCAAAAGGCATAACAAGGATATCATAGTGTCCGTACCTCACTCTGAATGCAGTTTTCGACACATTTGAGTCTTTAACTCGCAACTGATAATAACCAGATCTTAAATATATCTTAGAAAACACTGTAGCCCCTTTTAACTGATCAAACAAATCATCAATTCTCTGTAGAAGATATTTATTCTTGATTGTCACTTTGTTAAGTTGTTGATAGTCTATACACATTCTTATTGCTCCATCTTTCTTCTTTACGAACAATACAGGTGCACCCCAGGGCGAAAAAATCAGTCGTGCAAAACCTCTATTTGTTAACTCTTGTAACTGAGCTTTCAAATCTTTTAACTCTGTCGGAGCCATTATATACAAAGCTATCGATATTGGTGAAGTTCTCGGTACTAAATCAATAGCAAATTCAACCTCTCTGATTTGTGGCAAACCCAGTAACTCTTCTGGAAACACATCTGGATACTCGCAAACAACTGGTACTGATTCAATCTTTGATTCAGACACTTTTGTATCAAGTACATATGCAAGGTATGCATCGCATCCCTTTCTCACATATCTCTAAGCTAACATCAATGAAACTACAACTGGTAAACCACTCAGATCATTCAATTTGATTCGGAGAGTCTTATTATTCTAACATTTCAACTCAATTGTCTTTCGTTTACAATTTACTACTGCATCATGCAATGTCATCCAGTCCATACTCAGAATTACATCAAACTCATCAAATGGCAACAACATCAAATCAGCCATAAAATAGTAACCCCGAGTCATTAACAGACAGCTCTTGTAAACTTTGAAAACCAGGACATATTTACCTAAAGGGTTCGACACTTTTATAACAAACTCAGTAGAATCAACAAGTAAATTCTTACTAGACACTAAATTCACACATATATAAGAATGAGTTGATCCGGGGTCTATCAATGCAACTACGTCTGTGTTATAAAGAGAGAATGTACCGGTAATAACATCTGGGGGTGATGCTTCTTCGCGAGCGCGAATAGCATAGGTTCTGGCAAGTGCTCTAGCCTCAGATTTCACGGTAGTATCTTGTGTTGCACCCCTACTACCACTCACATTTCCAACATTACGAGGTGGTCTCCATCTCGTAGTCTTCTTGCTTGATCTTACATTCTGAGATTTATCTTTCTGATCTAACTCAAGACAATCTCAAATGAAATGCTCATATGAACCACATCTAAAATAGGCTTTGTCATTCATTCTACACTCTCCAAAATGTCATTTTCCACATCATCCACATTCAGGTTTACTCAGTTTAGCATTACCCACACTTGCCATTGACATAGCTGGAGTTTTTGAACTTGTAAATTGCTTCCCACGTTCTCTATTAGAGTACTCCACCATTTCATTTGATCGACTAAAAACATCTCGTGATTTCTTGGATAAATAGCGATAAGGTTTATTCATCAATCTCTTTCTCGAATCTCTAGCTTAAGAATCAGCCTTTCTTTTTTCTTTGCCCAGTTCTTCAGCTTTGCAAGCACAACCGATAAGTACCACAAACTCTTTCAACTCTAGAATTTCGACTAACAATATGATATCTTCATTCAATCCGTCTTCAAATATTTTGCACATAATAGCTTCCGTTGAAACACATTCTTAAGCATATTTACTGAGCCTCACGAATTCTCGTTCATATTCTAACACAGACATACGGCCCTGTTTTAATTCTAGAAACATTTTGCATTTTTGATCAATGAACCTCTGGCTGATATATTTCTTTCTGAACTTAGATTGAAAGAAATCCCACGTAACCCATAATTTTGGTACCACTGATGTCAAAGTATTCCACCACTGATACGCAGTGTCTCTCAACAAGGATAAAACACATTTAATGCACTCTTCGGGTGTACACGACAACTCATCAAATACTCTGATTGTATTTTCAAGCCAGAATTTAGCTCTCTCGGGATCATCGTCAACTGTTGTCCTGAACTCTTCAGCCCCATGCTTACGAATTTTATCAACTGGCGGCTTATTCAATCGTATAGGATCAATAACTTGAGGAACTATAGGGATTGGTTGAGGAATTGGCGGGGGTGGAGGTTGTTGAGCAACCGGATTTGTACAGACATATTGAGTGAACCACTCATTCATCATTTGGAAGAAGGCTTCCTTAGCCTCTCCTCCCTGACTACCCAACAAGGGTCTAGATTTAGAAGACGCTGTCCCTTGAGCGGGAGCTAGCGTATTACTCTAAACATCATTTGCTACAGCTCGTTCAGGATCCATTACTATACAAAAACATAGTTTATAATGTTAGGAATCATCACACTATCACAGTTTATGTATGGCATGTATAGCTAAATTCTCACACATGCCACGTTAGTCCTAGAATCGACTAAACTGTAGCTCTGGTACCAATAAATATAACACCCCTCACCCGTATACAATGCTGAAAAAAGGTTCAAGAGTATTACTTGAGTTATAAACAATTAAACATTCAACTCTGCATAAATTTTTAACATTTCAAGCAATCATCAATCAATTCCAATCACATGGTCCCTATTACGAGCCTATAAGGCCCTAAACATGCATTGGGAGTGGGTTGGGACTAAACCGATAACATTGTAAACTTTTACAACACAATGAAATTTTTCTCAAAAATAAGGGACACACGCCTATGTGACCAGGCTGTGTGTCTCACACAGTCACCAGACACACCCGTGTCAAATGCCATGTGAACATTTGATATGGAAGCATATGGCCGTGTCCCAGCTCGTGTCCATCCTCGTGTAACTCTCTGAGTTGGGTCACACAGCCAACACATATGCCCGTGTAGCTAGCTCGTGTACCCTAAAAAAATGACCATACACGCCCGTGTGCCAGACCGTGTGCTAGGTCGTGCCAAACCTGTAGGGTATACTGACTTATACCACACGGCCAAGTCACACGCCCGTGTATGAGGCCGTGTGGAGCATATTGGCTTGATTTCAAATTCAACACCAGGGAACACACGACCGTGTAACATTACCATGTGTCACACACAACTGAGACACAAGCCCATGTGGACAAAAATAGGCTATTTACCAAGCCAATTTGCCACCTAAATTTGCATGTACCTACATAACTCAAATGGTACCATTTCAAGACAAAATAAGTAGCCAAAAATCATCAACCAATATACAAATCATACTATATCTATTTCAACCATTTCAATACTCAATTCAATGCCATTTACCTATTCAAATACTTATCAACTCACATTGCTTTACTAGTCAATACTCACATATATATATATCATGTATCATAATTCATCTAATTCATCATCCAAAACCAGTCCACAACAAACATATATTAACCATATCACATGGCAATATTTACAACAAACCATATAACATTTATAAGCTACCTCTAATGGCCAAAATACATTTTCATCAAACATACCAAAATGACTCAAGCCTATACATGCCATATACCATATTTACACAACTTCAAAAGTTCCAAAATAGACGTTCGATAGTGTGTTGAAGTCCCTAACGATTTCCAGATCCGAGCTATCTTCGAAATACTATAAAATATAGAAAAATAAACAAAGTAAGCTATAAAGCTTAGTGAGTTCATATGTAAATAATAAATAATCTCATCATTCATTAGCATTTCAAAATAGATAACATAAATTGCATTTAAAGCAGCAAACAATGAGTTAACATAAAGTTTAATCACGTATTAACTCATAAGTTCTCAACTTCGTTAACTTGTTACTCGAACAATTTTTCGTATATACTTGTACCGATATGTATCTATTTCTCACCAATTCTCTTACCAAACCACTCCGGGCTTATAAATGCTTACGGTATGAGTGCATCGATTTTTCGATGCCATAGTCCAACTATGGTCTTACACATATATTGCCATGGCCCTGCCGTGGTCTTACATTCACATGCCATAACCCAGTTATGGTCTTATTTCTGACTGCCATAGCCCAGCTATGGTCTTAATTAACAACTTGTCTTATTTAAACCGTACATTTAATTTAAGATCTCCAAATTTAACTAATAGGATAAATACAATCTCAATTCCATCCATCAATTAAATAAATGCACATTTAAGTTCAATTATACTAACTTACCTCGTGTACAAAATGACGGAACAGATCGACTATTCAATTACTTTGCTTTTTCCCCAATCTAAGTCCAAATTCCTCTTTTCTTGATCTATAAGTAATCAAAATCAACTTATTTATTCCTCTATTTATTCAATTCAATCCAAAATATACATTTGAGCTATTTTACACATTAGCCTCTAAACTTTCACATCTTTTACAATTTAGTCCTTATTATACAAAATCACAAATTCATGAAATTCAAGACTAACCCATGCTAGCCGAATTACCATTATACCCCTAGAAGTATATATTTTTCATTTATTTCACATTTCTACCACACAATTTACACATTTCTCAATTTAATCCCTATTTTGAATTTTTCTCAAAAGTCACTTAACAAAACTTGTATAACTATTAACAACCATTCATAATCTATCAAGAAACTTCAAAATACATACTTATTCATCAATGGCAACATTCAAAATCTTTAACAATTTTGCAAATTAGTCCTTGGGCTAGCTAGTACTAGTTGCAACGACCACAAAAACATAGAAATCATTAAAAACTGAGCAAAAATAGACTTACATGCTAGCAATTGAGAGTTCCTATAACACCCCTAACCCGTATCTATCGCCGGAGTACAGTTACGAGGTATTACCGATCAATTCACAATATATAGCATACATTTATCAATTATAGAGCATTCAATCTTATAAATCATTCAACACAATCATATTGTCCCATATAAGGGCCTACGAGGCCTTAAACATCTTTTAAAAGTGGTTCGGGACTAAACCGAGAACATATGAAAATTTTGGAAACTTAAAAAAAAATTCAACCATAAAGGGGTCACACGCCCGTGTGAATAGGCCGTATGCCTCACACGGCTTCACACACACCTGTGTCACAGGCCATGTGGAAACAAGGCATACATACTGACTTGGGTCACACAGCCAACACACGCCCTTGTGTCTAGCACGTGTGCCCTTCGAAGTGGCCACACATGCCCGTGTGCCAGACTATGTACTAGGCCGTACCAAAACTATAGGGTATACTGACTTATGCAACACGGCCAAGTCACACGCCCGTGTGCTAGGCCGTGTGCCAATTAGGGTTTATACTGACTTGTACCACACGGCCAGTCACACACCCGTGTTTGAGACTGTGTGGAGCATACTGAATTCATTTTAATTTCATCACTAAGGGGCACACGGCCGTGTAACATGACCGTGTGTCACACATGGCTGAGGCACATCCCGTGTCTCTACTACTGTAGACAAAAATAGGTCATTTACAAGGCCAATTTGCCACCCTTATTCATGCTCACCTAAACAACAAAAATGGCACCATTTTAAGACACAAATATGCATCCAAAAGTCATCAACCAATACACAATCATACAACATCTGTTCCAATTCAATACTCAATTCAATGCCATTTAACTATTCAATTACCTATCAATTCAACTTGCCTTACTAAGCATTATTCACATATATAATTCATATGGTTAAACCATTCCAACATGCATTATCAATTCAACTCCATTCACTCCATATAGGTCAATTACCTAACTTAAAACAAAGACATTTACACAACGTACTACATTAACAAATTCATAATCACAAGCCAACTCAATTGGCCTAAAAACACATGTTCATCAAACATATTCAAAATGACTCAAGGCTATACATGCCATATACCATATATAAATAACTTCAAAAATACCAAAATAGATGTTCAGTAGTGCGATGAAGTCTCTGACGATCCCCGAATTCGATCTAGCTTCGATATCACTATAAAACGTGGGAAAATACACAGATTAAGCTAATAAGCTTAGTAAGCTCGTATGATATAAACTTAACTAATCACAAATACAACATTCATCAATCTAAGCATAATATCATGTACTTTATGATTACTAATAAACCTTTCAACTGCTTCTTCATAAGCTTATATACAAACTTTGTAACTTCTTCTATTTTAAGCTCATAACATACATGTACATACCTGTACCAATCCATAACAAGTTCATACATACACGAAATGCCGTTGAATACTCAATGTCTCGCACACTAAGTGCTATACTCGATATCTCGCACACTAAGTGCCATACATAGCCGAAGCTATATCAAATTGCACACTAAGTGCCATATATAGCCGAAACTATGTCGAATCTCAGACACTAAGTGCCATACTCGATATCTCGCACACTAAGTGTCGTACATAGCCGAAGCTATCTCAATTCACACACTAAGTGCCATATATAGCCGAAGCTATGTCGAATCTCGCACACTAAGTGCCATATATAGCCAAAGCTATCTCGATCTCGTACACTAAGTGCCATATATAGATGATTCCTTGTCACATATGATTTTAGTCCTGTATATACAATTTATGCAATATCAAAGCATTGAAAGCATAATTATGAAAGTGTTTATTACATACGAACTTACTTCGAATGTGAAAATAGTGAATCGAGTCGATTAGTCGATAACTTTATCTTTTCCCCAATCCAAGTCCGTATTCCGCTTTTCTTGATCTAATTATATTCAAAATTAACTTATTTGATCATTTATTCATTCAATTTAGTCTGAAATACACTTTAAAACACATTTACACTTTTGCCCCACAAATTTCTCATTTTTCACAATTTAGTCTTTATTTCACAAAATCAGAAATTAATGAAATTCAAGACTAATCCATGCTAGCCGGATTACCATAGTGCCACTAGTAGCCCATAATTTTCATTTATTCACACTTTTAACCACTACATTTCACATTTTCTCAATTTAATCCCTTTTTGACATTTTTGTCAAAAAATCACTTTACAAAACTTATTTAACTATCAACAAATATTCAAAATCCATCATCAAACTTCAAAACTCATACATATTCATCAATGGCATCATTCAAAAGCTTTAACAGTTTTGCAAAATAGTCCCTGGGCTAGCTAGTACTAGCTGCAACGATCTCAAAAACATAGAAATCAATAAAAACGGGACAAAAATCATACATTAATTGACCAAAATTGCTTAGCCGAATGAAAACCTAAAGCTTTGGCTTCTCTTCTTGCAAAATTCGACTAAAAAATGATGAAGATGAACAACCAAATTCATTTTATTTTTACTTAATTAATCTTTGTTTACCAATTTACAAAATTAACCTTACTATTAATTCAATATTTCAATAATGCCAAACCAAATATCATCCACTAACTCACTATTGGGCTATTTACCACATAAGGACCTAAAATTTAAGGTTCTATAAATATTAGACACCTTGAGCTATTAGAACTCAAGTTTTACACTTTACACGATTTAGTCCTTTTTATCAAATTGACCATTTAAACGATAAATTTTCTTTACGAAATTTTCACACATACATACTGTCATGCTGTAAACATTAAAATAATAATAAAATAAATATTTTGGCTTAAGATTTGTGGTTCCAAAACCACTATTTTGACTTGACTAAAAATGGGTTGTTACAACTCTCCCCCTTACGGATTTTCGTCCCCAAAAATCTTACCATTGAATAGGTTCGGGTATTGTTTTCTCATAGCATCCTTGGGTTCCACTGTAGCTTCTTCAACCCTATGACATGTGAATGGTCGGATCGGTATCGTCAAAGCATCGATACATGAAACACATTATGTATTTTCTCTAACTCAGACCGTAAAGATAGTCAATATGACACTGGCCCAATTCGCTCGATAATCTCATATGGTCCGATGAATCTCGTGCTCAATTTTCCCTTTCTGCCGAATCTAAGTATTTTCTTCCATGGTGAAACTTTTAAAAATACTTTATCTCCAATATAAAACTCAATATCTTTCTGTTCAAACCCGCGTACGATTTTTGTCGATCTGACACCGCTTTAAAATTATCACGAATTACTTTCACTTTTTCTTTAGTCTCTCTGATCAGATCAACCCCGTGAATCTTATTTTCGCCGAGCTCACTCTAGTACAATGGTGTTCGGCATTTATGACCATATAGAGCTTCATACGATGCCATCTTTATACTCAATTGGAAACTATTATTGTAAGCGAAATCAATTAGCGGTAGATATTTCTCCCAGCTACCTTCAAACCCAAGAATGCAACAACGCAACATATCCTCAAGTATCTGAATAACTCATTCAGATTGACCATCCGTTTGCAGGTGAAATGCAGTGCTAAAATGTAGCTTTGAATCCAAAGCTTCTTGCAATTTCTTCCAAAATCACGAAGTAAATCTTGGATCTCTATCTGAAGCAACAGATAAGGGAACACTATATAATCTCACAATTTCGAAAACATGCAACTCAGCTAATTTATCAAGCGAGAAATTTGTACGTACTGGAATGAAATGACTTGATTCCGTCAATCTATCAACAACAACCCAGATTGCATCTTTCTTTTTCGGAGATAAGGGCAAACCCGATACAAAATCCATTGTTACTCTATCCCACTTCCACTCAGGAATCATAATAGGTTGTAATAAACCTAATGGCACTTGATTCTCAGCTTTTACTTGCTAACAAATCAAACATTTCAAAACAAATGCTGAGATATCTTGTTTCATGCCATGCCACCAACAAAGCTGTTTCAAGTCGTTATACATTTTCGTGCTTTTCGGATGTACTGATAAACAACTACTATGTGGTTCATTTAGAATCTTCTGAATGAGCTCAGAATTTCTTGGTACACATATTCTATCACGAAACATCAAACAGTCATCAGGCCTATTCAAAACTCTGAATCAGAAGTCGACTCACACTGAGCTCGTTTTGCTTGCTATTTATTATCAAATTTTTTAGCTTCACAAATCTGTTGTAGAAATAACGGTCTTGCTTTCAACTCGGCCACTATCTAACCATCGTCAGACAAAGCTAATTGTGTGTTCAAAGTAGGTAAAGCAAATAAGGACTTTCGACTTAAAGCATCAACAACTACGTTCGATTTCCCCGGATGATAGTCAATCACTAATTCATAGTCTTTTAGCAATTCTAACCATCTCTTTTGTCACAAATTCAAATCTTTCTGGTTCATCAGATATTTTAAGCTTTTGTGGTCAGTATAAATATGACATTTCTCACCAAACAAGTAATGACGCCAAATTTTCAATGCAAACAGTATCACGACTAACTCTAGATCGCGAGTCGGATAATTCTTTTCGTGCGACTTCAACTGTCTCGAGGCATAAGATACAACTTTGCCTTCCTGCATCAAAACACAACCCAGGCCATTTAACGATGCATCACTGAAAACTACAAATTCTTTACCCGACTCAAGCTGAACTAACACTGGTGCCTCTGTCAATAATGCTTTCAACTACTCGAAGCTCTACTGACACTTTTCTAACCACTCAAAGTTAACATCTTTTTGAAGCAATCGTGTCATCGGAGTCGCAATCATCGAGAAGCCTTTCACAAATCATCTGTAATAGTTGGCTAATCCCAGAAAACTATGGACTTCGAATGCATTTCTCGGAGGCTTCTAATCTATAATCGCAAAAATTTTATCGGATCAACTTGAATACCTGCGACTGAAACTATATGTCCTAGAAAACTAAACTCTCATAGCCAAAACTCACATTTGCTAAACTTTGCAAACAATTTCTTATCTCTCAAAGTTTGTAACACGATTCTCAAATACTCGGCATGCTCAAATTCATCATGAGAGTAAATTAAAATATCATCAATAAACACAACTACGAATCGGTCTAAGTACAGCATGAAAATTTAGTTCATCAAGTCTATAAAAACAGCAGTTGCATTTGTTAGTTCAAAAGGCATAATAAGAAATTCATAGTGTTCGTACCTTGTTCTAAATGCAGCCTTTGGTACATCTAAGTCTTTAACTCTCAACTGGTAATAACCCGATCTCAAATTAATTTTTGAAAACAATGTTGGCCCTTCTAACTGATCAAACAAATCATCTATTTGTGCCAAAGGGTATTTATTCTTGATCGTCACTTTGTTGAGCTGTTGATAGTCTATACACATTCTCATTGTGCCATCTTTCTTTTTCACAATAACACCGGTGCACCCTAGCGAAAGAAACACGGTCTAGCAAAACCTCTATCTGTCAACTCTTGCAACTGAGCTTTCAATTTAACTTTGTCAGAGCTATTTTGTACGGAGCTATTGATATCGGCATTGTTCCCGGTACTAATTCAATACCAAACTCAACCTCTCTGATAGGTGGTAAACCAGGTAACTCTTCGGGAAATACATCTAGATATTCGCACACTATTGGTACTAATTCAATCTTTGTTTCTGTCACTTTCGTATCAAGTACATATGCAAGATATGCATCAAAGCCCTTTTTCATACATTTTTGAGCTAACATAGATGATATCACAGTAGGTTACTCACTCGAATCATCAGACTCAATCCAAAGAATTTCACCGTTCTGACACTTCAATTCAATAATATTTTGTCTACAATTCACAACTGCATCATGCATCGTTAGCCAATCCATAACCAAAAACACATCAAATTCATCAATAGCAACAACATCAAATTAGCCGGAAAACAGCAATCCTGGTTCATTAATGGACAATTCTTGCAGACTTTGTCAACCAAAACATATTTGCCTAAGGGGTTCGATACTCTAATCACAAATTCAATAGACTCAACAGGCAAAGTCTTACTAGATACTAAATTCATACATATATAAGAATGAGTTGATCCTGGATCTATCAATGCAATCACATTAGTATCATAGAGAATGAAAGTATCGATGATAACATCTAGAGATAATGCCTCCTCCCATGCATGAATAGCATAAGCTCGGGCAGGTGCTCGTGCCTCAGACCTCATAGTAGAATCTCTCATCGTACTTCTACCACTAGATACATTTCTTATAATTCTTGGAGGTCTCCTTCTCGTTGTCGTATTGCTCGATCTTGCATGCTGAGATTTATCTTTTTCATTTAGCTTAGGATAATCTCTAATAAGATGGTCTCGCAAACCACAACTATAACAACCTCTATTATTATTTTTCATCCAAAAATCTCTAAAATGTTGTCTTCTACACTGTTGACATTCGGGTTTAACATCTTTCATGTTACCAACTATAACACCCCTAACCTGTAACCGTCGCCGGAATAGGTTAAGAGGCACTACAGGACTTGTAACTCAATTCAAAACAATCATTTATCTAAAATCATCTTATTTCAGTCAATATCATTCATTCACATTCAATATGTACTTAACTCAAGTATATAAAGCTTAAATCATGCATTCGGAACTAAATCGATAACATATTAAAATTTTAGGAACTTTGAAAAATTTCAACATTTCAAATGTCACACACCTGTGTGAACAGGCTGTGTGCCTCACATGGCTAGTAGACACACCCGTGTCTTAAACCATGTGAAAACAGGGCATACATATTGACTCTTGTCACACGGTCGAGGACACGCCCGTGTGCCAAGCTGTGTGAAAACTGGAGAGGATACTAACTTGGGTCACACGATCAACCACAAGCCCATGTGCCCCACGAAATGCCCACACACACCTGTGTGAACAGGTCATGCCAAAACTGTAAGGTATACTGACTTAGTTCGAAAGGGTACCCTAGAAGACACACGGCCGTGCAGCATGACCGTGTGTTACATACGGCTGAGACACACGCCCGTGTCTCTGCCCGTGTGGAAAAAAATAGGCTATTTGCAAAGCCATTTTGCCCCCCCACAACACAAACTTTCACAAGCATAAATAACCACATTTTTACAACTCAATAGGCAGCCAAAACAACCATTTCAATACACATCATTTGCCATATCAAAACCTAACAATTTCATACCCAAATACCTATTTAACATCATACATATTTCATTCATTTAACAACTACATATCAAGACTTCATTTACATATTTTCATTCCATCAATATCTTACCAAACATACCATAATTGGACATTGAATTCAACCAAAACATAGTACCAAAATAAGCCAAATCACATGGCTAAACTTATACACAAAAACATACCAAAGTCATGATATTAAGCAACATAACTATCATCTCTTAAACTAGCCTATACATGCTATATTTTCAAATATCCACAAGCTCAAAAGTACCAATTGGAAATTGGATAGTGTGATGTGCAACTCCAACTTGTCCGAAACGAGTGAGCTAACGAACCTCTATAAAACATAGAAAAAGAAACAGAGTAAGCTTTACAGCTTAGAAAGCCCGTATAATAGAGAATTAAACTTACCATTTGCCCATAATCAAAGCAACATTAAAAATCCCAACAATTTGATTAAGTAACTCCTAATCACGAATATACATCACATGTTAGTCATTTTTACAATTTCATGAAACCATCCATTAATACTATACCTTGTATCATTCTAAATTCACATATCATACATATATCATTAATAGCACTTATAATTCGTAGATTATTCCTATAAATAATATTTAAGCCCATTGAACCTATTAGAACTTCAAAGGATACTCAAGTGAACAATGTCGATAATCCATCAATTCATTATCATAGATGCTCTTTCGAGCCATGATCGGTAAGCTCCTCTTGAGCTGATGAACAGTAAGCTCTATTGAGCTGAAACGGTAAGCTCCATTGAGCTGAAACGGTAAGCTCCATCGAGCTGAATGGTAAACTTCAATGAGTTAAAAACAGTAAGCTCTTCCGAGCTGATATATCGGTAAGCTCATACGAGTTGTGGTGAGTCCACAACAAATGCAAGAGCTCGACCAAAACGGTAATCTAAGTATCATGTCACTCGTATCCAATGAATTCATATAGTTCAAACAGGGCTCGGTAACATATACATTATATCAATAAAGCATTTATATCTCATGTATATCAATTATTCAATTATACACATTCATGTCGATAATTAAAAGTATTTAAAGTTTGATTCTAATTATACGAACTTACCTTGAGTTTGCTCAGACGAAAATTATCGTCTCTATTTGCCAACCTTTCTTTTTCCTCGATCTAATTCCGATATTTGCTTATCTTGATCTATATTATATCAAATTAACTTATTCAAACTTTCATTCAATTCAATTTAGCCTAAAACATTCATTTTGGCTAAATTACAATTTTACCCAGACTTTTGACTACTTTGCAGTTTAGTCCTTACTACATAAAAATGCAAATTTACACAATTAAACCATAATCCCATGGTAGCCGAATTTCATAGGGACTTCTAACAGCCCATTTCTTTCATTAATTTCACATTTTTAACTACCACATTTTACATTTTCACAATTTAGTCCCTATTTTGCATTTTTGTCAAAAATCACTTTATAAAAATAGTTTAACTATCATCAAACTTCCATAATCAATTTTTAAACATCAAAGAACTCAAGTTTTCATCAATGGTAATTTGCAAAATTATAAGCAAATTCAAAAATTAAAGTATGGGCTAGCTAGATTACAAAGTAACGATCTCAAAAATGAAAAAATCATTAAAAACCGAGTGAAAATGGACTTACATGCTTGAACAACAATGGCCGAGCCTTCAAAGCTTTAAAACCCTTATTTTCTTTCTCAAATTCAACTATTGAAGAAGATGATAGCATGAAAATGGTTTTTTTTTTTGTTTAATTTAACATAATTAATTAAATTACACTAATAACCTTATTATTAAACATTAATATATCTTATAATTCATGGACATAATTGTCCACTAACCTTAATCATCGTCAAATTTCATCATAAGGACTTCTAATTTAATAAACCATAGCTATTAGGCACATTAAACTAATAGCACACAAGTTTTATGCTTTACGCGATTTAGTCCTTTTTACCGAATTAAGAATTCAAACAATAAAATTTCTTAACGAAATTTTCACATAATAATTCTATCATGCTGTAGACCTTATTAAAATAATAAAATAAATATTTTGACTTTAGATTTGTGGTCCCAAAACTACTGTTCTAATTTGACCTAAAAACAGGCTGTTACAACTCTCCCCCCTTAGGGATTTTCGCCCCCAAAAATCTTACTAGTAAATAGGTTAGAGTACTATTTTCGCATAGCTTCCTTAGGTTCCCATGTAGCTTCCTGTATCCTATGTTTATGCCAGAGAACTTTTACTAGGGCTATGCATTTATTTCTCAACTCTTTAATCTCACAGGCCAGAATCCTAATCGGTTCTTCACTATATGACATATCAGGTTGAATTTCTATATCTACCGGCGAGATCACATGTGACGGATCAGATCTGTATCAATGTAAGATTGAAACTTGAAAAATATTTTGGATCTTTTCAAGTTATGACGGTAAAGCTAGTCGATATGCTACAGGTCCTATTCTTTCAACGATCTCATACGGCCCGATGAATCTCGGACTTAACTTTCCTTTAAGTCCAAAACAGAGAATCTTTTTCCACGGTGACACCTTTAGAAACACTCTGTATCTGACTTGAAATTTAGTTTCTCTACGTTTCAAATCCACGTAGGATTTCTGTCGATCTGAAGCAACTTTTAAAATGTCACGAATTGTTTTCACTTTTTTTTCAGTTTCTCTGATCAATTCAACCCCGTGAATCTTTTTCTCACTCAATTCAATCCAATGTAGCAGAGTTTGAAATTTTTGGCCATATGAAGCTTTGTAGAGTGCCATCTTTATACTCGTTTGGAAACTGTTATTATATGCGAATTCAGCCAACGGTAAGTATTTTTCCCAACTACCCTCAAACTCTAAAATACAACATCTCAACATGTCTTCAAGAATCTGAATAACTCTATCGGTCTGAACGTCAGTCTGAAGATGAAAAGCAGTACTGAAATTCAACTTTGTTCCCAGAGCTTCTTAAAATTTCTTCCAGAATCACGACGTAAATCTCGGATCTCTATCAGAAACAATAGATAATGGCACCCCGTGTAAATGAAAAATCTCATAAATGTACAAATCTGCTAATCTATCAAGTGAGTAATCTATATGTACCGGTATGAAATGAGCAGACTTCGTTAGTTGATCAACAACGACCCAGACAACATCTTTCCTTTTCAGAGTTAGAGGTAATCCCGATACAAAATCCATTGTAACTCTATCCCATTTCCACTCAGGAATCATTACAGGTTGTAATAAACCCGATGGTACTTGATGTTCAGCTTTGACTTACTAACAAATCAAACATTTCGATACAAACTTTGATATATCATGTTTCATGCCCGACCACCAGTATAGCTATTTCATATCGTTATACATCTTAGTACTACCTGAATGAACAGAAAAGTGACTACTGTGTGCTTCACGTAGAATTTTTTCAACTAGCTCTGTATTTTTCGATACACAAATTCAATTTTGAAACATTAAACAGTCATCAGTTCCAATATGAAATTCTGAATCAGAAATAGACTTACATTGAATTCGTTTAACTTGCAATTCACAGTTATCTTTTTGAGCTTCACAAATTTGTTGAAGAAATACCGATTTAGCTTTTAATTTAGCTAAAATAGACCCATCATCACAAATCATCAACTGGGTGTTCATTGCTCGTAATGCAAACAAAGATTCTTGGCTCAAGGCATCAGTAACAACATTAACTTTTCCCGGGTGATAATCAATCACAAAGTCATAATCTTTCAATAATTTGAGCCATCTTCGTTGTCGTAAATTCAAATCTTTCTGTGTCATCAAATATTTCAAGCTCTTGTGATCCTCATAAATATGGCATCTTTCACCGTATAAGTAGTTTTACCAAATCTTCAATGCGAATACAATCGCAACCAGCTCTAAATCATGCGTTGGATAGTTCTTTTTGTGTGGTTTCAACTGTTGGGAAGCATAAGCTATAACCTTTCCTTCTTGTATCAAAACACATCCCAAGCCATTTAATGACGCATCACTATAGATCACAAACTCTTTCCCTGATTCTAGTTGAACCAATACTGGTGCTTCAGTTAATAGTACTTTTAACTGTTCAAAACTCTGCTGAGACTTTTCTGACTTATCCAACTTCACATCTTTTTGTAACAATCATTTCATCGGTGTCACAATCATCGAGAATCCGTTTACAAGTCTTTGGTAATATCCCACTAAGCCTAGAAAACTACAGACTTCAGACACATTTCTCGGAGGTTTCCAATCAACAATAGCAGAAATCTTGATCGGATCAACTCTAATACTGTCAGCTGAAATAATATGCCCCAAAAATCGAACTTCTTTGAGCCAAAACTCACATTTACTGAATTTTGCAAATAACTATTTATCACGTAGAGTTTGTAAGACAATTCTCAAGTACTCTGCATGCTCAAATTCATCTCGTGAATAGATCAAAATGTCATCAATGAATACAATAACAAATCTGTCTAAATACGGTCTGAATATTTTATTCATCAAGTTCATAAAAATGGTAGGAGCATTAGTTAAACCGAAAGGCATAACAAGGAATTCATAATGTCATACCTTGTTCTAAATGCGGTTTTCGGTACATCTGACTCTTTGACTCGTAACTGATAGTAACCTGATCTCAAATCAATCTTTGAAAATACTGTAGCCCCTTTCAACTGATCAAATAAGTCATCAATCTGCGGAAGAGGGTATTTGTTCTTTATAGTCACTTTATTCAATTGTCTGTAGTCGATACACATTCTCATAGTGTCATCTTTCTTTTTCACAAACAATACTGGTGCACCCCAAGGAGAATAACTCAGTTGTATAAAACCTCTATCTTTCAATTCTTGCAACTGAGCTTTCAACTCTTTTAATTCGATTGGAGGTATACTATATGGAGCTATCGATATCGGTGTTGTTCCCTGTACTAATTCAATTCCAAATTCAACTTCTCTGATCGAAGGTAAACCCAGTAATTCCTCTGGAAATACATCCAAAAACTCACGAACAACAAGTATAGATTCAATCTTTAATTCAGACATCATTGTATCTAGTACGTAGGCAATATATGCATCATAACCCTTTTTGAAATACTTCTGAGCTAACACAGATGATATCACAATAGGTAATTCATTCAAATCATCAGACTTAATTTGAAGAATCTCACTATTTTGACATTTCAATTCAATAGTCTTCTGTCTACAATTCACAACTACATCGTGCATAGTCAACCAGTCTATACCAAGAATTACATCAAATTCATCAAATGGTAGAAGCATCAAGTCAGCTCAAAAATAGTAACCCCAGATCATAAGAGGACAATTCTTAGAAATTTTATCAACTAAAACAGATCTACCTAAGGGAGTCGATACTTTAATTACAAACTCTATAGACTTAACATATAAACTCTTTTTAAACACTAAATTCATACAGATATAAGAATGGGTTGATCCAGGATCTATCAACGTAACTATACTAGTATCAAAAAGAGAAAAAGTACCAGTAATAATGTCTGGCGATGATGCCTCCTCCTATGCACGAATAGAGTAAACTCTGGCAGGTGCTCGTGCTTCAGATCTCACATTTGAATCTCTTGTAGCACCTCGATTACCTCTCATATTTCTAGTATTTCGGGATGGTCTCCCTCTAGAAGCCATGTTACTCGCTTTCACTGGTTGATCTCTATCAGCTGTAAACTTTTCTAGACAATCTCGGAGATAATGATCAAGCGATCCACATTTAAAGCAAGCTCTTCTCATTAATCTACATTCACCATAATGATTCTTATTACAGTGTATACATTCTGGTCCAGCATTTCTAACACTTCCCACACTGGCAACAGATGTTGCTTGGGGTCTAGAACTGAATTGTCTCACATCTCTTTCTCTAATCAAAATTCCCATAGAAGCCATATAACGAGGATGATATTCTCTAATTTTCTTTGATGTCAACTGATATAATTTACCCACAAATCTCTTTCTAAAATCTCTAGCCATAGAATCGACTTTTCTTTTCTCTTTGCAAAGCTCTCCGACTTTACAAGCTCGGTCAAACAAAACAACAAACTCTTTCAACTCAAGAATTCCAACTAACACTCTGATTTCTTCATTCAATCCGTCCTTGAATCTTTTACACATTATAGCTTCAGAAGATACACATTCACGGGCATATTTGCTGAGTCGTAAAAACTCTCTTTCATATTCAGTAACTGACATACGACCCTATTTCAATTCAATGAATTCTTTTCTTTTCTTTTCTGATCGATGAATCTTTGACTGATTTATTTCTTTCTAAATTCAACTTGAAAGAAATCCCAAGTGACTCTTTCTTGCGGAACTACATGGAAACGAAACCATCGACGGGTCCAAATCCCCTAATTTTGTAAACTCGGATATTGAAAAATATTTTACTGAACTTCAAGAAAAAACCTTTATCCAATAGGGGGATTTGATCTATTAATGATTTTGCGTAAGGAAATATGGCCTTTAGTCAGATATCATAGGTGGGAATGTTTTTTGACGATCCCTAAAGACAATGTTTTGGTCTATAACAGCCCGATTTTAGCTAAATCAGAATAGTAGTTTTGGAACCAGAAATCTGATGTTAGAAAATTATTTTAATATTATTTTTGGTGTTTACAGCGTGTTATTTGATGTCTGGAAGTTTCGTGAAGAAATTTTATCGTTTGAATGCTTAATTTGATAAAAATGACTAAATCACATAAAGTGTAAAATGCATGTTCTATTAGTTTAAGGTGTCAAATAGCTTTGGTTTTTAAATATGGTGGCTTTAAATGGTAATTAAACCATTTGAAAGGTGACTGGACAACTTTGGACAACCATTAAATGATTTTTAAGTTATCATACTGAGGTTAAATTAGTAATTAGTAAATAATGGTTAATAAAACAAAACAGAGCAAAATTGCTTCATCTTTTTTCCATTGCCGAAAATACAAAGCTTGAGAAGCCATTAGAGCTTTCTAGGGTTCGACCAATACATTCTTTGATTGTAAGCCCGTTTTTGCTTAGTTTTTGATGATTTTTACGTTTTTGAGATTGTTGCTTCGTATTCTAGCTAGCCCATATCTTAGATTTTGAAACTATTAAAGATTTTGGGAGTTTTCGTTGTAGAATCTATGTGTTATTTGATTTTTAATGTTGAAATATGAAAGCTTGATGATAGTTTTACAAGTTTTGTTAAATAATTTTTGATGAAAATGCATAATAAGGATTAAATTATGAAAAGTGCAAATTGTGTGGTTAAAATGTGAAATAAATTAAAGTTTTCGGCTACTAGGGAACTATATATAATTCGGCCAAGCATGGGTTTTGTTGAATTGTGTGAATTTTGTGTATTTGTGAAATAGGGACTAAATTGATTAAATGCAAAAGTTTAAGGGATAATGTGTAAAAATGCCCAAATGTGTATTTTGGATTGATTGAATGAATAGATGAATAAATAAGTTAATTTTGAATTCATATAGATCAAGAAAGAAAGAATTTGGATTTAGATAGGGGGAAAAGTAAGGTTATCGAGTAGTTGACCCGATCTGTCAATTTCGAATACGAGGTAAGTTCGCATATGATGGTTATATTTTAAATTTATGAAAAATTGCTTTAATATTGCATAAATTGTTAAAATGAGATTATGGTTAATGTATGAATTGTGGAAATGACTCTACAAATGCATTCGATGATAGAAACGAAAATTGTAAAAGCCCGGTTGAACCTTAAGAATAATTTTTGATACTGTTGACATGTCAGTAAGTGATATGTTGAGTTGGCTTCAAGCCATGATATTAGCACTTCGTGCATGTATTTAACTAATTTGGCTTCGAGCCATGCATATCGGATGATTTGGCTTCGGGCCATGATAATAGTTCTTCGGATAAGTTACCTTGATTTAGCTACGGACCATGGTATACATACTTATCGTAGGAGACTCCTGAGTATCCAATTTCTATTTCGAATGGTTCAACAGGTAAACGAATGATGTGGTTGAGAAAGAGGTTAGTTGAAACATCAAAGGTGAGAGATACTGAAAACAATTCATGGTAGTACATTGAAAAAGCTTTTAAAAGTTTATTAATTAAGCAATGAATATCTTTTAATATATAAGGACATATCATTGTCATTTTGGTTAAAATTAAGAAGTGAAATGCAATTAATTAATTAAAACATACCAGGGACCGCCGAATGCCAAAAACCCATAGCTTGGACGGCCAAAGCAGATGCCCAAGGCGGCAAATTGCATTCTTAATTTCTGTCTGCTACTAAAATACTACTCTTGAGAAAATCTTCTTTTATGTGGTAATTTAATTTTCATTATACATTATACATATAATGATAATGTTTTACAGTTTCTCAATTCATTTAATTTAATATTTGTCGCTTCATTTTTTAATGCATATATCTGAAGTTTGTATATAATAATAAGTATAAGATGCTTTAAATATATGAAAATTTTGAAAACAAATAAACAACTCATATATCCTAATCTAGATGACAAGAGAAACATATTATTCCTCCCTAGTAGATCCCACGAAACTAGACTAATCTGATAAAAATGCCAATAAAAAAAACCGAGCAAAGAAGTAAATGTCTGTCATGTAGAAAATTAGCTTTATATGCACACATAGGTACCTTAAAAATGCAAAGGATCTTGATGTTAGATTTAGATTTTGGATGTGTTCCATCTTCAAATACATTATACTAGTAGGAAATGAATAAATATAGTGCCAAGTGTGCCATTTAATTTAGATGCATGAGGTCCTTGGGATAATTTTTAAATCCTTTTTTAAAAAAAGACATAAAACATACATATGGGCGGCTAGTTAAGAAAATACCCATCAGATATAGAGTTGAAAACTATCTAGAATGCTAGATCATATATATGAATCGAATCATATAATGAACGCACATACAGTAAAGATCCCAAAGATTGAAAGGGCTGAGTGCTAGTGCTGGATTTATGTGAGTTTCTGCTCGCTAATTTGGAACATGATGTTCGTAAAACAGGTTAAGAAAATGGTGAACAGAAGGTAAAAATTTATTTATGGAAGAAAACTTAAATAGTTAATTACAGTGAATTTGCAGCACAGTACTTACTTCCTCAATTTCTTCACCAGAGTTTGGGTTCAAGCACCATCATCTTATCCGATCCTCAGTAATCAAATGTACCCAAAATAACAGAAAAACCTTTCTTTTCCTCTTTCTTCATCGAACACCAAGCATGCATGAGAAAGAAGCATACAAGAGTGATATTGATTCGGCTCGCCTTGAAACTTTCAGAGGGATTACTGAGAAAGAAGATGAGCCAAAGCAATATCACGCCATGTCTACTCCTCCAGTATTATAATATAGATTTGCTTCATTGAGCTTTTTAATTGATTTCTCGATTTCACGACCTGAAACCAACTATATTTCACCCTATTTATAGGAGAATGAAAGGAGGTTTTCATTCCCTACACTGTTGTAGAAGGATCCATCAAAAATACCAAGGATGAAGGATAAGGAAACCATATTTAGCATATGGAACCTTTATCATGATTAAGATTCAGGAATTCCCACTAGCTATCGCTTTCCTAATAATGGAGGATTTTTTTTTTTAAATTTTCTTTCATCTTGGCACGTGCAAGAATAGTAGGAGTAAGCCCTTGATGTCGTAAAAATGCACAGGTCATGGTCAACGTGCCAAAGATGGTGATTCTCATTTTCAGAAAGTTGATTGGATATTTAGAATTTATAAAGCTGATCATTAAGTCCCAACACTTTGTACCTTCCCATTTGTTCCAAAATTCGAACCTTAATTGCAAGCCATTAACAGAAAGGGCAAATAAAGTTGAGGATGGAATTAATTTATTAAAATATGAAGAATAAATTTAGCAATTTGTGTTTTTCTATTTTACTATGTTTAAGTATTTTATTATTTACAATTTTAGTCATCCATTATCAACATTAATTTTTAATATTAATATTCTTATCATATTTATTCTTTTTGATAAAATATCTAAAAAGACTTATAGTCCTTTCCCAATTCTTTTAATTGTCCCAATTCTTTTAATTGTATTGTGCTTTAAATAATTTAATTTTAATGTTGCGTCTAACAGAACATGGGTAATTTTGTTATTATTGTCAGAACTAGTATTGCAATATGTCTTATGACATTGCATGTATCAGATTAAAACATTAACTTTTGATGATAATATTGATTTGTTGTTTAATGGTTTGGTTTTTTTTTTTTTATCCCTGATAATTAATTAATAAATAAATTAAAAGAATTTACATATTTTACATTGAGACGTAAAAAATCTTAAAGTCTATCCTCTACTATTGATCCAATGCACAAAGACACTAAATATTCTACTAGAGTCAAAGTACCATGGGATATACACATTCTATAAGTGTGTTTATCATGATTTGTTAATTATGGATAAAGGGAGTTGATTAACGGACTCAGATATGCTTTAAATCTTAGCATTTAATTGAAATATTCATTGAGATATGATAATTGGTTCCGCACGAATTATAAGGGGGATTGCTTCGTTCAGAATATCAAATCGAAGAATGTATTTTACTGTTTTATTTCAACCATTTTGTAAGTGCGATTCTAGCTTTTTATAAGAAAAAAAAAAAGGTTTGTGATTGGAGAGTCAGTGCATACAAAGTGTAGAACTTTGAGTTGCAAATTATTCTTAATGAATTTGGGTAGATTAAGTTATTATTGAGAAGTTTGTATAGTGGATTCATTTACTAGGTTGATATCTATTGTTATCTTAAGTAGTTTATTTGTTGAAATGTAAAACTGTAATAGAGGTTCTAGATTATAGTGGCCACTACAGATTGCCATCAAAAAAAAAAAAAAAAAAAAAAAAAAACAAAAAAACTATGCAAACAAAATAGAAAGAACACAGAGGCTTGATTACATAGTTCGATTTCCCTACGTCAATATAGCCTAGCTCAATGAGTAATTGTCACACCCCAACATCGGTGGATTTGTAACAGCCCATTTTTAGTGGTGTCAAAAACAGTGATTTTGAGACCACAATTCCGACGAGTAAGTTTGTATTAATTATCATTTAAATTATATGAGTTTACTAAAAATTTAAATTGAATTTTGATTGGAGAAAATTTAGTTAATTTAATAAATAGTTAAGTGGTTGTCCCAAAAGTCAAGTGGTTTAAAAAAAAGAGATATTAGGACCTCGTTTCTGTAAACTGGGCTCGTAAATATTTTATTAAATATTTACAGAGTTACTAGTTAGGTATGTGAGAGTTCGGTTTTGAAATTTTAATGTTTAGATAGTTAATTAACTAAAAAAACTAATTTGTAAAAGAGGCAAAATTTAATCACTATTGAATTTTATGTATATATATAAGTATGAATTGTTAGTATGAATTGTTAGTTTCAAACTATTGTGGTACATGAATTATTCTATTGAATGCTTCGATACTAACATTAAATGACATTTGTAACGATTGTCAAGGTATGGTTATGAAAGCTCTTTTAATACTAATTTATATGTTTGGGTAAGATGGTATTGAATTCATGAATCATATGGAGATGCTAAGTGATGAAATTGAATATTTGATGATTATGTATTTGAAATTTGTTCGTAATAATATTGAAACGATAGAAAAGTGTAACATCCCGAATTAGGGCCTGGTCGGAACAGTGGTTTCAGGACCACAAATCTGACACAATAAAATTTGTTTTTATTATATTTTTATGGTATAAAATTTCACAGGATGATTTCATGAAAATTTCGTTTGAAAATTTTGACGTTTGGGCACTCAATTTAGTCAAAAGGACTAAATTATAAAAAGTGCAAAAGTTGAGTTCTACATGTTAGAGGTGTCAAATTGATTTGAAATTTTAAATTTGAGGTCCTTAAATGGTAATTATACCATTGGTTAATTTTTGGGCAAAAATAGACATGAAATGGGTGAAATAGAATATTTTTAAGTTAAGGGCATTTTGGTAATCTAATAATTAAAAGAATGAAAAAGCCAAATAAGCCAATTTTTGTCCATCTTCAACCTTTGGCCAAAATTTTGCATGGAATTCATGGCTAGGTTTGGTTCAAGCTTCCAAGCTCATTTTTAAGTGATCTCGAACCCCGTTTCTAATGTTCTTTACATTTTTGAAGTCCCGGTAACTCGATTTACCTATTTCTACCATTATTTTGAGCTAGGGTTCATGTTTAAAAATTTACCCATGTGTGATATGCATGTGTTTTGATGTCGAATGGTAGAAAATGAACGTTGGGTGTTAAATAAATTACTTTTGCTAAGTGATTTTTGGTGAAAATGCTTAAAAGGACTAAATTGTACATAAAGTTTGTCATAAAAGTGTGTTCTAGTGGAAAATGTGGGCTGTTATAGTTATGAAAATGATTTAGATAGGCTAAAATGCAAGGAAATTGAATAAAAAACATTTTACGAGCGTAGGGGCCAAAGTGTAAATAAGTGAAAGTTTAGGGGTCAAAATGCAAATTTGTAAAAGTATGATTTTTGGACCCATATGAATAATGTGACTAATTAGTAAGCTAAATGTGAAATTATAGATCAAGGAAAATGAGATTCGGGCATAGATTGGGAATGAATTAGATTATGGACTAAATCGGAATAAATAGCCGTGCTAGCATTCGAGGTAAGTTCGTATGTCAATAATAATGCAATAATATCATTGTTTATGCTTGAACTTAAACTGATGTGTTAACATTATGTGGTGAATAATTATATAGTTGATATGATGATTGTATTATGTGACAAATGCCTAAATGTTATTATGAGCAATGCCATGTTTATTTCATGAATATGAGAATGGTGAATTTGTAAGCATGAATGATATTATGGTCATTGTTCACGACATGACCAGCAAGTGCGATAAGGATGCTATGTGCAAGTGTGGAAAATCCTATTTGAACCTTAGGAATAGTTTAGGATACAGGTGACATGTCACTAGGAATTAAGAAATCCGAGCTCGTTGAGCGGTCCGAGTTCGTGATATATGTGAGAATCTGAACTTGTGAGTGGTCCAAGTTCGTGATATATGTGCCATCCGAGCTCATTGAGAGGTCTAAGTTCATTATGGATGCAAGCATCCGAGCTTGTTGAGTGGTCCGAGTTCATAATAGATGTGATACATGTAACATCCGAGCTCGTTGAGAGGTCTGAGTTCATTATGGATGTGTTACATGTTATGAAGTAGCTTTAGCTACGTATGTTTATGTGGCACTTATGTGCAATTTTCCATGTATCCAATATTATTCCAAGTGTTCAACAGGTATTGTAATGTATGATGTGATGAAAGTCCCAAGATGGACATGGTAATGAAGGTAAAGTTATTCGATATGCTACAGATACGTACAAGTACGTATGTTATACTCATGAGTAATGCCTTGTTACAAGATAATATATGACGAAAAGGTATATTCATGTATATATATATGAATATTTGATTAATGAGCTAGAATGCTTGAATGATGAATAATCTTGGTGATCATGTTATTGTGTCATCCTATGATAGTCATCACAATATTGCACTAAAATAGTGTTGGATAGCAGCAGTTGTGTGACTTTAAAAATCATGGAAATCGAATTAGAAATTTAATGAAATAGGAAATTAAAGCTTATTGAATATAGTTTCATATAAAGGAAACTATGTAAGCAAAACAATTTCATATTATGAGATATTTGAACTTTTGTGAGACAGGGTCAGAGTGATTTCGGGCTCCCCTATCTTAACTTTGGAAAATCACAAAAAATTGTACAAGAATAATTATAGGTTATAATTCATATGAATAAATCCTTAATGAGTCTATTTTCAAGAGAAATAGACAGGAACATTATCTAAATTTCGTACTGTGAGATAATTGATTTTTAGTAAAGAAAGGTCGAAGCTGTCAAACAGCAAAATAGGTGTAAATTTGAAGAATAAACTGTACTTATTGGCTAATTCATAAATTCTATAAACTTTATGGTAATAAGATACGTGAGTCTAGTTTCAGGAAAAATTAGCGTATCTAAATTTGGAGTTCCATAGCTCCAGATATAAATAATTTAGTAACTATGACTCGAGAAAAATAGCATGACCAGAATATAAGTAAAAGTATAATTATGGTTATATTACAATGGAATCATGTTGATAATTTGCTTATTATTTTCGTATGGACTTACTAAGCTTTAAGCTTACTCCCTTCTCTCCATTTCTTTAGTGTTGTCAGGTGGGCTCGGGGTTGGAGATCGTCGGAGGCAACATCACACTATCAAGCTATGACTTTCGGGGTATTGATGAATCTTAAACATCTACAAGTGAGTGGCATGTATAGGGACTTATTTATTGATATGTGTTCTTATGATTTGGCGAAGATGTTGGCTTATATTAGTACATTGTATATAGCCATGAGATGTGGCTTATGATGGTCATGGCTTGTAAGCCTATTTATCCAAGCTATGTATTGATGCCTTGTGATGTGTTCATGTGATTATATTTGTTCGATATGAATGGTTAGTATTACAGTATGTATGCTTGATTAATGTTTTATAACCAAACGAAGTGGTTATAATCAGAGAATAAAAGTGTGATATCGCAATAAGTCAATAATTCTTGAGCATGAAATTGGTGTGGAATGACTTAGGCAAGCATGATATAAATGTATAAGTGATAATCAAAATGACATGTTCAATTGATTGTGAATTGGTGTGTTTAGACTTAGTATAAAATGAGTAAGAAAAACACATGTATAATGACATATGAATATTACAATTGAGTCTTAATGGAGGATGTTTAATCATTTACTTGATGCTACATTACATTTGTCTATAATGTATTTAAGTATGTGAGGTATTAATGGTAACAAAAAGGCTTGGAAAATAGTCTAAGTGCTAGCCACATGGGCAGAGACACGGCCATGTGTCTCGGCCGTGTGGAGGACACGGCCTAGCACATGGGCGTGTGGTCTGGCTGTGTGGTTCAATTTTTTTTGCTGACGTTAGAAACAGAGAGTTACACTGCCTGAGGACACGGGCGTGTTGAAGACACACAGGTGTGTCCCTGTGTCCACACGGGCGTGTGACCCAGTTTCATGAAAATTTTTTCTAAGTTTCTCCAAAACTTTCTAAAGTTCTTGGTTTAGTCCCAAACCGCCTTTAATGCATGTTTAGAGCCTCGGTAGCTCGTGTAAGGGACATTATGCATTTCAATGAATATTTTTAATTTAAATAAAATTTTATGGCCCGATTTTACATGTATGTGTATGTTTAAGTCTGGTAATGCCTCGAACCCTATCCCAACGTCGGATACGGGTAAGAGGTGTTACAGAAAGTTTATAGTTATAAGTATGAAATGCACACTTTGTAAATACAATATTAGTGTTAGATTTTTGTGTTTAAAAGAAATGGAATATGTATGTGTATTGACATGGTTAAATGGAAAATGAATTGATATGGTCAAATGGATAATACGTTTTACATGTTGAATCTTCTTATTGAATGATACGAAATTATGTCATATTAAATGATTAAGAGATTATACGATTGGTATGTGAAACACTCATCTAACTGTTTTAAATGTTTTGTCAGGAAATCATATTAAATTTAGTTATATTCATTTACTTAATTGTAAATCAAGGTAAGAGTTTTGTTTAAATACCTATGAACTTACTAAGCTTTAAAAGCTTACTCTATCTCTTTTCATGTTTTCTATTGCTATCATTTTGCGGAACTGATCGGACAGATCAATTTCAGAGCTCACACTATCCAACCCATTTTTTAGTAGCTTTTGATTTTGGATCATTTTGGTTTGTGGCATGTATATAGGGTTTGGTGTTGTCAAGGTTAAAAAGTTAGTTGAATTTTAATTAAGCTTATATGGTTTTGGATTAATAATTTATGTTTTATGTTGATGTTATTTTGGATATGGTGTCATTTGGAACACTTGTTATTTGGTATTGTTTTGGTTTGGTTTCCTTTGTGATGTTGAAATATGGTCAATTTGGTAGGTAATTAGTGATAATGGACATGTTTGAGGTGTCTTTAGTATGTGATATGGTAATCGACATTTTGAGGCTTTGTTGATAATTTAAGGACATGAATATGAATGTGATGTTGTAGATGAATTGCTTGATTGTTATGTATAAAAATTGTGGTGTCAATGGGGGTACATTGGTTAGATACATAGGTTGAAAGTTTTTAACATGTTTTAGGCTAGTTTAGGTGTGTTTTAAGTAGGTTTAGTTGCTAGTAAATGAGTTGCTTGTGGTTCAACTAAGTTCGATTTGGTAAAATTGCATTTGAAGGTTCAATTAAGGGCGCACGAATTGGAACAGGGGCTATCATATGGCCGTGTGCCATACAAAGCCGTGTGTTTCATGTCAGTATATCACACGTTTTGGCACACGGTCTACCACACGACTGTGTGACTTTACACTGTCTAACACATAGCCTGCCACACGACCGTGTGAGGGTATTTCGAATGTTACAAAGTTGGCCACACGATTATGTCCCTGAGCCACACGGCCTAGCCATATGGCCGTATGACCTCTGTTTCAAAATTTTTCATATTTTCTGTTTTGATTTAGATTGATCCCTGATTGATTCCAAAGTCATTTTTTTAGGTTTCATATACTCAATATAAGACTCGTAAACATTTGTATGATAAGAATATTGTTTAATTTGAATTATTAATTTGTAAATTAATAAGTGTATGTTTAAATTATGTTATTTGTATCTGATATGCATCGTAATGCTCTGTAACCCTAATTTGGAAACAGAGATAGGTTAGGGGTGTTACAAGATTTGAGAAAAAGGGTAAGTAGGCATACATGTTACCTATTCTGGCGCACTATGGTAGCATAGTCCGCCATTTTACAAACTTTTGGTTAACTAGTTTGGCCTATAAAGTAACTGCCTATGGAAATATCTAAGGATTTCACCTCGGGGTATTCTTCAATTGAAGAAAGAGTACGACAAACAAAGAGTACGCCTTAGAGTTTTGGCTGAGTATGAAACGCCTACTAAGTATATGATAAAGCTATAGGGGACTAAAGTGTCTTTAAAACCACACCATATATGAGTTACCACCAGGGGTATGGTACACTCAGTTTTATCAAAAATCGTGCAAGTGGGTCCTGGAACAAGATTGGTTAAGAGTCAACTGAATGGACTTGATTAGTCAAACAGTATCTGCCTCTAGATTTCCTTTTATATTTTTCCCGATTTTGGAAGGACATTTAAGGAACAGTTTTAGTATGCATTTGACACTTGTCAATATCAATTGAAGGGGAACTGAGTATGTATAGTAGACAGGGAACATTTCAGATGGTTTTTCATTCCTTCTGCTTTACGTTCTGGTTCTTCTTCCTAAACCAAAACAATCTCTTTTCCTTTAGGACTAGAAGCTAATATTTTTGGTTTGATTTGTGAATGTTTTCAATCTCCTGGTAAGTTTTGTAACTTTGTATGTTGATATTTTTGAAGAATAGTGATGTTATAAGGCGTAAGAACAGTAGAGTGTGAGGGAGAGGCCCTGCATGGGGGTTGCATGAAATTGATATGTTAGTAAATTGTGTAACAGCTCGTTTTTAGTCAAATCGAAACAGTGGTTTCAGGAACACAAATTCGAGGTCAAAATATTTATTTTATTATTATCTTTTTAATGTTTACAGCATGATAGTATGATTGTGTGAAAATTTCGTTAAGAAATTTTATCGTTTGAGTGTTTAATTTGATAAAAAGGACTAAATCGCGTAAAGTGTTAAAGTGGAGTTCTACTAGCCAAAAGTATCTAATAGCTATGGAATTTTAAATTAGGGGTCCTTATGTTGTAATTAAACCATGGTTAATATGAGTAGACAAAAATAGACATGTTTTATAACCAAGGCTAAAATAGTAAATTATTAAATAAACTAAGTAAAATATGGAAAAACAAATGAGTTATTTTCCTTAATGTGTTCATCCACTGAATTTTAAGCTAGGAAATCACCATTAAAATAGCTTCAAGGTTCGGCCAGCTATCATCTATGCATGTAAATGTGATTTCGTCCCATTTTTAATGATTTCTATGTTTTTGAGATCATTGCGGCTTAATCTAGCTAGCCTAAGGACTAATTTGAAAAACTGTTAAAGGTTTAGGGTTTCTCCATTGATGAATATAGGTGTATTTTGATGTTTGATATAGAAAATGTATGGTTGTTATTAAATAAACATTTATAAAGTGTTTTCTGATAAAATTGCCAATTAGGGATTAGATTGTGTAATGTGTAAATTTTATGGTTAAATTGTGAAATAAATGAAAAATATGGGCTGCTATGGTATATGAAATTCGGCTAGCATGAGTAGGGACCTAATTATATGAATTTGTATTTTTATGAGATAATGACTATAACAACCCTTACCTGTGTCCAACGCCAAGACAGGATACAAGGCATTACCGGACATAAACACAAGCAAACGTGCAAAATTGAGCCATAAAATTTTTCAAACCAAATTCATTCATACCTATGCAACTTGTCCTCTATACGGGCCTACGAGGCCCAAAACATACATCGGGAGTAGTCCAGAACTAAACCGAGAATTTTAGAAAACTTTGAGAAAACTAAGAAAATTTTCATGAAACAGGTTCACACGCCTGTGTGGGTAGGGCATGTGGTCACACACTCTCGTGTCCTCAGCCCGTGTAACTCTCTGTTTATGACATCATCAACAAAATTAAGGTCACACGGCCAAGCCACATGCCGTGTGCTTAGCCCGTGTGGTGAATTAAATTCCACGGCTGAGACACAAGGCCCTTGTGTTTACTATTGGGAATTCTGTTTTGCGTTAATTAGTGTGCAGGGGACACACTGGCCGAATCACACGCCGATGGGGTAGACCGTGTATCACACACGGCCTAGACACATGCCCGTGTGTCTACCCGTGTGGGCAACTTTGAGGCTATTTTCCAAGCCATTTGCTACCCTTATATGCTCACTCACTTATACATTTTTGATGGCATGCAACATAGTATATTTAGTCACTCAAATACTCATAAACATGATTAATCCATGACTTTGTAATGTCAACATATCACATATCCAAACCATCATGCTTTCATATGGCGTTCCACACCAATTTCATATTTATTCATCATGATAAACCTACTTTCAATTTACTCTATTATACCATAGCTTTGGTCATACTTATTAGCCACAATCCATTCATTAAGCACATATGCCATTCATCCCACATATCATCCACAAGCAACCACATCAAGCATAACACATTGCATGAATGCGTAATTAATTAGGATTACAGCCTAAATAATCAATATGAACCATGTCACATGGTCATATACAAAATGAATCAAATATTACCATAAGCCAACACATTTGGCTAAACCAATATGACATGTAACAAAAGACCAAGTCCCTATACACGCCATACTCAAAATGTTGAGACTAACTATACCCAATTTTTCCAATTGATAGTGTGATCGAAAACTCCGACGTCCTCTGATCCCCGAGCTAGCTTGGCGACACTATAAGAAAAAGGGAAATGAAAGGGGGTAAGCTTTAAAGCTTAGTAAGCTTACATGCAAATAAAATGCAATTTAAACAAGCATGAATCGTACATTTAACATAATGAACATAATATTTCATTTTATTATGAAATCACTTAAATTTATTCTTCATATATATATTATTACCACAAGTTCATCATATCCCATGGTATTCTAATGAGTTCGATGTACATACCTGTGCGTACTTGCACATAATAACTTACTTTCTCGTCTTTGACGTATTCATTAAAATTACCCATTGAACTTCTCTTTGGACTACCCGTTGAACACTTGGAATACCATCAGATACATCGGAATCTCGCACCTAGGTGCCCTGTATGTATCCAACGTACCTCATTTCACATATCACATGTTGCTAACTTTTGAGCTTCTCATGGGTCTGCTCACTCGAGTTGTCGGTTAGGATGTAGCTACACGGGCTGCTCACACAAGCTGTAAGGCATTCGCAACATATGCCGGACTACCCAGCCAGCGGTAGAACATAAAAGACCAGCACTCGAAACCCCATAACATGTGTCACATATATCATGAGCTCAGATCGCATAGTCCCTAGTGACATGTCACTTGTATCTAAACTATTCGTAAGGTTCCAATGGGATTCTTCGATACCACATTTCTATGGAACTTGCTCGTAATGATGATTTTAATACCTATAGCACCAATTGTATACTCATGGAATAATCAAAGCATAATTCATAGTAAAATTTAAGCATTAAACACATGATACAACATCATATTAATTATATATATACTTACCATACATGCAACATTACAGCATTAGAAGTATGGTACATATTGCATAATTTGCATATGAACTTATGTCGATACAAAATGATAGAAACGAGCCTAATCCTCGTAAACCTTGGTTTTTCCCCGATCAAGACTCGAATCACGTTTTTCTTAATCTATAATGCCAAATTTAGCTTGTTTAATACACACATTGTTTGAATTACAAATAAGTACTTTTTAGGTTTTTTCACTAAAAACCACTTCGTAAAAGATGTTACACTTACATCAAACTTGCACATTCTTTCATTAAACATCAAAATACAAGAATGTCACACATGGGTGAAATTCCAAACATGAACCTTAGCTCAAATAAATGGTAGAAATGGCTAGATCGGTTGATAATAACTTCAAAAATGCAAAGAACATTAAAAACGGGGCTAGGATACACTTACTATTGACTTTGAAAAGTTGGAAAACCCTAGCTATGGAACCCTTGCAAAATTCGGCTAGCACTTGGAGAAGATGAGCAAATTTTGACTTATTTTTTCCTTTTTATTCTCTTATTAACCAAATGACCAAAATGCCCTTTTTACTAAACTTTAAATTTTTGCCCATGCATGTCCATTTTTGTTCAAAATTATAGAAATTGGTCAAATTGCTATTTAAGACCTTAGAATTTATAATCCATAGCAATTTCATGCTAAAAGCTCTTAGAACTCACATTTTGCAACTTATTCAATTTAGTCCCTAACTTAAAATTGGACACTTTAGGCATAAAATTTCTTCATGAAAATTTCACACAAACTTGTAATCATATCATGGACCATCAAACAATCATAAAATAATTATTTCTATTTCATATTTGTGGTCTCGAAACCACTATTCTGACTAGACCCTAATTCGAGATGTTACAACTCTCCCCCTTTTAGGGATTTTCGTCCCCGAAAATCATTTCGATAAAAAGGATTGGGTATTATTTTCTCATGGCCTCCTCGGGCTCTCAGGTACCCTCTTCAACCCCATGTCTTTGCCTTAGCAGTTTTACCAAGGCAATGCTTTTGTTTCTCAATTGTTTGGCTTCTCGTGCCAAAATCTTAACCAGTTACTCACCATAAGTCATATCCTGTCGAATCTTAACCTCTATCAGTGAAATCACATGTGAAGGATCAAATCGGTAATGACACAACATAGACACATGGGGCACATCATGAATATTTTCCAATTCGGATGGTAAAGCCAACCGATAGGCAACCAACCCTACTATCTCAGTGATCTCATATGGCCCTATAAAACGAGGACTCAACTTTCTTTTTCTGCCAAATCTTAAAACCTTTTTCTATAGAGATACTTTCAAAAATACCTTATCACTGACTTGATACTCAATTTTCTTTCTTTTCAAATCTGCGTAAGATTTTTGTCTATCCAAAGCAGCTTTCAAACAATTTCGAATCACTTCTACCTTTTCTTCGATTTCTTTAACCAAATCAATTCCATGAATCTGATTTTCTCTGAGTTCAATCCAATATAAGGGTGTTCTGCACTTTTGTCTATATAATGCCTCATAAGGTGCCATTTTCGAACTCAACTGAAAACTGTTGTTGTAGGCAAACTCCACCAACGGTAAGTAATTTTCCCAACTACCTTGGAATTCCAATACGCAACATCGGAGCATGTCATCCAAAATTTGAATTACTCGCTCAGACTGACCATCAGTTTTCAGATGGAAAGCAGTGCTAAAATTCAGCTTTGTACCTAAAGTTTCTTGTAAATTTTTCCAAAACCGTGAAGTGAACCTCGGATCTCTATTCGATACAATCGATATAGGTACTCCATGAAGTGTAACAATTTCACCAATGTACAATTCAACTAACTTATCAAGTGAGTAATCAATACGCACTAGGATAAAATGAGCCGATTTAGTCAATCTATCGACAATAACCCATATGGCATCTTTCTTTCTCAGAGTTAAAGGCAAACCTGTCACAAAATCCATAGTGATCCGGTCCCATTTCCACTCGGGAACCATGATGGGTTGAAGTAAACCTAATGGTACTTGGTGTTCAGCCTTTACTTGTTGACAAACTAAGCATTTTGATACAAACTCTGAGATATCTCTTTTCGTACCATTCCACCAATACATTTTCTTCAAGTTATTATACATTTTTGTGTTGCCCGGGTGAACTGACAAACAACCATTGTGTGCCTCATGTAAAATATTCTGAATCAACTCAGTGTCCTTCGGAACACAAATCCTACCATGAAATCTCAAACACATTGGAGTCACTCAAAAAATCTGGTTCACTGTTGGACTCACATTGAACTCTCTTAGCTTGTAACTCTTTATCAACTTTCTGAGCATCACAAATTTGTTGAAGAAAAGTTAGTCTAACTCTCAATTCAGCTAAAGTCGAACCATCATCTGACAGAGTTAGCCGTGTATTCATAGCCCTCAAGGCAAACAATGACTTTCTACTTAAAGCGTCAGCGACCACATTCGCCTTACCCGTATGGTAATCAATCACAAGCTCATAATCCTTTAACAGTTCTAACCATCTCCATTGTCGTAAATTCAAGTCCTTCTGAGTCATTAATTACTTCAGACTTTTGTGATCGGTATAAAGATGGCATTTCTCACCAAATAAATAGTGTCGCCAAATCTTCAAAGCAAACACTATGGCGGCCAACTCTAAGTCATGTGTCGGATAGTTTTTCTCGTGAGGCTTCAACTTCCTTGAAGTGTAAGCTACGGCTTTACCCTCTTGCGTTAGTACATATCCCAAACCATTTAAGGAAGCATCACTATAAATCACAAATTCTTTACCTGAATCGGGTTGTACCAAAATCGGTGTTTCAGTCAATAACATCTTCAATTTCTCGAAGCTTTGCTGACACTTTTTTGACCACTCGAACTTAACATCCTTTTGAAGCAATCTTGTCGTAGGAGTGGCGATCATAGAAAACCCTTTCATAAACCGTCGATAGTAACCAGCTAAGCCCAAAAAGTTTCTAACCTCGGATACATTCCTTGGCAGTTTCCATTCAATGATAGCAGAAATCTCACTAGGGTCAACCCGGATACCATCACCTAAAACAATGTGGGCCAAGAATCCAACTTCTCGAAGCCAAAACTCACTTTTACTAAGCTTAGCATACATCTGTTTGTCTCTTAAAGCCTACAAAATAGTTTTCAAGTGCTCGCCATGTCCTACCTCATCTCTCAAATAAATCAGAATATCATCGATGAACACAACAACAAACTTGTCCAAATATGGGCGAGATACTTGGTTCATTAAATCCATAAACACAGCAGGAGCATTCGTTAACCCAAATGGCATAACAAGAAATTCTTAGTGGCCATACCTCGTTCTAAAAGTAGTTTTAGGCACATTTGACTCTTTAACTCGCAACTGATAGTAGCCGGACCTCAAGTCTATTTTAGAAAACCATGACACTCCTTTCAATTGATCAAACAAGTCATCAATCCTTGGTAAAGGATACTTGTTCTTGCTTGCTACCTTATTGAGCTGTCGGTAGTCTATACACAATCTCATAGAACCATCTTCCTTTTTCACGAATAATACCAGAGCACCCCACAGTGAAAAGCTCAGTCTCACAAAACCCTTGTCGGTAAATTCTTGCAACTATGACTTCAGTTCTTTCAACTCAGTCGGGGCCATCCTGTACAGAGCAATCGAAATAGGTGTTGTCCTTAGCATGACATCAATACCAAACTCCACTTCTCTAGTTGGAGGTAAACCTAGCAATTCTTCTGGGAATACATCCAAATACTTACATACGACAGACACTGATTCAATTTTCGATTCAGACTCTTTTGTATTCAACACGTAAGCCAAATAAGCTTCACACCCTTTTCTCATACATTTCTGAGCAGACATCAAAGAAGTAACAATTGGAAACCTATCTGACTCATTTGATTCAACCCGAAGAATTTCACCATTTTCACATTTCAATTCAATAACTTTTTGTCTACAATTTACTACAATATCATGAAGTGTCAACCAATCCATACCCAGTATAACATCAAATTCATTAAACTGCAACAACATCAAGTCAGTCAGAAAATAATAACATCTAATCATCAAGGGACATTTCTTACATACTTTATCAACTTTGACACCTTAATCATAAATTCTGTAGACTCAACAGGCATATTCATGCTAGATACCAATTTCATGCACACATATGAATGAGTAAAACCAGGGTCAATCAAGACAGTAATAGTAGTATCATAAAGAGAAAAAGTACTAGTGATTACATTGGGAAAAGATGCGTCCTCATGTGCACGTATGACATAGGCTCTAGCCGGAGCTCTAGCTTCGGATCTCACAGCTATATCCCTCTTTACATTTTTACTACTAGCCCTATTATCGTCATTTCTTAAGGGTCTCCCTTTTGTAGCTATACTACTTGGTCTTGCACTCTAAAATTTTTCTTTCTCGATCATCTCAGGACAGTCTTTGATATAGTGGTCTTGAGAACCACATCGAAAACAAGATCCGTCGTTCATCCTACACATACCAAAATGACTTCTACCATGTTGTTGGCACTCAGGACTGGAAGGTCTAAAATTACCCACACTAGCCACAGAGGTAGCCTAAGATTTAAAACCCGAATTTTGCTTTTTATGATTTCTGTACGAATGCCCAGCCAAAACATGAGAACAAGAATACATATCTTAGGATTTCTTAGATAGAGATGGAAATGACTTGCTCATCGGCTTCTTTCTTATATCTCTAGCCTCAGCCTCAGCTTTTCTCTTTTCCTTGGTCAGCTCCTAAACTTTCCAAGCCCGACCAACGAGCACAACAAATTCCTTCAACTAAAGAATACCCACTAACACTCTAGTATCCTCATTAAGCCCGTCTTCAAACTTCTACAAATTTTACCTTCGAAAGATACACACTCCCGAGCATATTTGCTAAGTTAAAAAAACTCTTTTTTGTACTCAGTAACTGACATACGGCCTTGTTTCAAGTCAAAAAATCCCTTACGCTTTTGATCAATGAATCGCTCACTGATATATTTCTTTCGGAACTCCTCTTGAAAGAATTCCCTTATGACCCTTTCTTTCAGAACCACCGAAACTAGTGTCTTCCACCAATGATATGCCACGTCTCTCAACAAGGAAATAGCACACTTCAAACATTCTTCAGGTTTGCACAATAGTTTATCGAATACTCGAATAGAATTTTCAAGCCAAAATTCTGCTTTCTCGGGGTCATCATCGGCATTGGCCGTAAATTCCTCGGCTCCTTGCTTTTGAATTTTATCAACTAGGGTTCTATGAAATCTCATAAAATCCATACCTTGAGGCACTTGGGGTACGGGTTGAGGATTTTGAGTGGGCGGAGGGGGTTGAGCATTCGGGTTCGTTCAAACGAACACCGTGTACCAGGAATCTATCATATGGAGAAAGGCTTCCCTGCCTCCTTCCCCTCTACTAACAGTTATGGGTTTACTATTAAACGGCACTGCTCCTTCAGTGGGAGCAGGCGCGTCACTTTCACCATCATCCGCCACTGCTCTATCGGGATCCATTTACTATATGAAAACACATTTTTAAATCATTAGGAGTCGTCACACTATCATAATATATGTATGGCATGTATAGCTAGACTCGTACACATACTACGTTATCCCGAGAATTGACTAAACTGTAGCTCTAATACCACTAAATATAACACCCCTTTCCCGTGTCCGACGCCGAGATAGGATATGAGGCATTATCAGACTTAAACATAAGCAAACATGCAAAATCGAGCCATAAAATTTTTCAAACCAAATTCATTCATACTTATGCAACTTGTCCTCTATACGAGCCTACGAGGCCCAAAATATACATCGAGAGTAACCCGAAACTAAACCGAGAATTTTAGAAAACTTTGGGAAAACTTAGAAAATTTTCATGAAAAAGGGTCACATGTCCGTATGGGTCGGCCGTGTGGTCACACAAGCCCGTGTGGCTTAGGACACGCCTGTGTCCTCAGCTCGTGTAACTCTCTGTTTATGACGTTATCAACACAATTAAGGTCACACGGCCAAGCCACATGCCCGTGTGGTGAATTAAATTCCAAAAATTAAGTGCAGACTTCATACGGCCTAGGCACATGCCCACGTCTTGAGGCCATGTCTTTCACACGGTTGAGACAAATGGCCCGTGTGTTTACTACTAGGAATTCTATTTTGCATTAAGTAGTGTGCAGAATCACATGCCCATGGGGTAGACCGTGTGTCACACACGGCCTAGACACATGCCCTTGTGTCTACCCGTGTTGACAACTTTGAGGCTATTTTCCAAGCCATTTGCCACCCTTAAATGCTCACTCATACATTTTTTATGGCATGCAACATAGTATATTTAGTCACTCAAATACTCATAAACATGATTAATCCATGACTTTGTAATGTCAATATATCACATATCCAAACTATCATGCTTTCATATGGCGTTCCACACCAGTTTCATATTTATTAAACATGATAAACCTATTTTCAATTTACTCCATTATACTAGAGTTTTGGTCATACTTATTAGCCACAATTCATTCATTAAAGACATATGCCATTCATCTCACATATCATCCCCAAGCAACCACATCAAGCATAGCACATTGCATGCATGCGTAATTAATTAGGGTTACAGCTTAAATAATCAATTTGAACCATGTCACATGGCCATATACAAAATGAATCAAATATTACCATAAGCCAACACATTTGGCTAAACGAATATGACATATAACAAAAGACCAAGTCCCTATACACACCATACTTAAAATGTTGAGACTAACTATACCAATTTTTTCAATTGATAGTGTGATCGAAAACTCCGACGTCCTCTAATTCCCGAGCTAGCTTGGCGACACTATAAGAAAAGGGAAATGAAAAAGGGTAAGCTTTAAAGCTTAGTAAGCTCACATGCAAATAAAATTCAATTTAAACAAGCATGAATCGTACATTTAACATAACGAACATAATCTTTCATTTTATTATCAAATCACTTAAATTTATTCTTCATATATATATTCTTACCACAAGTTTATCATCTCCCATGGTATTCTCAAGGGTTTGATGTACATTCCTGTGCCTGCTTGCACATAATAACTTACTTTCCCGTCTTTGATGTATTCATTATGATTACCCATTAAGCTTCTCTTTGGACTACTCATTGAACACTTGGAATACCATTGGATACATTGGAATCTTGCACCTAAATGCCCCGTATGTAGCCAATGCTACCTCATATCACATATCACAAGTTACTTGCTTTTGAGCTACTCACGGGTCTGTTCACTTGAGCTGTCGGTCAGGATGTAGCTATACGGGCTGCTCACACAAGCTATAAGGCATCCGCAACACATGCCAGACTACCCAGCCACCGATAGAACATAAAAGACCAGCATTCGGAACCCCATAACATGTGTCACATATATCATGAGCTTAGACCACATAACTCATGAGCTCAGATCGCATAGTCCCTAGTGACATGTCACTTGTATCCTAAACTATTCCTAAGGTTCCCATGAGATTCTTCGATACCACATTTCTGTCGAACTTGCTCGTAATGTTGATTTAAATATCCATAGCACCAATTGTATACTCATGGAAAAATCAAAGCATAATTCATAATAAAATTTAAGCATTAAACACATGATACAACATCACATTAATTATATATGTTCTTACCATACATGCAATATTAAAGCATTAAAAGTATCCTACATATTTCATAATTTGCATATGAACTTACCTCGGTACAAAATGATAGAAACGAACCTAATCCTCGTAAACCTTGTTTTTCCCCTAATCAAGACCCGAATCAAGTTTTTCTTGATCTATAATGCTAAATTTAGCTTGTTCAATACATACATTGTTTGAATTGACCCATAATTCATACTTTGGTAAAATTACCTTTTTACCCCTAACTTTTTATTTATTTACACTTTAGTCCCTAGGCTCGTAAAATGAAATGCATGCATTTTCTTGGTTACCCAAGCTTAGCCAATTCATATTCTAACTCATATCAGCCCATATTTCTCATTAAATCACATTTCTACTACCCATTTCTACATCTTTTACAAATAAGTCCTTTTGAGGTGTTTTCACTGAAAATCACTTAGTAAAAGATGTTACACTCACATCAAACTTGCATATTCTTTCATTAAACATCAAAAAACAACCATTTCACAAATTTTTCAAATTCCAAACATGAACCTTAGCTCAAATAAATGGTAGAAATGGCTAGATTGGTTGATAAGAACTTCAAAAATACAATGAACATTAAAAACGGGGCTAGGATACACTTACTATTGAGTTTGAAAAGTTGGAATACCCTAGCTATGGAACCCTTGCAAAATTTGGCTAGCACTTGGAGAAGATGAGCAAATTTTGACTTATTTTCCCTTTTTATTCTTTTATTAACCAAATGACCAAAATGCCCTTTTTACTAAACTTTAATTTTTTGCCCATGCATGTCTGTTTTTGTCCAAAATTATAGAAATTGGTCAAATTGCTATTTAAGAGCATAGAATTTATAATCCATAGCAATTTCCTGCTAAAAGCTCCTAGAACTCACATTTTGGAACTTATTCAATTTAGTCCCTAACTTCAAATTGGACACTTTAGGCATAAAATTTCTTCATGAAAATTTCTCACAAACTTGCAATCATATCATGGACCATCAAATAATCATAAAATAATTCTTTCTATTTTAGATTTGTGGTCTCAAAATCACTATTCTAGCTAGACCCTAATTCGGGATTTTACAATGACTAAATTGTAAAAATGTTGAAATATTTGGGGCAAAAGTGTAAAGTTGCCATAATATGCATTTTGGTCTAAATTGAATAGAATGATAATTGAAGATGCTAAATTTGATTATATATACATCAAGAAAAGCAAAGTTCGAATTTAGATCGGGTGAAAAATAAAGTGTTGGACTAATCGACTCATTTCATCATTTTTACATTCGAGGTAAGTTCGTATGTTAATAAGCTTTAATATAATTGTGTTTTAAATGCATTATTATTGAATTATTTGTAAATACGACCATACGGGTATGTTCGATGACGATTCGGCAAATGTGAAATCCCAGTTGAACCTTAGGAATAGATTATGATAGAAATAACATGTCATTAGGGGTTATGTGATTTGGGTGCTAGTTCGTACATCCTACCGGTGGCTGAGTTATTCGACATGTGTTGTAGATTCTCGTCAACTTGTGTGAGCAGCACCATGTAGCTACGTCATGACTGTCAGCTTGTGTGAGCAGACCTGTTGATAGCTCGAGAATGAGCATTATATGTGATATGAGATTGAGATAGCTTCGGCTATGTATTGACACTTAGGGTGCGAGATTCCCGAGTATCCAATAGTATTCCAAATGGCTCAATGGGTATATCAAGGATTTGGATGAGTATGAGATTGATATGAGCTTGTACAAGTATGTATGGGAACTATACAATCATCAAATTGAAGAAGACGATAGAAATTGTGTTTAATCTTTGAAATTGAATACATGTGTTAAATTATGCTTCAAATTTAAATTTCATTATATGATGTCTATGTAATTGAATTGCTGGTTGGTAAGTTTTATTTACTTAGCATACGAGCTTACTAAGCTTTATAACTTACTTTGCTTACTTTTCCATGTTTTATAGTGAATTCTGAAGCTAACTCAGATTGGGAGTCGTCAGAGATTGCATCACACTATCGAGCTTCTACTTTGGTACTTTTGAGCTTATGTATTTGGTTATATGGCATTTATAGGAGTTATTGTCATTTTGGTATATAGTTTGGTAATGGATTAAGCCATTTGAATAGGCTTGTAAATGTTAAGTGTTTGGTTGTGTATAGCCATGAGAGTTGGCTTATTTTGGTATTTTTGGTGATGTACATATATGTGCAAATTGGCCTTTGTTATGCTCTTGGTAATTGCTATGTAAATGCTTGTGTTGAATGGTTGTTTATGAATTGGCAGTTTGGAAACCAAATGGTTGAAATTAGAAGTTGATATGCTTATGGTTTTATGGCAAGATAATGTATGTAGGAAGTTAATCATTTAGGTAAAAATTGTGATTGTGATTGGCAAGTTTTGCATAGGCAATTTATGATGTTATGAGCATTATAGTTTTTGGTATGGAAATAGCATGAAATAGACTTGATTGAGATTGGTTGGAATGCCTATTTATGCTATGTTTTGTGCCATTTGGTTACGTAGGTGATTGATTGTCTAGGTGAGAAAAACGGCTTGGAAAATAGCCTATTTTTGTCCACAAGGGCAAAGAAATAGGTGTGTGTCTCAGCCGTGTGTGACACACGGTCTGATGGCAGGGCTGTGTGTCCCCAAGTGTTTAATTAGAAATCAAGTCAGTATGCTCCACACAGCCCAATACATGGGCGTGTGACTTGGCCGTGTGGCATAAGTTAGTATACCCTACAGGTTTGACACAACCTAGCACACGGCCTGGCACACGGGCATGTGAGGCCATTTCGAAGGGCACACAGGCTGGTAACACTGGCATGTGGTTGGCCGTGTGACCCAAGTTAGAGAGTTTCACAGGGTTAGACACGGGCTAGGAAACGACCATGTGATCCCATTTCAAATGTCCATACGACCTGTGACACAAGCGTGTTTATGGCCATGTGAGACACATTGCTGGTCCACACGAGCGTGTGTCCCTTATTTTTTGAAAAATTTTCTAAGTTTTTTGAAAATTTCCTTAGATATTAGTTTAGTCTCGAACCACTTCTAAAGCATGTTTTAGGCCTTGTAGGCTCGTATTAGGACTTGATGTATGACTGTTATTAGTTTATAATTGAAAAATGTATGAGAATTGCATGTTTAATGGTGTAATAAGTCCGGTAATGCTTTATAACCCTATTCTGGCAATGGATACAGGTGACGGGTGTTACATTTATTGGTAACAAAGCTATAGTTTAGTCAATTCTAGGACTAACATAGCATGTGTGTGAATCTAGCTATACATGCCATATATAACCTGTGATAGTGTGATATCTCCTAACAGTTTAAAATGTGTTTTTTTATAGTAAATGGATCCCAATTGAGCATTGGCTGACGATGTTGAGAGTAATGCATCAACCTCCGTTCATGGAGTAGTGCAATCTGAGTCGAGACCTGTATCGGGTAGTCAGGGAGGAGAGGCCAATGAAGCATTATTCCAAATGATGAATGAATGGTTCACTGAGTTTGTTCGAACTAATCTAGCTACTTAGCAACCTCCACCTCACCTACTCCCCAACCGGTCCTTGTAGCTCCTCAAGGTTTGGAACCTTTATGATTGACTAAGCCTCTAGTTGATAAAATCTGAAAGTATAGGGCTGAAGAGTTTAGAGCTACCGTTGATGACGATCCTAAGAGAGCTGAGTTTTGGCTTGAGAATACGATCAGAGTATTTGATGAACTATCTTGCACACCAGCTTAATGTGTTAAATGATTTGTATTATTTCTGAGAGACACTGCATATCAGTGGTGAAATACTTTGATATTTGTGGTACCAAGAGAAAGAGTCACGTGGGAATTCTTCCAAACCGAGTTAAGAAAGAAATACATTAGTCAGCGGTTTATCGATCAAAAATAAAAAGAGTTTCTGAAGTTGAAAAGGGTAGAATGACTATGACCAAGTATGAGAGAGAGTTTGTAAGACTCAGTAAATATGTTCGAGAATGTGTCTCCACTGAGGAAATTATGTGTAAACAATTTGAAGATGGGTTAAACGAAGACATCAAACTGTTAGTCAGGATTCTGGAATTGAAGGAATTTGTTGTGTTAGTTGATAGAGCTTGAAAAGCCACGAAACTTGGCAAAGAAAATAGAAAAGTTGATTTCGAGGCCAGAGACTCGAGAAAGAGATCGATAAGTAAACCATATCACTCTTCGTCAAAGAAATCACAGGATTCGTATAGTCGTCTAAATGCTTCAATGGGATATTCTAATAGAGATCGTGAGAAGCAATATACAAGTCCTAAAGCTCAAGCTACTTCAGTATCGAGTGTGGGTAGTGTGAGAAGCAATAAACCCTAGTGTCAATAGTGTGGAAGGCGACATTTTAGAGATTGCTGGATGAATAATAAAGGTTGTTTCAAATGTGGCTCACGTGATCACATCATTCGGGATTGTCTTGAGTTACCCAAGAAAGATAGATATCAGAATGAAAGATCGAGTAACATAACTATTAGAGGCAGACCACCTAGAAATACGAAAAATGTGACTAGTAGCAAAGGAACGACAAAGGACTCTATTGTGAGATCCGAGGCTAGAGCACCAGCTAGAGCTTACGCTATTCGTGCTCGCGAAGATGCGTTGTCACCAGATGTTATCACCGGTACATTTTCTCTTTATGACACTAATATAATTGCCTTGATTGATCCTAGATCTACTCATTCATATGTTTGTATGAATTTAGTGTCTAGTAAGAATTTTTTTATTGAGTCTACCGAATTTGTGATTAAAGTATCAAACCCCTTAGACAAGTATATCCTAGTTGATAAAGTTTGCAAGAATTGTCCTTTGATGACTTGGGGTTACTATTTTCTAGAAAATTTGATGCTTTTGTCGTTTGATGAATTTTTAGGTATGGATTGGTTGACTCTACATAATGCTATTGTGAATTGTAGACGGAAGACTATTGAATCGAAATGTCAGAATAATGAAATCCTTCGAATTGAATTTGATGAGTCAAGTGGATTGCCTATTGTGATATCGTCGATGTTAGCTCAGAAATATGTGAGAAAAGGTTGTAATGCTTACCTTGCGTATGTATCGGATCCAAAAGTGTCTAAACCGAAGATTGAATCAGTACCAGTAGTTTGTGAATATTCAGATGTGTTTCCAGAAGAATTGCCTGGGTTGCCATCGATTAGAGAAGTTGAGTTTGCTATTGAATTAGTGTCAGGAGCATCACCAATACCGATAGCTCCGTACAGAATAACTTCGACAAAATTGAAAGAGTTGAAATCTCAATTACAAGAGTCAACAAATAGAGGTTTTGCATGACCTAGTTTTTTTCCTTGGGGTGCACCAGTGTTGTTCGTAAAGAAGAAAGATGGATCGATGAGATTGTGTATCGATTATCGTCAACTCAATAAGGTTTCAATTAAAAATAGGTATCCTTTACCGAGAATTGATGATTTGTTTGATTAGTGGAAATGAGCAACTGTATTTTTGAAGATTGATCTGAGATCTGGATATTATCAGTTGCGAGTTAAAGATTTGGATGTGCCAAAGACTGCATTCAGAACAAGGTACGGGTATTATGAATTTCTTGTTATGCATTTCAGATTAACTAATGCTCCTACAATTTTTATGGATTTGATGAATATGATCTTTAGACTGTATTTAAACAGATTTGTTGTTCTTTTCATTGATGACATTCTGATCTATTCCCGAGATGAGTCTGAGCATGCTGAACAGTTAAAGATTGTATTACAAACATTGAGAGGTAAGCAATTATTTGCTAAATTCATTAAATGCGAGTTTTGGCCACGAGAGGTTAGATTTTTGGGGCATATTGTTTTAGCGGAGGGTATACAAGTTGATCTGAGCAAGACAGTTGTTGATTGGAAACCACCAAGAAATGTGTCTGAAGTCAGAAGCTTTCTAGGATTAGCTGGCTACTATCGGCCTTTTATAAAAGGGTTCTCGATGATTGCTACACCGATGACTCAATTGTTACAGAAAAATGTGAAGTTTGAACAGTCCGAGAAATGTCAACGAAGTTTTGAACAGTTGAAAACATTGTTAACTGAAGCACTAGTTTTAGTTTAGCCTGAATCAAGTAAAGAGTTTGTGATATTCAGCGACGCATCATTGAAAGGTTTGGGATGTGTTTTGATGCAAGAGGGCAAAGTGATAGCTTATGCTTCCAGACAATTGAAACTGCATGAAAAGAATTATCCGATGCACGATTTAGAGTTGGTCGCTATTGTGTTCGCATTGAAAATATGGTGACAACATTTATTTGGTGAGAAGTGCCATATCTTTACTAACCACAAGAGTTTGAAATATATAATGACTCAGAAAGATTTGAATTTGCGACAACGAAGATGGCTCGAGTTGTTGAAAGATTATTGATTAATAATTGATTATCATCCGGTGAAAGCGATTGTAGTTGCGGATGCTCTGAGTAGAAAATCCTTGTTTGCTTTGCGAGCAATGAATATGCAGTTAACTGTGTCTAATGATGGTTCAATTTTAGCTGAGTTAAATGCTAAACCGTTATTTCTTCAGCAAATTTGTGAAGCTCAAAAGTATGATAATGAATTGCAAGCTAAAAGAGTGCAATGTGAGTTAATTACTAATTTAGAGTACTAGATTGGATTCGATGATTGTTTAATGTTCCAAGGTAGAATATGTGTACCAAGAAACTCAGAGCTTATTCAGAAAATTCTACACAAAGTACGCAATGGTTGTTTATTTGTTCATCCGGGAAGTACAAAAATGTACAATGATTTGAAACAGCTGTATTAATGGTCGAGCATGAAACAAGGCATTTCAGAGTTTATGTCGAGATGCTAAGTTTTTCAACAAGTTAATGCCAAACATCAAGTGCCTTTGGGATTATACAGCCAGTGTCGATACCAGAGTGGAAATGGGATAGAGGTACGATGGATTTTGTATCGGGATTACCCCTGTCTTCGAAAAAGAAAGATGCTATTTGGGTTTTTGTTGATCGATTGACAAAGTCTGCACATTTCATTCCAGTACATATAGACTATTTGCTTAATAGATTAGTTGAGTTGTACATCTCTGAGATCGTTAGATTGCATGGGGTGCCAGTTTCTATTATTTCGGATAGAGATCCAAGGTTTACATCGCGATTTTAGAAGAAGTTGCAAGAAACTATGGGTACGCGGTTGCACTTTAGTACTGCTTTTCATCCGCAAACCAACGGTTAGTCTGAAAAAGTAATTCAGATTCTTGAAGATATGCTTCGTTGCTATGTTTTAGAGTTTGAAGGCAACTGGGAGAAATATTTACCGTTGGTTGAATTCGCGTATAACAACAGTTTTCAATCGAGCATAAAGATGGCACCGTATGAAGCTTCGTATGGTTGCAAATGTCGAACTCTTTTGTACTGGACTGAGCTTAGTGAGAAAAAGACTCACGGGGTTCATTTCGTTAGAGAGACCGAAGATAAAGTGAAAGTAATTTGCGACAGTTTGAAAGTAGCTTCAGATAGGCAGAAATCGTATGCGGATTTGAAACGCAAAGACATTGAATTTCAAATCGAAGACAATATAATTTTGAAAGTATCTCCATGGAAGAAGATTTTTCGATTTGGTCACAAAGGCAAATTGAGTCCACGATTTATTAGGCCGTATAATATTATCGAAAGAATAGGGCCAGTGGCATTTCGACTAGCTTTACTGTCAGAGTTAGAAAAGATTCACAATGTATTTTATGTTTCGATGTTGCGTCGATGTAGATCAAATCTTCACAAGTAATTTCTTCGACAGAGATTGAAATTCAGTCTGCTATGATGTATAACGAAGAACCGATTAGAATTTTAGCTCGTGAGGTTAAAGAGTTAAGAAATAAGAACATAGCTTTGGTGAAGGTTTTTTGGCAACGTCACGGGGTTGAAGAAGCTACGTGGGAATCCGAGGAAGCTATGAGAAAACAGTACCCTAACCTTTTTTCTGGTAAGATTTTTGAAGACGAAAATTCCAAAGGTAGGGAGAGTTGTAACAACCCGTTTTTAGTCAAATCAGAACAGTGGTTTCAAGACAGCAAATTTGAAGTTGAAATATTTATTTTATTATTATTTTTTAATGTGTATAGCATGATAGTAATGATTGTGTGAAAATTTCGTTAAGAAATTTTATCGTTTGAGTGTTTAATTTGATAAAAGGACTAAATCACGTAAAATGTTAAAGTGGAGTTTTATTAGCCAAATGTATCTAATAGCTATGGAATTTTAAATTAGAGGTCCTTATGTTGTAATTAAACCATCATTAATATGAGTAGACAAAGATGGGCATGTATTAGGTGATTTTAATGTTTTGTAACCAAGGTTAAAATAGTAAATTATTAAATACACTAAGTAAAATATAGAAAAACAAATGAGTTATTTTCCTTAATGTGTTTATCCACCGAATTTTAAGCTGGGAAATCACCATTAAAATAACTTCAAGGTTCGGCCAACTATCATCTATGCATGTAAGTGTGATTTCGTCCTGTTTTTAATGATTTCTATGTTTTTGAGATCGTTGCAGCTTAATCTAGCTAGCCCAGAGACTAATTTGCAAAATTGTTAAAGGTTTAGGGTTTTCCCATTGATGAATATAGGTGTATTTTGATGTTTGATTATAGAAAATGTATGGTTGTTGTTAAATAAATAACATTTATAAAGTGATTTTTGATAAAATTGTCAATTAGGGATTAAATTGTGAAATGTGTAAATTTTATGGTTAAATTGTGAAATAAATGAAAAATATGGGCTGCTATGTGTCTATATGAAATTTGGTAGTTTGGGTAGGGACCTAATTGCATGAATTTGTGTTTTTATGAGATAATAACTAAATTGTAAAAATGTTGAAATGTTAGGGGCAAAAGTGTAAATTTGTCGTAATATGCATTTTGAGCTAAATTGAATAGAATGATAATTAAAGAAACTAAATTTGATTATATATAGATCAAGAAAAGAAGAGTTCGAATTTAGATCGGGTGAAAAATAAAGTGTTGGACTAATCGACTCATTTCATTATTTTTACATTCGAGGTAAGTTCGTATGTTAATAAGCGTTAATATAATTGTGTTTTAAATGCATTATTATTGAATTATTTGTAAATACGACCGTATGGGTATGTTTGATGATGATTCGACAAATGTGAAATCCCAGTTGAACCTTAGGAATAGATTAGGATACAAATGACATGCCATTAGGGGTTATGTGATTTGGGTGCTGGTTTGTACGTCCTACCAGTGGCTGAGTTATCCGACATGTGTTGTAGATTCTCGTAAACTTATGAAAGCAGCACCGTGTTGCTACGTCATGATCGTCAGCTTGTGTGAGCAGACCCGTTAATAGCTCGAGAGTGAGCACTATATGTGATATGAGATTGAGATAGCTTCCGCTATGTATTAGCACTTATGGTGCGAGATTCCTGAGTATCCGACAGTATTCCAAATGGTTCAACGGGTATATCAAGGATATGGATGAGTATGAGATTGATATGAACTTGTACAGGTATGTATGGGAACTATACAATCATCAAATCGAAGAAAAAGATGGAAATTGTGTTTAATCTTTGAATTGAATACATGTGCTAAATTATGCTTCAAATTTGAATTGCATTATATGATGTATATGTAATTGAATTGCTGGTTGGTAAGTTTTATTTACTTAGCATATGAGCTTACTAAGCTTTATAGCTTACTTTGTTTACTTTTCCATGTTTTATAGTGAATTCCGAAGCTAACTCGAATTGGGAGTCGTCGAAGATTGCATCACACTATCGAGCTTCTACTTTGGTACTTTTCAGCTTATGTATTTGGTTATATGGCATGTATAAGAGTTATGGCCATTTTGGTATATAGTCTGGTAATGGATTTAGCCATTTGAATTGGCTTGTAAATGTTAAGTGTTTGGCTTTGTGTATAGCCATGAGAGTTGGCTTATTTTGGTATTTTTGGTGATGTACATATATGTGCAAATTGGCCTTTGTTATGCTCTTGGTAATTGCTATGTAAATGCTTGTGTTGAATGGTTGTTTGTGAACTAGCATTTTGGAAACCAAATGGTTTAAATTAGAAGTTGATATGCTTATGGTTTTATGGCAAGATAATGTATGTAGGAAGTTAATAATTTCGGTAAAAATTGTGATTGTGATTGGCAAGTTTACCAATAGGCAATTTATGATGTTATGAGCATTATAGTTTTTGGTATGGAAATAGCATGAAATAGACTTAATTGAGACTGGTTGGAATACCTATTTATGCCATGTTTTGTGTCATTTTGTTATGTAGGTGATTGACTGTTTGGGTGAGAAAATGGCTTGGCAAATAGCCTACTTTGTCCACACGGGTTGAGACATGGGCGTGTGTCTCAGCCGTGTGTGACACACGGTCTGATGACACGGCCATATGTCCCCTGGTGTTTAATTAGAAATTAAGTCAGTATGCTCCACACGACCCAATAGGTTTGGCACGGCCTAGCACACTGCCTGGCACACAGGCTTGTGAGGCCATTTTGAAGGGCACACAAGCTGGCCACATGGGCGTGTGGTTGGCATGTGACCAAAGTTAGAGAGTTACACAGGGTTGGTCACGAGCTGGGACATGACCATGTGATCCCATTTCGAATGTCCACACGACCTATGACATAGGCTGTCTGTGGCCATGTAAGACACACGGCTAGGCTACACGAACGCGTGTCCCTTGTATTTTGAAAAATTTTCTAAGTTTTCTAAAAATTTTCTGAGATATCGGTTTAGTCCCGAACCACTTCTAAAGCATGTTTTGGGCCTCGTAGGCTCATATTAGGGACTTGATGTATTATTGTGATTAGTTTATAATTGAAAAATGTATGAGAATTGTATGTTTAATGGTGTAATAAGTCCGGTAATGCTTCGTAACCTATTCTAGTGATGGATACGGGTGAGGGGTGTTACAAACTATCTGTAAATGGTGTTTTAATATGATTTCCATGATCTTTTAAGTAGTTGCTACTGTTAGTTCAGGTAGAACAATCAGAACAGGAACTTCGAGCTGAAGTAAATTTGCATTTCATGTGAGTCTTTATCCTGGCTCATGTTTATTAATTTACATTGTTTATTCATATGTTGATGTCTTCTTAGATAATTGGTGAGTGTATGTGTGTGTGAAGTTGTTAAAATAAGCTTTATTTGACAATATGTTTTGATATAACAAATTAAAGTGTTTTTGAATAAAATTTAAAAATTGAACAAAATTGACAAAATGATTTTCCATATTGAAGTCTAGGAGATAAAATTTTGAATATTTATTTTGAACTCTTAGAAAATTTTTGAATCAACTTTAAAATCAAGCTAAAATTATTTTAACCTAGTAAAAATTCTTTTAAGAAGTCAAACTATTTTTCAAACAAGTTAGAACAGCTTCAGGCCAAAAAGTATAGATACATTTTTTGGCCAAGTATCAATGTTTTCAAAATATCGATACCCCTTGGAAAAATGGTACCAAGGTGACATTCTATTTTTAACTAATTCAGCTAAGTATCGATCCAGTATTTATACCTTTTATATGGTATCAATAAAATCTGTCTAGTATCGATATTTCAGCTCCAACAATCACTGAATTTAGCATTTATTGCAAAAAAATATCGATTTCTTTTTATCTGGTATCAATACTCGCTGTTGCAGGTGATTTAAATGCTTTGGTTTCCATATCACCAACGGCTCTATTCATATCTCCAATAGCCACAATGGTTGGAATTCAACTCAGGGGTATAAATATCAACTTCCAAAGATCCTACAATAACAAGAAAGTATATTCAAGTAAATCATCAACCAAACAAACTTTGTGCCAAATACTTCCATAATTTTCTTTCATACACTTGTAAGCTTTATTTCCATTCTTTTGCTCAAGTGTTTTTCATTGTAATTGAGCTTCATTTTCAAACACTCAGATCTTGTAAGGATTATCTCTTTGTTTGGTTCTTTGTAATATCTTTGAGAGGGTTAGTGCCTTAAAATTTGAGTAGAAATCTTAAGGGAGTTGTAAGGTTAAAACCTTATCCTTAAAGGTTGATCAAATTAGTGAATATGGGAAAATCTTTAGTTGTGGAAAGCTAAGGTAGTGGACTAGGAAATTGAGGTCAAACCACTCTAAATTCTTGTATTCAGTTTTCTATCATATCTCTTTAGCTTTCACAAAATTTGTAAAACCTAATTCACCCCCTTTTGGCAATTTCAGTTTGATCTTTTGAGCTAACAATTGGTATCAAAATTAGTCTCTAAAAGGCTATAACAACCAAGAAAAGATTCTCGAGGTAGCTCAACATTCGTCAATTCAAACCACACAAGATGACATCTACTTCCGGCTTCATTTTTCTTGGTGAGTCTCAATCCATTTCTAAACCTCTTTACTTCAATGGTGCTAATTATTCCTATTGGAAGTGTAACGAAAATTTTCGATGAGATTGAAACAGTAGTTTCAGGACCATAAATCTTGCCAAAATTTTATGGTTGGCATCATGATAGGAAGGTCACATGAAAATTTTGGTACGAAAATTTTACCAATTGTGTGTTTAACTAGGGAAAGGACTAAATTGCATAAAATGCAAAAGTTGGGTTCTAGTAGATATAGGTATCAAATAGCTATGGAATTCAAAACTTAAGGTCCTTATATGGTAATTAGACCATTGAAGAGTTGTTAGTAGATATTTTAATGACTCATCCATGGAAAAATTAGAAAAGGGTAGGGATTAAATTGGAAATCAATAAAATTAATAGATGGTAATTAATTAAAAAGAAAAAATAATCTAATTTCATATCATCATCCCCAATTTTTCTATGGAAACCCAAGGAGAGAGGAAGAAAACTTTTCAAGCTCAACAAGGTATGAAGTCAAGTCCCGTTTTTAGTAATTTCTATATTTTTGGAATCGAGATAACCTAATCTCTCTATTTAAGCGATTTATTTGAAAAGTTATAAGGTATGAAATTTGGGTCATGGATGAATATGCTGAAAATTAGAAATTTATGATAGAAAATGAAAAGTTATTCATAGATAAACAACTTTTACAAAACAATTCTTGATGAAAACTTGATTTAGGGACTAAAATGAAAAAATGGTAGAACCTATGGAAAATTTTGAAATTTGTGGAATGTATGTGCTGTAATTGTAATATATATATTGGCTAGGCTTGGAAAGAGGGTTAAATTTCATGAATTTCATTTTCCGAGTCTAGGGACGAAATCAGAATTTTTGAAAAAGATAGGGGCAAAATAGTAATTTTTCCTAGGATGTAATAGGATGCAAATGTATATGAAATGTGATAGATTAATAGTTGAATTTACTCATATAGATCTGAAAAGACCTACCACGAAACTAGATAGAGGAAAGCAAAAGGTTTCGGATTAGTTGAAATTTAAATACGAATCATTTTCAAGGTAAATTCATGTAACTTAAATAAATATATTAATATGCTTGAATTGAATTGTCTGATTGTGTTGATATGTATGAGATGATACACATAAAGAAATAGTCATAAGTAGTGAAAAATGGACAAATTGTCATGTTCTGGTTGAATGTTAAATTTCGATGGGTTAAGAATAATAGTGCATATGTTGCAGATAGAATTTAGCTCGGACGGGTAATTCTAAGGCAAGCCCTCTTGAGCTTAGATTATAAACTGGATTTAGCCCGGACGGGTAATCCATATTAAACTCTCTAGAGCATATGCTACAGATAGGGTTTAGCCTGGACTAGTAATCCTATTGTAAAATGTACGGCTCAAGAGTGTGCCTTTCTATTATGTACCCTAATGGGTATTTTTGTACATGTGTATATTACCCGAACATCCGTTGAGATTTCAATAGTTCAATAGAAATGACTCTTGAAGTATGGAAAGGTAAAATTAATGGAAGCTCGTAATGTGATGAGCTCATCTATGTCTACTTGTTATTCATATGTGATTATGTGACTAACTTGTTGAATAAGTGTATGTGTTTAGGTAACTTACCCAAAATCGATGGAATGTAAATTTATGTATGCTTGTATTAGTAAATATGACCGGTAAGTTTATTTTCCATTTTACGAACTTACTAAGCATAAAATGCTTACTCCATTTAATTTTCCCTATTTTATAGTGCTCAAAGCTTGCGAAGGTTGGAAGTCGGTCGGAGCAGTCATCACACTATCCACTATCTCATTTTGGTATAAATAGAAATCTCATTTTGGTATAACGGCATGTATAAGCTTATTTGGCCAACAATGGCTTGTAATTTTGGTTTTGTAATCTAGCCATTGGAGTGGCTAGTGGTGGTCCAAGTTTGGCTATTTTTGAAGTAATATTTTGGTAATCACCTAAGTGCTTATTATGTGTTAGCTGTTGGAATTATGTTAGCATATAAGTTTGTGTTAAGAGTAAGTTTATATTCTTTGATGCATGAGATAATACCACATGATTGATGGCTAAATTTTTGTGAATATGATGTTGGATTGGTAGATATATGCTCATGAGTTTTGGTGCAAGAAAGTGGTAAGTTTTGGGTGACAAATGAGGCTAGGAAATGACTTTATTTTGTCCACACGGGCATGTGTCTAGGCCGTGTGTGACACACGGCTTGTCCCATGGGCATGTGGTCCGACTATGTGTCCCCTTCATCTTAAAAATGAGAAATAGAATACTCAGAATTGGGCACACGGGAAAAGACACGGGTGTGTGTCTCAGCCATGTGGTTGACACGGCCTTGAACACAGGCATGTTACACTACCATGTGAAAACTGCACCTAAATTTGAAAAATAAAATTCACCACACGACCTAGCACACGGGCATGTGACTTGGCCGTGTGACTTCAATTTCTTCATGCCTTAAAAGTCAGAGAGTTAAACGGGTTAGGGACATGAGCATATGTAGTACACGGCTTGACCACACGAGCGTGTCCCAAGACCACACGGGCGTGTGAGCCCTGCACCTTGGAAAATTTTTGAAATGTCACAAAAAATTTTATGAGTTTTCGATTAAGTCCTGACTTGATTCTAATGCTCGTATTGGACCTCGAAGCTCCAACTAAGGGATGTTTTGAATGATCTTGATAAATGAATAGTAATTTTTAAGAATTATCTATAAAATGTTTTGAATGTTCTGGCAATACTCTGAAACCCTGTTCCGACGATGGGTACAGGTTAGAGGTGTTACAAGGAGAAAGCTAAAAATAAAATTTTGTCAAAACTAGCTGTAATTTCTATAAATATAGAGGTCCCTCAAGTTTTTACAAAGGAAAGATTATTAAAAGTGTATGGATCCCTAAAGGACTCATAATACGCAAGTTTAAGACATCATTTCAAAATGGATACCAAAAGGGACTGAAATTATATGAACTAATGCTTATGGACCCAAAAGAATTTAGGTACCAAAAATCAAAGTTTAATTTTATATTTGTAGTAAGAGAAGCATTGCTTCAAGGTGAGGGATTCATTCAAAAACTCATGGTACCTTGATAGTGGATGCTCAAAGAACATGACTAGTGACAAGAGCCATTTTATCAATTTGAAGCCAAAAAATGGAGGAGCTGTTACATTTGGTGACTACTCTAAAAGCCAAGTAGAAGGAATCGACTCTATTAGTAAAAACTCTTCAATTCTTATAAAATATGTTCTCTATGTCAACAATCTTAAGTATAATCTACTTAGTATTAGCTAATTGTGTGATAGTGGTCTCAATTTCATTTTTGAGTTTAATGGATATAAAATAGTTGACATTGTGTCTAATAACATTATGATTGTAGGATATAGGATAAGAAATATATATATGGTGCATTTAGATGATTTGCATGATTCACTCATATGCCTTATTGCTAAAAATGAAAATAATTCTTTATTATGACATAAAAAACTAGGACATGCTAACATGAGCATATTGCATAAACTAGATAAAAATGACTTAGTAAGAGGGTTGCCTAAAATTGATTTTGACTTAGATAAAGTTTGTGATGCATGTGTTAAGGGTAAAGATAGAAGAGTCTCCTTTAAACTTATTAATGATGTATCAACTAGTAGATTTCTTCAACTAATTCACATAGACTTATTTGTCTTATTAGGACAACTAACTTGGGTTGAAAACAATATACTTTTGTGCTTGTTGATGACTATTTTAAGTTTACTTTGATTCTTTTCTTAAGTACTAAAGATAAGGCTTTAGAAGAAAAATCATCACATTTTCAAAAATGAATGAAAATGAAAAAGGTTACTATCACTAGTGTTAGAAATGACCATGGAACCAAATTTCAAAATCTTGGTTTTGAAATTTTTTTCCACTCAAATGGAATTAGCCATAATTTTTCTGCACCTAGACCCTTCAACAAAATGGAGTTGTTGAGAGGAAAAATAAAACTTTAGAAGAAATGACTAGAACTATGCTTTGTGAAAATAATTTACCAAAATATTTTTGGGCAGAAGCCACAAACACCGCTTGCTATATAGTTAATAGAGTAATGATTAGAGCTATTTTAAAGAAAACTTCATATAAACTTTTCAAAAATAAAAAGCCTAGCATTAGCTATTTTCATGTAACGCCCCCACGCCCGAAACCGTCACTGGAGTCAAGCTTGAGGTGTTACTAAACTTATCTTACCTTTTAAACAACTCTAAACCACTTATTTTAATTTTCAGAATAAACTATTTTTCTGCATCATGGTTGCTTAAAAATTCATTTCTCAAGTTTCAAAACTCAAAATTAAGATCCGTAAACTTTTCCTGAAACTAGACTCATATATCTATCTACTAATTGTTTTCTAGAATTTTTGACTTATCCAATTAGTACAGTTTATTAGTTAAAGTTACCCCTATTTTAGAATCTGACTGCACTAACCTCTACTTACTACGAACCACTTTTATCCCTGTAAAAAATTCATATGACTAGATTCAATAAGGATTCTAACAATATAAAGTACACCACCTAATTATTTTTTTAAAATTTATGGTGAATTTCCAAATTTGAAACAGGGGATCCAGAAATCGCTCTGGCCCTACGTCACTAAAACTCAGATATCTTATAAAATAGAAAACCTTTACCTGTTTTGCTTATTCCATATGAAAATAAACACAATGAGCTTTAATTTCATATATTATTCACCATCAAAACATGTCTCTACGATTTTTAGTGATTTTTCAAAGTCACGTTATTTCTGATACTTGAATCCATTTTTAAGTTACTTTTATATTTTTCATAGTTTTCATGTGATAGTTACTACTTAATCATACATACTATTAAACATGTATATCATCAGCCATTCTATTAATACATTGATCATATCATATCAAAAGAAACCAAGTTCCTATACATGCCATACACAAAACGAAACGTCTAACTATACCAATGTGATTTCTTCGATAGTGTGATCGGGTCTCTGACGTTTCCTTCGATCCCCGAGTGGCTTGATAAAACTATAAGAAAAAGAAAATAAAGGGAGTAAGCACTAGGCTTAGTAAGCTTACAAGCAAATAAATTACAACATTCAACATAATGAATAATTATACATAATGTCACCTAGCCTCATAAACTTTCTTTACTTCTCATTTTCTACCTTCTTCTTACCTGACCTTTCACTATTCATAAATATAATCTACCTTCCCTTTTGCTGATAATTCACTTTAATTTAACGTGTACAATGACCCGTTGAACTACTCGGAATACTAAGGATACTAGGGTCGTTCCTGTCTATCAATATCCTGCCAATGCCATGTCTTCGACATGGACTTACATGAATTATTCCTGTCTCTAATGCCATATATATATATCTAATATGGGCTTACATGGCTCATTCCTGTCTCCAAAGCCATATATCTGATATGGACTTACATGGCTCATTTCTGCTCTCATTCATCCTCACAACCCCAATATCCTAACATTCCTAAGGTTCAAACGGGGCTTCCTAATGCTTTTTCTCTGTCACTTGACCTTTAATTCGACTTTAAATATTCTCATAAAATAAGTATATAAATGCTGGAAATTGACAATAATAATTTAAAATAAAAGAATATTGCATTTATTTACTGTAAACTTACCTCGATACAAAATGTGACTAAACTTTATAATTTAGTCCATTACTTTTTCTTTTCCCCGATCTACTCCCGAATTTCGCTCTTCTTGATCTATAATAGAAAATTTAACTTATTTAATATTCACATTTATCAAAACAGTCCTTTACTCAAACTTTGGAAAAATTACATTTTTGCCCCAAAACTTTTGCATATTTACAATTTTGCCCCAAATCTTGTAAATTAAACTTCAGCCTATTTTCTTATGTTTTATGACACGTTGATCGTTTTTCCCTTCTATAGAAAAATCAAATTCTCACTCTAACATATACTTATGACTATTAGGTATTTTTACCGATTAAGCCTTTTTACTCGTTTTTACCTAAAACCGAATAACACAAGTTGTCTAACATAATCTAAGACCTCATATTCTATCATAAAACATCAAAATAAACACTTTTCACCTATGGGTATTTTTCCAAATATGAACCCTAACTTAAATTATTGCTAGCATAAGCTTTGTCGAGCTACTAGGACTCCGAAAACGTAAAGAACATTAAAAACGGGGCTTGGAATCACTTACTATGGAGCTTGAAAGCTTGAAACAAACCCTAGATATGGAGAACCCTTGAAATTTCGTGCTAATGAAGAAGATGATGAATTTTGTGTTATTTTTCCCTTTTTATTTCATTTAATATCCAAATGACCAAAATGCCCTTCCTTATTAAACTTTCAAAAATTCCATCCATGTCCTATTTTGTCCATGAACTTAGAAATTGGTCAAATTGTTATTTAAACCCTCCTAATTAATATTCCAAAGCAATTTCATACTAAAAACTTCTAGAATGCAAGTTTTGTAAATTATTCATTTTAGTCCCTAATCTCAACTTAAGCACTTTATGCATAGAATTTCATCACGAAATTTTCACACAATCATGAAATCATATCATGAACCTCAAAATAATAATAAAATAAATTTTTTTACCTCAGATTTGTGGTTTCGCAACCATTGTTCCGTTTAGGCCCTACTTTGGGATGTTACATTTCATCTTTTTGGATGCAAGTTTTTTGTTTTAAACAATGACAAAGATAATCTTGGTAAATCTGATTTAAAAAGTGATGAATGAATTTTTCTTGGTTATTCTTTAAATTCTAAAGCTTTTAGAGTGTTTAAAAAAAGAACTTTAGTAGTAGAAGAGCCTATACATGTTGTTTTTAATGAGTCTAACCTTCCTTCTGGAAAGGATTCTTCTATTGATGATGATGGTGCAAAAATTTTTAATATAATGATAATGGATCAACATCAAGTGAAAAGGCATAAGAACAAGCACAAGATACTCTAAAGAAGCTTACAATAGAGGAAAGGGAAGTCACTCATCAAAGAGATTTCAACTATGTGAAGGATGGTAAGATTTTGGGAGATCCATCCAAAGGGGTAACTATTAGATCTTCTCTTAAAAATACTTGTAACTATGTTGTATTTATGTTATGCATTGAGCCTAAAAATATCAAAGAAGCATTAAATGATGAATATTGAATATTGATAATTCAAGAAGAGTTAAATCAATTTGAGAGAAGTGAAGTATGGACCCTAGTTGAAAGATCTAGTGAAAAATCTACTACAGATACTAAGTAGGTTTATAGGAATAAGCTAATGAGAGTGGTAACATTGTGAATAACAAGGCTAGACTTGTTGCTCAAGGTTACACTCAAGAGGAAGGAATAAATTATGATGAAACTTATGCTCTCATAGCTGGGATGGAAAACATTATAATGCTTTTAGCTTTTGAATGTTTCAATATTTTTAAATTACATCAAGTGGATGTAAAAAGTGTTTTTTTTAAATTATTTTATAAATGAAGAAGTGTATGTTGAACAACCACCTGATTTTAAAGATCTAAAATTTCCAAACCATGTTTTGAAACTTTCAAAAGCTTTATATGGTTAGAAACAAGCTTCTAGAGCTTGGTATGAAAGATTATCAAACTTGTTGAAAATTTTTTTAGTAAATGGAAGGTTGACAAACACTTTTTATTAATAGAAAATACAATTTATTAGTAGATGTTGATGATATTATTTTTTGTTCTACTAATGATCTTCTTTGTTAAGAATTTTTTAAGCTAATGCAAAGTGAATTTGAGATAAGCATGATGGGAGAACTAAACTTCTTTTTAGGACTCCAAATCAAGCAATGAAAAGGTGACATCTGCATCAATCAAGCTATTTACACAAGGGGAATGATCAAGAAGATTTGGATGGACAATCTCTAACCACAAGCTACACCGATGAGCCCTTCTACAAAGCTTAACAAAGATGAGGAAGGAAAATGTGTCGATTTAAAGCTATATAGGTCTATGATTTGCTCTTGGCTATATCTTATCGCAAGTAGACTCAATATTATGTTTACTGTTTGCTTGTGTGCTAGATTTCATTCATGTCCTAAAAAAATCACATTTACAAGCCCTTAAGAGAATATTTAGATTTCAATCATGTTGATTTCAAGCATTGTTCACCACCAAAGCAAAATATATTTTTTCTGGTAGTTGTTGTGCTCAATTTTTTTGGATGAAACAAAAACTTAAGGACTATGAAATCGATACATATACCATTCTATCAAGTGTGACAATACTAGTGCTATTTGTCTCACTAAAAATCTCATCCAAAAATTCTAGGACTAAACACATTGAAATAAGACATCATTTCATTAGATATCATGTCAAAAAAGGAGAAATAGTTCTAGAGGATGTAGACACTTTGAACCAATTAACTAACATATTTTTACAAAACCTTTAGACATTGCCTTGACTTTGTGTTGGATTTTTCCATGCACATTTATTGGTTTTTAAATTTTATATTGTGTTTATATTGCAAACAACATGGTAGTATGGTATTCATGGCTCTTATATGCAAAAATATATGAGGAGTTTTATGTGCTTATTTGATCTATTTTGACCTTATTTGTCTATCATGAATTTTTTTTATATAATCTTGAGCTTGCTAGAATGTACTTAATCTTGTTAACTGTCATTTTTTAATCTAATTTTCCTTAATTAATCATAAGCATCATGCTTACATTGTGAATTTTCATGCATATGAAACCATTATGAATGATCTTAGAGTCATTTTAGGACCCTTAGAACCTCTTAGGACCTAAAAATTTTGTTTTTGCAATTTTTCTGCACTTGGAAATTAGAACTACATTTTGGTATCGATATCGCTTAAAAAATATCAATACTTTTATAAAAAAAAATGATACTTGTGAAAAATATCGATACCATTGGGTTTTTAGAGGCACCTGCACCCTAGTTTTAAAAATAATTTTTCAAAAGCCCTAAATCTTTCTCTCCTCTTCATCCAAAAACCCTTCATCTCCTCTCCAACTTTTCTTCAAAATTCTTTAATTTTTCATCAAATCTTGTCTTTGAAACACTCTCAAACACTATTGTATCAAGATTTGTTCAACATTGCTTGGAGGTTTTCAATATTTCAACACTTTTATGGTAAAAACCTAAATTTTTCTATCTTTTAATTTTATGAAATGTGGGTTGAAATATTATTTTTTGATGAACTATTGGGTTGATTTGGACTATATGCATTGTGTTTTGTTGCAGGGGGATCCTATTTCAAGACATTTTCTTAAACTTTTTGCCTAAAACCCTTGCACACCAAATGTTTGTCAAAATTCCTAAATGAATTTTTTAGTTTTTTTGTGGATCTTTAGTGCTTAATTCTCTAAATATTTCCCCTAATAAATGACCTAGAACTGGTGCATCATTTTCAAAATCTCCTAATGGTCTTAGATCATCTTTCAATGCATGTTTTTCTTCCAATATGTATCATGAACGTTTTGATTGGAACTTTGCATCCAAAAGAGTATGAGAGTCTAGGAAAGTTGATGTAGCCATGTTAGAAGGAATAAATTTTGTCTATCTTTCTATTTTTGAAAATTGAAGTTGGATGGATTTTCTTAAAATTTCCTCGCCGACTTTCTAAAATCTTGTTTGAGCCTTTTTCTCCAATGCCAAACTCGAACACGATAAGTCTGGAGACAGTGTTATATCTATCACTTTATTTGTAATCAACACCCCTATTCGTTTAACTTTATAAAAGTTTAAAATTTTACTTCATTTGCCTTCCGGAGGTAACTCTGACGAAAAACGACCATTCAATCCTGCTCTTTTCATTCATTCGGATTAGCATCCAAACTTAACATTATTATCATGTTTTCCATTTGATCATTACTTGGAACTTATGTCCTATTAAGAAACATGCTAAGCTTTGTAACACCGATTATTGGTGGCTCAATTCTTTCCATTTCGTTAGGCGTCCCAACCTAGTCATTATCATGTTCAATGACATAACTAAGGTTATTGGGAGGGCGATGAGTACAAACATCACTCTTCCTCATGGCACTTATTTTTCATATATCTTTAGGAGGTTAGGCATTACCACACTTGGAAACACCCCTATTTCTTCTAACCAACCTATTATTTGCTCGTAAATTCATCCTGTTGACTATCATTATGATGCCAACTTCGGTGCATAGATCAAGAATTGTCATCCAATTGAAAATGAAGAGAAAGACGTCAAAAGCACTTTTGAAGACATTCCAAAAACCAATCATGTTCCTTCACCCAAACATGTTCCTCTTTCGGCTACTTCCTCTCAAGTTGCTCAACTTTTGTCCAATGTTAACATTGCCACCCTCGACACTCTACATTCCTTGAGTAGAGATGTTCGAGGACTTAAAGGTGAGATTCAATCTCATAGAGGTAAGGCTAGATCTCATAGAGATGAGTTTAACTCTCGGTTATCGACGTTATAGATGCAAATGGTATCTCTCTTCTCTCATTTTCCTTTGACACCTCCTTTCTCTCCTCATGGTGATTATTAGAGTAGATTTTTAAGTTTTCATTTTGATATCATTGTTCACCACATTTTGCACTATTACTTTCTCTCATTTTATCTGTCTATATTTTTTTAACCTTAATGCTTCTATTAGTATTATAAGATACTTTGGTAATTTTTTGTGTTAGTTCATCGTTTCTTTATTTGTTTATATATCATCTTGAACTAACCATCTTTTTCTGCTCAAGCTTTATTTTTCTTTTCTTTTTTGATATGACAAAAAAGGGAAGAAAGAAAATGTAAATTGATTGATTGATATTATGTAAATTATGTGACCATTTTCTTCAAAATAAAAATTTATGTCAATATTTTATGTGACCATTTTCAAAATAAAGATTCAAAATTTACCAAATGTTTTGTTATATAAAAAAAGGGGAGATTTTTAACTAAGCTTTATTTAACAATATGTTTTTATATAACAAATTTAAGTGTTTTCTAATAAAAATTAAAAATTGACAAAATTTGACAAAATGATTTTTCAAATTGAAGTCTAAGAGATAAAATTTTGAATCTTTATTTTAAACTATTAGAAAATTTTGGAATCAACTTTAAAATCAAGCTAAAATGATTTTAACCAAGTAAAAATTATTTTAACAAGTCAAACTATTTGTCAAACAAGATAGAACAGCTCTAGGCCAAAGAACATTGATACATTTTTTGACCAAGTATCAATATTTTCAAAATATCGATACCCTTTGGAAAAACAGTACCAAGGTGACATTCTGTTTTAAACAAATTCAATTAAGTATCAATTTGTAATCAATACCCTTTATATGGTATTTGTAAGTCCTTAAAAATAGGTCTAGTAGTTTCGGGTAAGTTTACTGGGTTTTGAGTGAAAAATTATGAGTTAATTGGGGTTATTAGTAATTTTTCTATTAGTTTAGTTAGCTTAATTTCATTTAACAAATCGAGAAATAATATTCTGAAAATAAAAATATTTTTAGAAATATTAATTTTATAGTTTTAAATAATTTTTGTGAAAAATAAATATTTTGGGTTAAATTAGAATTGAAAAATAAATTAAAATGGGGTTTAATTGAGCAATGAAAAGTTTGAGTGGTTTTATGGAAAATTACCCATATTTTCAAAATTTTTGAGGGAAAGGATTAATTTGTAAAACAAGGGAATTGTGGGAGTAACCTAATGTTACCCCAATTTTTGAAAATCAGGTGGGGGTTCTTTAGCTAAAAAACACTACAACCCCCTCACTTCACATACAATTTTCATTCTATTTCTAAGAGTTTTCTCTCGTTTTTATTTTTCATTTTCGAAGTCGACATATCAAAGATTAGATCTCATCTTATATTAGAGCACTTGATGATGGTTTTATGATTGGTTTTAGACCTATGGACAAAGACACTTATTGTGCTTATCTATGTTGGTACTAAAATTGCTAAGTGACATGATTTTAATTAAATTTTTTTATCATGAATTAAGTGCTTAAAAATCAATTTTTATGCCCTATATGATTAGTTGGATCCATTGGATATAGATGGCATGCCATAGGATTAGTGAGTACTCACCACTATATGTGTTATTTGTGAGCATATGACTCCAGGAGTATTGATTTTGTTGGAGTGGATAAGGTAGTGTTGAGCCTTTTTCTCCACTTGATTTATTGGCAGTTTCGAGGCGATATAAGGGAGTGTGTGGCTACGCCCCACTCAACAGGAGTATTACATTCAATATTTGGGAGATTAGAGATCCGTTTATCCAATGCATGATCACATGTTTATATTTTTCTATGGATGTCATTTGCCAATATAAGTGTTTGTTTTTTAATTAAATTATGTTTCCATATGCCGTAATAAATGTGATTTTTACTCGTGGAATAACATGTGGAGTTATGATGTTATGATGTTGCATTGTTGCTGGAAATTTTAGTCAATTGGATTCTATAATTAAGCATGAAAATATAATTGAAACTATGATTCATATACTTGAAATTTGATACATGATTTTCCTTGGTTTAAGTATGTTTTTGGTGTGATTTACTTATTGAATTTATGGCCACTCACTGTTAAGTTTTTTAGTTCACACCCTCACAGCTTTGTGCAAAGTTTTTTTTTTAGCTTTGGGGAGTTAAGGAGCAAGGGAAAGGATGGTCTAAGTTTAAGGCTGTTTGGTAGTATAAATTAAGGACCCTTCTTTAGAAACATTAAAGGGCATTGTGGCACTCAATTGGGATAATTTGATACACTTGTAATGGACATTTGAGTCTTTTATTTGAATTTTAATTTTGAGATGTTATACTTGTTTTTTTAATGATTGATTTTATGGTTAAATGTTGTGTGGATTATGGTATGTTGCAAAGTGATATCATGGTCATTGAAAACATGATGATTGAAGCATGAATTTTTCACTAGTACATTTTAATTGTAGCTTGTCAAGGAGTTTATAGCTTTGTGGCTAAGGTAAGTCCATTGTATGATTTAGTTGTTGTTTGTTAAGCATGATTTTGAATATTTAAATTACGAATACATGTTGTTTATTAGTTGTAATTAGATTAATTAAAATTGTATATATATGATTAAAGTAATAAAACTTAGCTAATATATTCTTAATTAGTAAATGGATTAAGGAAAAATGGTTAATTAAAGTGAATTTTAGGGGTTTCCCAAAATTGATTAAAAGGAAGTTAGTAATCATTTAGAATTAAAATCGGGATCTTTTATTTTTAAGTGGTAAAATAACTAAAATACCCTTAGGGTTAAGTCCTTAAAAATAGTTTTAAAAAAGTTCACAAATCGCTTTCGCAATAAGGTTAGACAATTATTAGTTAGAATTGAGGTGTTATAAGGTTGGGATGTGTTTTGGGGTGGTTTTGTGCTAGAAAGTCACTTCGGTGGCTAATATGCCGCTTTGGATTCGGGTCAGGTTTAGGGTGTCATAGTATCGATAAAATCTGTAACAGCCCATTTTTGAGTCAAATCAAAACAGTGGTTTCGGAACCACAAATCCGAAGTCAAAATATTTATTTTATTATTTTAATAAGTTTTACAGCATGATAGAATAATAGTATAAAAATTTCTTAACGAAATTTTACCGTTTAAATGCTTAATTCGGTAAAAAAAAGGACTAAATCGCGTAAGGTGTAAAATATGAGTTCTCTAAGTGAAATGAACCAAATGACTATAGAAATGAAAAGAATGAGTACTTGCATTGTAAATATACCATTAATAGAATTAGTGGACAAATATGGGCTTATATCATGAAAATTATAAGGTTAATTAACAAGGTTATAATAGTAATTATGAAATAATGTTTAATAAATAAAATAAAACATAAAAATTCATTAGTTGTCATCTTCCTTCCACCTAAAATCAAAGCTTGAGAAAGCCATTATAGAAGGTTAAACATTCGGTCACTTGGAAGCTTAATCAACGTATGATTTTTACTTGATTTTCAATGATTCTATGTTTTTGAGCCCGTTGCAGCTTAATCTAGCTAGCCCGTATGTCCATTCTCGAAACTGTTATAGATTTTGAATGATGCCATTGTTGAATGCTTGGTTTTTTAGATGTTTTATGATAGACTATTAAAGTTTCAAGCTAGATTAACAAGTTTTATAAAGTGATTTTTTGACAAAAATGTCAATTACGGATTTAATTGAGAAATTTGTAAAATCCATGGGTAAATGTGTGAATTAATGAGAAAAATAGGCTGATATGAATATAAGGAAAATTCAACCAGCATGGGCTGGTATTGAATTGTATGAATTTGTATTTTTATGTGATAAGGACTTAATTGCAAAAATGTGATAAGGACTTAATTGCAAAAATGTGAAATAATAGGGGCAAAAGTATAATTTTGCCAAAATATGTAAATTGTGTTAAATTGAATGAATTAATGATTAAATATTTAAATTTTGTTATTATATAGATTGAGAAAAATGAGATTGGAATCTAGAACGGGGGAAAACAAAGTATCGGATTAGTCGACCTAATTCGTCGTTACAGCGAACAAGGTAAGTTCGTATGTTCATAAATGTTGTTAAATTGTGCTATAAATTTATCATTATTGTTGAATTGAATTGAATGTTGAATAGTCATTATTACGAGCCAAAATCGACAGAGTTACGACGTCCAAAAGTCCCGTACGAACCTTAGGAATAGTATAGGATATAAATGTCATGACATTAGGATGACCGAGATGTGATTACATGTAAGACCATGTTTAGGACATTGGCATTGTATTGTGATTACGTGTAAGACCATATCTGGGACATTGGCACCGTTATATGATTTTCGTGTAAGACCATGTTTGGGACATTGGCATCGATATGAGATTACATGTAAGACCATATCTGGGATATGGCATTGTACGACCTATGTGTGATTCCCGAGTATCCTTAGTGATTTTGAATGGTTCAACGGGCATTGTCAAGACGAGAATGAAAGTACAATCGAATTAAGTGTAATAGGTACATACAAAACCTATATGAGAATCGAATGAAGGTAATTTGGTGAGTTCTTAGTGTATGATGTGTATGAAATGAGAAAGATTTATGTATAAGTATGTTTCATGAAAAAAATATGTTTATTTGGCTATAATGAGGTATAAATTGAATGATGTGTGAGATATGAGTTATAGATGTTTTAACTAAATATACATATGGCACAGTATGCGAAATACCGTTATTTGATGATATTTCACATGATTCATCTTTACTAAATAAAAATGTGATTGATATTGGATTAAATAAAGTTATATATATATTCACTTATGTACATGTAAATGTGAATGATTGGATAAGAATGTAATTGATCCACATGAGCAAAGAAGAAAATAAACTTATGAAGCTTTGTTAATTATGTGAATGGAATTATGGTATAAAGATGAAATCAAATGAATCTATATTATAGTATATGTAAATGCTTAATATGTGCTTATCCAATAAGATAAGTTTAATATCATACGAGCTTACTAAGCATTATAGCTTACTTTGTGTTACTTTTCTATGTTTTATAGTGATTAGGACGTTCGCTCGGGTTGGAAGTCGACGGAGATCGCATCACACGATCCGTTTTTGATTTTGGTATTTATACACTTGTGACTTGGTTATATGGCATGTATAGGCTTGAGTTATGTGGAAATGTGTTTGGTAATGTTGAATGTGAATTTGGCTTGTATATGATGTAAATGTTGGTGAGTATTTAGCCATTTAAGTTTTCTTAATTCATAAGATTTATAAGTGATATATGATGTATATATATATAGCCTTGTGTTTTGGCATGTTTGGTATGGTATAGGGATGATGAATTGGTATATTTTTTGACATGAATTAGATGATAATATGGTGAGAACTTACATATGGAATATAAGTGAAAAATGTAGGTTATGACATATTGATGTGGTATGTTTATGGTTATGATTTGAGTAGTGAAATGGTTAAAGATGAAATGGCATAATTTGTATATGAATTGGCATGTTTTGGTTGCATATAAGTGCATTGAAATGGTATGAAATGATGTAGTTAGGTATGCTTGAGGAGGGTGAGAAATATGGCTTAAACCAAGCCTAATTTCACCTCACACAGTTGAGCACACGGGCGTGTGACTCGATTGTGTGTCTACTGTAACTTAATTAAACAAGTCAGTGAGTTACACAGCTTAAACATACGGGCGTGTCTACTGGTCGTGTGTGGCACACGGGCTGGCACATGGGCATGTGGTCGGCAGTGTGGCCAAGTCAGTATACCCTTTAGATTTTACATAGCCATGGCACATGGGCATGTTTCTAGTCGTGTGATACAAGTCAGTATGTATGCCCTGTTTTCACATGGACTGTGTCACGAGCATGTGATCCCTTTTTGCATGAAAATTTTCTAAGTTTTCCAAAGTTTTCAAATGCTATTCGTTTAGTCCCAAACCTCTTTCAAGCATGCTTTAAGGTCTCGTAGAGCCTTATAAGGGACAATGTGATTATGTTTGATTGATGATTATGTGATAATGGCTTTATGTTCAAGAAATGTATGTTGTATGTTGTGATTTGATCAGTAATGCCTCGTAACCCTATTCTGGTGACGGATATGGGTTAGGGGTGTTACAAAATATATTTGGTATCAATATTTTAGCTCCAACAATCACTGAATTTAGCATTTATTACAAAAAATATCGGTACCTTTTTATTTGGTATCGATACTTGCTATTGTAGGTGAATTAAATGCTCTGGTTTTCACATCCCCAACGACTATATTTATATCTCCGTAATTTTTCTTTCGTACACTTTTAAGCATTATTTCCATTCTTTTGCTCAAGTGTTTTCATTGTAATTTAGCTTAATTTGCAAACACTCATATCTTGTAAGGATTATATCTTTGTTTACTTCTTTGTATCTGTTTGAAAGGGTTAATTCCTTAAGATTTGGGTAGAAATCTTCAGGGAGTTGTACTGTTAAACTTTGTCCTCAAAGGTTGATCAAATTAGTGAATTTAGAAAAATCCTTATTTGTGGAAATCTAAGGTAATGGATAGGCAGTTGGGGCCAAACCACTCTAAATTATTGTGTTCACTTTTCTATCCTTTCTCTTTAGCTTTCACAAAATTTTTAAAAGCTAATTCAGCCCCTCTTGGAAATTTCAGTTTGATCTTTTGAGCAAATAGGAGTATCATTAGGTTTTTACATATTTACAAATGAGGTATATGATGTGTTGCATGAATAAAATGATGTGTGGTATGTATGCATGTGAAAGTAGGTACTGGAGAGTGTGAAATTGTCAAGAATGTGAATGAAATCATGGTAAGTATTTTCAGTGACAAATGAGTAGTGCATCCATTTGTGTTGCCTCCGGTAGGGTAGGTACATTACTAATCGGAAAGCCAAATCACTAGGAAAATGGAGATTTATTGTGTAGCCTCTAGTGGGACAACTATAATGCTAACCAGATTGACAAATCACAAAAAAAATTTGTGAAAAGTCCATGGTCATGAAACTTCCTTGAAAATCAATATAATAAGATCTAATCTATAATGCCTTTGTGGTGTATTCTATGATGCCTTTGTGGCATATTCTATAGTGCTCTTAAGGCAAATTTTGGTTAATTGCCTTTGTGGCAAGATTTGGGTAAACTTTGACACTTCTCCGCTAGTTGACTTTATAACATATATCTGGGTAAGTTTGATGATATTTTTGTTTGGATAACCTTGTAGTGAAATTTGAATTTTCCCTTCGAGTATTTCTTAAAAAAGTCCTCACTAGTGTTTTTGAAGAGTGAATCCGCCCTAGTAGCTCATCAGTAGAGAGAACTAGACGTATTCATAATTATGGGTGGTTTAAGTGTTCATCAAACCTGAGTTTGTTTATGCTATGAAGGAAGATTATCTAAATACTATGGTATTTGCCAAATCTGAATATTTTCACTCTATGTATAGAGGTTATCTAGAGTCTAAGTTATCTGCCAAACTTGGGTGTTCTCATGATATATAACATGGTTGTCCGGGATTCCCTGAGATGGCTGGGAATGTTTCATCCATCAATATGTTTTGGTATGATTTAAGATATGATCTAATTGGTATCTTGAGGTTGTCAAATTTAGTATGAAACTCCTCCAAATGTAGGATTCGTATGAAGTTCATCTTAAAAGATCAGTTACTATAAGTATCTTCCAAGGATAATATCTGTGAGTACACCATCCTTGGTGAAATGTTCAACATCTATCTGTGTGAGAATCCACCAAAGGTAGATTCTGTATGAATATTTTTCTAAAGTAATGCATCCATTTTTTGAAGGGGAAATGAGATTCGCATTAATGGTGAAATTTGTAATCTTCCTAATGAGTGAATTCTGTATATAGTGGTCAAGTATGGAAATTGACATATAAGTATGCGTCTGATATTAGAAAAGTATCCTTCAAAGATTGAAAAGAAAACCAAAATCTTTAAGTTGAGGAATTCAACAATAAACGTTCAAAGCTAACAAAATTCACTAAGTTCATTTGAACTAACAAACTTTTGTTTCTTATGCAAATCCTGATTAAAGAGTTGGTACGCTTGGAAGGACCAAGCTAGGAATGCACTAGGGTGGCAGTTAGAGTTGCAATATTATGCATACAGGTGACGCCTTAGGAATATGGCGCTTAGTACTCTACACCATGAAAAGTCTGATTTTAACAAAGTTATAAGTTGTAACGTCATATGTTACTTTTGAAAATCTGATGTAATTATTAAACATTCCCTTTCATTAATATATTATTTTAAATATAGTAAACAAAAGAATAAGAAGCATGTTTTAGAATGGCTTTCCACCTGTAGTAAAATTTTTGTTAAGTGTTTAAGTTTTGTAACAGTCGATATCTGAATCTGGTAATTTGGGTCGGGTATAGGGTGTTACATGCTAATTGGTATCAGGGATTTTGATTTAGTCGATCCTCTAGAAGTTAAATGAAAGTTAGCCTTGTATGGATAATACATCAGACTTGGCTCAGTCCCTCTGTAACACCCCTAACCTGTATCCATCGTCGAAACAGGGTTTCAGAGCATTATCGAAACTCTCAGAACATTTTTCAAAGAAATTATGTAAATTACTATTCATTAGCCGAGAACATTCAAAACATCCCTTAATTGGACCCTAGAGGCCCAATACGAGCATTAGAATTGAGTTGTGACTTAATCGGGAACTCTAAGAATTTTTTGCGACTTTTCAAAGTTTTCCAAGGTACAGGGCTCACACGCCCGTGTGGTCCAAGAGACATGCCCGTGTGACTCTAGGACACGCCCGTGCTAGAGGCCGTGTTTGACCCCGTGTAACCTTCTGACTTATGCACACGGCCATGCCACACACCCGTGTGATAGGCCATGTGGTTAATTAATTTAATTCAAAATTAAGTGCAGGTTTCACATGACCAAGACACACGCCCGTGTTCTAGGCTGTGTAGCACACACGGTTGAGACACACGCCCGTGTCTCTGCCCGTGTCCTCAATTCTGAGCATTCTATTTCTCAAAATTAAGGTGCAAGGGACACGCAGCCTAGCACATGCCCAAATTACCAGGCCGTGTGTCATACACGGTTTAGACACACGCCCGTGTGTCTGCCTCTGTGGATAAAATGAAGCCATTTCTAGCTTCATTTCTCACCAAAACGTTCACCCAAGACCTACACTTGAAACACACATCCAATACCAACCAATCCAAGCATTCAAATTAAACAATTCCATCAATCATCATGGTATACCATTACATGCATATTTGTTTATAAACTTACCTTGGATTAACTTAGGCATTAACATCATTAGACCACATATACTTAACATATCACATATGATTATGTCATAATAACCTACTTAATCATACCAAAATAACCATTACTAGCCATTCCAATGGCTAGATTACAAGCATCATTAACATGCCACTAATGGCCAAGTTGTCCTATACATGCCATTATACCAAAATGATTTTACTATGTATACCCAAAATAACTAGTCGATAGTGTGACGATGCTCCAATGATCCTCCAACCTTCGTAAGCTTCCAAGCACTATAAGGCAAGGAAAATAAAACAAAGTAAGCATTACATGCTTAGTAAGTTCATATAATGGAAACTAAACTTACCAATCCCATTATTAAATCTAAGCATACAATATCATGTTACCATCCACTAGCAACATTGCCTAAACACATGCATTCAATCAAACATGTTAGTCACCGAAATCTTCATAACAATCAAGTAAACATATATGAGCTCATCATGTAATATTCTTTCAAATCATTATCATTTCATCTCATAATTCTCATACCATGTCAAGAGTTTTATGTCCGTTGAATCATTGAAATTCTGATGGATGCTCAAGTAGTACACTCGAGGTGTACGGTTCCATAATCCATCAATTCTTATTTGAGGGTACCCATTAGGGCACTTACTTAAGGAACATACTCTCGAGCCATATATCGTTTATGCTCAAGTAGTACACTCGAGGTGTACGGTTCCATAATCCATCAATTCTTATTTGAGGGTACCCATTAGGGTACTTACTTAAGGAACATACTCTCGAGCCATATATCGTTTAACAGGATTACTAGTCCAGGCTAAATCCTTTATATAACGTATGCTCAGAAGAACTCAATTAGGATTACCAATCTAGGTTAAACCTTAATCGTAACATATACTCGAGAGGTATTATATCAGGATTACCCGTCCGGGCTAAATCCTTTCTATAACAAGGTCAATAAGATTACTCGTCTAAGCTAAATCCCGTCCGCAACAAATGCAGGACCTTATTCGTTTCGGGAAAGTGCATATAATCATCAAAATCCAATATTCAATCAGGACTTAATCCTTTTTCACCATTTCAAGCATGTATTATATTTTTCATTATAGCATTCAAGTAACGCGCATCAATATAAGTCACATTCCATACAACACAACATTCAATCAAACATATTTACATGCCAATTAAGTTACACGAACTTACCTTGACACTTGTTCGCGTATAAAATCTACTAATCTGAAACCTTTTCTTTTCCCCAGTCTAACCTCAAATTTGTATTGTCTAGATCTATACAAATAGCTTTAATCATCAATTTCACATATTTTATATTTATTTGGACTCGATTTACATCATAGGAAAAATTACCATTTTGCCCCTAACTTTTCCATAAATTCCAATTTATTCCCTAGGCTCGAAAAATAAAACTTGTGCAATTTACTCCCTATTCCAAGCCTAACCAAAATCCCATTACAAAATTTACAGCACATGTATTCATAAAAATTTAGAATTTTTCTTCAATTTCACAAGTTTACATTTTAGTCCCTAAATCATGTTTTCATCAAAAAATCACTTTGTAAAAGTTGTTTATCTATCAACAACCTTTCATTTTCTACCATAAATTTCTAATTTTTAGCATATAAATCCATGACCCATTTTCCATACTTTGATAACTTTTCAAATTAATCCCTCAAATAGATAGTTTAAGCTATCCCGATTTCAAAAATATCAAAATTACTAAAAACGGGATAAGGAAACTTACCCAATAAAGCCTTGAAAGTTTTTTCTATCTCTCTTAGGGATTCCATATAATTTTGGGGTTGAAGATGACAAAATAAGCTGATATTTTCTTTTTATCATCTTTTAATTAATTAATTATTTCAATTTCCAATTTAGTCCCTACTATTTTCTAATTTTTCCATGGATGAGTCATAAAAAATCTACATACTTTTCTTTAATGGTCTAATTATCATATAAGGACCTCTAGATTTGAATTCCATAGCTATTTAATCCTTATAGCTATTAGAATTCAACTTTCGCATTTTATGCGATTTAGTCATTCTCGTAATTAAACACTTAATCGATAAAATTTTCGTATCAAATTTTTCACATGACATGTCTATCATAATACAAACCATATAATAAAATAAAATAAAATTTTATTTTTGGGTCAGATTTGTGGTCCTGAAACCACTGTTCGGATTTCAATAAAAAATGGATTGTTAATCCTCATGTAAGTTAAAGACTTTTGTGTGTGGTGAATACTATGGTATATTGTTAATATGGTGGTAAGAAAAATAGTCGGGAATGGAAATGATAATTTCATTGATAAAAAGATAAATAAAATATTACAAGAGGAATAAAAAGAGTAAGTACAAGAAAAACAAAAACAAATTCTAAATTGCCTCTCTTAGTTGGCTAGTCAGTTGGTTCAGTAGGGGTTTTTTCTATTTGGGGGGTGCTCTCTAGTGCCTTCCTCCAAATCCATCGAGCCTTTTAGGTCCTCCTCCTCCTCTACTTTTAGCTTATTAGGAATCAAGATGTTGGTTAATTGCCTCCATTCCCTCTAGAATGTTTCCCATTCCTCACCCTCAAGGGTTATAGACGTTGAAGTTCAGAGATTCTATGGAGACCTTCTGAAGATAGTTAAAGTCTACCTAGCTAAATTTAGAGGCCCCGTAGCAACTTGGGCATGGAGAACCATATTAGACCTTAGTTTGGATAAGGCCTCTATTAGATTTTTCCTTGTGTCCTCTTGGTACTTTCTCAGAGCTTCTTCGTTGGATTGTTGTAGACTTTCCAGCTCTGCTAAGTGGCACTGTTTTAAGGCTTTGAATTTCTCCTCCGAAGAGGACTCTGTAGCCTTTAGCCAACTGTTCTACTCCTCCACCTGTGCATACTTGACTTGTGTATCCTTATACTTGGTATTCCAAGCTAAGCCATAAGAATTGCGGTCCTCGATTTGGCTCACAACTCCTTGATGAGTCTGGCATAATTGAGTTAAAGATTGTTCGCCAGCTTTTACAACTTCTTCCAAGCTCACCACTTTAGCATTGCTTTGCTTACATGCTTTTTGAAGGGCCCAACTCATAAGCCCATATTATACCGCTAATGCTTGGGAGGACCTTTCTAGAATCAAAAGTGGAGATAACTGAGAATTTGAAGAAAGGTATGAGAGGAGAGCCTATTTCACCTATTGAGACTGCTAGAGTATGCCCAAAGACCAATCATGAGATGATTGTAATCACATACCCGTTTAACCTTGTTTATTAATATAAGACATTACCATTATTATTTTAGTTTTTTTTTTTGTATATAAATAAAATGAATTGTAATAAAGTCCCAAGAAAATATGATTATCCTTAAAAAAGTCATTAGTCAAGTATTATTGTGGGATTGGACAACAATAATGCATTGAGACTAATGTGTAGTTGATTGATGACAAAGAGTTGCCATTGACATAGGGATGTCAAAATCAGTACATGAGTATGTGTTAGAGAACAACATATTGAATTGACCTGCTATGAGTATGTTTCTTGGATTATTATGTAATAGTCACAATATTACTCATAGTGAGAATTATCTATATGATCCTTAGACTTGAGATCATCTTTGTCCCAACATCGTGAGTCGTATATTTTGATACAATCAAAATGCCTACCATAACAGGTTGTACTATAAAGACTAATGCTGGATATACCCCAATCCATGAGTGGGATATGGTTGATCAAGATAAGATTTATCCCACCTATATAATTGGAGCAATATCTTAGGCCTCTTGATGGAGTGAAACTAGAAATGCATGGCCATGCTCGAATAAGTTGATATGGGATATCATACTTATTTGTTTATTGTAGTCTGCTTAAAAAATCAAGAAATATGATATTGGACTATACAAGTGTGACTATTCCATGATTTGTGTCCAATCTAGATATTAAGGATAAAATGATAGAATACATGAAAAGGCTATCATAGAAAGGTTATGTCGAATCACGACTTCTTCTAACTGGTGTGGCAATGATGCTTTGCTAGATGCCACTTATTGCTTGTAATGTTAGAAACGTTATAGTATTACTACCAATGTTACAAGAGCCTATAGGGTCACACCCTAGATTTGAAACGAACATAATCCAAATACATTTGGTATTGTATTTGTAGTCACATGGATTAAATTAATTGTTGAATTAATTTAATTTGATAGTTAAATATTGAAAACATTATATGTACAACCTTGTTGTACACAATTAGAGAACATAAATAAAATTAATATATGAATTTGATTCATAAAAAATATTAATGATATCTATTTTACTGAATTTATTAATATAAACAATTATATTAATTAATTTTGGTCAAAATATAAAAGAAATAGAAATTAATATTCTTTTGGAAAGAATATAATTAATATATGAATTTTATTCATTCAAAATATTAATTGTATATATTTTACCGAATTTATTAATATAAACAGTTGTATTAATTAATTTCGGTCAAAATTAAAAGACATGAAAATTAATATTCTTTTGGAAAGAATATAATTAATGTATGAATTTGGTTCACACAAAATATTAATTGTATATATTTTATCGAATTTATTAATATAAAAAATTATATTAATTAATTTCAGTCAAAATATTAAAGACATAGAAATTAATATTCTTTTGGAAAGAATATAATTAATAAATGAATTTGATTCATACAATATATCAATTGTATATACTTTATTGAATTTATTAATATAAACATTTGTATTAATTAATTTCGATCAAAATATAAAAAATATGGAAAGTAATATTCTTTTGGAAAAAAATATAATCAATATATGAATTTGATTCATACAAAATATTAATTGTATATATTTTACCGAATTTATTAATATAAACAGTTATATTAATTAATTTCGATCAAAATATAAAATATATGAAAATTAATAGTCTTTTGAAAAAATATATAATTAATATATGAATTTGATTCATACAAAATATTAATTGTATATATTTTACCAAATTTATTAATATAACAGCTATATTAATTAATTTTGGTTAAAATATAAAAGACATAGAAAATAATATTCTTTTGGAAAAAAATATAATTAATATATGAATTTGATTCACACAAAATATTAATTGTATATATTTTACCGAATTTATTTATATAAACAGTTATATTAATTAATTTTGGTCAAAATATAAAAGCCATGGAATTTTATATCCTTTTGGAAAGAATATAATTCCTTTTTCTAACTTTCCATTTGCCTTCTCTATTAATAATGGAATAATCCTATATTCTTTTGGAAAAAATATAATTTATTTTTTCTAACTTTCCATTTGCCTTCTCTCTTAATAAGTGAATAATCCTGGTTATCCCTTATTGTGTTAATATTACCAACTTAATAAATTAAATGGTATAGCGACCGTTTTTAATTCCCTCTGAAAAGTTTAAGAGAAAGTGATTATTCGTTTTTTATAGGATGGACTATGTTGAGGCCATGACATTTCCGTAGTGGCTTGGAATCGACATCTAATCGACAACATCCTTTCAACATTTTCAGTAAAGAAGGTATACTTTCAACCTTATTTCAACCTGATTCGTTACTCGTGTGCTAGGCCATGTAACTGCTTGACTTGCAACCTTTAAAACCTACAGGGGACACATGACCATGTCACATGGCCGTGTGTCACACACGGCTGAGACACAGGCCCGTGTCTGAGGCTGTGTGGACAAGAAATTGGCCCAAATCAAGCCATTTCTTTCACCCAATTCAAGCATGAACCTACAATTCATTTGCACATATAACCAAGACCCTAAATCATGTCCAAACCATGCATAAAATGACCAAATCACCATACCAAATATCCATACAACCAATATGCCAAAAGGAACCTCAATCACAATTCATCAACCTATCTAAACATGTGCATATTTGGTCATTCATCACCCATACACAACCTCTTATTTCCATACCAAAATAGAACACAATTGACCATATACCAAATCACATCTTAACTTACCAAATTGGTTATTCAAAACATACATCCACTTAGCCATATCAACACCATCCATCAAAGCATCAACGAGCCAAAAGCACACCAACCATAACATCACATATACATACCAAACATAACAACTAGATCATTAAGCACAAGTCCACCTATACAAGCCGTTATAACCATGACTGTAACATCCTTCGCCCGTATCCGATGCCGAGATGGGGTTCGAGGTATTACCTGACTAAAACTTAATCAACTATATAAAACCGGGCCATGAAACCTCAAAAAATTTCATGCAACAAGGTTCTACATGCCTGTGTGGGTATAGAGAACATGACCGTGTGCTTGGGACACGCCTATGTCTCGAGCCCGTGTCTGAAAACCTGGGCATTCTGCCAAAACAACACGGCCTAAGCACACACCCGTGTCCTGCAACAGTGTCCTTCACACGGCCGAGACACATGGCCGTGTCTCTTGCCCGTGTGCTACTAGCATGCATACTGACTTTATGGCACGGCATGGACACACGCCCGTGTGGCCTGCTCGTGTGTTAAAATGAATTTAAAGTTTTAAGTGCAGGGGACACACGACCATAACACACACCCGTGGGCGTGAACCGTGTGTCACACACGGCCTAGACACACGCTCGTGTGTCTTACCCGTATGGACAAACTAGGCTATTTCCCAAGCCCTTTTTGTCACCCATCTTGCACAACCTACACAAGATCATTTCAATATTCACATCTCATCATAATGGACATTAATTCAACCATAGAAAGGGCATCATATGCATTCATCAATATGAATAATAGCCATTATTCTAGGCTTGATACAAAATAAGGGCTTTTCACTTAAGCCAAAATATATAAACATATCTCATGATGTAACATCCTAGTCCAGCCCTATACATGCCACCTTCAAAAATATGTAACATCCTAGTCCAGCCAAAATATACATGCGGACGATAGTGTGATCGATATCTCTGATTTTAAGGGATCCTCGAGCTAGCTAAATAACGCTGAAAGAAGAGGGAAAGGAAAGAGGGTAAGCATATAGCTTAGCAAGTTGCATATAAATAAATATACAACAACAGTCTCACCACTAGATGTCATGCTCAAATGTAAACATAACTCAACTTACTCTTTGTCATCTACTCGAGTCACATTTTCTAAATTAAGCTCATTACTCATGCTTATCATATAGGTACCTGTAACTCTCACAACATGATTATTCTTTCTTTATTAAGATTGATCTATAACTCTCACCATTGAAACGTTTGGAATACTACTGGATATTCTCTGAACCTTTAACATGGGATATATTGCCGATGCGTGTCCCAGACACGTCTTACACTGACTATCTCTGTCGAGGCCGATGCATGTCCCAGACATGTCTTACACTGGCACTCATATATGCGTGCTGATGCATGTCCCAGACATGTCTTACACTAGCACAACTCTTAGCCAACGCGTGTCCCAGACACGTCTTACACTGGCTATCTCTGTATGGCTGATGCATGTCCTAGACATGTCTTACACTAGCCCTCGCCTGGATGCCGATGCCATGTCCCAGACATGGTCTTATGCCGATGCCATGTCCCAGACATGGTCTTACACTGGCTCTGAGAATGTGGCCGAAGCATGTCCTAGACATGTCTTACACTGGCGCACAATTCACCCAATGCCTTGGCACGAATATCCAGTTTGTATCCTAAAGTTTCAACGGGATATCTCTATTATCTCAAATATTATTAGGCATTCTCAACTTATAACTTAGCAACTCATACAATATCAATTCAAAGGCAATATGAATGCAAGTATTAACAGTGTAGTTGTATTATTTACATACAACTTACCTTGGTTTACAAAAAGTACTTGACTACTCGGTTTAGTCAGTTTGCTTGGCCTTCCCCTGATCTAGGTTTAGATTTGGTAAATCTTGATCTATAATGACAATATGCACTCATTTAGTCACTAATTAGGATTAAGCAATCATAAATTCACACCTTTGGTAAAATGACCATTTTGCCCCTATGCTCGAAAATCGATTTTTATCAAATTTCTTTGTATTTCAAGCCTAGCTAAACTCTTTTTACTACTATAACAATCCCAAATTCTCAATATTTCACACACTTAACATCTATTTTGCAACTTATGCAAAATAGTCCCTTTAGGTGTTTTCATGGCAACACCTTTCACAAAACTTGTTTATAACCCAACTAGGACTCATATTCTTCCATAAAGACTCAATAAACATCACAAAAACATCCATGGAAAAATCTTAAACTCTTAACCATTTTGCAAGATATCACCCTCATTTGAAAGCTCATGCTTCAAGGGTTTCAAAAATGCAAAAATCATCAACAAAGGGTGTGAAAATCACTTACTTGTGAGGGCTTTAAGTTGCTGAAAATTTCAAGCTCTTAAACCCCAAATATTTGCTGATATTTTCGGCTAAGAAGGGAGAAAGATGATAGCTTTTTCCTTCTTTTTTCTTTTCCTTTTATTTAAAATGAAACTAGTCAAAATTGGTGACATAAGCATCACCAAACTTTGACAATTTTGTCTCCCCTCACACCATGGCTGGGTAGGCTATTCACAAGGGTCTAATTGCCCTTTAAAGACCTTAAATTAAGTTCTCTAGCTATTTAACACATTTGGGTACTAAAATGCAACTTTTGCCTTTTATGCGATCTAGTCCTTTTTTGCAATCGGGCTTGAAAACATTAAAATTAGCTCACCAAATTTTTCATGTACTAATAAAATCATACTATAACCTCATCAAAAAAATAAAATAATTTTTCTAACTTCAAATTTGTGGTCCCGAGACCACTGTTCTAACTAGGCCCTAAATCAGGCTGTTACAATGACTAAAACATCAAAATCTACCAATATAATCTCTGGATAGTGTGATAGATCTCTGACGAGCTTCCAAACTAATCGAGCTCCCAATAGTCTATAAAACATAGGAAAAAAAACAACGTAAGCATATAATGCTTAGTAAGTCCGTAAATCGTGAACATAGCTTACCATGTTAATGCAAAATCTTATAAAATAGACATGAATGAATCCAACATAGCTTGACACAAGCTTAAGCATCATCAACAACAAAAGTTAGTGCTTAAACACATGACTTAACCAAAATCATCACATGGTAAGATAGATTTCATGAATATAGCACATTTGAATTCATATTTTCTATAAACATGATTATACATAGTTTGATCAACATCAATTCTTACCTTTCTATAAGTTCATAATAAAGTCGATAAAAACACTTATTGCTTCTTCCCTTTACATGCCCATTGAACCACTTAGAACAATGTCGGATACACGGGAGGCTCATACAAAGTGTGCTAACTTATGGTCAAAACCGTTCCTTTTCCTTTTCCTTTACATCAATGCTCACTTGAGCCATAAATGGGTCTACTCACACAAGTTAACGGTCGAAATGTAGCTACACGATGCCGCTCACACAAGTTGACGAGTATCTGGAACAAATGCTAGAGCTCAGCCATCAATAGGTCATTCAGGACTAGCACCCGAAACATGGTAACCCTAATGACATGTTATTTGTATCTTATATATTCTTAAGGTTCAAACGGGACTTAATAGTCATCGTAACATCGTTGGATTTCTATTGTAACATGATATGATAAATAGCATAATAGTATATAAATCAAATAATATTAAAACGTTATTTAAACATACGAACTTACATCGGTTTTAAACATGTCAAAATAGAATAAACTAATCCAAGACTTTATCTTTCCCTCGATCTAAATCCGTACAAGGCTTAACTTAATCTAAATAAGCAAATTCAGCCCATTTAATATTCATTCCATTCAATTCAGTCCAACATTCATACTCTTGCAAAATTACACTTTTGCCTCTATTGTTTTAACTTCTTTACAATTTTGTCCTTAAGTTCGTAAATTCACATTCATACAATTTCATCCACAACCATGCTAGCTGATTTACCTAGGGACTCATATCAACCTAAACAAATCATTAATTCATAATTTCACTATTACATTTTACTATTTTTATAAATAAGTCCCTAAATGATTATTTCATCAAAAATCACTTTACAAAAGTTGTTTATTTAACAACAATGACTCATAATCTTACATAAAACTTCATAAATCATACAATAATGTTCATGGTAAAACCTTAATTCTTTAACAATTTTGCAAATTAATCCCTGTGCGAGCTAGATTAAGCTACAACGATTTCAAAAACATAGAAATCATTAAAAACATGATGAAATTACACTTACATGCAAGGATATATGATGGCCGAATGAAAGAGCCCTAAAATGGCTTCTCCTTCTTCTAATTTTTGGTGAAGAAAAAGCTTGAAGAAGATGGACACTTATTTTTCTTTTAATTGATTTATGTTGAATTTATTCATTTACTTAATTAACCTTCGTTTTTAACTTCAAAAATCACTTAAGTTATTCCCATATATGTCCATTAACTCTCTGAATGGTCTAATTACCATTTAAGTCACTCATATTAAAAATTCATAGTAATTTAACACCTTTAGCTAATAGAACTCCACTTTTACACCTTTTACGATTTAGTCCTTTTTATTTATTTAAGCATGCAAACATTAAAATTTCTTAACGAAAATTTTAGACGACTTTATTAACATACTATAGACATTATAATAATAATAAAATAGTTATTTACTCATCGGATTTGTGGTCCCAAAACCATTGTTCTTCTTTCACTAAAAACGAGTTGTTACACATTGGCTTGGGAGGAAGCACCTCAGTTTTATGAGCTATAACCATTGCATTTATTTACTGCTTTATATTTTTCTTTTATATTATACAATTGATGATATGTTAGCATGCATGTTATAGGGTATTGATAAGATCAATTAAAGGATTAAATGGACAAATGTTGACCTTTAATAGTGAGATTAATTTAATATAAAACCCCATCAATAAAATATTAAGTTAAGATTTCCTTCCAATATTTACCCTCGTTAAAACCTTGATTAATACAATGTAGGTTCTGCTAAAGCGAAGTACATGTATCTATCTTGGCTAATAAGTGATATTCATTAGTTATGATATTGGTTAATAACTTAACTAGGTTACTCTAGTAGGATTAGATACCTAGAGGTAAGAGATTTGGATAAATCATGAGATGATTGGAATAAAAGTTGTCACCAAATAGAGGAGTTACATGTGATGTAACCATAATCTTGAGAGTAAAGCCAAAACAGACTTAAGAAGAGGTGAAATATGGATCCTTAGCCATTAGAAAACTTTAGGGAAAGTCTTTCTGAAATTAAAATATGACGGTTATTAATTTTGAATAAAATAGTGGGAGTATCATTTAATAAAGTCCTTTTAATGATTATAACAAACTTGGTAAATGTACTCATGAACATATTTTATAATTGTAGATTAATTATGGCAAACAAGACAAGTTCTTTATCATTGTGATCAGTCCTTGAGAAGGACAAGTTGAATGGCTTGAACTTACTTCATTGGTTCCATAGCTTGAGGATTGTCCTCAAACAAGAATGAAAGTTATATGTCATTGAAGAACCCATTCCCAATGAACCAGCAGGTAATGCCTCTAGAACTGACATGTAACAACTCATTTTTTAGTGGTGACGGAATAGTGGTTTCGGGATCATAAATTTCTGTCATGTCGACCCATAAATATTATTTATAGAATATTTATGGAGTCATTAGAGTCGTATTAAAATTTGGTTAATAAATATTAATGTTTAAATAGTTAATTAAAGAAAAAGGACTCAATTGAAAAGGGTGAAAAATTTAGTAATTATTACATTTAGATGATTAAATAGCTTAATAACTAAAAGAGGAGGGATCAATATATCAATTAGTCCGTATTAGTTGGCATTGGTCAGAAATGGTTTTAAAATGATAAAAATATTAAGCATTTAATGGAAAAATGATAATTAAATTGAAATTAAATAAAATAAATGGTAAGAATAAGCTTTCTTCTTCATTTTTTTCTTCCTGCATAATAAAATATCCATGGATGTATATCTTGTGAGAATCAACCAAACTCAATTCTTTGAACGTGAGTGATTTCCTTACCCATTTCTTGTAATTTTTATGTTTTTGAGATCGTTGCAATAGGTCTAGCTAGCCTGTAACTTCATTTTTAAATCTGTTAAAAGTTTTCAAAGTTTCCATTGATGAAACTTGAATTTTTTTGATGATAACTATGTATGTAAAGCTTTGATTATGTTATTTGGTGATTTTGTGAAGTGATTTTTATTAGATTTTGATTTAGGGATTAAACTAGAAAAATGTCAAAGTTTCAAGGTTTGATAGTGAATTTGATGCTTAGTAGGGATTGTTAGTATATTCAGCTGAAATGTTAACTTGAGAAAAAATGGTTAATTTGATGATTTTCAGGTTAAGGGACTAAATTGCAAAAGTTGTAAAAGTTAGGGATAAAAGTTAGGGATAAATGTAAAGTGAACTGGAAGGTGAAAAGTAAGCTAATAATTGAGAAATTTTACATTCTAGATTAAGACCCTATTGATATATGTGGAAAAGGAAAAATTACGGATTAGTTCCTGAACTTCTGCAACTACTACGATTCAGTCCAGGTAAGTTTGTACAGTTTATAATTTAACATCTATATGAAATGTTTGATAATATACTGTGATATAATTGATATATTTGATTATAAATGATGTAAATTTATTTGAGAAAAGTTGTTGAAAGTAAATACTTGGATTGGATTGAACGCGAGATAGAGGATAATCGAGATATGGTGTTTTATAGGGGATTGGAGTGCAGATTGTTGTGGAGTGATATATATATGTTTCTTGGGTAGATCGAGGTTCAAAATTTATTGTGAACTCTTGTGTTATACTCCCTGTTTTGTTGTGTTTTTGGTTGGACTAGCTCTTCGGAGCCATTGGTGTGTTATCGAGTAGTTTGGCTCTTATGAGCATCCTGTGTGTTTTAGTTGGAATATCAATGTACTCATATCCGTAAGTCATTCATCATATTGTAAATCTCTGTAATGTAACTTGTTTTGTGACTTTGATGGGTATGACATGTATTTGAGCTTTGAATTGAATTTTGCAATTCACCTAGTTGAGATTGTGAATGATAGGGAACACATACAGTTGTATTATTATTGTATAATTTGTTGTACTTACTTTGATAAGATTTATCATTTTAGTACGTTGAACTTACTAAGCTTCAATGAGCTTACTTGCATTATTTTCTATTCTTGTAGATACTCTGAAAGTTGGACGGTCAGATCGGCACTCAAGTCACACTATCCACTCATTTTTGGTAGTTTTTGGAACGTTCATTTTGGATTATATGGCATGTAATAGGCTTTTATGTCATTACTATGGTTTTGATTTGTAAATTTTAAAGTATGATCTTAAGTGCAAGTAGTTAACCTAATATGATAGGTGAACTAAGGAAGATGTTTTAGTGAAAATATATGATATGTGTTAATGGAATGTTGTGATTGAGGTTCCTATGTTAGGCATATTGGTTGAATTTTAGATGGTGTGATTTAACATACTTTGAATGAAAGTTTTTTTTTTTTGGTTGTGAAATTGAAGATACTTGTGGTATCAATGAGGATACATTGGCTAAGCACTTAGGATGGTTGATTTAGCATGTTTTTAGCTTGTTTACTGTCACTTTGAATAGGTCTTTTAGTTGGTAAATAGATTACTTAGAGTCTAAGTAAGCTTGAAATGGTAAACTTGTTGTTTAAGGTTCATTTTGGGTCCACATGGCCTGGTGACACGGCCATGTGTCATCTAATGATTTCTTTAGGGTGCAAGTCAGTGAGTTACATGACCTAACACATGGCCTGGCACACGGGCATGTAGGGCAACTCAGAAAGTTACTTAGCCTAGCACACGGGCATGTGACACGACCTAGCACATGGGCGTGTGACACGACCTGGCACACGGGCGTGTGACATGACCTGGAACATGGGCGTGTGACACGACCTGGCAGATGAGGGTGTGATCTAACTCAGAGAGTAACACGGGTAGGGACACAGGCTGGGACATGGCCGTGTGTCCCTAGTTTGATTGTTACATGGCCTGAGACACAGGCGTGTGTCTCAGCTATGTAAGGCACATGGCACGACCATACAGTCGTGTGGCCTCTGTTATGCAAATTTTGCATCTCTTTCCTAAAATTTTTAAACTATTTCAAATTGGTCCCAAATTGTTTCTATGTTATTTTTAGGGCCTCGAGGGCTCGATTTAGGGACAACAAGCATGTGTATGAACGATTTATTATGTGTTATAATATTTAATGATTTAAAATTTAAATATTATAATTGTTTAGTAATACTTCGTAACCCTAATTCGATGATGGAGATGGGCTAAGGGTGTTACATGACAATGATGCTTATGAAAAGCATCTTAATGACATGTTAGACATAGGATGTTTAATGCTTGCCATCATGACTCCCTGAGTTTCAAAGTAACATGAGGATATGGTTGCCTATGATATAATTTAACACCTTAAGGAATTATATGAAGGGAAAGCATGTCAAAAGAGGTACGAGACCTATAAAGCTATGTTTTGATGAAAAATGGTAGAGGGAACTCCTGTGGGAACACACATTCTCAAGACGATAGGCTATATTGAAAGCATTGAAAAACTAGGATTCTCTCTAGGTGAGGAGTTGGCAACCATTGTCATAATGCAATCGTCGCTGGATAGTTTTAGCCAATTTTTCATTAATTTCAACACGAATGGAATTAATAAGACTTTGCCACAGTGGCTCAACATGTTACAAACTACTGAAAGTAACATGAAAAAGGCAGGGCTAAAGCCCATTCTAATGGTCTGCAAGGACAAGGGCAAAGGAAAGGCTAAGGCTAAGGCAAAGCCTAAGGATAATGGCAAGGCCAAGCTCAACTAAGGAAAAGTTGCATTAAAACCTAAATGAGGAATTGCTAAGGAAGAAAAATGTTTCCATTGTGGTAAGACCAAACATTGGAAGAGGAACTGCCCTACCTATCTTGAAGAGGTTAAAAAGGCAAAGGAAAATGGAATCCCGCTTCAGGCATTTATGTTATTGATATTAATTTGTCAACATCTAGTTCTTGGGTATTAGATACCGGATATGGTTACTTATTTGTACCTTTGTACATGGACTGCAAAGGAGTAGGAGTCTGGCTAAATGAGATTTGGACTCGTGAGTTAGGAATGGAGCAAGAGTTGTTGCATTAGCTATAGGAACACATATTTTATCATTACCTAGTGGACTTGATTTAATTTTGGAGGATTGTTATTGTAATGCCCGGTACCCGAGACCGTCGCCGGAGTCGAACACGAGGTGTTAACAGACTTAATTCATTACTTTAAAAAGCTCAAATAATTTATTTTTAAAATTTTCAGTCAAGCTAGCAATCTGCGTCACAATCGCTTAAAAATTCATATCTCGAGTTTCGAAGCTCGAAATCCAATTCTGTAAATATTTCCTGAAACTAGACTCATATATATATTTACTAATTTTTTTATGGAATTTTTGGTCAAGCAAATTAGTACAGTTTATTAGTTAAAGTCTCCACTATTTCAGGGTTCGATTGCTCTGACCTCTGTGTATTACGAATCATATATCTCCCTGTACAGAGTTTTAATGACTATGCCGTTTATTTCTAATAAAAATAGACTCAATAAGGAATCTGTATATATAAATCATGACTTCTAATTATCTTTTAAAAATTTATGGTGAATTTCCAAAGTCAGATCAGGGGATCCAGAAATTGCTCCGGCCCTATTTCACAAAAATTTAAACATCTCATAAAATATAACTCATATACCTGTTTTGTTCCATCCATATGAAAATAGACTCATCAAGCTTCAATTCCATAACTTATTCATTATTTAATTCCATTTCTACTATTTTTAGTGATTTTTCAAATTCAAGTCACTACTGCTGTCTGAATCTATTTTATGGTAAATTTTACCCATTTCATGGTTCCCATGGATTAGCTAGCAATTTAGCATACATAACACCAAATATGATCATGATTAGCCATTCCAATGGCTAATCATTACCAAGCATTTCCATACCACTCAACAACCATATCATAAGACCATATATACAAAATGATTATAATGCTATACATGCCATACTCAAAATATACAAACCATTATGCCAAGATGGTATACGGATAGTGTGAGCGTGCCTCCGACCGTTTTCGATTTCCAAGCTGGCTTGTCAACACTACAAGGAATGAAAAGGAGGGAGTAAGCACAAATGCTTAGTAAGTTCACATGCATATAGCAAGTAACACAACTATATAAGCAAACATAAACATCATTTGCATGATCATCACCGAGACATTCATATCACATTTTCATTTATCATCTTACCATATTGTTGTTATATCGAGTTTTCAACCCGAGGGTTAAGTACATACCTGTTCAAAGTATCCATTTCACAACACTTACCAATACATCCCTTTCATTTCGAGTATTCCTCCATTTGAGTAGAATTTTACCCGTTGAACATATCGGAATATACTTCGGATACACGAAAAGTTTGCACATAAGTGCCACATATGTAGCCAAGCTACCATGTAACCCGCCCATAAGTGAACTCGGACTCAACTCAATGAGCTTGGATGCCTAGTTACATCTCTCGAACTCGGACTCAACTCAACGAGTTCGGACATTCGCATCCATAAGTGAACTCGGACTCAACTCAACGAGTTCGGACATTCGCATCCATAAGTGAACTCGGACTCAACTCAACGAGTTCGGATGCCCAAATATCCCAATGACATGTCACTTGTATCCTAATCCATTCCTAAGGTTCAACGGGACCTTTTTCCCAATCATGTGTCTCAACCATCTTCTACGGAATGCCGATCATCTACTCGATAGTATTTCACATTTTCCAAGTATATCACATAATTTGACATATTATCAAACAATTATCACGAGTATAATATTTCATAATAATTATCATATCATTTAAATAACATAAGAACATTTAAAATAATAACTATGTTACCAACATTTACATATGAACTTACCTCGTATGTGAAAATGGCTACTTTTACCATTTCGTCCACAACTTGGTATTTTCCCCATTTTAGCCCGAATTTTAGTTTTCCTTGCTCTATCATTTAAAATATAGTCTAATTAGGGCTCACATTATTCAAATTAACCCAAAATCATATTTTGGAAAAATTACAATTTTGCCCCTAAACTTTCGCATATTTACACTTTTTCCCCAAAGCTCGTAAATTAAACTTCAGCATATTTTCTTATGTTTTATGACATGCTGAACATTGTTCCCTTCTATGACAACATCAAATTCTCACTCTAACACATAGTTATGAACAATAACAATTTTTACCAATTAAGCCGTTTTACTCATTTTTGCTTAAAATCGCTTAGCAAAAGTTGTTTAACATAATTTCAGCCTTCATATTCTACCATATAACATAAAAATAAACACATTTCACCTATGGGTATTTTTCCAAATATGAACCCTAGCTTAAATTATTGCTAGAATAAGCTTAATCAAGTTACCGAGATTTCAAAAAAGTAAAGAACTTGTAAAACGGGACTAGAACGGACTTACAATCAAGCTTGGAAGCTTGAAAAACCCTAGCCATGGTTTCTCCTTGCTATATTCGGCCATGGGGTTGAAGATGAGCAAAATTGGCTTTTAATTTTGTATTTTAATTCATTTTACCCTTAAATGACCAAAATGCCCTTACTACTAAACTTTCCAAAAATTCCATCCATGTCCAATTTTTGTCCATAGACTTAGAAATTGGTAAAATTGCTATTTTAGACCTCCAAATTAATATTTCAAAATAATTTCATACTAGAAACTTCTAGAATGCAAGTTTTGCAAATTATTCGATTTAGTCCCTAATTTCAATTTAAGCACTTTATGCATAAAATTTCTTCACGAAATTTTCACACAATCATGCAATCATATCATAGACCTCAAAATAATCATAAAATAATTATTTCTATCTTGGATTTTGTGGTCACAAAACCACTATTTCGACTAGGCCCAAAATCAGGATATTACAGTTATTCTGTGTCCAGTTTGACTAGAAACATTATTTCAATTTCTTTTTTAGAAAAAACTGGTTTTGAGATAATTATTAAGAATAATTGTTGTTCATTTTATCTCAATAATGTTTTCTATGGTTTGACACAATCAGTAAATTACCTCTACATTTTAGATCAAGATGGACCCATTTATAACATAAATACTAAAAGATCAAAAATAAATGACTCTAATCAAACTTATCTTTGGCATTGTCGTTTGGGCCATATGAGTGAGAAGCGCACATCAAAGCTCTATAAAGATGGGATTTTGGATTTTTTTGTTTTCGAACAGTTGGATATATGTGAGTCTTACTTGTTGGGTAAAATGAATAAAACTCCTTTTAATAGTAAAAATGAGCGAGCGATTTATTGGGCTTAATACATATTATATGGACCACTGAACACACAAACCAGAGGAGGTTTTCAATACTTTATTACTTTCACTGATGACTTCAGTAGATATGGGTATATTTATCTTATGTGCCATAAATCTAAAGCCCTTGAAAAGTTCAAGGAATTTAAAAATGAAGTACAAAACCAACTAGGTAAAAGTATTAAGGCATTTCAATTAGATAGAGGAGGAGAATACTTAAGCTTAGAGTTTGATGAGTTTTTGAAGGAAGGTGGGATTGTCTCACAACTTACACTTCTTGGTACTCCACAATTGAATGAAGTTTCTAAAAGAAGAAATCGAACACTATTAGACATGGTTCGATCAAGATGAGTCATGTTGACCTTTCTAATTCTTTTTGGGGACCTGCACTTGAAACAACTGCTTTCACACTAAATCGTGTTCCATCAAAATCAGTTTAAAAGGCAACATATGAGATATGGACTAGGAAGTATCCCAATATGTCTTTCATGAAGATTTGGGGTTGTAAAGGTTATGTTAAATGTCAGACGTCGACTAAGCTTGAACTCAAATCTCAAAAGTCGCATCTTTGTGGGATATCTTAAGGAAACTAAATGATATTATTTCTTTAATCCCACCAAGAACAAATTGTTTGTTGCTCGGACAAGAGTCTTTCTTGAAAGAAAGTTTGTCTATAGAAAAGAAAGTGATAAAAGAATAGAACTTGGAGAAATTCAAGAAAAAAATAGATCACTAAACCAGAGATTGAACAACAACAAGTTCCACAAGTTGTTGCGAAACAATAAAAGGAAACCGACATGGATAGTAATGTACAAAAATACAAAGTGCAATTAGTAGCTAAATGTTTTCACCAAGTTCATGGTATTAACTATGAGGAAACCTTTTCTATTTTGTTATGTTTAAATCCATTCGGATCTTACTTGCAATAGCTGCATTCCATGAGTATGAAATTTGGTAGATGGACATCAAAATATCTTTCCTTAATGGCAAACTGGAAGAGGATATGTACATGACACAACCTAAAGGTTTTGTCAGTCCAAAAGATGCTAGTATGACATGCAAGCTACAAAGATCCATTTATGGATTAAAGCAAGCTTCTTGAAGTTAGAATCCTCGTTTTAATGATGCAATTAAAGAGTTTGGTTTTATCGAAAATGAAAACGAGCCTTGTGTTTACAAGAAAACTATTGGGAGCACTATTGTATTCTTGGTATTATATGTAGATGACATATTTATCATAGGAAATGACATACCCACCATACAGTCTGTTAAGACTTGGTTAGAAAGTTATTTTTCTATAAAGGACTTGGGCGAGGCTATATATATATTATGAGTCAAAATCTATACAGATAGATACTCATAGGACTAAACCAAAGTACATACATAGATAACGTATTTAAAAGGTCCAGTATGGAAGACACACGCTCATGTGCTAGGCCGTGTGGTTAATTAATTCATTTTGAATTTAGGTGCAGGTTTCACATGGCCAAGACACACGCTCGTGTTCTAGGCTGTGTAGCACACACGACAGGGGCACACGCCCGTGTATCTGCCCGTGTACTCAATTCTGAGCATTCTATTTTCTCAAAATTAAGGTACCGGGGACACACGGCCTAACTAGATGCCCATATACCCAGTCATGTGTCACACACGATCTAGACACCTGCCCGTGTGTCTACCTGTGTAGACAAAATAAAGCCTGTCTACCTGTGTAGACAAAATAAAGCCATTTCTAGCTTCATTTCTCACCCAAATTCACACCAATGACTTGCACTTAAACTCACATCCATAAACCAACCAATTCAAGCATTCAAATTTAGCAAATTCGATCATTCATCATGGCATATCATTTCATGCACACATGTCTACAATCATACCTTAGTTCAATCCATGTATTAAACATGATTTGATCAACTACTTAACATATATGTAGCTACCATAGTTTGACATTACAAGTATATTTAAACAAACCATTACTAGCCATTCTAAAGGCTAGATTACAAGCATCATTTACATTTACATGCCAATATGGCCAATATATCCTATACATGCCATTACAACCATAATTGATTTACCATATTGTACTGACATGGGCCGATGGATAGTGTGAATGATCTCTATCGAGCTTCTGATTTACTCTAAAATAGGGAAATAAAACTAAGTAAGCATAAAATGCTTAGTAAGTTCATATAACATGATACTTAACTTACCATTCATTCTATTTTGAGGTAACTATGTAAGGCATAATCAATCCATTTGATCTCAAGCCCTACACACATTCTCATTGCCCTTGTTAGTCATGTATTCCATATTAACATCAAAACATATATGGGCTCAACAACAATCAAGTTTCCAAGCACATATGCTTTCTACAACATGTATTCATTCAACATGCATAATTCATCTCATTATTTCAAGCATGATTTCATAATAGTTCATTTCGAGTTCAGATAATTCCATATAAGAACTTTACTCATATTACTCAGAACATCAAGGTCACGATTGGTGCACTCAAGATGTACAAGTTTATAATCAAGAATTAACATATATTTATCAAATAAAGTCCATGTACAAATATCATCTCTTGTTTTCATATATCATATATCATGTATCATCATTTACTTGTATTTTAGCTGGATACTTGTAATAACTCATTTCTTATCCGTATATTTTCATATCAAGATTTTTACCCATTGAATTTATTTAAAATATCAATGGTTACACAGGTAGTACACTCGAGGTGTACAAATCAGAATCCGTCAATTCATGTCTAATGGTACCCATAGGGTACTATATCGGAGAGTACACTCTCGAGCCACACATGCATACGACAGGATTACCAGTTCAGGCTAAATCCTTTTTATGACATATGCTTTAAAGAGCTTGATCTGGATTATTCTTCCGGGCTAAATCCAATTCATAACATATGCTCGAGAGGATTTATATCAGGATTACCCGTCCGGGCTAAACCCTTTCATAAATGAGGTCAATAGGATTACTCGTCCGAGCTAAATCCCGTTAGCAACAAATGTAAGACCTCGTTCATTTAGTTACCCATATATGATATTTATACAATTCATAAACAAAACACTTAATTCAAGCATAAAACCATATAAAATTTAGTTACACGAACTTACCTCGACAATTGTTCGTGTACGAAAAATCTACTAATCCTACTTTTCTTCCTCTTTTCCTTATTCTAGCTCCGAATTTGGTCTATCCGGATCTATACGAGTAAATTTGACATAAATTTATCATATTTTATATTCAAGTGGACTCAATTTTTATCCTACGCAAAATTACTATTTTGCCCCTAACTTTTTCATAAATTACCATTTCGTCCCTAAGCTTGGAAAATGAAATTTATGCAATTTAATCCCTATTCCAAGCCTAACCAAAATTTATATACTACATTTACAGCACATAAATTTCAAAAATTTTAGAATTTTCCAATGGGTTTTATCACTTTTTCATTTTAGTCCCTAAATCTAGTTTCCATCAAAAATTGCTTTGTAAAAGTTGTTTATCTATCAACAACCTTCCATTTTCTACCATAAATTTCATATTTCCAGCATATTCATCCATGACCTAAATTTCATACTTTAATAACTTTTCAAATTAATCCCCTAAATAGATAGATTAGACTGTCTCGGTTTCAAAAATATAAAAATTACTAAAAACGGGGCTTGATTATTTACTCAGATAAGCTTGATAAGTCCTCTTCCTCTCTCCTAGGGTTTCCATAGAAATATTTGGGGAAGATGATATGAAATTATTTTCTTTTTGATTTAATTAAATTGTCATTTAATAACTTTTCATCTTTCCAATTTAGTCCTTAGCCTTTTTTTATTTTTCCATGGATGAGTCATACCAAAATATCTACATACTTTCTTTGATGGTCTAATTACCATATAAGGACCTTAAGTTTTGAATTCCATAGCTATTTGGTCCTTCTAGCTACTAGAATCCAACTTTAGCATTTTATGCAATTTGGTCCTTCACATAATTAAACACTTAATCGATAATATTTTCTTATTAAAATTTTCACATGACATGTCTATCATAATATGGACCATATAATAAAATAAAAATAAATTTTATTTTTTGGCTCGAATTTGTGGTCCCGACACCACTGTTCCGATTTCACCAAAACTGGGTTGTTACAAAACCTGTAGGGTATATTGACTTATGTCACACTGCCAAGTCACGTGCCCGTGTGTAAGGCCGTGTGGAGCATACTGACTTGATTTTTAAAACACACCAGGGGACACACAGCCGTGCAACATAACCGTGTGTCACACACGGCTGAGACACACGCCCGTGTGGACAAAAAGAGGCTATTTACCAAGCCAATTTATCACCCAAAATTGTATGTGCCTACACAACCCAAATGGTACAAATTCATAGCATAAATGAACATCTATTTTAACCTCAATCAAGGATAAATTATACCATTTCCAATACTAACAACCGACATACTTATAAACTCATGTGTTACTCATTCAAAATATACCAAATACCAATTACTTCAAACATCAAAGTGACCAAACTCAAATATGCATTATTTGGCCTATTTTCACAAGCATACCAATGTCCACAATTCCACCATTTGAACACTTATAATACCTATAGCCATCAAGCATCACCCAAACGTCATACAATTCATATCACAAAGCATAAACACATATATCAATACATGATTCAACCATACCAAAATAACCCAAATAAGCCATTACTCAAGGCTATATATACAAACCAAAACATGTACATTTACAAGCCAATTCAATTGGCATAAATCATTACCATAACATAATCAACATGACTTAAAGTCCCTATACATGCCATATACTTAAAATACAAAATTTCATAGGTACCAAATGATAGGTGGATAGTGTGAAGTGAACTCTGATGATCCCCAAATCCGAGCTAGCTTTGAATTCACTATAAAACATAGAAAAACAAACAATGTAAGCTTTAAAGCTTACTAAGCTTGTATGAAATAAACTCGATATAATCATATACACATAATTCAACAAGTGATTATAGATATATGAATTAACATCAACTAAAAAACCTTTCAATTACTCATTCACAAAACTATATACTCTCATTATCATTTCTTCGATTCAACATTAATATGTTTTATGCACATACCTGTACCATCTCATATCAATCTTATACACATTCTCGTCTTTCATTTACCCATTGAACCATTCAGAATAGAAGTCGGATACTCAAGAATCTCATACGCTAAGTACCTATACCATGGCCCAAAGCCAAATTAATGTAACTTATATCTGAAATTCTGATATCATGGTCCAAAGCCAAATCAGCCGATATTCATGGCCTGAAGCCAAATCAGTATAACTCACACCCGAAGTGCTAATATCATGGCCCGAAGCCAAATCAATGAAGCTCCTAATGACATGTCACTAGTATCCTAAACTATTCCTAAGGTTCAACTGGGATTTCGAATGCCGAATTTCCATTGAATCAATGTCAAACTTATCAGAAGTCTCGTATTCACAACTTATACAATATCAAACCATTTAAAATGCACTTATAATGAAATTTATTACATACGAACTTACCTCGGTTCAAAAATGATGAAATTGGTCGATTAATCGAGTACTTTATCTTTTCCCCGATCTAGATCCGAATTCATCTTTTCTTGATCTAAATATATTCCAAACTAACTCATTTAGTAATCTCTCTATTCAATTTACTCCAAAACACACTTTAAAGCACATTTATACTTTTACCCCTAATATTTCACATTTTTCACAATTTAGTCCTTATATCATAAAATCATAAATTAATGAAATTCAAATTAAACCCATGATAGCTGAATTACTATTATGCCCCTAGTAGCCCATGTTTTTCATTTATTTCACATTTTAACCACAAAATTTTGACATTTCTCAATTTAATCCCTATTTTGCATTTTAACTAAAAATCACTTAACAAAACTTGTATAAATCATAACAAATATTCATAATCTATCATCAAACATCAAAAAACACATGTATTCATCAATGGCATCATTCAAAGTCTTTAATAGTTTTGCAAAATAGTCCTTGGGCTAGCTAGACCTAGTTGCAACGATATCAAAAATGTAGAAATCATTAAAAACGAAACAAAAATGGACTTACAATTGAGTATCAAAGTCACCGAAAATTTGAATCCCTAAAATGGCTTTTCTCCATGCTTCATTCAACCAAGGAAGATGATAATAAGAATAATTTTTGTTTTGTTTTTTTTAATTAACTTATTTGACAAATTACTAAACTAACCTTAATGATAAAACATTTATATCATCCATTTCATGTCCATTAATGTCAAATTACTTTAATAATGGTCCAATTACAACATAAGGGCCTTAACTTTATGGTTCTATAGCTACTGAAAACCTTTAACTAAAAGAACAATACTTTTGCACTTTACGCAATTTAGTCCTTTTTATCAAATTGACGAATCAAACGATAAGTTTTTTAAACAGAACTTTCACACAATAATATTTTCATGCTGTAAACATTAAAATAATAGAATAATTATTTTGATATAGGATTTGTGGTCTCGAAACCACTATTTCAATTTGACCAAAAACGGGCTATTACAACTCTCCCCCTTAGGGATTTTCATCCCCGAAAATCTTACCAGCGAATAGGTTAGAGTACTATTTTCTCATAGCTTCCTCAGGCTCCCACGTTGCCTTTTCAACACTGTGATGTTGCCACGAGACTTTTGTAACAACCTATTTTCAGTGAAATCAAAACAGTGGTTTTGGGACCTCAAATCCGACCCAAAAATATGATTTATTTTTATTTCCTTATATGGTCCGTAATATAATAGGCGTGTTGTGTGAAAATTTTAACACAAAAATTTTATCGATTTAGTGCTTAATTACGAGAAGGACTAAATCACATAAAATGCGAAAGTTGAATTCTAGAAGCTATAAGGATCAAATAGCTATGGAATTCAAAAATTAAGGTCCTTATATGGTAATTATACCATTAAGAAAAGTATGTAGATTTTTCTTGGTGACTCATCCATGGAATTATAGAAAAAGGGCAAGGACTAATTTGGAAATACCAAAATACTCAATTAATTAAAAGATGATAAAAGAAAATATCATCATATTATTGTCATCTTCAACCTAAAATTTTATGGAAACCCTAGGAGAGAGAAAATAAACTTTCAAGGCCTAATTGGGTAAGTTCTCTTGTCCCCGTTTTTAGTAAATTTGGTATTTTTGCAACCGGGATTACTTAATCACTCTATTTGAGGGATTAGTTTGAAAAGTTATCAAGGTATGAAAATGGGTCATGGATGTATTATGCTGGAAATTAGAAATTGATGGTAGAAAATGAAAGATTATTGATAGATAAACAACTTTTACAAAGTGATTTTTGATGAAAACATGATTTAGGGACTAAAATGAAAAGTTGTAAAATTTGATGAAAAATTCTAAAATTTTAGGAATACATGTGCTGGAAAATTTGTAATAGGGCTTTGGTTAGGCTTGGAATAGGGAATAATTTGCACAAGTTTCATTTTTCGGGCCTAGGGAAAAAATCAGAATTTATGGAAAAGTTAGGGGTAAAATGGTAATTTTTCATACAATGATAACTTTTCAAATTAATCCCTCAAAGATTGAGATTAAGCTATCCTGGTTTTAAAAATACCTAAATTACTAAAAACGGGACAAGATAACTTACCCAATTAGGCCTTGAAAATTTCTTTTCTCTCTCCTAGGGTTTCCATATGTTTTAGGTTGAAGATGACATAAAATAAGATGATTTCTTTTATCACCTTTTTAATTAATTAAGTATTTTACTATTTCCAATTTAGTCCTTGCCCTTTTTCTATATTTCCAATGATGAGTCATCAAGAAAAATCAACATACTTTTCTTAATGGTCTAATTACCATATAATGACCTCTAGTTTTGAATTTATAGCTATTTGATCCTTATAGCTAGTAGAATTCAGCTTTCACATTTTATGTGATTTAATCCTTATTGTAATTAAACACTTAATCGATAAAATTTTCATATCAACATTTTCACACGACATGCCTATTATAATTCAGACCATATAATGAAATAAAAATAAATAATATTTTCGGATCAGATTTGTGGTCCCGAAACCACTGTTTCGATTTCAATGAAAAATAGGTTGTTACAACTCTCCCTACTTTAGGAATTTTTATCCTCGAAAATTGTACCATTAAAAATATTCGGGTATTGCTTCCTCATAGTATCCTCCGGCTCCTAGGTAGCCTCTTCGATACCGTGTCGTTGCCAAAGAACTTTTACTAAAGTTACATTTTTATTTCTTAACTCTTTTGTTTCCTGAGCTAAGATTTTGATTGGTTCTTCACCATATGTCATATCAGGCTGAATCTCTACCTCTGTCGAGAGATAACATGTGAGAGATCAAATCAATACCGTCGTAGCATAGACACATGAAAAACATTATGAATCCGATCAAGCTCTGGTGGTAAAGCTAATTGATAAGCAATTGGTCCAATTCTCTCAGTAATCTCATATGGTCCAATAAAATGTGGACTCAATTTTCCTTTGCGTCCAAATCAGAGAACTTTCTTCCAAGGCAACACTTTCAAGAATACTTTGTCATCGACTTGAAATTCTATTTCTTTCTGCTTCAAATCAGCATAAGACTTTTAACGATCAGAGGCTGCTTTCAAGCTTTCTCGAATTACTTTCACTTTTTCCTCAGTCTCTTGGACCAAGTCAACTCCGTGTAACTTTTTCTCACTGAGTTCTGTCGAGTACAATGGAGTTCTACATTTGCGTCCATACAAGGCTTCATACGGTGCCATTTTAATACTAGACTGGTAACTGTTATTATAGGCAAATTCAACCAAAGGCAAATACCTTTCCCAGTTACCTTCAAACTTAAGCATACAACACCGAAGCATATCTTCCAAGATCTATATTACCCGTTTAGATTTACCATATGTATGGGGATGAAATGCATTACTAAAGTGTAACTGAGTACCCAAAGCTTCTTGAAATTTACTCCAGAATCGAGATGTAAACCAAGGATCCCTGTCTGAAATAATGGAGATAAGCATTCCATGCAATCTGACAATCTCAGAAATGTACAATTTAGCCAATCTATCTAAGGAATAATTCATGCGTACCGGAATAAAGTGTGTAGACTCTGTCAACCGATCAACAATTACCCAAATGGCATCTTTCTTCCTTGGAGACAGGGGTAATCCCATTACAAATTCCATAGTGATTCTTTCCCATTTCCATTCTGGTGTCGTAACCGGCTATAATAGTCCAGAAGGCAATTGATGTTCAGCTTTTACTTGCTGACACATCAAACACTTAAACACAAACTCAAAAATATCTCATTTCATTCCCGGCCACCAGTACATTCTTTTCAGATCATTATACATTTTATTACTACCGGGATGTACAGACATGTTACCATTGTGAGCTTCATTCAAAATCTTCTATACTAGTCCTGAACCTTTCGATATACATTCTACCTCTGAATAACAAACAACCATCAGTCCTGATCTGAAATTCTGAGTCAGAAGTTGATTTTTGCTTGCAACTTACCATCATTTTTCTGAGCTTCAGAAATCTGTTGCAAAAACATTGGTCTAGCTTTTAACTTAGCTACAATTGAACCATCTTCAGACAACGACAATCGGGTGTTCATTGCTCGCAAAGTATACAGGGATTTTCTGCTCAAAGCATCTGGCACTACATTGGCTTTTCCCGGATGGTAGTCAATAACAAGATCATAATCTTTCAATAACTCAAGCCATCTGCACTGTCTCAAATTCAAATCTTTCTGTGACATCAAATATTTTAGGCTTTTATGATCGATGAATATGTGACATTTTTCTCCAAACAAGTAAAGCCGCCAAATTTTCAATGCAAACACTATGGCTGCCAATTTAAGATCATGTGTCGGGTAGTTCTTTTCATGTTGCTTTAGTTGCTATGAAGCATAGGCTACTACTTTACCATCTTGCATCAAAACACAGCCTAAATCATTCAATGACACATCACTGTAAACTATAAACTCCTTACCTTATTCTGGCTGGACTAACACAGGTGCCTCTGTCAATAAAGCCTTTATTCTATCAAAACTCTGCTGGCATTTATCAATCCACTCAAACTTTACATCTTTTTGCAGCAGATGAGTCATCAGGGAAGCTATCATTTAAATTTTTTTTGCAAATCTCTGATAATAACCAGCTAGGCCCAGAAAACTTCAGACTTCAGACACATTCTTCGCTGGCTTCCAAATAACAATGACTAAAATTTTATTCGGGTCTACTCTAACACCTTCAGCAGATACTATATGCCTAAGAAAACTAACTTCCCATAGCCAAAATTCACATTTACTGAATTTGGCATACAATTGTTTCTCTCGTAGAGTTTGCAACACTATTCTTAAATGCTCAGCATGATCATTTTCATTCCGAGAGTAAACCAAAATATCATCTATAAATACCACCACAAACCTGTCCAAGTACAGGCTAATCAAATCCATAAACTCTGCAGGTGAATTGGTCAAGCCAAATGGCATCATAAAAAACTCATAGTGTCTATACCTGGTTCTAAAAGTTGTCTTTGGTACATCCGATTCTTTTACCCGTAATTGATAGTAACCAGAATAGAGATCAATCTTTGAAAATATAGCGACACATTTTAACTGGTCAAACAAGTCATCAATACGAGACAATGAATACTTATTCTTTATTGTAACTTTGTTGGGCTATCTATAATTAATGCACAGCCTCAACGATCCATCCTTCTTCTTTACAAATAGAACCAATGCACCCTAAGGTGAGAAATTAGGTCGATCAAAACCTCTATCAATTAATTCTTGCAATTGTACTTTGAGCATTTACACTGCAAATTCCCTTATTTCAAGAATTCCAATCAATAACTTGATATTTTCATTTAGGCCCTCTTCAAAGCATTTACATATTTTAGGCTCGGTTAGAACCCATTCTCGGGCATACTTGCTCAACCGAAGAAATTCCTGTTCATATTCAGATACAATCATGTTTCCTTGTTTGAGCTCTAGAAATTCTTTCTTTTTCTGATCCATAAATCTTTGATTCACATACTTCTTCCTGAATTCAGCTTGGAAGAATTCCAATGTAACATTCTCTCTCGGTACCACTGAAGTTATGGTATTTCACCAATGATAACCTGTATCTTTTAGTAGGGATACTGCACACTTCAAACATTCAACAGGTGTGCAGGATAGTTCATCAAAAACTCGGATAGTGTTTTCTAACCAAAACTCAGCCCTTTTCGGATCATCATCTGCGGTAGCTCTAAATTCTTCCGCCCCATGCTTACCAATTCTAACAGGTTCAGCACCCTGTGGTACCTCAAGAATTGGTTGGGAAGCAGGTGGGGGAGGTCGTTGTATAGCAGGGTTTGGTCTCAAGTACTATGTTAACCACTCACTTATCACTTGAAAGAACGCTTGTTTTGCCTCCTCATTTCAGCCCTCAGACACGGGCCTTTCGCTAGCAGACGTAGACGCAACTCTTTGTACTGAAGCTAAGGCATTACTCTTAGCTTCCTCGGATTTAGATCTAGCTCGGTTAGATGACATTAATATATGAAAAACACATTTAAATTGATCAAAAGTCATCAAACTATCATAATTTATATAATGGCATGTATAGCTAAACCTGTGTTTGCTATGTTAAATCCAAGAATCGGCTAAACCATAGCTTTGATACCATTAAATGTAACACCCTTAACCCGTACCCGTCGCTGGGACAGGGTTTCAGAGTATTACCAGAACATTCAGAATATTTTTCAATTAATTTACGTAAATTACTATTCATTTATTGAGATCATCCATAACGTCCCTTGATCGGGCCCTCGAGGCCCAATACGAGCATTAGAATCGAATTGGGACTTAATCGGGACCTCTAAAATTTTTTTGCGAAATTTAAAAATTTTTCCAAGGTGTAGGGCTCACATGCCGGTGTAGTCCAAGGGACACGCCCATGTGACCCTGGGACATGCCCGTGTTGGAGGCAGTGTTCGACCCCATGTAACTCTCTGACTTGCACACACAGCCATGCCATACGCCCGTGTGCTAGGCTATGTGGTTAATTAATTCAATTCCAAATTAGGTGCAGGTTTCACTCGGCCAAGACACTCATCCGTGTTCTTACCGTGTAGCGCACACGGCTGAGACACACGCCCGTGTCTCTGCCCGTGTGCCTAATTATGAGCATTCTGTTTCTCAAAAATTAAGGTGCAGGGGACACACGGCCTAACCACATGCCCATTTTACCAGACAGTGTGTCATACACGGTCTAGACACACGCCTGTGTGGACAAAATGAAGCCATTCCTAGCTTCATTTCTCACCCAAAATTTTACCCACAACCTGCACTTGAAACATACAACCAATGCTAACCATTCCAAGCATTTAAAATAGGCAAATTCATCATTTAATGAGGTATACCATTACATGCATAAGTGGTTATTAAACTTACCTTAGATCAACCTAGGCAATAGCAAACTTTGATAAGATATTCATAACATAACACATGTGTACATGTATATCATAATAACCTACTTAACCATACCAAAATAAACCATTACTAGCCATTCCAATAGTTAGATTACAAAACATCATTTTCAAGCCACTATTGGCCAAGTTGTCCTATACATGCCATTATACCAAAATGATTTCTACTAAGTATACCCAAAATGATTAGTTGACAATGTGATAATGCTCCAGTGATCTCCGACTCTCGTGAGCTTCTGAGCACTATAAAATAGGGGAAAAATAAACGAAGTAAGCATTACATGCTTAGTAAGTTCATATAACGGAAACTAAACTTACCAATCTTGCTTAATAAATCTAGGCATAATTCCATCCATTTGGCTAAATTGCCTAATCATATACATTCAATCAAACATGTTAGTCACCAAAATCTTCATATCAATCAAGTAACATAGATGAGCTCATCAAGCAATATTCTTTCAAGTCATTATCATTTCATCTCAAGATTTTTATGCTATGAAAAAAGTTTTATTTCCGTTGAATCATTAAATTTCGATGGATGCTTAGTAGTACACTCGAAGTGTACAATTTAATAATCCGTCAATTTCTTATTCAAGGGTACCCATTAGGGCACTTAACCAAGAAACACTCTCTCGAGCCACATATCGTAAAATAGGATTACCAGTCCAGGCTAAATCCTTTATATAATGTAAGCTCATAGGAGCTCGATTAGGATTACTAGTCCAGGCTAAACCCTAATCATAACGTATGCTCGAGAGGTATTATATCGGGATTACCCATCCGGGCTAAATCCTTTTTATAACAAGGTCAATGGGATTACTTGTCCGAGCTAAATCTTGTCCGTAACAAATCAGGACCTCATTAGTTTCGGGAAAGCGCATATAATCATCGGAATTCACATTTAATCGGGACTTAAACCTTTATCACCATTTCAAGCATGTATCAATTTTCCACCACAACATACAAGCACATCAACATAAATCACATTACATACAAACATAACATTCAATTTACATAATTACATACCCGATTAAGTACACGAACTTACCTCAACACTTGTTCGCGTAAAAAGTCTACTAATCCGAGGCCTTTTCTTTTCCTCTATCTAGCCTCGAATTAGTGTTGTCCAGATCTATATAAATGAATTTAACCATCAATTTTACACATTTCATATTTAAATGGGCTCAATTTACGTCCTAGGCAAAATTACCATTTTGCCCCTAACTTTTCTGTAAATTCTGATTTTGTCCCTAGGCCTGGAAAATGAAACTTGTGCAAATTACTCCCTATTCCAAGCCTAACCAAAGCCCCATTACAAATTTTTCAGCACATGTATTTCTAAAATTTCAGAATTTTTCATCAAATTTTACAACTTTTCATTTTAGTCCCTAAATCATGTTTTCATCAAAAATTACTTTGTAAAAGTTGTTTATCTATCAATAATCTTTCATTTTCTACCATAAATTTCTACTTTCCAGCATACACATCCATGACCCATTTTCATACCTTGACAACTTTTCAAATTAATCCTTCAAATAGAGAGATTAAGCTATCCCAGTTTCAAAAATACCAAAATTACTAAGAACGGGACAAGAGAACTTACCCAATTAGGCTTTGAAAGTTTCTTTTCTCTCTCCTAGGGTTTCTATGTGTTTAGGTTGAAGATGACATAAAATAAGATGATTTCTTTTACCACCTTTTTAATTAATTAAGTATTTTGCTATTTTCAATTTAATCCTTGCCCTTTTTCTATATTTCCATGGATGAGTCATCAAGAAAAATCTACATACTTTTCTTAATGGTCTAATTACCATATAAGGACCTCTAGTTTTGAATTCCATAGCTATTTGATCCTTATAGCTACTAGAATTCAACTTTAGTATTTTATGAGATTTAGTCCTTCTCTTAATTAAACACTTAATCGATAAAATTTTCATATCAACATTTTCACACGACATGCCTATTATAATACGGACCATATAATGAAATAAAAATAAATCATATTTTTGGATCGAATTTGTGGTCCCCAAACCAATGTTCCGATTTCACTGAAAAATGGGCTGTTACAAGAGTCCTCTAGCGTAATCTTCGAAAGGTCATTTACTTCGTTGGTGACCTTGAGAAGGAATGATAACTAAATAAGTCCAAAGAACTTGTGAGTTCCAAATCAATCATATCAATAGTTATATATATAATACCAATAAACCTTTCCAACTCAGCAAGCCATACAGTTCGCCAATTGGTAAATACCATTCACAATAGACTTTATTACATACATTATTCCTATGGCGTATACACTACACCCATGCAACCATGCAAACAACCTCCTTTTTGTTAGCCACACACAAGTCCACGATCAAGCCTTACCATTCATTTCATCATGATTTTCCAATTTGGTTTGCAATTACTCGTGCCCTACTAGAGGCTAAATAATCTTTTTTCTTGTACCACTATCTGCTAGTTTAGTGCTCATTTCATTGAAGGCATCGCTATGATTTCATTTTCATAACTCATTTCATATCATTCATTCCAAAAATAAAGGGTGATGGCTTAAACATGAAGAAAAGCCTTTACTCCATTTACACAAACAACTAACTTAGATTTATAGCCACGAACCTTTATTACTCATACACAACATATCATCTTATGGGATATGAGGGCTTACCTCAATCAAACATAAATGAGAACTTAATGCACACATATTAAAGTAATAAGGAACTCACTAGAAAATGCAATAAGATCAGACAACAAGACTCTTACCCTTATCACGAGATTTCTTAAGAGTTTTTTGAGCTATAATATGAAGAGTTAACTTATCAGACCATTTTACCAGGAAAGTTAAATAAGATAAATATGAACATTAATAGGAAACCCAAAATCTAAGGTTTCCTCTCTTATACCTTAAACTGACCCTAAAGAATAAAACCCTAGAGCCTTATAAATAACCATGAAAATAATTTAAGTTTCACCAATATTTACCATGAACAAAACGACGGTGGAGTTGGCTGAGTACAGTGAACCCAAGTATTCAAGCAAATCTTAAGTTTAGAGTTTTTTGGGAGAAAATTGTAAAGAGGGTTTGGAAATAAAGTATAATTGCCAAAGAAAGTGTATAACTTGGTCAAGAAGCCAAAGTTTGCTTTATATAGATATACGCAGAAGGAAAAACGTAGTGGATAAGTCTAATTTCCATCCAAACCCCTTGTTCCCTGTGACTAAACACTTCTCTCTCTTCATAAATGTGAGTTTGACAGGTTACAAAAACTTATTCCCATACTATCCAAATTCTCGTTTGTCTAACCAGATTGTTCAACCAATATAAATAAAATAATAAAGTATATGGTTCTTTCAAAATTAGGCTTTAAGGACTTAATGTTTCGTCTAACAATTAGGGTAATGTATACTCTTCAGAAGAGTCCACCAAACCACCAAGCTTGCCTAAGGTAGACTTCACTAGAAGGGGCACTCAAAGAATTCTTATAATAATTCGAATTTAATACCTATCTATTCTGAACTTACTCTATATATCCTGCTTCTATAAATAGTATTCGAACACTAGGGCTTCGTCAGGTGGGATGTTACACGTCACTTCTTCCTCAAAAGGGAAGAGAAAGCACGCTAATAAAGGCAAGGCTAAGGTCTACAAGACACTACAAGTGGAAAGGAAGATAACCAGAAAGCCTAAAGACTTATTTAAGTCTAAATGCTTTCAAAGCAAATTGTAAAGAGTGCAAGGAATACCTAGCTACCAAAGGGACATGTATGGAACTATTGATGATAGAAGCTTATTTAGTGGAAGATTCAATAGACCACTAGGTCATTGATTCAGGAGCCACTAATCAAGTTTGTGTTTCTCTACAAGGGTTTAAGAAGATGAAAGATCTTAGAGATAAGAGCTTATCATTACGGACCATGAATGGGATAAGTGTGGCAGCTGAAGTAGTGGAGATGTACATCTGTATTTTGATAATCTTAGGAAGATTATTTTAAAAGGCGTTTTCTATGTACTAAGTTTCAAAAGAAACTTAATTTTTGTTGCATATTTATATAAAGACGGCTTCACCATGACTTTTAATAATAGAATTGCAATATTTAGAAATCAAAATCTTATTTGTAATAGATGTATGTCAAATAATCTCTATTTTATAAACCAAATATGTACACACTACTTGAGACTAAAATATCAATTAAAAGACCTAAAAATTCTCACTCTAATGAGACGTACCATTGGCATTTGAGATTTGGTCATATTAACCGAGAAAAATCACTATACTTATGATAAATGGCATCTTGAGTTTACTTAAAAAAATTGATCTTCCACAATGTGAATCTTGCTTGGAAGATAAAACGACTAAGTGATCTTTTAATGCAAAAGGAATGAGGGCCAAAAAAAACCCCTAAAACTTGTGTACACTGACATATGTGGTCCCATGAGCGTTAGTACAAGAGGTAGTTATGAGTATTATGTAACCTTTATTGATGACTATTCTAGATATGGGCATGTATATTTGATGCACCGCAAGAGTGAACCCTTTGATAAATTCAATGAGTTTCATACGGAAGTGGAGAAACAACTAGGTTTACCCATAAAGGCACTTCGATCTAATCGAGGTGGGGAATATTTATCTAATGAGTTCTTAGGGTACTTCATAAAGAATGGGATTCTATCCCAATTAATCGCATCAGGCACTCCATAATAGAATGGCATAATAGAGAGAAAAAATTGAATTTTGGTAGACATGGTATGTTCGGTGTTAAGTTATTCGAAGTTGTCAATCTCTTTTTCGAGATACACTATACAAATGACTTGCTATATTCTGAATGATGTGCCAACTAAGGCAGCATCAAAAACTTCATACAAATTATGGCATGGTAGGAGGCCGAATCTTAATCATTTTAGGTTTTGGGGATGCTCGGCCCACATATTGGATAAATATGTGAAGAAGTTGTACTTACGGACATAATTATGCATGTTTGTAGGATATCCATAGGGAACAAATTATGGTTTATTTAATAACCCGAAAGAGAAAACTATTATAGTCCCAACTCATGTTATTTTCCTTGAAGAAAGTTAAATGAATGACTTCAAACCTCGAAGTAAAAAGGTACTCGAGGAGCTTTCGAGAAATATACAAAACCCTACATAAATGGTTCCAGAACCAACTCCTAATAGTAAACCTGCAAATGATCAGCAACATAGGGAGCCTTATCACAGTGGGAGGGTCTCTCGTAGGCCTAAGTTCTTTCAATCTGGTAGAAGTTTTTTTTAACACAAAGTCTGCTGAACATGAAGATGATGTCCCACTCACATATGATGAAGTAATGTAGAGTGTTGATTCCAAGCTCTAGGAAGCAAATATGAAAGTTGAGATGGACTCTCTGTATTCCAACTTAGTGTGGGAACTTGTAGACTTACCGGAAGGGATAAAACACATAGGGTGTAAATGGATCTACAAGAGGAAAAGAAATGCAGATGTAGAGTTGGAAACTTATAAGGCTAGACTTGTAGAAAAAAGGTTATACTCAGAAAGAAGGAACCGATTACGAAGAAACCTTTTCTTCGATTTCCATACTTAAGTAAATTCGCATATTATGACCCTTTGCGGTGGCTCTCAATTACGAGATTTGAAAAATGGATGTCAAGACAGTGTTTTTGAAGGACTGTCTTGAAGAGCCCATCTACATGATGCAACCCACTGGATATATAGCTAAAGGAAATGAGCATAAAGTTCGTAAATTGCTTAGGTACATAAATGGACTTAAGCAAGCGTTCTGCTCATGGAATCAAAGATACGATCAAGCAATTAAGACTTTCAAATTTGAGTAAAACGTAGATGAACCTTGTGTTTATAAATATTTAGGGGATGGAAAGGTGGTCTTTCTCATTCTATATGTTGATGATATTCCACTCATTAGGAATAATGTAAGGACATTGTCATCAGTTAAACTATGGTTAACCCAATAGTTTAGCATGAAAGACTTTGGAGAAGCTAATTTTGTTCTCAGTATTCGAATCCTGGGGGATTGAAAGAACAAAGTGATAGCACTGTCTCAGGCTTTCTTAATGATATGTCATTAGGGAGAGCTCAATCCCGATTCTATAGTAGAGTGACTTCATAACTAAATAAGTTTATATTTAATAGGCGAAAAGTTGGAACTTAATTATAAATCATTTGAGCCCTAATTACATATGTTCAATCGATCCCTCCGCTAGCATGTTGAAACTAGAAATGAGTTGCGTATTTGAGTAGAAATGAACTGCATGAATTGGAAAAGAGAAATGGGAAACATTCAGGAATGATAATGGTTTCTATGAAATGATTATGGTTTTCTCTGAAATGGAGAAATCGAACCATTTGGAAATGAATGTATGTTTCCAAAAATGGAAATGGAAATGATCCATTTACAATCCTAGATGGATTACTTAAAAAATGATCAGAAGATGACTTTATTATTTTGGACTATTTTGAAGCCCAAAAATAAAAATAAACCATTCGGTTATAATGAACATGTTGAGTTGTGAAATATTGAACATATTTTCTCGAAATTTTACTGAGGGCAAAATCATCAAAGTTTTCCCGGGCGTAAAATCATCAAAAAAATTTTTGGGGTAAAATAGGGGTTATAAAATTATTTTATATATAAATATTAAAGTTTATTCTAGGAAACAGAAAAACTGAATCGGGTTGGAAAAACTGAATTGGGTTGGATTAGATTACAGAGCACTGGGTCAAAAAGGCTCAGAAAGTACTCGTAATTGACACGACGCGAGAAAGGCCCAAAAGCCATGAAGGGGGTAGCAACCTTTGTAGGAATACTAGGGTGTGCCATCCCCCTAGTCCTATTCTAAGTAGGATATATTTCTATTTGAAATAAACCACTACAATTCAACAAGAGTTCTACATTCTTTTCCTATAAATAGATTATAGTAGTAGAGCTATTAACACAATTTTGAGAGATTTTTATTCCGTCGAAAGATAGAGAGAATTTATTCTGAACTATTACATATATTTTTTTGGAATAACAATTCTACCAATTTCTATTAAGAAAAGACAATTTTTTTTCACCCCAAAAGTAGAAAAGTTTTTCTAGTTTATATTTTGATTCAATTGGTTTGAGCCAAACTCGAAGTAGTTTATGGTACGAGAATAATGGAGAAGATTGTTTGGTTGAAAGTGGGGAACAACGAACGTCCACTAAGCTAAAAACACAGGTACGAATTTGGTTAAAGTTGTTTGCTATAAATATCACAAAGTAGGTCAGTTTTCAAAAATTTAATTTACCGCTATGTAAGAAAATCATTTTCAAATTGAGATTTTTCTGGAAAAAAACACATAATAGATAGCTCGTCGAGGCAGTAAACATGGGGTGATCCATTAGGACTAAGGGAATAAGGGGAGAGAAGGGTGCAAGATCATAGCTCAACTAAGGTAACTAATAGAGTTCGTCGGTTTGTAAGTGCATTCAGTCCACCAGGACATTAAACATAGGTTTTGTGCTGACTAAGGCCATGATGATATGACATTATGACATTACGGAAAGTCCATCAAGATAGTAAATGCTAAAGGTTCGCCAAGATGAGAGACATGGACCCCAGTGAGGTAGTTCACCACACTTAAGGTATGCCATAGGCTAATACTAAAAAAGTAGCTTGAATGATGCGTTAAAATATAGGTATGCATCAGCGAGGTGCACCTGAGTGGTGTGGATCTTTGGATTAATAAAGGGATTTCACCAAGGGAAGAAAAAAATGTGACCAAAAGTTAGGACTATCAAGTCCACAAGAAAAGTGGTGAATCCTATGGGAAAAGTAGGTATAAGGTAAATGTAACATCCCTTATCCGTATTCAACACCGGAACAGGATACAAGGTATTACCAGACTCATATCACAAGGAAACATACAATTTTGAGTCATAAAATTTGCATCCAAATTAAAACCGTTTGTATTCATTCATAAAGTCCCTAATACGAGCCTACGAGGCCCAAAACATGCTTTGGAAGTGGTTCGAGACTAAACCGAGTGCTTAGGAAATTTTTACAAAACTTAGAAAATTTTTGCTATGAACAGTGGTCACACGCCCGTGTTGTTTGGGACATGCCAATGTGGTCAGGCCGTGTGGCAACACACGTCTGTGTCCCTAACCCATGTAACTTTCTATTTTACAAAGCATGAACAAATTGAGGTCACACGGCCAAGTCACGCACCTGTGTGCTAGGCCTTGTGGTTAATTTAATTTTCATAAAACAGGTGCAAACTTCACACGGTCGGGACAGACGCCCGTGCTTGAGGCCATATCCCTCACATGGCTGAGACACACACCCGTGTCTCTACCTGTGTGCACAATTCGGAGCATTCTGTTTCTCAAAATTAAGGTGTAAGGGACACACGGCCGGAACACATGCCCATGGGGTAGATCGTGTGTCACACACGGCTTAGACACACGCCCGTGTGTCTACCCATGTGGACAAAATAAAGGCTATTTACCAAGCTATTTGTCACCTCATTTCCACCTACACACACACAAGTTCAATGGCATAAATCATGATATACTTAGGCAACCAAACATCCACAAAGCAAAGCCAAATCATGTCATTTCATTATCCATACTCAACGTATTTACAACACCATAACTTTGTCACCAAATCATACCAACTCACAATCTACAAGTTTCAATAGGGCTACCAATGACATTTATAGTTTTACTTAGTTTTCCTAGCACACCAATGAGCCAATCTTAACCATTCAACAACCAAAACCATTAAGCCACCTTTAACCATTTACCAAACATTTAAAAACCACATCACATAAGAGATAATTGCACATGCATGCATATATGAATATATATAAGCTTACAACCAATTCAACCAAAATAAGCCAAATTTCATAGCCAAATACCACATCAAGCCCTGACAATTACAAGCCAATACATTTGGCCAAATTCAATATGATACATATAACAAAATGACCAAGTCCCTATACATGCCATATTCTCAAAATGTTAAGATCATCGATACCCAAAATGACAGTTGATAGTGTGATGCGATCTCTGACGATCTCCAATTCGAGCTAGCTTGGTGACTCTATAAAACGTGAAAAATAAAATGGAGTAAGCTATATAGCTTAGTAAGCTCGTGTGAAAGAAATAAGTTAACCTTACCATACATTATCATGCAAATAATAATACTTAAGATAGTGCAATTTACCATATTCTCATGATCATAATTCATTCCATCATATCTTACCTTGAGTTCATCATTTCGTGAATTTAATAATCATAAGTTTCGTACACTGATCGTGATTTTCTATGATAAGTTTTATAAATTTATAATTAATTGTTTTTGAAACTAACTATTATCACGATGTAGGCAAGTGCACCAATCGAATAGTAGTATAGCTTTAGCAAGACCGGATTGTCGAACTTAAAGGAACTAAAAGTACTAGTAATGATTGTCTTTTTATTATCTAGCCTAAGAATAAAGGGGTTTGTTTTAATTAACTAATTAACTAAACTAAGAAATCATAGAAAATAGAATTGGGGAAGTGCTTTTGGAAAAACGATTGATTTAAGACAATACCTAAGGAAAAATCCGCCTAGACTTCACTTGTTATTTTGGCTCCGAATCGGACGATTTATTCATTTAACTTGTTCCGTAAAAATCCCTAATTTATGTTATTATCCTTATTCAAGACTAATAACGTCTAACCCTAGATTGAATAATTGAAATTTCTTTCTAATTAACACCCTAAGGTTGCATTAACTCGATCTATGGATCCCCTTATTAGGTTTCACCCTAATCCGGCAAAATCTTGTCACCCTATCTCTAGGCGTGCAATCAACTCCGCTTAATTATGATAAAGTCACTCTTAGGCAGGGACTATTCATCCTCCAACTAAGAGCATTAACCTGAATCAATATCCTGAAATACCGAAACAAGAATTAAGAACACATAATTAAGAACAAGTCAAATATTTATCATACAATTCAAAAAATAATAACAAGATTCGTCTTGGGTTTCATTCCCCTTAAGTATTTAGGGGTTTTAGTTCATAACTAAATAGGAAAACATCTCAGAAGAATAATAAATATAAAACATAAAGAAAACCCAAAACTCCTAAAGGGAAATTGAGGAGAGATCTTCAGTCTTGATGATGAATCCGGCTTCTGAGATGGATCAATTGACTTTCTTGGAGTAATTGCTTACTCTCTATTCTCCGTCTCCCTTTTAGTCCTCCTCTGGGGTGTTTTTATAGGCTTTAGAATGCCTAAGAGCCCTCAAACTTGCCCTTTTCAGAATAAAACTTAACTAGGGCTCAGCAGGGACACGCCCGTGTACAATTACTTCAGGCCGTGGTCAAAGCTGAGATATCAACACGCTCGTCCTGAGGTTGTTTTAGGCCGTGGTTGAGCCTGTTAGAATGGCACGGGCGTGTGTTCTGCCCGTGTGAGAAAGTTCAGGCTGTGTTGTTTTCCCAAGTCGGCCCATTTTCTCCGTTTTTGGCCTGTTTCTTGTTCTTTTCGCTCTCCTATGCTCACCTAAGTATAAAACATGAAATTAAAGGATTAGGAGCACCAAATTCACCAAATCTAAGGATAATTCATTCATAAATGTGTTAAGCATGGGATAAAAATATGTATAAATTACGGTTTATCAAATACCCCCACACTTAAGGGTTTGCTTGTTTCAAGCAAAATTCTCAATTCACAATTAAGAATTTATTTTTCTCAACTTATAATTCCTATCAATAATATCTCAAACTAATCCAATAATAATCATTCATTGAGGATTCAACTAAAAGAACATTAAAGTTTCAAACATTCTAAGTTGAGTATTTAATCATGAAAAACATAGGCATCTCCGCTCATTTAAGTAGTTACCATCGATTCGAAATCTCACAGAGTTTAACATTCTCACTAAAGATTCACTCAAATCACTCGAAGTGTTTAAGAACAATGTAATTAACACTCATTAGTCAATATGAAAATTTATTACCATAGGCTTGCATGAAAATCAAATCTCCACCACTACAAATTGAGATGATACATCAATCAAAGGTCTTTAGAGGGTTGTAACGAGGCTTGGTTAAGGGGTGTGGTCACAAGCTGAAAGAAAGGGTTAGAATCGAGATTGAATTGAAAAATTACTTAACTAGAAAAATATTTAATCATCACTTGCATACAACAGAGCTTCTTATCTGAATATGGAATTTAAATACTTAAGCTCAAAAACAAAAGATTGCTACTACTAATATGTATACATTTTTTTTAAGAACAAGTCAAATAACATAGACTAACTATTAAGAACAAGACATAGCTAAACAATTTATTCAAATCAAATCTCAACAAAAATAGGGATCAAATTAATTGAGGGGAATTCAACAATAATGGGTTAAGGGTTAATATTAAGGGTAATGCAAGGAATAGATTGTTAAGCTCAAAGGGGTTTACTAAGGGTTAATCATGGAAGTAGGCTTTTCATGGCATGAGTGGGTTAATCCTAAGTGCCTCTATCATCTTGACATATCAAATCAAATGCTGTGGTCTTGACATGCATAATCAAGCAAGTTCTAGAATAACAATTCGATATTGACACACTCAAAGCAATAATGAAAGTGAGCATGAAAGAAATAATAGATGCTCTTAAAGGCTCAAAATCTCACACAAATTATGGCTTTTTGATGTTTAAACTTGTGGATTTCAATTCAAGATAATACCTAAACTTGGGGAAACAACCTAAAATTTTAAATTCTTAAAAATCAACTTATCATGCTTAATTCTCTAATGTCTTAAGGTTTAAATAATCAATGCATGAATGCCTATGTTTTAATTCAAAATATATCAATAAAAATCATAAATCAATCAAAATTCATCCTAAACATGATATGAGAGATTTACATGAGAACAAGGCAACATTCAGGTATTTTTTTGATAATGAAATGAATACCCCCCCCACACTTAAGATGTACATTGCCCTCAATGTACAAAGATAAAGTTAGTGGCAATTATAGATATAATATCATAAGATAGGGAGAGAAATGAAACTTCCTGAGTGTTAAATGAATGAACTCCCTAGTTTGGAGTTATGTAGAGTGGAGGAGGATACTCCAGTAGTGGTAGAGGTTGGGTTCCACAAGTGCTGTGCCAAAAGAATATTATATCTTGTGATCGAGCAGGGCATGGCAGTCATGGAGAACCTTTTCCAATGGAGTTTGAAGTTCCTAAATGATTGTGAGCTGTGTAGCTCTTTATAACTGTGATAAAATTAGGAACTTTTTAGGGGATATAAGGAAAAAAATTACTCATAAAGAATTAATCGAGATTAAAATTTGTTTATAAAACCTAAATATAAAGTAGTAGCAAAAATGAAATAACATTAAAAGTTAAAAGTGAAATTAATAAAAGCATAAAATAAAAATAAAAATAAAAATAAAAATAAAAATAAAAATAAAAATAAAGATAAGATAAAATTAAATATCATCATCGCCGAATGGTTTGTGAGGTGGTGGTGGCGATGAGATGTGGAAGTGCTGACAAATCTGCTGTAGAGTAGCATCAATGTTATCAAATCGTTGAAAACACCGCTACTCGACTTGAGTGAGGCGCTCAGAGATGTCAGCATATGAAGCCGCCGCATGAACTAGACGATGGGAGCGTGGTGGTTAAGACGGTGGATCCTCGTGCTATGGAGGGACATCATCAGTAATGTCCTTGGGGGCCTCCTCCTCAGTTGATTGGGCGAGATGATATTGAGGAGGCTAGGTTCCTCAACGCTTTTCGATCATCCTCATGCTTAGCATGCTCGAGATACCTTGCAGAGACATCTGGCCAATGAGGGTCAAGGATGATTCTTGTGCCGCGGTGTCGAGGAGCCCGAAGTATCGAGCCAATCTAGTCACATAGGGGCCAATGGAGATTACCCCCTTCCGATGTCACTCCGTCTGATGGCAAATGGCAAGGGTGATAAAATAAGCAAGGTCAAAGACGTGCCCATGTGACATACACCATAAGAAGTAGACGTCGTGAGTATTGACAACGCCGGTGCTCTCTCTCTTCCCTGTCAGAGTGTGAGCTGAGATAAACTGTAAGTACCTCAAGGAAGGAGGGAGAGCTGATGTCTTGGAGCGACTCAGGTCGTAGGTGGCTGAACGTGCTACTAGCGTGTCCCAGCACCGTGAAGGAGAACGATGGATGTGGCGATTGAGAACATGTAGGTCATTCTCCTCCTTGAACTCTTCTATATATAAGCCTAGTGTAGTACCAAATTCTGGGATGCTTAGCTGGCGGACTAATCCGCTTAGGCGAAATTGGACTGTGCCGGGATCATCGTAGTTCATTATTACGGTCTGAAGATGGAACGTTGAGCATAGTTCCATCGTGAGCTCGAGATATTTCGGCACAATGATCCCAAAGAAGAGCTCCTAAGGGTTGGTGGTTAGGAAGGCCCGAATCGCATCAGCCAACTGGACTTGTTCTATTGCAGCCCAGTCGATGTAGCAGCCCGCAATTAAAGGTCAGGCCCGGAGTATTGGGAAAAGTTCTTCTTGGGGCCCAATGGGGAACTACAGGAAAGGGTGGCAAATTTTCATGGTAAAACCCGAGGAAGATGACGCTCCCTTCCTTTTCTTCGAAGCGGGGACATTGGCTTTCTTTCCTCGTGAAGACGACATCGTATACCTGCAATCAAAACCATTAATTCGTCTTGATGAATGGTCAAGGTAAAACGAAAACAAATTTAAAAATGTCATAAATAATTTCAGCTACCATTACTAACACTAACAAACTTAACCAAACTAATCAATTTTATGTCATACTTTTATGGCATTGGCATGGTAGTAGCATGAATAAAAGTAGCAAAGAACTTTATGGAATACAACATATTTTATGGATGAAAAATGTCAATACAAAAGGCATGAGTATTTCTATTATCCTAACCATGAATATTTGCTTTAACCTAGTCAAATGGGGCAGAGAAATCATGTAATGAGTAAGAACTTCAACATGAAAAAGATGATAACTACTCTAGATAATGAATTTTGAGTGATGGAAAGATGAAAATAGCATGCAAAATGCAGATTGCTATGATGAATAGCATTAGAAATCTATAAAATAAAAGAGAAAAGAGTAAACAAACGCTAGAAAGAGGGGAATGGGCGTTAAAAATGGAGTTGGAAGTGGCACACGGGTATGGCAGGGAGGCCGTGTGGACTTGCAGCGACTAGAGTTAAGGATTTTGGGTGAAGAAGATAATGAATAGTGCAGGGTATTTATAGATTTTGGGGTACACGGCCAGGGGACACGCCCGTGTGCCCCAATTTTAGCCCGTGTGTTTCGCGTTTTTCCTATTTTTGGTGCGTCTGACATTCGACCCATGCCCGTGTACCTCGGGTGTGTTGGTGCACATGGCCGTGCCGCATCGTTCGCTTCACCCACGCCCGTGTATGTATGCCCACGGTCGTGTTAATTCAACAGGTTCGACCACGGGTGCTAGACACGGGCGTGTCGCACGCCCGTGTTATTTTCTCAGGTTCTCTCAAAATTCAATGCCACGAGTGTGTCGCACGCCCATGTTGTTTTGGCAAGATCGCCCACGGCCAGGTCGCACGACCGTGACTATTTATCATAGCCCATGTTTGGGAAAAATCTTTACCCTGTTTCTACACGGTCCTAAGCACACCCGTGTGCTTGGCCGTGTGAGTGTGGTAAACCTATATTTAAGAGCTCTATTAGTAAGTTAGGTGTTAAACACTAGAATTAAAAGAAGTTAATACTGTTAGTGCTCAGGTTACCTCCCGAGAAGCACTTATTTATAGTCTAAGCTCGACTTACCTCTCCATTGAATGGTCATGGTGGTTCGAGGAGTTTATACTCCTTGTTCCTTCTATCAATCTCATCAAAATAAGGTTTTAGGTGGGTATTGTTTACCTTAAAAGTGCCGAACTTGGGATGACTTACCTCAACTGTACCGAATGGGAAAATGCTAAGTACCGTAAGAGGGATTTCTTCATTCGGTTTGGCAGTGACAATTTGAGGATCTTTAGCATCTAATAAAAATTTATCTCCAACCTTAAGTTGATTTGGTGAGGTATTGGGCTCGTTCTAGCATAGTTTTGGTATAACGTGTGTTCTTAGTTTATGTGTCCGCTATTCATCTAGCTCCTTGATTTGTAGCCTTCGTTCTTCATGAATAGGTCCTCATTGTTACTTGAACATGACTCATGTACTTCCTTCAAACTCATTTCCTACAAAGTAGGTTGCACCATATTATCAGTTTTAGTAGAATGGTTTAAACAATCACCTTCGATTTTCGATATGTTGCCAGAATTGCGAGCTTGAAGGGTAATTATTTCGTTTCCTACACGAAGTGTGAGTTCACCTGTGCCAACATCAATAATCGTTCTAGTAGTTGCTAAAAAGGGCCTCCCTAAAATTAAAGGAGTGTTGCTATCCTCCTCTATGTCTAGAACAACGAAGTCAACGAGAAATATAAATTTATCGATTTTTACTAGCACATCTTCAATAATACCCCTAGGAAACCTAATAGTTTTATCTGCTAACTAAATGCTCATCTTAGTCTGTTTAGGTTTCCCAAGACCTAGTTGCTTAAACATTTTGTAAGGCATGTCGTTAATGCTAGCCCCTAAATTAGCTAATGCATTATTAACATCTAAACTACCAATTAAGTAAGGAATTGTAAAACTCCCTGGATCTTTTAATTTTTTGGGTAGCTTATTTTGTAGAATAGTTGAGCAAACTATGTTTAGCTCCACATATGATGCCTCATCTAATTTTTGCTTATTTGCTAAAAGCTCCTTTAAAAATTTCATTGCGTTCGACATTTGCGATAGATCTTCAATAAACGGTAAGTTAATATGTAATTTTTTTAAGAGTTTAAGGAATTTATCAAATTGTTCATCTGAGCGGCCTTTCCTTGCCGCTTTGGGATATGGCACATGAGGTTTATATTCTACACTTACTATTTTTTTTCCATTGTGACCTACCTCACCTTTACTTACCATAATTTCTTCCCTCGATTCTGGCTCAGGCTCAACTGATCCTTCTTCACCTTGAACATTAATCACATTGAGCTGTTCCCTTGGGTTAGGTTCAGTATTGCTTGGCAAACTATCTTGTGGTCGTTCGAAAATTAGTTTAGACAGCTGGCCTATCTGAGTTTCAAGCCCTTGGATCGACGCTTGTTGATTTTTAAGTGTTGTCTCGGTATTCTAGAAATGAGTTTCTGACACCGAGATGAATTTGCATAGCACCTCCTCAAGGTTCAGTTTCTTTCCCTGTTGATAAGGTGGTTGTTGATAACCCGGAGGATTTTGTGGCCTTTGATTCCCTTGACCACCCCATGAGAAATTTGGGTGGTTCCTCCAACCTGCATTATAGGTATTACTGTTTGGGTTATTTTGAGATCTAAAGTTATTGTTACCCATATAGTGGACTTGTTCTTTTTCGGTTGTAGGATTGAAAGGTTGATATTTTGTATGGACGCCTCCCCCACTTGAATGGCACCTCATCACTGGATATACCTGCATGGAACCAAGTAAACCATCAATCTTTTTGTTTAGAAGTTCTACCTGATTTGACAGCATAGTAACCAAATCGACGTTATAAACGCCTGTTGTTTTGGTTGGCTTAATCCTCATAACTTGCCACTGATAGTTATTCAGTGACATCTCCTCAATAAATTTGTAAGCCTCTTCAGGTTTTTTGTTGTTGATGGTTCCACTAGCTGCTGCATCAATCATCTGTCTTGTCGAAGGATTCAAGCCATTGTGGAACGTTTGAACTTGCAACTGTAGAGGTAATCCATGGTGAGAGCACCTTCGCAGTAGGTCCTTATATATCTTCCATGCATCGTAAAGTGTTTCTAAATCCATCTGCACAAAAGAAGAGATATCATTACGTAATTTAGCCATCTTAGCCGGCAGAAAATATTTTAATAAAAACGTTTCAGTCATTTGTTCCTTAATAGTGATTGACCCTCGTGGTAATGGGTTCAACCACTATTTAGCTTTGTTCCTAAAGAAAAAGGGAATAATCGAAGACGAATGGCATCATCAGAAATGCCATTAATTTTAAACGTGTTGCAAAACTCTAGAAAATTCATCAAGTGAGTGTTGGGGTCCTCGTCCTGCAAACCATCAAACTGAACAAATTGTTGTATCATTTGAATTGTGTTAGGTTTCAGTTCAAAATTATTTGCAGCAATAGCAGGCCTAACTATATTTGACTCAATTCCTGTTAAATTAGGTTTAACATAATCATACATAGTACAAAGAACAGGATTCTGATTTACTAGATCAGCGTGTATCGCAGGAGGTAGCGGATTTTCCTGATTTTTAGCCATCTCCTCGGTTGTAGTTGAGATATCGTCCTCTTGCTCTTCCTCTGTATATCTTAGGCTTCGTCTTATTTCTCGTCGGTTTCTACGAGCAGTGCGATCGATTTCTTCGTCAAGAAGTAATGGTCCCGACGGGTTTCTTCTAGTCATAAACTATAAGAACCTTCCAGAAGAAAGAAAAAGAAAATTTAGTAAATATAAACAAAAACAAAATTAAATTGCAGTAAAAGTAAATGGCTAAAGTAATAAAAATTGAGTGTTCCTAATATTCTAGTTCCCCAGCAACGACTCCAAAAACTTGATCGTGATTTTCTGTGATAAGTTTTATAAATTTATAATTAATCGTTCTTGAAACTAACTATTATCACGATGTAGGCAAGTGTACCTATCGAACAGTAGTATAGCTTTAGCAAGACCGGATTGTCGAACCTAAAGGAACTAAAAGTACTAGTAATGACTGTCTTTTTATTATCTAGCCTAAGAATAAAGGGGTTTGTTTTGATTTAACTAATTAACTAAACTAAGAAATCATAGAAAATAGAATTGGGGAAGTACTTTTGGAAAAACGATTGATTTAAGACAATACCTAAGGAAAAATCCACCTAGCCTTCACTTGTTATTTTGGCTCCGAATCAGACGATTTATTCATTTAACTTGTTCCGTAGAAATCCCTAAGTTATGTTATTATCCCTATTCAAGACTAATAACATCTAACCCTAGATTGAATAATTGAAATTTCTTTCTAATTAACACCCTAAGGTTGCATTAACTCGATCTATGGATCCCCTTATTAGGTTTCACCCTAATCCGGGAAAATCTTGCCACCCTATCTCTAGGCGCGCAATCAACTCCGCTTAATTATGACAAAGTCACTCTTAGGCAGGGACTATTTATCCTCCAACTAAGAGCATTAACTTGAATCAATATCTTGAAATACCGAAACAAGAATTAAGAACGCATAATTATGAACAAGTCAAATATTTATCATACAATTAAGAAAATAATAACAAGATTCGTCTTAGGTTTCATTCCCCTTAGGTATTTAGGGGTTTTAGTTCATAACTAAATAGGAAAACATCTCAGAAGAATAATAAATACAAAACATAAAGAAAACCCAAAACTCCTAAAGGGAAATTGAGGAGAAATCTTCAGTCTTGATGATGAATCCAGCTTCTAAGATGGATCAATCAGCTTTCTTGGAGTAATTCCTTACTCCCTATTCTCCGTCTCCCTTTTAGTCCTCCTCTAGAGTGTTTTTATAGGCTTTAGAATGCCTAAAAGCCCTCAAAATTGCCTTTTTCGGAATAAAACTTAACTAGGGCTCGGCAGGGACACGTCCGTGTGACACGCCCGTGTACAATTACTTCAGGCCGTGGTCGAAGCTGCGATATCAACACACCCGTGCTGAGGTTTTTTTAGGCCGTGGTCGAGCCTGTTAGAATGGCACGGGCGTGTGTTCTGCCTGTGTGAGGAAGTTCAGGCCGTGTTGTTTTCCCATGTTGGCCCATTTTTTCTGTTTTTGGCCCGTTTCTTGTTCTTTTCGTTCTCCTATGCTCACCTAAGTATAAAACATGAAATTAAAGGATTAGGAGCACCAAATTCACCAAATCTAAGGATAATTCATTCATAAATGTGTAAGCATGGGATAAAAATATGTATAAATTACAGTTTATCATGCACATACCTGTACCACTCATAATGGTTTCATACTCATTCTCATCTTTATTATACCTAATGAACCACTCAGAATAATAATGTCGGATACTTGGGAAATCTTGCACACAAGGTGCCACATATGTAGTCATTGCTACCTCTATCTCATATCACATATATGCTTACTCTCGAGCCATTAATGGGATGTAGCTACTCGGTGCTGCTCACACAAGCTGTCAAGTAACTGCAACATAGGCCGGTATACTTAGCCACCGGTAGGACGTACAGGACCAACACCCGGATCACATAACATAAAACCCTAGTGACATGTCACTTGTATCATAATCTATTTCTAAGGTTCGACTAAGATTTCTCGCTTGCCAAATTATTTTCAAATGTGTCCGTAAGGTCAATTACACAATTCATGCATAAATTAAAGGATTTAAAAACATTTAAAGTAAAGCTTATTTAATATACAAACTTACCTCAGTTACAAAAACAACCAAAGGGATCTATTCGTCAATTACTTTGTTTTCCCCCCGATCTAGACCCAAACTTCATTTTTCTTGATCTATAATACCATATTTAACTTATTTAATCATCATATTATTCAATTTAGCCCAAAAATACATTATGGAAAATTTTACATTTTTGCCCCTAACTTTTTGACATTTTTCAATTTAGTCCCTAGGCTTGTAAAATGAATCTCTTTGAATTTAATCACAACCCAAGCCTATCTGAACCTTTTTAAGCTCATGACAGCCCACATTTTCCATTTTTTTCACATTTTACAACCATTTATAAATAGGTCCCCTTTTTGACATTTTCATCAAAAATCACTTTACAAACATTGTTTAACTAACAACGACCATGCATTTTCTACCATCAAACATCAAAATAAAAACATATTCAACATGGGTAAAATTTTAGATGTTAACTTTCCTTCAAATTAGTCCTTGAAATACTAAATTAAGTTACAACGATCTCAAAAATGTAAAAATCATTAAAAACGGGACAAGAACGGACTTACAATCAACCGTGAAAGCTTGGCCAAACCCTAGCTATGTCTTCTTTTGAAACTTTTCGGCTATGGGGGGATGAAATTGAGAAGATGGACATTTTTTATTTGTTAATTTTGTCCTTATTAGCCAAATTACTAAAATACCCTTAATGCATAACTTTGAAATTTCACCTAACCATGTCCATTTGTGTCCACCCAAAGGTATAATGGTCTAATTACCATTTAAGGACCTCCAATTTAAAATTTCATAGCAATTAGACACCTTTAACTTGTAGAACTCAAATTTTGCACCTATTACAATTTAGTCCTTCTAGTCAATTTGAGCACTCAATCGATAAAATTTCTTAACGAAATTTTCACACAATTATTCTACCACGCTATAGACCTTAAAGAAATAATAAAATAAATATTTCTAAGAAATAATAAAATAAATATTTCTGCTTTGGATTTGTAGTCCCGAAACCACTGTTCTAATTTGACCCTAAAATGAGCTATTACAGTAAACCTCTACTGGCTTAATGTAACATCTCGAATTAGGGTCTAGTCAAAACAGTGGTTTTGAGACCACAAATCCAAAATAGAAATAATTATTTGATGATTATTTGATGGTCCATGATATGATTGCAAGTTTGTGTGAAATTTCCATGAAGAAATTTTATGAATAAAGTGTTCAATTTCAAGTTAGGGACTAAATTTAATAAGTCGCAAAATATGAGTTCTAGAATATTTTAGCATGAAATTGCTATGGATTATAAATTAGAAGGTCTTAAATAGCAATTTAACCAATTTCTATAATTTTGGACAAAAATGGACATGCATGGGCAAAATTTTAAAGTTTAGTAAAAAGGGCATTTTGGTCATTTGGTTAATAAAAGAATAAAAAGGGAAAAATAAGTCAAAATTTGCTCATCTTCTCCAAGTGCTAGCCGAATTTTGCAAGGGTTCCATAGCTAGGGTTTTCCAACTTTTCAAACTCAATAGTAAGTGCATCCTAGCCCCGTTTTTAATGTTCTTTGTATTTTTGAAGTTGTTATCAACCGATCTAGCCATTTCTACCATTTATTTGAGCTAGGGTTCATGTTTAGAATTTGACCTACGTGTGACATGTTTGTATTTTGATGTTTAATGAAAGAATATGCAAGTTTGCTGTGAGTGTAACATCTTTTACTAAGTGATTTTTAATGAAAACACCTAAAAAGGACTTATTTGTAAAAGATGTAGAAATGGGTAGTAGAAATGTGATTTAATGATAAATGTGGGTTGATATGAGTTAGAATATGAATTAGCTAAGCTTGGGTAACCAAGAAAATGCATGCATTTCATTTTACGAGCCTAGGGACTAAAGTGTAAATAAATGAAAAGTTAGGGGTAAAAAGGTAATTTTACCAATGTATGAATTATGGGTCAATTCAAACAATGTGTGTATTGAACAAGCTAAATTTGGCATTATAGATCAAGAAAAACGTGATTCGGGTCTTGATCAGGGGAAAAACAAGGTTTACGAGTATTAGGCTCGTATCATTTTGTACCGAGGTAAGTTCATATGCAAATTATGCAATATGTACCATACTTTTAATGCTTTACTATTGCATATGGTAAACACATATATAATTAAAGTGATGTTGTACCATGTGTTTAATGCTTAAATTTTATTATGAATTATGCTTTGATTATTCCATGAATATACAATTGGTGCTATGGATATTGAAATCAACATTACGAGCAAGTTCGACAGAAATGTGGCATCGAAGAATCTTGTTTGGACTTTAAGAATAGTTTAGGATACAAGTGACATGTCACTAGAGACTATGTCATCTGAGCTCATGAGTTATGTGGTCTGAGCTTATGATATATGTGACACGTTATAGGGTTCCGGGTACTGGTCTTGTATGTTCTACCGGTGGCTGGGTAGTTCAGCATGTATTGTAGATACCTAACAGCTTGTGTGAGCAGCCCATGTAGCTACATCCTGACCAACAGCTCGAGTGAGCAGACCTATGAGTAGCTTGAAAGCGAGTAACATGTGATATGTGATATGAGGTAGTGTTGGCTACATATGGGGCACTTCAGTGTGAGATTCCGATGTACCTGATGGTATTCTAAGTGTTCAATGGGTAGTCCAAAGAGAAGTTCAATGGGTAATCTTAATGAATACGTCAAAGATGAGAAAGTAAGTTATTATGTGTAAGTGGGCACAGGTATGTACATCGAACTCATGAGAATACCATGGGATATGATGAACTTGTGGTAAGAATATATATATGAAGAATAAATTTAAGTGATTTGATAATAAAATGGAAGATTATGTTCATTATGTTAAATGTATGATTATTGCTTGTTTAAATTACATTTTATTTGCATGTGAGCTTACTAAGCTTTAAAGCTTACCCCCTTTTCCTTTCCCTTTTCTTATAGTGTCACCAAGCTAGCTCGGGAATCGGAGGACGTCGAATTTTTCGATCACACTGTCATTTGGAAAACATGGGTATAGTTAGTCTCAACATTTTGAGTATGAAATGTATAGAGACTTGGTCTTTTTGTTATATGTCATATTGGTTTAGCCAAATGTGTTGGCTTATGGTAATATTTGATTCATTTTGTTATGGCCATATGATATGTTCATATTGATTATTTGGGTTGTAACCCTAATTAATTATGCATGCATGCAATGTGTAATGCTTGATGTGGTTGCTTGTGGATGATATGTAAGATGAATGGCATATGTGCTTAATGAATGAATTGTGGCTAATAAGTATGGCCAAAGCTATGGTATAATTGAGTAAATTGAAAGTATGTTTATCATGATGAATAAATATGAAATTGGTGTAGAATGCCATATAAAAGCATGATGGTTTGGGTATGTGATATGTTGACATTACAAGTTATGGTTTAATCATGTTTATGAGTATTTGAGTGACTAAATACATTATGTTGCATGCCATCAAAAATCTATGAGTGAGTGAGCATTTAAGGGTGACAAATGGCTTGGAAAATAGTCTCAAAGTTGTCCACATGGGTAGACACACGGTCTGCCCCATAGGCGTGTGATTCGACCATGTGTCCCCTACACCCTAATTAGGTGAAACAGAAAACTCAGTAGTAAACAGACGGGCAGAGACACGGCCATGTGTCTCAGCTGTATGGAGGATACGGCCTTAGAACCTGGGCGTGTGCCCAGGGCGTGTGAAGTTTGCACTTAATTTTGGAATTTAATTTGCCACACGGCCTAAGCACACGGGCGTGTGACTTAGCCGTGTGATCTTATTTGGGTGATGACCTCATAGTTAGAGAGTTACACGGGCTGAGGACATGGGCGTGTCCCAAGCCACACGGGTGTGTGTGGCCACACGACCTACCCACAAGGATGTGTGACTCTCCAAAGAAGGAAAATTTTCTAAGTTTTTCCAAAGTTTTTTAAAGTTCTCGGTTTAGTTTCGAACCACTCCTGGTTTATGTTTTGGGCCTCGTAGACCTATATAAGGGACAATTTTATTTGAACAAAATTTTATGGCTCAATTTTGTATGTTTGTCTACGTTTAAGTCTGGTAATGCCTCGAACCCTGTCCTGGCGTCAGATACGGGTAAGACGTGTTACACTTAATATCATGAGCCTTAGGCCGATGAATTGACCACTGTCATACCGTGGGAAGAAGAGCTGGCAAATGGTTAGTCAAGATACATCTAGTTACTACCTGGGTGCATCGCATAAGGGCTATTATGGGCTTCGCTTAGGATCATCTATTAAAGCTCTTCATCATTGGGTACGTAAAGTCTTCCATGAAAATAGAGTAGTCCATCATTTAGAGCAAAGTCACCTCATACATACATAATACTTGGCTTATGCTTTCTTGAAAACAGAATTTATACAGCATGAAAACATGCTGACATACTTATCTTACCAGAACGGCTAAGAAACATAAAATATGCTCTCGTACTTAACACACTTATCAGAATTTTGTCTGGTTGGATATGTGGATCTCCTTATAACACGTCAGAATTACTTAGAGAGTCCTTATAACATGTCACATAAGTGTAGCGCGAGGTAATACAGTCTCCTATACACCAACATGTACTAGTGAATGGAGCATAGCTCAACATTCCCTTATCTCTCCACATGTCCTAGGGCCTCAACACCTAGTATCACAGAAACATAGAGGTGAGTACTCATAATCCTTTTGTATACCAATATATCCTAAATGACCCACAAAGGAGCATGCATAAAGATATATCACAAAAAGCTCGCATTGGGAGCTTGCTTGACAATACTTATAAAGAGCTTGCACAAAAGCTCATAAAAAAACAATTTATAAAACCTTTCTATAAATCATACTTCAAATCACTGGCTCGCTTAGGAGCTTGCATATTTGTGAAACACAACTTAAAAACGTATTTTGAAAACAAAGTCTCAAGACTTGAGAATAGGGTTTTGTCAAAAACTTACTTTTTAGTTTAAAAACCATCATAATTTGCACACAAAATATGAACCTTAAACATTCATACTAAAAAAAAGGATAGAAAACATACTTATTACAATCCAGATTAGTCACCGAAAAAATGAGAAACTATACAAGCTTGGCTTTGTTTTTATCCTTGTTGGTGGATGGTCCGATTGGTTCGTAATATAAACAAACACACAGATTACTTAAACAGGCCATACTTACGTAATTCATACTTGCAAGCAAACCTAGCTTTCCGGACAATCACCTAGTAGGATAGAAACTTACCTTGGTTGCTATGAACTTGATTCAGAATAGAGACTTAACAACAAAATATTCAATGAGAGAATTTTCATGAATTAAATGTCGTATTTATAGACCTAAATGTCCTGGAAATATTAGGATACTCTACTTGACTTAGGAAAGGTAATACTTGTACATAAATTATTCCTAGATACCCTATATCTTTATTCCCTAATTCGAGTCTTACTCAATCATAGACTGGCGAACACCTAGTCCATAACTCAATTGGTGGACATAGTTCACCAAACAGAATAGTGAACCCTAGTTTGCAACTTACCTTGAGAACCCTAGCTCACCAGCCAAACTAGTGAACCTTTCTACAATAAATTTGGTGAACCCCTTTCTACGTCTTTTGGCCTATACTGCTACTAGTGAGCTTTTAACAGTCCGGTTTAGACTCTAGTCGGAATAGTGGATTTGGGACCACAAATCTGAGTCATAAAAACATTTTAAATATTATTTTCCGTGCTTATGATGTGTGAATTAGCATGTGTGAACGTTTCGTCTGAAAATTTAATCGTTTGTGTGCTTAATTTGATAAAAGGACCTAATCGCGTAAAATGTAAAAGTTGCTTGCTACTTGTTAAAAGTGCCTATTTGACTTGGCTTTGTAAATGAGAGGTCCTTATGTGGTTATTTGACCAAATTTATGATTAAATGACATTAGTGGACATTATTTGGTAGCATATTAATGTTTTAATGCAAAGGTAATATGGTAAAATGCATATTAAAGTAATTAAAATAAAACAAAAACATGAAAACATGTAATTTTGGTGTTCATCTTGCCGAAAATCACAAGAAAAAGAAAGAATAAAACTAAGCTAGGGTTCGGCCATTGAAGGACTTGATTGAGGTATGAATTTTGTTCGGTTTTTAATAATTTTTACGTTTTTGTGATCGTTGCTTAGTATACTATCAACCCCATGTCTCAATTTCTTATTTTGTTGGTGATTTTAAGTTATTCTATTGATAAAACTATGAGCTTTGTGATGTTAGTTGATGAATTATGAAAGATATGTTTTGGGTTAACATATGTTGTCTTTGAATTTTTGATGAGTTTGAGTAATTTGGGCTAAACTGTAAAAATGTTATTTTGAGGGACTAAAATGTGAAATAAATGAAATGTATGGACTTGTATGAGAGCTATGAAAATTTGGCTAAGCTTGTGTGCAAGCAAATTTTGTGTATTTTGTGATTTTATGAATTAGGAACTAAAGTGTCAAAATGTAAAAAAGTGAGGGCTAGTTTGCAAAATGCCCTAAATAGGTGTCTATGGATTGTTTTGAATTATTTGGTGAATAAACGGGTAAATTTTGAATACATATAGATCAAGAAAAGAGGAATTCGGACTTAGACCGAAGAAATTCGAGGATTATAGAGTAAACAATCTAAGTCGATAATTTCGAGTACGAGGTAAGTTCGTATGTAAAACATGATGTTACAAGTATATTTTGATGCTTTGATTAGACATAGATTATGTAAATATTTGGTTTGGATGAATACGATGATAAATCAATTATATCTAGCACTAAGTGTGCAATTCAAACTAGCTTCGGCTACATGAGGCACTAAGTGTGCGATACCGATATAGCTTCGGTTAATTCAAATGGCACTAATTGTGTGGAATAGTCTTAGCTTCGGCTAATCCTTAAAGCACTAAGTATACGGATGTTTAAATCATGAATAATCTTCAGAAAGTCTTAAAATATCCGAATGAGAGGTGAGAATGAAAATCAATGAATATGAGAAGGTTCAGGTACGTATAATACCTATGTGGCAGATGGTATTATGCATATAAAGTTCATTGAATTGGTGTAAACATATGGATGGTGTTGGCATAGAATTGATAGATGAATTGAGAATTTATAAGTACTTATGTATTGATGTTTTATATTTTATATATTGTTAATGATTTTTGGTACGAGCTTACTAAGCTTTTGAAAGCTTACTTTGTGTGTGTTTGCATTGTTTTATAGATATCAAAGCTACTGTGAGCTCAGGGATCATCAAGGATCGTCACTACATTATCGAACCTTATTTTGGTACCTTGAAAATGTATATATTAAAGTATGGCATGTATAGGCTAGAAGTTGTGGGATTATGTTTTGTGATGTATATATTTAGCCATGTGATATTGCTAATTTGTGTTTGAACTTATAGTTTGATAATGGCTTATGGTATGTGATGCTACTGTGCTATTATGGTATGTTTTTGGTTGACTAAAGGAAATGGTCAATGTTGAGAACTTGTGATAAGTTTTAAGTATGAAATTGAATGATGTATTAATCATATGTTTAGGTATGATTTTAGTTTAAGTTTTTTTATGAATTGAATGGTGATTTGAGATTAGAATTTGTTGATTAAGTTAAGTTATGAACATTGTATGGTTTGGTATAGAATTTGGCTAAAACGGTTGTGCATATATGCTTGGTTTGGTACTTGTAGGTTGACTCAAATTAGGGTGGAAATTCAAATGGCCTATTTTTGTCCACACGGGCAGAGACACGGGCATGTGTCTCAGCCGTGTGTGACACAAGGTCACGTTACACGGCCGTGTGTCCCCTGGGGTACCCTACGAATTAAAGTCAGTTTACCCTCTAGTTTTGAAACGGCCTAAACACACGAGCGTGTCTATTGGTCGTGTGTGGCACACGGGCGTGTGGTTAGCCGTGTGGCCAAGTCAGTAGCCTCCCTAATTTTCACACGGCCTGACACACGGGCGTGTCTTATGGTCGTGTGGACAAGTCAGTATGTATGCCTTGTTTCACCATGGCCTAGGCACACGGGCGTGCCTAATGCCATGTGAGGCACATGGCCTGTTCATACGTGCGTGTGACCTTTTAAAAGTTGAAATTTTTTCTAAGTCCTGAAACTCTTATATGTTAACGATTTGGTCCTAATCACATGATCTAAACTTTGTATGATAGTTTAAAGTTCATGTTGTATACAAATGATCTATACTTATTGAAATGAGATGATATTTGTTACGTGATTGTTCTGATATGAGTTATGAGTCCGGTAATGCCTCTTAACCTATTCCGGTGACGGTTACAGGTTAAGGGTGTTACAGAAGTCTTTGCTGATACTCTTTTGGAGAACCCCTAGTTTGCTGAAGCACTAGTGAATCCTCAATTGCGAGGGTAAAGCTTCCAGGCCCAATCTTAGGATGTTACATGAACAATTATGTTGACAATTGAACAAACAACAGTTCACCAAGAATACCAAAGAATTAATTAAAAGTCAGAAGCTATAAGAGAAATAAAAAGACCACTGCAACTCTGGTAAAATCTATGATATATCAAAAGGAGATAGGGAGTCGATATCTCTTCTCAAAACTTACTTCTTAACGTTTGTTTCCCAGGTTAGTTATATTTTTTTGTTTAGCAAATTCTTATTAAGTTCATTAGAACTTATAGAATTTACTGCTTAATCGTAGGACAAAGCGAGTTTCAAGTTTGAGTGAAGGGACTAACCCAGCCATCACTCGATCAGTGTAGCGTAGTAGAAGTTGTATTTGTATATAGATTGGTACTTGTAGAGGTCTCATGTTAGGGGTTAAGGTAACATAATAGATGTAGGATCATATGTAAACAATGAAATTATAGATAGGAATCAAGGCTATAGGAAAACATTATGTGTAACACCCTTCACCCGTATCCGACTCCGGGACAGGGTTCAAGGCGTTACCAGACTTAAACATTCACAAACATATAAAATCGGGTCACCAAGTTCTGCCAAAATTTAAAACTTGCAAACCACAATGAATAAAGACCACATCTCATGGCCATATACAAAAGCTCAATGTAGGCCAATACGTAAACCAAATCATAATAATAATACATGTCATGAAACAAACTTGCTATACATGCCACTCACATGAAAATATTTAACATATACTAGCCAATACTCCAAGGATAATGGCTTGATAGTGTGATGCTGCCTCCGACGATCTCCAACCCCTGAGCTGACCTGACAAACTAAAAAAAAAAAATGGAAAGAAGGAAGTAAGCTTTACGCTTAGTAAGCAAGTATATAAATAATGAATAAAGAATTTAGTATGATTACATAATAACTCAAGTGTATCTACGTTTAATTTCACTATTTACTCCACTTTGGTCAAGCTGTCTCTCCTGCATCATGTTCACTAAATAAATCATAACTTGAGTTACGAAACTAGAAATCCAATTCCGTAAATTTTTCTTGAAACTAGACTCATGTATCTATTCACTAATTTATTTCTAGAATTTTTTGTCAAGCCAATTATTACAGTTTATTAGTTAAAGTTTCCCCTATTACACAGCTCGACTGATCTGACCTCTGTTCACTATGAATTGAATTTATCCCAGTACACAATTCAAATGACCATGAAACCTATTTCATTTAAAATTATACTAAATAAGGAATTTACGCATATAAACTATATTTCTTAATTTTTTTTGTACAATTTTTAATGATTTTTCAAAGTTGGAACAGGGGATCACATAGTCATTCTAAGCAAGTCACACACAATTATAAATATCTCAAAATATAGAATTCCTTTACTTGCTCCGTTTCTTTTATATGAAAATAGGATCATTAAGCTTTAATTTCACATCTCTTTCAGCCTCTAATTAAATTATTACTATTTTTGGTGATTTTTCAAAATCACGTCACTGCTACTGTCCCACAACAGTTTTAGTGCTAATTCACTCTTTCACTCTTTCACACTTTCTTTGTATTAACCTCATTTTAACTTATATATATATATATATATATATATATATATATATATCACAAATCATTTTCACCACATTTCATACATCACAAGTATAGGTCCATAATTACAATGTCACCATAAAGCCATCCCGTTGAACAATTCGGATCAATTCCCGATACTTGATGGTTTCAGCACACAGCTCCACCATCATATTTCATATAATTCAGCTCTCTTGTACAGATGGTGAACACTTAGTACCACCCATGTGACCTAGCCAATTTATTACGTAGCTCTCTTGTCCACATGGTGTCCTACACTTGGAATCACACATGCGACCTAGCTACATTTATCTCTCCCGTAGCTCTCTTGTCTACATGGGATACTTCCCGTATCACACATGTGACCTAGCTACGTTTATCTCTCACCCGTAGCTCTCTTGTCTACATGGGATACTTCCCGTATCACACATGTGACCTAGCTACTACATAGTATCGTGTAGCTTTCTTGTACACATGATGTGCACTCGGCATCATACATGTGACCTAGCTACACTCCATCTATATTATTCAATTCTTCCGAATGTTCAACCGGGATTTCTCTCTCTATTACTTATTTCCATTCTTCCAATAATCAATTTATGCTTCAAAATCGGCTAAAATATATATAATAGGCTGAAATATAAAAATGTAAATGAAGTTAATGTATTATTTACATACAAACTTACCTCGGTGCAAAATATGGAAATTTTGCAATTTAATCCAAAACATTTTTCTTCCCCCGTTTGAGATCGATTCCATGCCTTTCTTGATCTATAATATCACATTTAGCCTAATAATTAATCACACTATTCATATGGGTCTAAAAATCATATTTTTACAAATTTGCATTTTGACCCCTAAACTTTTACATATTTGCACTTTTGCCCCAAGGCTTGGAAATTTAATTTCAGACCTTATTCTTATGTTTAATGACATGCTGATCATTTTTCTCTTCTATGGAAACATCAAATTCTCACTCTAACACATAGTTATGAACAATAGATATTTTTACCGATTATGCCGTTTTACTCGTTTTTACGAAAAATCACTTAGCAAAAGTTGTTTAACACAATCTCAAACTTCATATTCTACCATAAAACATCAAAATTCATGCATATCATTCATGGTTAAATTATTAAACATAAACCCTAACTCGAAATAATGGTAGAAATAGGTAAACCGAGCTACAAGGATTTCAAAAATGTAAAGAACATTAAAAACGAGGCTTGAATGCACTTATTATTGATCTTAGAAGTTGAAGAAACCCTAGCTATGGTAGCAAGTAAAATTCGGCAGCAACATGAAGAAGATGAATGGATTTTTGCTTGATTTTTCCCATTTTATTTCATTTAATATCCAAATGACCAAAATGCCCTTACTTACTAAACTTTCAAAAATTCCATCCATGTCCAATTTTTTTCCATAACTTAGAAATTGGTCAAATTACTATTTAAGACCTCTTAATTAATATTTTAAAGCAATTTCATACTAGAAACTTCTAGAATACAAGTTTTGCAACTTATTCAATTTAGTCCCTAACTTCAAATTAAGCACTTTATGCATAGAATTTCTTCACGAAATTTTCACACAATCATGCAATCATATCATAGACCTCAAAATAATCATAAAATAATTATTTCTATCTCGAATTTGTGATCCCGACATCACTATTCCGACTAGGCCCAAAATCAGGGTGTTACATTATGAAATTTCTTTAGTGTTTGATGTCGATGGTATTTAGGCCAACATGTTAAAGCAACTCTTATATGTAATTGAATTTATTATGGGTGTATAGTGAAATCAAAATTTTTTTTGTATCATTATAACTATTTAGATTATTTTAATGGATTTGAATGTATAAAAGTGCTTATGTATGATTACCTCTATGCTTGTTCATCTTGTAATTTTGTGAACTTTCTTAATTTACTTTAGAAGTTGTGAATTCTCCAGATATCATACTTATGTTGCATGTTAGAAGAATCATCTATATTGTATATACCTCTTGATTGATCACTATCATTATTATTTCTCAAAAGTCGTCTTTATGCATGTTTATTGTGTTTTGTATGCTTGCTTAAGGACAAGCAAACACTTAAGTGTGAAGAAATTTGATCTGCCATAATTTGATACGGTAAGTTAAGTCCTTTTTGACACTTGAAAAGCTTGTATTTAAGCATTTTATGGTCTTATTTTATGATTTTCAACATTTTTTTGATTTCTATCTTAGTAGTTAGTTTTATGTATTTTTAGTGCATTTTATGACAAAAATGGAAAAATCTTGCCTTTTGGGGTCTAATGATTAATTCTAAATTGTGTAGGAGGTGACTAATGTCAAAAAGTGAAGAAGCCTAGATGTTGTTCTTGAGGTTGCGACACCAAACCCCGGAAGTAGCGACAACGAAGCTGTCCATCACCTTGGGAATTGAATTTCAAGAACTAACACTGTAACATCCCGAATTAGGGCCTAGTCGGAACAGTAGTTTCGGGACCACAAATCCGACGTAAGAAAGTTTATTTTTATTATATTTTTATGGTCTACAATTTCACGGAATAATTTCGTGAAAATCTCGTTCGAAAATTTTGACGTTTGGGCATTCAATTTAGTCAAAAGGACTAAATTGTGAAAAGTGCAAAAGTTGAGTTCTAAATGTTAGAAGTGTCTAATTGTTATGGAATTTTAAATTTGATGTCCTTAAATGGTAATTAGACCATTGAATAATTTGATGGACAAAAATGGACATGGAAGGGTAAAATTTTAAAGATGAGTAAAAAGGGCATTTTGGTAAATTGGTAATTAAATGGACTAAAAGACAAAATAAAAGCCAAAAACCCTTTTCCATCTTCTTGTTTGGCCAAATGTAGCAAGGAGGAAGCCATGGTTAGGGTTTTCAAGCTTCCAAGCTCATTTGTAAGTGATCTCGAGCCCCCTTTTTAATGTTCTTTATATTTTTGAAGTCCCGGTAACTCAATTTACCTATTTCTACCATTATTTTGAGCTGGTGTTCATGTTTAAAAAATTTACCCATGAGTGATTTGCATGTGTTTTGATGTCTAATGGTAGAAAATGAATGTTGGGTGTTAAATAAATGACTTTTGCTAAATGATTTTCGGTGAAAATGCTTAAAAGGACCGTTTTGTAAAAGTTATAAAATTTTTCATAAAAGTGTGATTTAGTGGAAATTGAGGGCTGCTATAGTTATGAAAATGATTCGGCTAGGTTTAAAATGCAAGGAAATTGAATAAAAATCATTTTACGAACCTAGTGGCCAAAGTGTAAATAAGTGAAAGTTTAGGGGTAAAAATACAAATTTGTAAAAGTATGATTTTTGGGTGTATTTGAATAATGTGAATGTTAAATGAGCTATATTTGAATTGTTAGATCAAGAAAATCGAGATTCGGGCTTAAATCGGGAAAGTTCGAGATTACGGATTAAAATGGAATAGTTGGTCGTAATTGCTTTTGAGGTAAGTTCGTGTGATAATAATAATGCAATGTTATGTTTGAATTGTAATGTTAAATTACTATTACATGAGTTGTATGAATTGCTACACGGTTGTACCCGACGAGGATTCGACAAGTAAGTTCGTGTAACTCTAATGTATACTTTTTAATACTTAAATGTATGCTCTTTGATGTTATGAAATTTTGATATTCATGGTATAATAATTCATGTTATATCAATGTAATGATGAAAAGAGGACTAAAAGTCCCGGTTGAATGAAAAGGATGTCCGATGGATTTTCCTAAAAAGGAATTGACGGTAAAAAGGATCTAGCCCGGACGGGTAATCCGAACTGGGATCCAAATTTAGCCTGGACTGGTAATTTAGATCTGAGCTCATTAGAGTAATTGTCGTTGCACGGGATTTAGCCTGGACTGGTAATCCCGACATTACTCTATGAGTTTATACCACGGGGAATTTAACCTGGATTGGTAATTTCGCAGTAAGGATTGAGGTTTCGAAAGTGCGCTTGTTAAAAAGGTCACTAATATGAATTGATGATAAATGAGTTAGTACACTATAAGTGTACTTTGAATATCCATAGAGAATCCGAGGAATTCAACGGGATTAATATGAGAAATGGAATGCTTGTAATGATGAGCTCATCTAAGACCATTATTATCATGTTTTGTTATGTGACTAACTTGTATGATTAAGTATGCCATGAGAATTAACAACGCTTATATTAAGCTCTAGTGTGTAATCGAGTATGGGATCCATGAAATGGCGAGTTCATGATTAGTTGAAAATGATCTCATGATAGTGATTATTATATTGCACTAAAATAGTTTTGGACAGCAGCATTCATCCAACTTTGAAAATCCACAAAAAATGGTGGAAACCGAATTAGAGGTTGAATTAAATATGAAATTAAAGCTTATTGAGTCTAGTTTCATATAAAGGAGACTTTGTAAGGAAAAGAATTTCACATTATGAGATATTTGAATTTTTGCGAGGCAGATTCAGAATGAGTTTGGAATCCCCAGTTCTGACTTGGGAAAATCACTAGAAATTTTACAAAAATAATTATGGGTTATAATCCATATGAATAAATCCTTAATAAGTATATTTTCAAGAGAAACTAACGGGAATGTTATCCAAATCCCGTACTAAGAGATAAATAAATTTTAAAGAAGAAAGGCTGAAGCTATCAAATAGCAAAATAGGGGAGAATTTAAAGAATAAACTGTACTTATTGGCTAGACCAAAAATTCTAAAAATTTTATGGTAAGAAGATATGTGAGTCTAATCTCAGGAAAAATTAGCGGATCTTATTTTAGAGTTCCGTAGCTCCAGATATAAATAATTTAGTAACTATGCCTCGAGAAAATAACATGACCAGAATATAAGTAAAAGTGTAATTACGGTTGTATTACCTTGAGAAGCATCTTGGCATATTGCTTATTATTTTCATATGGACTTACTAAGGGTAAAGCTTACTCCCTCCTTTTCATTTCTTTAGTGTTGCCAAGTTAGCTCGGGGTTGGAGATCGTCGGAGGTAGCATCACACTATCAAGCCATCACCTTTGGAGTAGTGACATATGTGTATTAAGCACCTTCAAGTGAATGGCATGTACAGGGACTTAGTTTTTATGATAGATGTTGTTATGATTAGCCAAATGTATTGGCTTATATTGATTCATTGTATATAGCGATGAGATGTGGCTTATAATGATTATGGCTTGTAAGCCTAGTTATTCATGATAAGTTCTAATGCTTGTGATGCAATGATGTGTTTATACTTATGGGACATGCATGATTAGTGTTAAGACATGTGTGTATGATAAATGCTTCATGACCAATCAAAATGGTCATAGCCATGAAGTAATTGTATAGTATAGAAATAAGACGATGATGATTGAACATGAACACTTAATGTTTAAATAAGGTCACTTGACAAGGTTAATGAATATGGATTATTGTGTCTAGACTTGATATTATATGAGTATGTAAAACTTGTGAACGATAGCATGTTAAAGTTAGAATACACCTTAGTGAAGTATGCTACATCATTAAAATGATGCCATGATGTATAACTTTGATGTTTGTAAAGATGTGAGGGATTAAGGGTAACAAAAGGCTTGGAAAATAGCCTATGTATTAGCCACCCGGGCAGAGACATGGCCATGTCTCTCAGCTGTGTGATGACACGGCCTAGCACACGAGTGTGTGGCTTGGCTGTGTGGTTAAATTTTGTTTGCTGACGCCATAGTCAGAGAGTTACACGGGCGTGTCCCTATGCCCACACTGGCATGTGACTCTGTTTCTTGGAAAATCTTCCTGAGTTTTCCTAAATCCTTCTAAAGTACCCAGTCTAGTCCTTAACCACTCCCAAAGTACGTTTAGGGCCTCGTAGGCTCGTTTAAGGGACATCTTGCATATGTATGAATATTTTCAAAAAGAATAAAATTTTATGGCTTGGATTTGCATGTGTGTTTACAGTTATGTCCGGTAATGTCTCGTACCCTATTCCGGCCTTGGATACGAGTAAGGGGTGTTACAAACACATTGTAGGTGAACCAGTGACAGAGTCACGATGCTAAGAGATAGAGTTGCTACATCAAGTGTTAAGGTCACAACATTGTGTTGTTAAAGTCATAACATCAAGGGCAGTCAATACTACTAAAAAGGAGCCAAATTCGCGACATCAAGACTAGAGTCGCAACACCAATGTGCCAAGAAGATATGGCAAGATATTGTTGGAAAGGTTGTGACACCAATGTCTAGGTGTTGCAAAATCGAGGCTCGACAGGCTAAAATATGCAATGGCTTTCTTCAGTCAAAATATGCTATTTTAGTTGTTAAGAAAAAGGGAAATCTTATGTGCTTGCTTGAGGAGAAGGAATTTGATCTGCCATAATTTGATGTGGTAAATTAAGTCCTTTTTGACACTTGAAGAGCTTGTATTTAAGCATTTTATGGTCTTATTTTATTATTTTCAACATTTGTTAGATTTCTATCTTAGAAGTTAGTTTTGTGTAGTTTTAGTGTATTTTATGACAAAATGGAAAATTATTGCCTTTTGGGGTCTAATGATTAGTTCTAGCTTATGTAGGAGTTGACTAAGGTCAAAAAGTGAAGAAACCTAGATGTTGTTCTTGAGGTCGTGACACCGAACCCTAGGAGTAGCAGCAATGAAGTTGTCTATCACCTTGGGAGTTAAATTTCAAGAACTAACACACTGTAGGTGAACTAGTGATAGAGTCGTCATGCTGAGAGATAGAGTGGAGACATCAAGTGTTAAGGTCACGACATTGTGTTGTTGAAGTCGTGACATCGAGGGTAGTCACCACTACTAAAGGATCCTAGCTATTCAAGGAGCTACAGTTGTGACAACAAGACTAGAGTCACAACACCAATGCGCTAAGAAGATATGGAAAGATCTTGTTAGAAAGGTCGTGACACCAATGTTTGAGTGTTACGAAATTGAGGCTCGACAGGCTAAAATCTGCAATGGCTTTCTTCAGTCAAAATATGTTATTTTAGTTGTTAAGAAAAAGGGAAATCTTGTCCATTTTAGGTCTATTAATAACATTTTATAAGATGTTTTAGGGTTGCTCTTAGTTTTATATTATTAAGTTAAATTTAATTTTTGCCTGCTGCAATTTTTTTCCTTTATTTTTTCTTACAACTTTGTTCTTACCTAACTCAAAGGTCCAAGGATCCTTATTGTAACTTTGAGTTGTTACTTTCAATTTCAATAGATTTCTAAGTTTTTAATTAAAATTTTCAATCGAATAATCAAAAGCAAGGGATCTCGTGTTTACACTCCATCGTAATCATCAAAATCAAAGACTTCATCGAATAACCTCTGAGTATTTCTAAACCCTTTAATTTTTATATTGTTTAATTGTTTAAATGAACATGAGAATGATTGAGTATTAGTTGATTAAGATGAGCATGAACGAATTTCCTTGGGTAGTTGAATAATTATCTTAAGGATTAGGGAGTAAATGGAATAATCTGGACTAAGTTGAATAGAAATCGAAACTTATTGACAACTCTAGGTGAAAATATAGATAAGTAAGATCGAAAGGAGACCTTATCTGGTAAAAATTCAATTGTAACCATTTAGTTTAAGTTAGATCAAGAGATTAATTGGACTAAATTGAAATTTGAGTAAATTATGGATCGATATGTATTAATTAATCCGATTAGAAAGTTATTCTATTAAATTCCCTAATCCAAAAGTTAATTGTCAACACGAAAATTAACCATCTATTAGTTTTGTCTTTAATTATTTCATTTATAAATTTTTAAAGTTTTACAATTAAGTCCTTAGGTATAATTTTAGCATAAAACCTTCAATTCATTATTTTTTGTACTATAGGTTATTAGATAGTAGCTATTTACAGTTTCTAATTTGCATGTTTGTTACTTTCAATTCAATCTTATTTCCTGTCTTTTGTGGATTCGATCATTGGAATACTCTACAAAGTGTTCCATTGTGTACTTTATAAATATTACAACTTGATCTACTACACTTAAAGTACACCACACGTTTAGTCTTTGTTTGCTATTTTCTTCGCTCAGTGCATGTACATCGAGGCACGATCAATTATTGTAACATATATTCATTAGGGCCTTTGTTAATCGTTTGAGCTTGCTTATTGGCTGATTAAATCATTTTTTTACCTTTGTAATCAGCCTATGTGTCCTCCTTGAATGGACGACTATTTCCACCTATTTTTTATGGTTTAATCTTTAAAAAAAAATGTAAGAATGGTCTCACTTTTGTAATAATGTGTAGACAAGTTAATTTGAGTTCATCTAGTTTTTTAAATTAGTACTTATAATGATCTATAATTGATATAGTAGTAAATTGTAAAAGATGAGAAAATCTATTAAGAAATTAAAAGGACTCTTTCATTGTTTAAATCAGCAAAGACAAAGCTAATGTGCATGCTTATATGAGAGGTTCCTAATAAAAGGACGAGCATTAACGTAGTAAACAAGTATTATATGTTCCGGTCTTGTCTTAGATAATGGAAAACAGACAGGAAAAGGAAGTATTTCAACATGTGGTTTTCTAAGCATGTGCTACCGTATATATTAATATTATTTTTCTTATCAATTATTTAATCTTGTCTTGACATAGAAGCAACTAATTAATAGCTACCTACTTTACCCATCATAAAACATCCGAATATTAATGAGGATGAGGGAGAAGAAGCATAATTAGAAGGACAAAAAACACTTCTCTTTGCAAAATCCATTCTTCTTTTGGAAGTTATCAAACGTCAAAATTTACCGAGTCGTAAAATTCATTTAATTTTTTTATTAAAAATTGTTTTGTATTAATATTTGTACATTAAAATCTTATTTAAATTGTGGTATCATTAAAATTTTTTTGTTAAATAGTTAATAATTTCAATAAAATATATCATATCCAATTAATTTACTTATGATCTACTTTAATTCATAAAAACTCAATCATCCTTAAAAAATTTCATATATCTTTGAACTATTGTATCAGTCAATGATAGTTCAAAGATACATAATTTTTTTTTTTTTGGAATAGTTGAGTTTTTTTTATAGGTTAAGTCTAAATTATCAGCAACTTAATATAGCAAATTTCATTAGTGTCAAATTGGGCCAATAATATATTGATTCGAAGAGAATTGAAAGATATAACCAAAATTATTTCATGACTGAAGCCCAAACAACGTTAAGAATGTGTCTAAAAATAGTCTAAAAATTTGACACGAAAATTGTCAAGATATTTAAACATTTCTTCTTTATTTAATTAAGAGTAATTTTATATTTTTCTCGATTATGTAATTTTCCCTATAAATAGACATTATTAAGTTAGTACCTTGATATAGCTACATATAACCACTCTTAGTATTAATTTGCTTTTGTGTTTGGTTTATTTTATGGATTGTTAAACTATTTTTCTAGTCCTAGGGATTTCAATTTTTTGATTCTTCTAAGTTAGTGAGATCTAATTCGTTTTAATCTTTTATTTATTTTTTGGTATTTATATATCTTTTGCTTTGACCACAAATTAACTCGCATTACTATTTTTAACTCTAAAATTAATAAAACTGATTTATTCTTTTATGAAATTGTAAGGCCCTAAACTTAGACACATTTAGACCATAAATCTTAATATAACTCTTTCCCTAAAATTGTAAATTTAAAAAATCTAAAATCTAACCCACTATACCATAAATCATAAATCTTGTTAAAAAAAACCTACAAACCTTGCATTACTATTATTATTTATCAATTTTATTTAATTTTTTACATTAATTTTATTTAATTAATCAACACTAATTAGGTTAATATATTATTAAAGAGAATTGATCAATTAGAAAGTATATGATATTAATTAGAAGTTCTTTAAAAAAAAAAAATACAGGAACACATAACTTTTTAGAATCATTTTAATATAATTTAAACTCAAATTTTATTATAGACACATCCATATATAATATTCTCTTCAACTTAATTTAACTTTGTTAAATTATTTATAAAATAATAATTAAAATTTTGAATAAGAAAACACTATCGAAAATTCTCTAGGGTTTTTAGGAAAACATCATCACCATCCAAATTTCAGTACTACAAAGGTGCAATTCTAGTTTGGACTATTGATTTATAGCTTTGTTCTTTTTTGTTGATATACTCTTTTGTTTTAATTAAAGTTTAATTAAGTTAGAGATAGATTATATATGGATGTTTAAATATTGAAGTTCTTATGTGTTTAAAAATAGGTTATGTGATGTCTGCCTATTGGCATTCTAGGTTTTATTTTTTAACGTCGTTTGTCCTTGTCAGTGGGTCAGTTTCAAATAACTTTGTCCATAGTAAAGTACGGGTACAATCAGGATCAGGTATCCATCCTGAAAACATGGACATGGAATTAGCCAGATTAACATTAGATGAAGAAGAAGAAGCAGTTCTTCAAGTACAAACAGAGCAGAACACACAAGGAGAAGAGGGGTTTTTCAGGTTAGTGGGTTGTTTCTTAACAACAAGTGTTATTCATTATCCAACAATGAAAAGTACTATGGCAAATTTATGGCATCCGGTTCGGGGTGTCCAGATTCGAGATCTAGGAGATAGAAGATTCTTGTTCCAATTTTTTCATGTTATGGATTTGGAGAGAGTATTAAATAGATCACCATGGACGTTTAATAATCATTTACTGCTACTACACAAATTACAATTGGGGAGGATCCATTAAGAGTTCCTTTAATCAGGTCACCTTTTTGGGTTCAAATCCATGACATTCCAGTTGGTCTTTATTTGAAGAACTTGGCTAGACAGTTGGGAAATTTTGTAGGGGAATTTATAGAGTATGATGGATCGAATGGGAAAGGAAAATAGAAACTACATGAGAATTTGAGTACATATTGATGTGAGGCGGCCTTTGAAGAAGAAGAAACAGATTCAGTTTGGGGTTAACTGCACATATGTGAGCTTCAAGTACGAACGATTGTCCCTTTTTTTTTTTTGTTTTTTTGTGGTCGTTTGGGTCATAGCGACGCTTTTTGTGAAGCAAAAATGGATTTAGGTATGGAAGTTGCTGATATGAGGTAGAATTTATCGCTGAGAGCTCAATCTAGAAGGGCTTTAGCAATGAAAAGTATATGGCTGCGCTAAGACAATGATGTTAATTTTGGAGTTAATAGTAAGGACAGATGCACTTAAAGGAAAAATAAATGGGCTGCTGAACACATGCATGGATTTTTGCGACCTATTGACCCAATACTGGGACTAAATCTGGAAGGAAGGCTAACCTTTGTGGGGCAAGAGGGAGTTAAATCGATGATTAATCCAGCTCCTGCTGATATGGAGCATGATCAGGAAGATGGAATTTTACTTGGGGAGGAAGGGAAAAAGAGAGCTAGAGGGGAGAATGAGGATGAGATCAATAATTCAATGGACAGAAATAGACGAGTCTTAGAAGTTAATTATTTATTATCGACGGCTGCCAAGAGACATGCCGACCGGGCGCAATGAAAATCTTGAGTTGGAATGTCCGTGGATTGGGGAGTCCACGGGCGATTTGCAGACTTCAGCATTCGCTAAAGACACATAATCCCCAAGTGGTTTTCTTTATGGAAACTAAGGTAAGTAAAAGTAACATGGAAAGAATTTGTCATAGATGTGGTTATATGAATGGGATTGAAGTTGATCCAGCTAATACTAGAGGAGGTCTATGTTTAGCATGGAGGAATGATATTTGCATTGAGCTTAGGAGTTTTTCTAAGAGACATATTGATGTGGTGGTTGAGGATAAGGAGGTAAAGGGAAAATGGAGGCTTACTGGATTCTATGGATCTCCCTATGCTCAAGATAGGAGTGAATCTTGGAATGTGTTGAGAAATTTACACAATGATGATGGGAGGCCTTGGTTCGTGTGCGGAGACTTTAATGAGATAATGTATGGCCATGAAAAAAAGAGAGGGTTACCTCATGATGAACGAAAAATGGAGAATTTTCGTAATGTTTTAGCGGATTGTGAGATTTTGGATGTTGGCTTTTATGGGAATTGGTTTACATAGGAGAGAGGAAATCAGCCCGAAACAAATATTTGGGAATGACTTGATCGCGGAGTTGCTAATGTTGCATGGATGAGTTTGTTTCCAGAGGTAACTATTCAACATATGCCTCACCCTTTTTCGGATCAATATTCTCTTTTAATTACTACTAGGTGGGTTGAAAAGTGGGTGAATGCTAAAGCTTTCAAGTTTAAAGCATGGTGGTTAATGGAAGAGTCATTTAATGAAGAAGTTAAAATTTTATGGGAATCATCATCTGGAAGCATACTACAAAAGCTAGATATCTTAAAAGAGGGAATGAGACAATGGGCAAGTCAAATTTGATTTGATAGAAGAAGGAGAAAGGATAAGCTCATAGCTAGACTATAAGAACTTGTAGGGGACGACAGAGATGATATTAACATGGCAGAATTGATTGATTGTAAAACTCAATTGAACTTTGAGATTAAGAAGGACGAACTTTACTGGGAACAACGAGTTTGGATAAATTGGCTGAAATTTAGGGATAAGAATACTGCATTTTTTCATAGCCAAGTGACGTAGCATAAAAGAAGAAACATCATACACAAACTGAACAATGAAGGAGGAGGAACAACAGAGATTATTAAGGAAATGGAGGAAATTGTGCAATCTTATTTTCAAAATTTATTTTCAACAGATGGACGAGGAAATCTTAACCATCTGTTATTGGGTATTGAGAAATGCATATCTGAGGAGGAAAATCAAGATCTTTGAGGCCTTATACGGCAGAGGAGATTAGAGAGGCACTTTTTGCAATGGGACCCACCAAAGCACCAGGTGAAGATGGCTTTCCGGTACTGTTTTACCAAAAATGCTGGCACATCATTAGGGAGGACGTCACCAAATTCTGTTTACAAATTCTGAATGAAGGTATAGATTTTCAACAAATTAATACGACTCAAATAATCCTCATCCCTAAAATTGATAATCCTACTACTATGATGAATTTTCGACCTATCAGTCTGTGCAATGTGCTTTATAAAATTATAGCAAAAACTATTGCAAATAGGTCAGAGAAGTTATCGAAAAATGTATTGACGGGGCTCAAAGTGTGTTTTTACTAGGCAGATTGATCTCAGACAATATTCTACTTGCATATGAAATTCTTCATACTCTTAAACAAAAGAGAAGTGGGAAAAAAGGTCTTATGGCAGTCAAGTTGGACATGAGTAAAGCATACGACAGGGTTGAATGGAATTTTATAAAAAAAATGATGGTACGAATGGGTTTTGATATGAAAGTGATCGAAATTTTGATAAAATGTTTGACAACGGTCTCCTACTCAGTAGTTGTAAACGGATAAATAGGAGAAAGCTTTCAACCAACAAGGGGACTTCGTCAGGGAGATCCACTTAGCCCGTTTCTTTTTCTCATTTGTAAGGAGGGGCTATCATGTTTAATGAGATTAGCATGTAGGGAAGGACTAGTGAAAGGCGCCAAAGCTAGTAGAAACGGACCACAGGTATCACACTTGCTATTTGCTGATGATTGCATTTTATTTGGTCAAGCTACCAGTAGGGAAGCTAATTTTTTAAAGGAAATTTTGGGGGAATATAGAAGCTGCTCGGGCCAATGTGTTAACTTTAATAAGTCCACTGTCTTTTTTAGTAGTAATACAAATGACGAAGATAGGCGAGAGGTGGTAAATATTTTGGGGGTGAGAAGTTTAGAAAATTCGAAGAGGTATTTGGGATTACCCAATACGGTTGGAAGAAGGAAAAAAGAATCGTTTCAGAGCCTAAAAGATAGTATTAAGAAACGTATTGATAATTGAAGTACCAGGTTTTTGTCTCAGGGAGGGAAATAAGTGTTTATCAAATCGGTCCTTCAATCTATACCAACTTACTCTATGTCGTGTTTCTTATTACCTAAGTCTTTATATTCGAAAATGGAAAGTATTATAGCTCAATTTTGGTGGCAAAAGGGGCGTGACAAACGAGGAATACATTAGTGTGCATGGAAAAGTCTTTGCATTTTAAAAGAAAATAGGGGTCTTGGTTTTCGAAATATGAGTCAGTTCAATATCGCATTATTAGCCAAGCAGGGGTGGCGCCTTATTAATTACCCAAATTCGTTAGTGGCTAGAGTGCTCAAGGCTAAATACTATCCAAATATAGATTTTAACAACGCTCAGTTAGGGAATGTACATTCTCTTACCTGGAAGAGTGTGTAGGTTGCTAAGGGATTGTTGAATAATGGACTGTGTTGGAGGGTGGGAAAGGATGACGGAATCTCGATCTAGGAGGACTACTGGTTACCAGGCAAGGAACTTGAAGAATAGAACAATAGAAACAGAAGCGAATAGCCTAAGTTAGTTTCAGAATTAATTGATCCAAATACCAGAACATGGAAGAAAAATATTATCAATGGTACCTTCCCAGTTGAGATTGCTCAACAAATTATGCAGATTCCTCTTGTAAAAATTCCTTATAACGACCTTCAAGTGTGGAAAGGAGAATCGACTGGAGAATTCACTGTCAGAAGTGCCTACAAACTATTACAATAAGCTACCTTGGATCCTAGTTATTATTTCTTACGGGCCGACTCAAAGAACTTCTACAAAAAACTTTGGAACCTAGGACTACCCTAAAAATTTTGGAGAATTACATGGAACTATATCCCAACTTTTACAAATCTAAAGCATAAGCGAGTGATCAATAGTGCTTTATGCCCTCGATACGGGAAAGGAGAAAAAGACAGTGAGCATGTCTTTCTAAAGTGCCTTGTAACAGTAGAGATTTGGAGGAAGTTAGGGGTCTCATGGGCAGACAGAACGGTTCAAAATATCTGGAAATGGATTACCTGGATCTTTCAGAATAATGCTATCCAACAGTGTCGCCTACTCTGCTATGGCTTGTGGATTATATGGAGTTCACGAAATAAGTTCGTACATGAAAGGAAATTAGAGTCAGGAGACTAGATTTTACAGAATATTCGAAGATATATGGCAGAGATTAAAGGATTAGAAGAAAAGGAACTTACTTCTCCAACGGGGTGTAGAAGCAACACTATAGATGTAAACACCAGGGCAACGATTCAGTTTGACGCTGCACTCGATAACAAAAACCACATATCAGCATCGGGCTTAGTGGTTTGGAGTCAGACGGGGGAACTCCTTGCATTGAAGACAATGATTAACGGGAACGTTCCATCTCCGTTTGTTGTAGAGGCTTACGCAGGCTTACAGGCTATTCAGTTAGGGATTTTGCTAAAACTTCCCTGAGTAACAGTTATGGGAGACTCTCGAACATTTATCAAAAAATGCCAGTCAAAGAACTTGGATAAATCAATCATCGGTGCAATAATCAGAGACATTCATAGTAGTATGAACAGGTTTCAAGAAATAAAGTTCCAGTTTATAAAAAGAACAGAGAATGTCTATGCTCACAACCTGGCAAAGGAGTCTTTAAGAAAGAATGAGGAAACGTACCAGAGAAGATCAGATCTGACTCAACACCATTCGCAACCGGAGGGAAGATGGAGGAACAACCTAGATTGAGATTTGTTTGGGGTTAATGAAATGAAACAGATAGCTAAAAATGGTATATGGATAGGCTATCGACAAGCACAGAGAAGACAGTGATGTGAAAGGGCGAGAAGAAAATGGAGTCCAACTGTGTCTTGGGAATCGGCTAGTTCAATTTAAACAAGTTTCCTTTTATTTGTTTTTCAATTAATAGGCAAGTTTTATTAGAGTTATTTTAGTTGTTTTTGAAACTAATAGCTAAAGATGTAAGCTAGTCTAATGTTCCATAGGCCTGGCCCAAAAGAAATAGGCCATTTATGGGATAGGAAGTCTAGAGTGTCATAGGCTTAAACCATAATTCTTAGGTTTTGTATTTGACTTCTTTATTTATTTTTAGGTCTAGCCGATTATATTTTCAAAAAAAAAAAAAAGTTATGTGATTTTATTTTATTAATCCCGAAAAGTAAAGCTTTAAAAACAGAATTTTAATATATTATAATATAATTTATTCTCAAATTTTTTTATTTGTGACATGAAATTATTTTTACCTAAAAACTAAAATTTTTAAAACCATGTTACTGTAATTATTAATTTATACCCTATAACGGCCACTAGTGTCACTGTCATTGCATCGTTTCTAATCGTACGTACAATTTGAAAAATGAAGATTTAGTTTAGCTTGGATTTGTTGGCAATGGTGGCTTTAAAATGTGCGAAATAGGTTGGAATAGATTCGTTGATAAGGTAGGTTTGTCCGCTATATCACAATATAGTCCACAATATGGTCCATCATGCTGCTTTGCTGTGATTTGTTTTATTCTTTTAGGGTAAACTTCCTAATTAGTTACCGACTTTTAGGGTGTTTTTATTTTGGTCATCAAAAATAAAATTCTTTCAATTTTGTCACTCAATTTTCAAGATGCTTTCATTTTTTCACACAACTGTTAAATCTCTAACACAAGTTACCGACACACCACATCATGTTTGTACTTTCATTTTTATCATCCAACTTCTTTGTTTCTTTCATTTTGGTCACTCCAAAAAAATAATTTTTAAGTATTATGGGTGTAAAAAAATGAAGGATTAAAGTGAAAAAGCAATAAAAACTAAAATAATGATTTAAGAAATTGCCAAATTATACTTGTTTACCCCCTTGTTAAAAGTTCTAAAATTTTTTAAATATTGAAATTTGAAATTTCAAAACATCAAAATCAATTAAATAAAATATTAAAAATTTTGTATACCAAGACAATCGATTTGTAACTATAATATTGAAATTAATTTAATTAATTAATTTAACCTCCTTCTAAATTTTAAATTTTATTTTATGTTTTCAAATTAAAATCAACTCAAATAACTCAATCTTTAATAAATGTCTGTGAAACCCAGATTTCTTTTAATTATATGATCTTGAGTGTTCCAAACTAAGCTAAAAGAAAACCAAAATCCTTAAAATTATTTTAATTAATTAATTTTATCTTCCATGCCAAACAAAACCCAAATTTTTTTCGTCACTTCTTTACCTAAACGAAGAACAATCAATTAGTTTAATTAATTGTAATTATTTTTCTTTACTTTTAGCTTAATATGGAAAATTCGAGATTATATAATCAAAAGAAATTTAAATTTTGTAGATAATTATTAAATATTATTTATTTGAGTTGATTTCAATAAAAATAATTTGGAAACATAAAATAAAATTTAAAATTTTAGAAGGAGATTAATTTAATTGAATTAATTAGTTTCAATATTACAATAAGAAATTGGTTGACATTATAAATGGATAAATTTTTTGAACAATTTATTTAATTGGTTTTGATGTTTTGAAATTTAAAATTTTAATACAGAAAAAAAAAAAGAAATTTAGAATTTTTTACAATGTGATAAACAAGTACAATCTGATATTATCTTAATGCATTATTTCAGTTTCTATCGCTTTTTCACTTTAATCATTTTTTTTACCCCAACCAATACTTAAAAAAGGGATATATTTTGGGTGACCAAAATGAAAGTATAAACATGGTGTGATATGTGCAGTCAACCGGCATATTTAACGATTGAATGATTAAAATAAAAGCATTCTAAAAGTTAAATGTCGAAATTGCAAAAAAAAAAAAAAAAAAAATCATGAAATAAAAGCGCCCTAAAAATAATTTACCAAAATGAAAATCACCTAATAGAGAAGAACCCACATTATGTTTTTTTATTTATTTATTTAATGTTATGCCATCCCTACAGAAACCATAAAACATTTAAATTAAAATCTAGTTAGGTAAAATTCACTTCATCTTACTTGGAATCATTGATTATGATCTTCTATTTAGTAAGTTTTGGATCAAGTTTTGGATCTTCTATTTACTTGTAGTATCAAATTGACATCCATCGGTGACTCGACTGAAGAGAGGCATCTATTACTTGAACAGTTGACATTCTTTCATGCTAGTTTTTGAAGAATAACATGATGAGGGCGTAAGAAAGTTTCAGGGTATTTTCATTTGGGCTTGTGTGCTGTGAATCTAAATATTGTTTCCTATATATGTCCTTGTCCCTCATGGATATTGAAGAAGTCAAAACTGTAGCATCTTGTGAATTATTTAGCAACATCCAATGCAATGAACTAAAAGTCAGAAACTGAAAAGGCCCAAAGCATTGCAAATTGAAAAAGAGTGGACCATAGATGATCTCTTTCCCATGGAGTTTAGAGACTTTAAAGGCCATGTGTTTGAAGTTGTTCATATTTTGGAAACATGAAAAGGCCAGGAACCATTGTTACTTTCCTAAGTCTAAAGCTTCGCCCTGTCCTGTCCAAAACTCCTCGAATCCTTTGATTTTGTTCGCCTACCTTTTTTGTAAAAGTGTTTCAGACTATATGGTTGAAAATTATTCAGAAGTTATTGCTTTCTTGAAATAATCTCTACAATAATTTAACGTATTAACGAGTTTTTATTATAACTATCGATTTCTATTAAATTTTAGATTATTCAAGGTTTGCAACTTATCAAATCTATAAAGTAAAAATATTATCTAAGTTTTTGAATACATTTAGTTCCTTTAGTTCCTTTATATTTATTTTCAATTTCAAAATTGACATCCAATATCTTTAAAATTTTTCTGTTAGGTGCCATAATTTGAAATCAAAAGAATTCTCACCTAGTGCCATATGGCAGAAAGAATAATGATATGATAAACCAAAATTTAATAAAAAAAATTTAACGATATTATTAAAAAATTAACTTACTTAAAATAAATCTCGACAAAGAAAAATACATACTTAAAATAAAAATAAGGAGATTAAATTCCAAATATATATTATAATACAAGGACTTAATATATTTTAACTAATCTCTAAATATATAATTTGGAGCAGTATTATTGATACCTCATTTTGAATAACATATATTTAGGGGTGAACGTTCAACTGAAACTAGTAAAACAGTTTGAAAATTCTATTTTATCAACTAAACTCAATTTATAATATTTGTGAATTTATGAAATTTAATTGAATTGAATTTAAATAAATTTATTTGAGTTGGATTTAAAAAATTGAAGTAAAATTGAATCATTGATTACAATCTAACTAAACTTTGAAGATTATTTTGAATTTCTTTTAATTTTTTTTTTTGGTGAAAAGCCTAGCTAAACTAAAAAAAACCTATAATACTATACCTACTAACTTAGCCTAATGCTTCTTCTAACGATCGTTCAGACTTCACAATTGGTTCTTTGGATGGATCCTGTGCGTGAGTAGCAGGAAACTGTTTTGCCCAACAAATTGATATCTTAATAGTCTCCTTTAAGCTCCATGCAAAACCTTGGAAGATAAGTAAGTTCCTATTATTCCATAGACGCCATGCTACCAATCCAAATATAGTTGCCCAAGTGTCCTAGTCCTTGGTAACCACCCATAATTCCTTATGCTTTTCCCAACCCAATCTAAGATGTTGCTTAAAAAGATTTAAGACTGCCAGCTTGTAGGTACCAGGTTTAACCAAACTTCTTTAGCTGTCGGACAGTCTCTGAGGACATGCAAAATATTTTTTGTATTGTGATGAAAAACTTGACATGATGTATTTTGGCCAATCCCTCTACGCACCCTGTAACATCCCAAAAATTAGGGGTTACTAGAATCGGGTTTAGGAATAGAGAGAGAGTGGTCATGTCCTCATTTTGAGATTATCTATGTGTTTTTAGAAATAAATGAGGTATTTGTTTGTTGAATAAGTGTTAGTGAAATGTTCCTCGAAACCCAAGTTCAAATCCCTTATCTCTTACCATTTTTATTATTTTACTAATTTTGCCTCAAACCCTAGTATGTGACATGCCTTATTTTTAAAACAAATATTGAAAAATTATTTTAAAAATAAGAAAATATTCTATTGGTTAATTGATAAATGAAAAAGTATGAAAATTAAATTGAGGTCTCAAGTTCAAATCCTTTCCCATGCAAAATAATTATTTTTTTTCAAAATCCCTTTTTTTAATGTATGTGTCATCCATACTCTTGTAACTCTAGGTATAACTGTTAATTTTACACAAAATAATCAACCATTATTCTATTTTTACTCACCCTAGACATTTCCTCCCCTCCCCTCTCCTCTTCTCCTTAATTTTCAGTTTTTTTCTTTCTTCCTCTATTGTTGTCGTTGCCTACACCTAGTTTTACCCTCTCTTTCTTTTTCTTTTTGCCTCAATATTTGTTAACATCTTCTCCACCATCTTGTTGGTATTTTATTCCTCATTAAAATCAACCCCACATCTGAAATCTTGAACTTTAAGATCAATCTCGAACATTGCCAAAAAAGTGTCATTGTCGTTTCTCTCAACTAGCTTATGTAAGATCTCTTCTTGCTTCAATTTTTTGATTAATCTTGTTGATTTAGGAGAAATTTAAATATTTTAAAGGTATTTTACATATTTTTAATGGATATTTAAATTATTTTTAAATTAGCCCTAAATTTGGCCACCGTGGGTTATGGTGCGTACAGTTATGTGCAAGAAAGGGGGTTGTTTAGTTTCTTAATTCTTGCCCATCTATTTCCAGCATTAATTTGAATTCTTGAATCCTCCTAATCAGCCTTGAAACATTTTTTCATTAGGTAAAAACGTTCTTGATCAACTGGCCATTTAGATCTTAAAATTCAGGAAGCGTAAGTGCAATTAAATGTAAACTAGTGAGTTGGTTTGACATAGGTGGATTGAGTAAATATTGGATTTTGATCTATATTGGCTACTGATTTCCAGTAGTGAATGTATTAGGTTCTGACCCAAACACCCCTAATCAACAGTAAAGCTAAAAGACGTTTGCGCGTACGATTCACATCAAAACAGTATAAGAAATCTAACTAGTTGAATTCGTAAAATAGTAGTAATTTTGATGATTGGTTTGAACCCATAAGTGGGTGTTTAAGATCTGCTTAGGAGATGGAATTAATAATGATTTTTGACTTAGGTTCATTTTAAGGTTTATTAAGGAAAATCGAAAGATTCGCTAATGTGCTGTGAGAAAGCAAACAAATAATGTGTGGGTCCTAAACTCAAAAACTTAATTAAAAATGATAATTTTTTTGATATATTGGATGATTTAGCTTGTTGATTGGATTGGCTTAATAGCCAAATAATTAATTTTGTAAGTGGTCGATCCAGGTACATTTTGAGCCCTAAAAGATTGGTATTATAGCAAAGTTGCTAGTTTGATAATGTGACTGTGTGAATGGTATTGTGATGTATGATTGTGTTATTTGGTATGAGATTGATTGTATATATAGCATGATTTGCTGAGATATGAGTTTATGCATGATATAATTGTATTTTCTATGTTATATTGGAAATGTTGCTATACATGCACATTGGAAAATCGTAGAAGTATGTGAAATTGTGTAATGCTGAATGATGTCATCTTAATGGTAATTTCGAAGTTGGAACACTGTTTCCAATTACTGAAAGTATGTATTTATTGAGGGCATGTTGAACATGTTAAATAAATATGAAAAGTATTGAGATATGATTATGTATGAGTTTGTGTGACATATTGCATTTGCATTGGGATTGGATATCTTATGGTTGATGGAGGAGTTCTATAGAGTACCAACGGCATATTAAGTCCGCATTTATATGTAGTCAGTGCATTGCACCTGGAGTACTGAGGGGATTGGTGATTTTATCGCATATTATATGTTATTGGCGATTGTATCGCACTATTTGATATCCGAAAGATTTTTTGCATTATTGATTATTCGGTGGTTTTACCACATCGAGCTATGCTCACATTTGTTAGAGTTTGACAGACGAGTTCTGGGGAACTCGTGGTGTGTAGCAGATGGTATGGGTAGAAACCTTTTTGCATTGCATCATGCTCACAATTCGAATGTTATTGATTTATGCTACGTATTGTATTGTGTTGTATTGAATGGTATCGAAATTAATTATTGTTACTCTAATGAATGATGACCCATGCTCATACACCGTTTGACATAAATTTGATAATCGCTATGTAATGATATAAAATTCCAATGATGGTTCTATGTTCCTCTGTTAAATCTAACATGTTTCACTGTATTCGATATTTATGTCTGTTTAAATAATTGTTCCACTCACATAGAGCTTTCATAAGCTTACCCCTAATAGTGTTTAGCTTTTTAGGTAAACCTTGAAATTAGGACTGGACTCAGCATTTAGAGAATCATCTTGGACCTCAGACTATTCTTAATAAGTATTATTAAGTCTTTATTGGTTTTGATTTATAACTTTTAATTATTTCTGGTCTGTGTCTTGGTAACTTTTCTTTTGGGGATTTTTGCATGCATGGATTACTCAAGCATAATAACCAAAAAATGCATGATATCAAGCTTAAGTAAAATTTGACATTGTTCCCTAGTTTTTAATGCATTGCAAATGAAACGTTTTTGAAAAACAAATCAATAAGGCAACTAAGTTTCTAAAAAGACTTGAAAATTGATTTTTCCATTGCATTAGTTTAACATCGAGTTTTTACACAGAAGAGTGACAAGCAAACGATTTTTTCTCTTAAACAACACCATCAATAATAATATGAGTCTTAAGTATAGGTTATCTAATAAATGAACTCTTTTAAACTAACTTAAAGTGCAAATACAGATTTTCTTTAAAATGAGTTTATTTAAAGTATTCAAAAGTAACGTAAGTTAGCTTAGCCATTTCGGTGGCTAATGTAGCCTTCTCAATCTAGCCATAATATCTAGGCTAGATTAGGGAGGTTGCCAATCCAAAGAGGATTGCCCAGGGGTCCTAATCCTTGGTAACCACCCATAATTCCTTATGTTTTTCCCAACCCAATGTAAGATATTGCTTGAAAAGAACTAAGACTGCTAGCTTGTAGGTAGCAAGATTAACCAAACTTCTTTAGCTACCGGACAGTCTCTTAGGATATGCAAAATATCTTCTGTATTGTTATGACAAACTTGACAGGATATATTTTGGCCAATCCCTCTGCGCACCATCTCTAGGTTGGTGAGCATCCTTTGCTTGCATACTAACCATAGCAAGAAGCGGATGTGATGTGGTCCTTGTTATTTTTATATTTCCTTCCACCTAGTGTCTTATGCACTCCATATTCTTTCTATTATTACTAATATGTTTTTTTGACTGAGAAACTCCAGTTTTTGGTGTATGTCCAACAAATTTTATCAAGTTCCTACTAAAGGATGTGGGGTAGGTCTGTTCACTACCTTTTGTATTATCCCTTTTGGTAATTTTCCTCTAAATGCTTCTAGGTTTTGAAACTTTGAAAAAATTATTTTTTTATAATTTTAAATAATATGTTTATTTTTTAAGTTTTTTTTTTTCTGAATTTTATTATTTTCTAACTTCTATAATTTTGAAAATTTTCTTTTAGAATTTTGAAAAATTTTATTTATTTATCTTTTAATATTTAACTTTTCTAATATTTTATAATTTTTAAAATATGATTGGTCAAAAAATTTTTTTTAAATTGATTTTGAAAGATCAATTTTTTTTCTTCAAAATTCATATAAATTCAATGGGTACACCAAAGTAATAAAAGTGAAAAACAATGACTAAACCTGAATTTTTTTTATAAATATTTTATTAATGTAAAGTGGATATCCATTACGATAAAAAGTTTATGTACTTTAAAGACTCAAATATCATTAAAAGTAAATTTTTATATCATTTATACTTCTTCTGCTTATAAATATAAACTTTAGAAAAATATTATAAACAACCTATTGATGAATAAAATACATATTTCTCTCTTTATTCTCTTATTTATTGATAATTTTACTTTCTTTATTCTCAATTTAATAACAGTACAATAATTTTTTAAAATAATCCAAATAAGGGATCTGTGCTTGTGCTCAAAACAAGAGATGAAAGGAACACTCTAATTCATGTCCTCAATTTTGGCAAATTCACTTAGGACTATATCGTCCTTTAATGGAGAGTAGCCTAAAGTTGTGGAACCAGGTTGTTTGCAATAAATTTGGCCATGATTTTCAAGCTAAACACGTATTGTGATGTTTTGCGATAGAGTCTCATCAGATTTTCCCTGAACTAGATGATTTGACTATGCTTGAGCTTTATGTTCAGAAAATCAATATTTAATGATTCATATTTAGATTATCTTTTTAATTCATGATTAATTATGAAAGATGATAATAATTATTCTTACCAATAAAAGTGGAAACCTAAAAATAAACAAAATAATAATAAAATTTTTCATGATACCCTAGAGATAAATTATGTTCTCAATATGTGGAAAATCAGTGGTTTTGTATTTGTTGTATACTTGATTATTTATTATCCTATTAATATTTCTTAAAAAATATATTTCTTGTAGACTATTAATAGTACATGCTATCTTTAGAGATAAAAGAACATTTTTCTTGTTTGGTAATTAAACAAACCAAGTTTTGGTGGTACAAGATTAATTTAAGCTCCAGAAGAGCTAACATGTTAATATCTAAAGAAACTAAGTGATAATTAATTCATTACGTTTTGTTAGTCTCAAAAAACTATTATCTTTTAAAAAGTATTGGTTGTAAATGATATTGTAACAGCCCGATTTTGGGCCTAGTTGAAATAGTGGTCTCGAGACCACAAATTCAAAGTCTAATAAATTATTTTAATATTATTTAGATGTTATAGCATGTTTTTAAGAGTGCATGAGAAATTTGGTGAATTAATTTTAACGTTTGTGAGCCCAATTGCAAAAAAAGACTAAATCGCATAAGGTGCAAAAGTTTTGTTTTGATAGCTAAGGGTGTAAATTAGAGTTGGATTATAATGTGGAGGTCTTTAAAGTGCAAATAGGCCTTTAATTTTTGCATGGCCGGCCATAGGGGGACAAGGGCTTTAGAAAAGTCAAAATTTGGTAAATATTAGGTGACTTATTTGACTAGAAATGGAATAAAATAAAGAAAAAAAAAGATGTCATCTTTTCTCCTTCACCTCTCTACTGAAATTTTTAGCAAAATAAGGGTTTGAAAGCTTGAACATTTGCAGCTACTCTTCACCCTCACAAGTAAGTGATTCTAATGGTCTTTCTTGATAATTTATGCATTTTTGTGACCTTTGAAGCATGAGCTTTCAAATGAGGGTACTATTTGAAACAATGATTAAAATTTTAGGGTTTTGATATGAAAGGATTTGTAATGTTTTTTGAGTTTTTATGGAAGAAAATAATTCTTGGAGGTGTTATAAAGAACTTTTGTGAAAATTGTTAGCATGAAAACACCTAAAAGGACTATATTGAATAAGTTGTAAAATAGATGTTAAGTATGTAAAATTGTGGGATTTTGGAGTTTCTATAAGAGTAAAAAGGGTTCGGCTAAACTTAAGATACGAAAAAATTTGATGAAAATTGATTTTCGGGCCTAGGGGTAAAATGGTCATTTTGTCAAAGTCTAGGGGCAAAATGGTCATTTTACCAAAGATATGAATTTTCGACTACTTAATTTTATTTAGTGACTAAATAAGTATATTTTGCTATTATAGATTGATTGTCACTTGCGATAAGTTTTAAAATTTATAATTGATCATACTTGAACTAACTATTATCATGATGAAGGCAAACGTACCTATCGAACAGTAGTATAGTTTTAACAAGACCGGATGTCAACCCCAAAGAAACTAAAAGTACTAGTATTAAATTTCTTATTATTATCTAGCCTAAGAATAATGAAGGTTGTTTTATCTAACTAATTAACTAATCTAAGAATGCGCAGAAAATAACTTGGGGAAATACTTTTTGGGAAAACTGATTGATTTTAAACAACACTCAAGGAAGAATCCACCTAGACTTCTCTTGTTAATTGACTCTGAACCAGATGATTTATTCACTTGACTTGATTCGTAGAAATCCCTAAGTTATGTTATTATCCCTATTCAAGACCAATAACGTCTAACCCTACGTTGATTAATTGAAATCTCTTTCTAATTAAAACCCCTAGTTTTGTATTAACTTAATATATGGATTCCCCTATTAGATTTGACTCTAATCCGGTAGATTTATGTCGTCCTATCTCTAGGATTGCATGCAACTCCGCTTAATTATGAATGTTCTACTCTTAGACAGGGACTATTCATCCTCCGAATAAGCACATCAATACTTGAATCAATATCCTGGAATATTCAAACAAGAGTTAAAGTCATAATTAAGAACAAATCAAGTATTTATCATACAGTTCAGAAAATATTAACAAGATCCATCTTAGGTTTCATCCCCCTTAGGTATTTAAGGGATTTAGTTCATAACTATAAAAGAAAACATCTCAGAAGAATAATAACAAAACATAAAGAAAACCCAAAAACCCCTAAAGGAAATTGAAGGGAGATCTTCAGTCTTAGAGGTGAATCCGACTTCCGAGATAGATCAATTGGCTTCCTTCCAGTAATTCCTTACTTCCTACTCTTTGTGTGTTCTTTAATCCTCCTTTGGGGTGTTTAAACAGGCTTTAGAATGCCTAAAAGCCCTCAAGAATGGCCTTTTCAGAATAGCACTAAACTTGGGTTCAACAGGGACATGCCCGTGTGCGATTAATTCAGGCCGTGGTCGATTCTTCCAAATGGACACGTCTATGTGGTCTACCCATGTGAGGAAGTCCAGGCCGTGTTGATTTCACATGTTAGCCCATTTTCTTCGTTTTTGGCCCGTTTCTTGTTCTTTTTGCTCTCCTGTGCTCACCTAAGTATAAAACATGAAATTAAAGGATTAGGAGCATCGAATTCACCAAATCTAAGGAGAAATCATTCATAAATGTGTTAAGCATGGGATAATAATATGTATAAATTATGGTTTATCAAATAGCCCCACATTTAAGCGTTTGCTTGTCCTCAAGCAAAATCCTCAATTTCGAATTAAGAATTCATTTTTCTCAACTTATAATTCCTATCAATAATATCTCAAACTAATCCATAAGTAATCATACATTTAGAATTCAACTAGAAGAACATTAAAGTTTCAAACATTCCAAGTTGAGCATTTAATCACGAAAAACATAGGCATCTCCCCTCATCTAAGTAATCACCTTTGATTCAAAATCTCACAGAGTTTAACATCCTCACTAAAGATTCACTCAAATCACTTGAAGTGTTTAAGGATAATAAAATTAGCACTCAATAGTCAATATGAAAAGTTATTACCATAGGCTTGCATGAGAATCAAATCTCCACACTATATATTGAGATGATACATCAATCAAGAGGTCTTTAGAAGGTTGTAACGTGGCTATGGTTAGGGGTGTGGTCACAAGCTGAAAGAGAAGGTTAGAATCGAGATTGAATTGAAAAATTACCTAACTAAAAAAAATATTTAATCATCAATTGCGTACAAACGAGCTTCTTCTTAGAATATGGACTTAAACACCCAAGCTTCAAAAATATGACTTACTGCTAATATATAGTTATGTATGTATTTTTTTTTAAGAAAAAATCAAGTAACATAGACTAACTATAAAAAATAAAACATAGCTAAGCAATTTATTCAAATCAAATCTCGACAAAAATAGGGATAAAATTAATTGAGGGGATTTCAACAATAATGAGTTATGGGTTAATATTGAGGGTAAATCAATGAATGAGATGTTAGCCTCAAAGGTGTTTACTAAGGGTTAATTGTGAAGGTAGGCTTTTATGGAGTGAGTGGGTTAAACTTAAGTGCCTCTATCATTTAGACATATCAAATCAAATGGTGTGGTCTTGACATGCATAATCAAGCAAGTTCTAGAATAACAATTCGATATTGATGCACTCAAAGCAATAATAAAAGTGAGCATGAAAGAAATAATATATGCTCTAAAGGCTCAAAATCTCACAAAAATTATGGCTTGCTGATGTTTAAACCTGTGGATTTCAATTCAAGATAATACCTAAACTTGGGAAAAACAACCTAAAATTTTAAATTCTTAAAAATCAACTTATCATGCTTGATTCTCTAATGTCTTAAAGTTTAAATAATCAATGCACGAATGCCTATGTTTTAATTCAAGACATATCAATAAAAATCATAAATTAATCAAAATTCATGCTAATAATAATATGAGGGATTTACAAGAGAACAAGACAAAATTCAAGGATTTTTCTAATAGTGATATAATTGACCCTCCCGGCACTTAAGATGTATATTGCCCTCAATGTACAAAGATAAAGTTAATGGCAATTATAAATATAAGATCATAAGATAGAGAGAGGAGTGAAACTTCCTAAATGTTAAATGGATAAACTCCTTAGGTTGGAGTTATGTAGAGTGGAAAAGAATACTCCGGTGGTGGTAGAGGTTGGATTCCACAAATGCTGCGCCAAAAGAATATTATATCTCGTGGTAGCTATGGTCGTGGTTGAGCAGGGCGTGACATTCATGGAGAACCTTTTCTAGTGGAGTTTCAAGTTCCTAAGTAATAGTGAGCTTTGGAGCTCTTTTATAAATATGATAGAATCAGGAACTTTTTAAGAATATAGAGGAATAGGATTACTCATGAAGAAATAATAAAAAATATAAAGTACTTAATAATAATTATAAAAATCCTAAAAAATGAAATGAAATAGTTTTGAAGAAAAATAAAATTAGAAAAATAGGTATTGGGGAACACGGCCGTTGGGCATGCCCGTGTGCTTTTTATTTAGCTCGTGTTTTTCGTGGGTTTAAAATTTTGGGCATGTTGGTGCATACGGCTGTGTCACACGGTCGTGTCCTGCTTCGTTCACTTTTCCCACGCCCTGTGTGTAGGCCCACGCCCGTGTTAGTTTGACAGTGTCGACCACGGGTGAGGGGCACGGGCGTGTCGCAGTCCCGTGTTACTTTCTCAGTTTCAACCACGGTTCTAAGACACGGGCGTGGCACACGCTTGTGTTGTTTTGGCAGGATTGCCCACGGCCATATCGCACGCCTGTGGTAACTTATCGCATCCCGTGTTGGGAAAATTTTTTTGCCCTATTTTCACACGGCCGTATCGCACGGCCATGGTGCATCTTGTGGTGTAAGCATGGCCTAAGGCACGCCCGTGTGCCTGGTCGTGTGGTTTTAGAAAGCCTACAATTAATGATTCGGTCAGTATGTCAGATATTAAAAACTAAAATTTAAATAAATTAACACCGTTAGTACTCGGGTTGCCTCCCGAGAAGTGCTTGTTTATAGTCTAAGCTCGACTTTACCTTGTAGGTGTATTTAGGGAGGCTCGTGGAGTCTTAGCTCCTCTTCATCTTCTTTAAAATTCTCATCGTTATAAAGTTTGAGATGATGTCCATTACCTTGAAAGTGCCTTGTGATGGGTGACTTACCTCTACTGTGCCATATGGAAAAACAGATTGAACTACAAAAGGTCCTGACCATCATGATTTAAGTTTCCTAGGAAACAATTTGAGTCTTGAATTATATAGTAGGACAAGATCTCCAACTTCAAATTGTTTTTGCTGCTTTAAACGAATGTGTGGCGCCGCTTTGTTGCTTCCTTGTATAGGCGTGAGTTTTCATATGCATTGGCTCGCCACTCATCTAGCTCGTTCAACAACATCAACCTGTTTTCACCTGCAAGTTTGGGATCAAGGTTTAGAAATTTAATAGCCCAGAAGGCTTTATGTTCTAGTTCGAATGGTAGATGTCAACTTTTTCCATAAACAAGTTTGTAAGGTGATGCTCCTTTGGGAGTCTTAAAAGCAATTCTATAATCCCATAGAGCATCATCTACTTTCATCGCCCAATCCTTCCTGTTTGATTCTACTATTTTTTCAAGAATTCGTTTGATCTCTCGGTTTGCTACTTCAACTTGTCCACTAGTTTGAGGATGGTAAGGGGTGGCTATTCTATGATGAACTCCATATTTCTTAAGGGTTTTCTCAAATTAGACGTTATAAAAATGAGTACCTCTGTCACTGATAATTGCTCTAAGTGCTCCGAATCTAGAGAAGAGTTTCTTAAGGAATCGTACTACCACTCTAGCATCATTAGTAGGTAAAGGTTGGGCTTCCACCCATTTGGACATATAATCAACTGCTACTAAGATGTATTTATTCCCAAATGAACTAGGGAATGGACCCATGCAGTTGATACCCCAAACGTACCTGTCCGTTGGCATTTGTCACAAGAAGTAACGTACCTATTGGCATCTCTGAATAACGTGGGCCAATAAAAACCTGATTCAAGTGTTTTATGTGCGGTCTTAGTTTTACTGTAGCGTCCTCCAGTCGGTCTTAAGTGGCAATGTTCTAAGATCTTCGATGCTTCAAACCTTGAAACGCATCTCCTAATGACTTGATCTGCACATATGCGGAAAAGAAAAGGGTCGTCCTAAAAGTAGTTTTTCACATCATTAAAGAATCGCTTCTTTTGCTGGTGTGTCAACCCTTTTGGGATAATGTTAGCGCTTAAAAAATTCGTAATGTCTGCAAACTAAGGTACCTCAGAATCAGATATAGCAGAGAATTGTTCTTCAGGAAACGAATCATTTATTTCAACTTCATCTAGTTCTTTGGTATTTGAGTTCTCAAGCCTGGAAAGATGATCAACCGCGAGATTTTCAGCTTCTTTCTTATCCTGAATCTCCAAGTTAAATTCCTGCAGCAACAGAATCCATTGAATGAGTTGAGGTTTTGCATCAGTTTTAGTTAAGAGGTAGCGAAGGGCAGAATGGTTAGTATAAACGACAACTTTATACAATATTAGATATGATTGAAATATATCGAATGCAAAAACCATAGCTAGCAACTCTTTCTCTATGGTGGTGTAGTTTTCTTGTGCAGCTGTCAAAGTCTTGATAATAGATAGGATAAAAATGTTTGTCTCTTCGCTGTCCCAAAATCGCACCTATTGTAAAATCACTCGTATCACACATTAGTTCAAAAAGTAAATTCCAGTCAGGTGCAATTATGATTGGAGCATTAATCAATTTATCCTTTAAGGTATTAAATGCTTTTAAGCATTCCTGATCGAAATTAAAAGGCACATCTTTTTCTAGTGATTTAGTCAAAGTCTTAGCTATTTTAGAAAAATTCTTAATAAATCTTCTATAAAAACCAGCATGTCCTAAAAAGCTTCTAATAGCCTTGACCGTACTAGGAGGGGGTAATTTTTTTATTGTTTCAATTTTAAATTTATCAACTTCAATCCCTTTACTAGAAATTTTATGTCCTAACACAATACCTTCCTGAACCATAAAGTGACATTTCTCCTAGTTAAGTACAAGGTTCGTTTCCTCACATCTTATTAAACCTCGTTTTAAATTTTTAAGGTAAATATGGAATGAGTTACCGAATGCCGAGAATTCATCCATAAATACTCCATGATGTCTTCTACGAGTTCATCAAAGATGACCATCATACAGCACTGAAAAGTGGCAGGAGCATTACATAATCCAAAAGGCATTCTGTGATAAGCAAAGGTACCATATGGACATGTAAATGTCGTATTTTCTTGATCTTCAAGAGCTATTGGGATTTGGAAATAACCAGAGAGTCCGTCTAAAAAGCAGTAGTACATGTGCCCTGATAATCTTTCCAACATTTGGTCAATGAATGGCAAGGGAAAGTGATATTTTCTCGTGGCATCATTCAGCTTCCTGTAGTCAATGCAGACTCTCTAACCTGTGACTATTCTTGTCGGGATTAATTTATTCTTCTCGTTGGTTACAACTGTCATGCCTCCTTTCTTAGGAACAACCTGTACTGAACTTACCCAAGAAGTGTCAGAAATAGGATAAATAATTCCAGCATTTAGAAGTTTAATTACCTCAGTTTTAACAACTTCTTTTATGTTGGGGTTCAGTCATCTTTAAGCTTGCACACATGGCTTATATTCATCTTCCATTAAAATTTTGTGGGTGCAAAAAAAGGGGCTGATCCCTTTGATGTCAAAAATTTTCCAAGCTATGGCCCTTTTATTTTCTCTTAATACTTGGAGTAATTCCTCTTTTTCCTTGGGTTGCAAGTTAGAAGCAATAATCACTGGTAACGTAGAATTATTTTCAAGGAATGCGTATTCCAAGTGATTTGGCAACTGTTTAAGTTCCAGTTTGGGGGGTTCTTCAATAGAGGGTTTTTGCTTAAGTTCATCGTTTGTCTTGATACCCTCATATTCTACTTGTCTTGAGACTGGTTTATTGGAATTTAGTTTAGTTTTTACCTTATTTATCTCAAAATCATCATCATCTACCTCCTCGTTTTGGGCAAGACATAGTTCCAACCTGTCCTCATGTATGATTTCCTGAAAAGAATCTTAAGTGGCCTGATCAATAGAGTCAATAAAATAACATGAGTCATATTGCTCCCTAGAAAATCTCATGGCATCATAAATTTTAAAAATAATCTCTTCTTCACCTACTCTAAGCACAAGTTTACCATCTCTCACATCAATAACAGCCCTAGCAGTGGCTAAAAATGGATGACCTAAAATTAAAGGCACTTCAACATCCTCATCCATGTCAAGCACAACAAAATCAACAGGGAATATAAATTTATCTACTTTCACAAATACATCCTCTGTGATACCCCTAGGATATTTAATAGATTTTTCAGCTAATTGAATACTCATCCTAGTAGGTTTAGGTTCCCCAAGACCAAGTTGTTTAAACATCTTATATGGCATCAAATTAATGCTAGCGCCTAAATCAGCTAGTGCTTTCTCAACATTCAAACTACCAATTAAGCAGGGAATAGTAAAACTTCCTGGGTCTTTCAGTTTGGTTAGCAGTTTATTTTGGAGTATGGCCGAGCACTCCTTGTTGAGTTCCACAGTAGATAAGTCCTCAAACTTTCTTTTATTTGTTAGAAGCTCCTTCAAAAATTTTACGTATGTAGGCATCTGCGAGATGGCTTCAAAAAAAAAGGTAGATATGTAATTGCTTAAAAAGTTCATGAAATTTACTGAATTGTGCATCCATGCGGTCCTTTTTCAACTTTGTTGGGTATGGGACTGGTGGTTTATATTCCTTTGGCATTGTTTTTTATTATTTTCGGGTTTTACCTCCTCTCTTTCGCTTTTGTCAGCTTCTTGTGGTAGCTTCTTTTCAGATTCAGCTAACACTTTCCCACTCATTAGTGTAACTGCTTTCACATACTCTTTTGGATTGGGTTCAGTGTTATTAGGTAAACTTCCTGGTGGTCTCTCTGAAATCATCTTAACCAGCTGTTCAATTTGATTCTTGAGCCCTTGAATTAATGCTTGCTGATTTTTTAGTGCAGTTTCAGTGTTATGAAAATGAGTTTCTACTACTGAAATAAATTTTGTCATCATCTCCTCAAGGTTCGACTTTTTCTCTAGCAGGTAAGGTTGTTGTTGGAATTCTGAAGGGGGTGGTGGTCTTTGATTTCCTTGGCCTCCCTATGAGAAATTCAGGTGATTCCTCCAACCTGCATTGTAAGTGTTATTGTAAGGATTATTTTGAGGTCTAGAGTTGTCACCCATGTAATTTAATTGTTCGTTTTCCATGTTGTGGCCATAGGTTGGATATTCTAGGTTGCTCATTCCACCTCCACTTGCATTGCACTACATAACTGTATGTACCTGTGTAGAACCAAGTAAACCATCAATCTTTTTATTCAAGAGTTCTACCTGATTTGACGGCATAGTAACAGAGTCGACGTTAAAAACGCTTGCTTCTTTGGTTGGCTTAATCCTCATGACTTGCCACTAATAGTTATTCAGTGACATCTCCTAAATAAATTCGTAAGTTGCTTCAGGTGTTTTGTTGTTGATGGTTCCACCAGCGGCTGCATCAATCATCTGTCTTGTCGAGGGGTTCACACCATTGTAAAACGTTTGAACTTGCAGCCAAAGAGGTAACCCATGGTGAGGGCACCTTCACAGTAGGTCCTTGTATCTCTCCCCTGCATCGTAAAGTGTTTCTAAATCTATCTGCACAAAAGAAGAAATATCATTCCTTAGTTTAGCTGTTTTAGCAGGTGGAAAATATTTAAGTAAGAACTTTTCGGTCATTTGTTCCCAAGTAGTGATTGATCCTCGTGGTAACGAGTTCAACCACTATTTAGCTTTATTCCTCAGTGAAAAGGGAAATAGCCGAAGGCGAATGGCATCGTCAAAAACACCATTGATCTTGAATGTGTCTTAAAGTTCCAAAAAATTTGCTAAATAAGTATTTGAGTTTTCGTCCTGCAAACCATCAAACTTAACAAACTGCTGTATCATTTGAATTGTGTTAGGTTTCAGCTCAAAATTATTTGTAGCAATAGCAGGCCTAACTATACTAGATTCAGTTCCTGTTAAAGTAGGTTTAGCATAATCATACATAGTACGAGGAGCAGGATTCTAATTTACTCGGTCAGCAGCAATCGCAGGAGTTAGCGGATTTTCTTGATTTTCAGCCATCTCCTCGGTTGTAGTTGGAGTACCTTTCTCTCGCTCTTCCTTTACGTATCTTAGACTTCTCCTAATTTCTCTCCGATTTCTACGAGCTGTGTTTTCTATCTCACTATCAAATAGTAATGGTCCTGACAGGTTTCTTCTAGTAATAAATTATAAAAACCTACTAGAAGAAAATAAAAGAAAATTTAGTAAATAAAAATAAAAATAAAGTTAAATTATAATAAAAGTAAATGGCTAAAGTAATAAAAATCGAGTGTTCCTAATATCTTAGTTCCCAGGCAACGGCGCTAAAAACTTGATTGTCACTCACGATAAGTTTTAAAATTTATAATTGATCGTACTTGAACTAACTATTATCATGATGAAGGCAAGCGCACCTATCGAACAGTAGTATAGTTTTAGCAAGACCGGATGTCGAACCCAAAGGAACTAAAAGTACTAGTATTAACTTTCTTCTTATTATCTAGCCTAAGAATAATGAAGGTTGTTTTATCTAACTAATTAACTAATCTAAGAATTCGCAGAAAATAACTTGGGGAAATACTTTTTAGGAAAACTGATTGATTTTAGACAATACCCATGGAAGAATCCACCTAGACTTCTCTTGTTAATTGACTCTGAACCAGATGATTTATTCACTTGACTTGATCCGTAGAAATCCTTAAGTTATGTTATTATCCCTATTCAAGACTAATAATGTCTAACCCTAGGTTGATTAATTGAAATCTCTTTCTAATTAAAACCCCTAATTTTGCATTAACTTGATCTATGGATTCCCTTATTAGATTTGACTCTAATCCAACAGATTTATGTCGTACTATCTCTAAGATTGCATGCAACTCCGCTTAATTATGAATGATCGACTCTTAGACAAGGACTATTCATCTTTTGAATAAGCACATCAATACTTGAATCAATATCCTGGAATATTCAAACAAGAGTTAAAGTCATAATTAAGAGCAAATCAAGTATTTATCATACAGTTCAGAAAATATTAACAAGATCCGTCTTAGGTTTCATCCCCCTTAGGTATTTAGGGGATTTAGTTCATAAATATAAAAGAAAAAATCTTAGAAGAATAATAACAAAACATAAAGAAAACCCAAAAACCCCTGAAGGAAATTGAAAGGAGATCTTCAGTCTTAGAGGTGAATCCGGCTTCCGAGATGGATCAATCAACTTTCTTCTAGTAATTCCTTGCTTCGTACTCTCTGTGTGTTCTTTAATCCTCTTCTAAAGTTTTTAAATAGGTTTTAGAATGCCTAAAAGCCCTCAAGAATGGCCTTTTCCAAATAGGACTATACTTGGGTTCGACAGGGACACGCCCGTTTGACATGCCCTGTGCGATTACTTCAGGCCGTGGTCGATTCTGCCAAATGGACACGGCCGTGTGGTCTACTCGTGTGAGGAAGTCCAGGCCGTGTTGATTTCCCATGTTGACCCATTTTCTTCGTTTTCGGCTCGTTTCTTGTTCTTTTTGCGCTCCTGTGCTCACCTAAGTACAAAACATGAAATTAAAGGATTAGGAGCATCGAATTCACCAAATCTAAGGAGAAATCATTCATAAACGTGTTAAGAATAGGATAATAATATATATAAACTACGATTTATCATAGATCAAGAATTACAAAATCTGAACATAGACTGGGGGAAAGCCAAGCAAATCAACTAAATCGACTAGTCCCAACATTTTATAATCGGAGGTAAGTTGTATGTAAATAATACAATTACATTGCTAATGTATGTGTTGAATTGTACTTGAATTAATATAGCATGAATTGCTTGATTTTGAAATTGAGAAAACATGATGCTAATGAAGATAGTAGAGTTCCCGTGTGAACCTAGAAAATAAATCTGATATTCATGCCATGACATGAGTATTTGTGAGTTAGTGTAAAACATGTCTTGGACATGCATCAGCCACATTATGAGAGCTTGTGTAAAACCATGTTTGGGACATGACATCAGTGTTGAGACGAGTGCCAGTGTAAGACATGTTTGGGACATGCATCGGCCTCGAGACATAAGCCAGTGTAAGACATGTCTGGGACATGCATCGACTACGAGATGTGTCAGTGTAAGACCATGTTCGGGACATGGTATCGGTACAGATATGCTAGAGCTTGTACAAGACCATCTCTGGGACATGGCATCAGCGCCTTACCCACGTTTGAGGCTAAATGAATATTTGATAGTGTTCCAAATGGTTCAACAGCGAAAGTTATGGAATTAAGTTAATAAGGAAAGTATAACCATTTTGTGAGTGGTACAGGTACCTAATTAATATGTATGTGATGTGAGCTTAATGTATATACTATGTAATTTGTATGGATAGTGATAAGTAAGTTATTCTTATGCCCACTTTTGTATCATGAGCTTATTGACAAATGGAAAAGTTGTTGTTGTATATTTATTTATGTACAACTTATTAAGCTATATGCTTACTCCCTTTTCTTTCCATTTTCTTATAGTGTCGTCTGTTTAGCTCAAGGATCATCGGAAGTTAGAGATATCAATCACACTATCAATCGAATTACTCAGTATAGTTTGATTTGTATTTCTGAATATGGCATGTATAGGGCTTAGACTTTACTATTTTGTGCGATAGAGAATTGGCCAAATGTGTTGGCTTGGGTTGGAAACCCTTCATTTTGTATTAAGCCTTGAATGATGGCAAATATTCATTTTGATTTATGAAAATGAATTTTCTTTCATGAATGAGTAATTGCATAATTGATATGTAGTATATTGTGGCTGATTGTGCATGATAGTAAACACACGGGTAGAGACACAGCCATGTGACATTTTGAGGATCCTGACGTCAGAAATAAAATGTCCATGTTTTTGTACATGGGCTAGGACACGGGCGTGTCATGGCCGTGTGAAGGACACGAGCCAAGGACAAGGGCGTGTGCCAGGTCGTGTGAAAACCCCTGTAGGAGTGCATTTAGAATTAATTCCACACGGGTGGAGGACACGGGTGTGTGCCCTGTTTCAAAGGCAAAATTTCAATAGATGATTTAAGGACCCGGAATGGTCCCAAATAGTTTTCAATGGTCGATTAGGGGCTCATAGGCCCATAATAAGAAGTTTAAAGTAGAAATTGAAAAAATTTTAAATTGGACTGTGTCTTGGTGATTAGGGATTGTTTGTGTCCATGAGATCGAGTTAGGTAATACCTCGTATTTTGCTCCAGCGTGGGTTACGGGTATGGGATGTTACATTTAGTGGTATCAGAGCTATGGTTTAGTCGGTTCTAGGACTAACCTAGCATGAGTATGAGTCTATCTATACATGCCATAATTGTATATTGATAGTGTGATGATTCTTGACAATTATAAATTATGTTTTCATATAGTAAATGGATCCTGATAGAGCCACGGCGAATGACGTGGAGAGTAATGCGTTGGCTCCTGCTGAAGGGACCGCGCCAGCTGAGAGTGAGCCCGTGACTATGGGCCAAGGTAGAGGGGCTAGAGAAGCCTATCTTCGAATGATGGATGATTGGTATACGGAGTTCATTCATGCAAATTCGAACACTCCACGTCCCCCACCTCCTCCGATTCCTCAGTATGCCCCGGTAGCTCTGCAAGGCACGGACATGTTTAGGAGAGAGAAGCCTCCGTAGACAAGATCCGGAAATAAGGGGCCAAGGAATTTCGGGCTAACTTAGATGACGACCTGGAGAAAGAAGAGTTCTGGTTAGAGAATACCGTCAGAGTGTTTGACGAACTGTCATGCACGCCTGAGGAGTGCGTGAAGTGCGCCATATCGCTCTTGTGAGATTCGACTGACTAGTGGTGGAACACACTCGTGTCTATGGTATCGAGAGAGAGAGTAACTTGGGAATTCTTCCAAGAAGAGTTCCAAAAAAAGTATATTAGCCAGATGTTTATAGACCAAAAGAGGAAGGAACTTCTAGAGTTAAAACAAGGTAGTAGGACTGTGACGGAGTACGAAAGAGAGTTTCCAAAACTCAATAAATATGCGCGGGAGTGTATGTCCTCAGAAGCTACCATGTGCAAAAGGTTTAAGGATGGTCTAAATGAGGATACCCGAGTGTTTGTCATCATTTTAGAGCTAAGATAATTTGTGGTGCTCGTTGAGAGAGCATGCAAGGTAGAAGAGTTGGTAAAAGAAAGGAGAAAGGTGGCTATTGAACTGCAGGATTCAAGAAAAAGACAGATAGGGAAATCGCATCAGTCCTCATCTAAGAGATCTAAAGAATTCTCTACCCGATGGAATGCTTTAGTACGGTTATCGAATAAAAACAAGAACCAGCAGAATACAACTTTTAGAGCCCAGACCACTTCTGTTACGAGCGTCAGTAGTGCTCGGCCAAATAGGCTAGAATGTTCGCGATATGGTAGACGCCATTTTGGCGAGTGCCGAAGTAAAAAAAGAGGGTGCTTTAAATGTGCGTCACTGGACCACTTCATCCGAGACTGTCCTGAAATGGAAGAGGGAGAGAAAATGCAAGAAGTGAAGGCAAGTAGTGTTCCATTGAGGGGTAGGCCACAAAAGAACCCTAGAAGTGGGGCTACTAGTAGAGGTGTGCCAAGAGATGCTGCAGTGAGGTCTGAGGGCAGAGCGCCTACAAGGACTTAAGCTATTCGTGGCCATGAAGAGGCAAAGTCTCCTAACGTGATCATAGGTACCTTTCTATTCATGATATATCTATTATTGCTTTAATTGACCTGGGGTCTACCCACTCCTATATTTGTATGGAATTAATATCCCGTATGAACATATTAGTAAAGCCCACAGAATTTGTGATAAAAGTGTCCAACCCCTTAGGTAAATATGTGCTAGTAGACCAAGTGTGTAAAAATTGTCCTTTGACAATTAGGGGTCAATGTTTTCCGGCCAACCTGATGTTGTTGCCATTTAATAAATTCGATGTAATCCTTGGGATGGATTGGTTGACTTCTCATAGTGTTGTAGTGGACTGTGGGAGAAAAGTTATTGAACTAAAATGTGAAGACAGGAACATCCTTTGTGTTGGGCCAGATGAATCGGATAACTTACCTGTGATAATATCGTCTTTGACTGCTGAGAAATATTTGAAGAAAGGATGTGGGGCTTATCTAGCTTTTGTACTGAATACTCAAGTGTTTGAATTGAAGATAGAATCAGTACCGGTGGTTTGTGAGTTTATGGATGTATTTCTGGAAGAGTTTCCCAGATTACCTCCAGTAAGAGAAGTTGAGTTTGGTATCAAATTGGTCCCTGGTATGGCACCTATCTCGATCGCTCCGTATAGAATGGATCCAACAGAGTTGAAAGAGTTGACGGATAAAGGCTTTGTGAGACCGAGTTTTTCCCCGTGGGGTGCTCTGGTACTTTTTGTGAAAAATAAAGACGAGTCAATGAGGTTATTGATCAACTACAGGCAGCTCAACAAGGTAACTGTAAAGCACAAGTATCCTTTGCCAAGGATCGATGATTTATTTGATTAGTTGAAGGGAGCCGCGGTGTTCTTCAAGATTGACCTAAGGTCATGATATTACCAGTTAAGGGTTAAAGAGCAAGATGTACCAAAGACTGCGTTTCAGACGAGGTACGGGCATTATGAGTTCCTCGTCATGCCCTTTGGCTTAACTAATGCCCCGACGGTGTTTATGGATTTGATGAACTGCATTTTTCAGCTGTATTTAGATAAGTTCATGGTGGTCTTTATCGACGACATACTGATTTACCCGCGTGATGAGAGTGAGCACGCGTAGCATTTGAGAACTGTATTACAGACCCTGAGAGATAAACAATTGTATGCCAAGTTTAGTAAGAGCGAATTCTGGCTTAAGGAGGTTGAATTTCTAGGACACATTGTGTCAGGTGACGGGATTAGAGTTGACCCAAGCAAGATCTCAACTATTGTGGAGTGGAAACCGCCGAGGAATACGACAAAGGTCTAAAGCTTTTTAGGTTTGGCCGGATACTATAGACAGTTTGTAAATGGATTCTCTATGATAGCTACCCCGATGACAAGACTATTGCAAAAAGATTCCAAGTTTGAATGGATAGAAAAGTGCCAACAGAGTTTCGAGAAATTAAAGGCTTTATTGACCAAAGCCCCTGTGTTAGTGCAACCAGAGTCGGGCAAGGAGTTTGTGATATATAGCGATGCTTGCTTGAATGGTTTGGGGTGTGTGCTCATGCAAGAAGGCAAGGTTATAGCCTATTCCTCAAGATAGCTAAAGCCACATAAGAGAAATTACCCGACCCATGACTTAGAACTAGCAGCTATAGTGTTTGCATTAAAGATTTGGAGACACCATTTGTATGGTGAGAAATGTCGAGTATTCACCGATCACAAAAGTCTCAAGTATTTGATGACTCAGAAGGAATTGAATCTACAGCAACGAAGGTGGCTAGAGCTGATAAAGGAGTACGAGTTGGTGATTGACTATCACCCGGGCAAGGCGAACGTGGTCACCGATGCCTTGAATAGAAAATCCCTATTTTCCTTGAGAGCCATGAATACCCAGTTGACTGTGTCCGATGATGGTAAAAAGTACTAAATTCTAAAAAGTGCAAAAGTTGAGTTCTACATGGTAGAGGTGTCTAATTTCTATGAAATTTTAAATTGGAGGTCCTTAAATGGTAATTAGACCATTGGTTAAGTTGTTGGACAAAAATAGACATGGTTAGGTATGTTTCTAAAGTTTTTCATTAAGGGTATTTTAGTAATTTGGTAATTAAATAAATTAAAAAGCCAAATTTTCTCCATTTTCCTCCCATGGCCGAATTTCACAAGGGGAAACCATGGCTAGGGTTTGTCAAGCTTCCAAGGTCAATTGTAAGTCTTTTCTAGCCCTGTTTTTAATGATATTTACGTTTTTGAAATTCTTGTAACATGATCTATCTATTTCTATGATTAATTTAAGACATAATCAAAGTCTAAAATTTTACCCATGATGGATATTTGTGTACTTTTATGTTTAATGGTAGAAAATGCATGTTATTTGTTTGATAAATGACTTTTGCTAAGTGATTTTCGATGAAAATGCCTAAAAAGGACTTATTTGTAAAAAAGTTGTAAAACAGGTGTTAAAATGCAAATAAAAGAAAAATATGGGCTGCAATAAGTATTTATAAGGTTCGCTAGGCATGAGTGTTGAAGAAATTGAGTACATTTCATTTTACGAGCTTAGGGACTAAATTGTAAAAATGTCAAACTTTAGGGGCAAAAATGTAATTTTTTCCATAATGTGATTTTGGACTGATTTGAATAGTATAATGATTAAATAAGGTAAATGTGATATTATAGATCAAGAAAAACAAGGTTCAGAATTAAAACCAGGGAAAAACGAGTATTTGATGATTAGGTCCTTTTTGCTATTTTTTTGTCGAGGTAAGTTCATATGTTTAATATGCATTAAATTATATATGTATAAATGCTTAATTGATATAATTGTTGTAAATGCTATATTATTGAAATGAAATGTGAATGCTATTGAGTATGATCCTACGGAGATGACCAACAGTGATTCAATACAACGAAAGTCCCGGTTGAACCTTAGGAATAGATAGGATACAAATGTCATGACATTAGGGTTACTGAGATTACTTGTAAGACCATATCTGGGATATGGCATCGATATGAGACTTTGTGTAAGACCATAGTTGGGTTATTGGCATTGATACGAGATTACATGTAAGACCATATCTGAGATATGGCATTGGTACGGTACTGTGTGTACAAGATTCCCGAGTATCATTTAGTATTCCAAGTGGTTCAATGGGTAATTTAATGGGTGTGTCAAAGAAGAGAAAGAGCATGCACGTATTACAAATTTGTACAGGTATGTACATAAAGTTTATAAGCATTGACTTCATGATATTGTGAGTCCATGGTTTCCATGAAAATGTTTTTTTGAAAGCCTTGTGATTATTGATCTATACTTGTGAAGTACGAAATATATGGAAAATTCAGTTGCTGATCGTGTAATTAGCTTTCGGGCCAAATTAAGTTATGATCTAGCATGTTTGATTCACATAAATTGTGATTTATCGGAATGAGAAAAAGGAAAGATTGTCATAATTGCCTATGAAAATGATTATAAGAAGATATGGGCTTTAAACAATTGAGAGATGTTAGAATATATGCTTGAAAACTAAACACTCATAATTAATGTGCATGTTTATTGTGAGGTTTGAAATGATTGGTTGATTGTGGTAAACGGTTATAATGGAGAGATTTCGGTTATTTGGCTAATGTCAAGACATGTTAAACTATGCTTGCAAATTGATAGAACAATCAATGTGATTGAATAAGTTATAACTGTGAGTTTCAATGAAATTTATATTATCTTGTGTTTATATCATTGGATTTGGTAAATGATTGGTAAGAGTTGCTTATTATGTTCATATGGACTTACTAAGCTATATAGCTTACCTCCTTCCTTTCCCATGTTTTATAGTGTCGTCAAGCTAGCTCGGGTTAAAGATCGCCGGAGATCCTATCACACTATCAAGCTATCATTTTGGGTATTGATAAATTCAAGTATTTTGAGTTATGACATGTATAGGGACTTGGTCATTTTGTTATATGCATCATATGATTTTAGCCAATGTAATGGCTTGTAATCGTCAAAGGCTTGTTTTGCTACTTGGCCATGTAAGTTGGCTTATAGTGGCAACATGGTTGTAAGCCTAAGTATATTCATATATGTGTCAATGTCTATGGTGATATGATCATGGTGTGCTTGGTGGATGTGAAATATTTGGAAATGTGATTTATGGCATGATTGTGTAATATTTGGAATTGTGACCTATTGATGAGATAAGGAATTTGAGTATAACTTGGTAACTAGATAGTAATTGAATGAAGCCTAATGAATGTAATATTTGTATGTTTGATTTAGGGCTTAATAAATGTAATGAATATGTTAGATTAAGATATAAAGTTGATATGTTTTAACCATGAATGTGGATGTTTAGGTTGCCTAAGTATGTATTGCTTTGTGCCTTTGAATTGGGGTAACTGTATGTGTGAATAAGGTTGGCAAAATGGCTTGGTAAATAGTCTTATTTTTGTCCACACGGGTAGACACACAGGCATGTGTCTAGGCTGTATGTGACACACGGTCAACCCCATGGGCATGTGATCCAGCCATGTGTCCCCTACACCTAAATTGTTGCAAAACGGAATGCTCAGTATTGAGCACACGAGTATGAGACACGGCTGTGTGAAGGACACAGCCTCGAGACACAGACATGTGCCATGGCCATGTGACTTCAATTTGCTATTGGGTGACAAACAGAGAGTTACACGGGTTAGGGGCACGGGCGTGTGTGACCACATGGCCTGCCCACGTGGGCATGTCCCAAGTCACATGGACGTGTTTTAGCAAAAATTTTCTAAGTGTCGTAAAATTTTTCAAGGTTATCGGTAGTCCTGAACCACTTCCAAAGCACGTTTTGTGCCTCGTAGGCTTGTATTAGGGACTTATGATTAAATGCAAAAAGTTTGAATTTGATGCCAAATTTTATGGCTCGGAAGTGTATGTTTGCTTGTGTTTAAGTCTGGTAATACCTCGTACCCTATTCCGATGTCGAATACAGGTAAGGGGTTACATTATGGATGAGGAGAAGATTACCTTCTATATATGATCTATTATATTGGGTAAGAATTTTGTATTTGAAAACACTACCTTTTACTCTAGTCATACTATGATATATTAGTATTGGTAAATCACATGCGTGTTAGGATTTTTGTGTCCTTAATGTAGTAATTTATCATATTTGATAAATTATTAAAAAGGTAACTTATCATTCATGGAAATTATAAATGTTATTCATTATTTATATGTTGGATTGTCCTCAATAGTTTTTGCAAGTAAAAAGTATAAGCAAATATTAGTTTATTGATTACCTAATGTTTAACCAATATTAAGATGCATTATATGGACAAATTATAGTGCAAGAAGACAACTTCTGTTAGTAGGTAATCTAAATTGTCCGTTGTTTGTATAATTAGATTAAACAAATGATTCCAATAATAGGGGATTATTATGTCGTGTATGAGTCCAATTAGTGAGATAGCTTGCTTTGGCTATCAAAGTAGGATTGACTCTCAGAGACAAACACATAGATATGATTGACTGGACTAAAAATACATTGGACAAATTCCAAGTTGAATTAATCCTAGATACACTTCAATATTTATTCACTTGTGAAGTTCATGGTGTGATTGTTGGGATTTTGTGCCCTTAGTGTAATGATTTCGTCATGATGCTTGTAATTTTTTGAACAGACTGATAAATCAATTTATATAATTAAAAGTACATATTTTTTTTCATTATTATCTTGCCTAAAGCATGCTAGATCCATTGGTTCTACAAATGAAATTTCTCATTGATATGTGCTAAAAGTAACATGTTTTAGTCTCATTCTTAATGCATTTTTTGGGTGGTTATTCAATGTTAATGGTGAATTTTATGCTTCTAATCTTTTAAATTCATGTTTTTATACTTAGGAGAGCATTTGAGAGTAAAAGAAGTGAAAAACGAGTGAAAATCGAAAAATCAAAGTGACCTACAGGAGCCACATGGGCTGCCACAAGGCCATGAGGTAGGTCGTGTCGTTTACATGAAATTGTATCCCAAACTTTGCAAAAACATGATTTTTAGGTTTTTCGAGCATTCTAATACGTATATGTAACAACCAGTTTATGGGTCAAATCGGAACAGTGGTTTTGGGACACAAATCTGAAGTAAAAATATTTATTTTTTACAATTTTAAGGTCTACAGCATGATAGAATAATTGTGTGAAAATTACGTTAAGAAATTTTATCGGTTGGGTACTCAATTTGATTAGAAGGACTAAATTGCAATAGGTGCAAAACTTGAATTCTATATATTAAAGGTGTCTAATTGCTATGAAATTTTAATTGGAAGTCCTTATATGGTAATCAGACCATTGTTTAAATTGGTGGACAAAAATGGACATGCTTAGGTGAAATTTTAAAGTTATGCATTAAGGTTATTTTAGTAATTTGGTAAATAAAGAAAAAATTAACTAAAATAAAATTGTCCATCTTCTTCAATTTCATCCCCCATAGCCAAAAATTTCAAGGAGAACATAGCTAGGGTTTGGCCAACTTTCAAGCTTGATTGTAAGTTCGTTCTTGTTCCGTTTTTAATGATTTCTATATTTTTGAGGTCGTGGTAACTTGATCTAGCCATTTCAAGGACTAATTTGAGAGAAAGTCAAAGTCTAAAATTTTACCCATGTTGAATATGTTTGTATTTTGATGTTTGATGGTAGAAAATGAATGTTTGTTGTTAGTTAAACAACATTTGTAAAGTGATTTTGGTAAAAATGTCAAATAGGGACTTATTTGTAAAAGGTTATAAAATGTGTGGAAAAATGTGAATAAATGAAAAGTGGCCTATTATGAGTAAGGGTAAGGTTCGGCTAGGCTTGGGTTGAGAAGAAATTGATAGAAAGTCATTTTACGAGCCTAGGGACTAACTTGTAAAATGATAAAATATTAGGGGCAAAAATATAATTTTTGCCATAATGTGGTTTTGGACTATATTGAATAATGTGATGATTAAATAAGTTAAATTTGACATTATAGATCAAGAAAAATGAAGTTCAGATCTAGATCGGGGGAAAAACAAAATAATTGACGAATAGATTCCTTTTTCCGTTTTTGCATTCAAGGTAGGTTCGTATGTAAATAAGCTTTATTATAATTGTATTTCAAATACTTTAATTTTGTATGAATTGTTTAAATGACTTTACAGGCATGTTCGACAAGGTTTTTGCAAACGAGAAATCCCAATCGAACCTTAGGAACAGATTAGGATACAAGTGACATGTCACTAGGTATTATGTTATGTGATTCGGGTGCTGGTCCTGTACGTCCTACCAGTGGCAGAGTATACCGGCATGTGTTGCCGTTACTTGACAACTTGTGTGAGCAGCACCGTGTAGGTATGTCTTGACTGACAGTTTGTGTGAGTAGGCCCGTTGATGGCTTAAGAGCGAGCTTATATGTGTTATGAAACAGAGGTAGCAATGGCTACATATGTGACACTTTGTGTGCAAGGTTTCCCAAGTATCCAATATTATTATTCTGAGTGGTTCATTAGGTATGCCAATGATGAAAATTAGTATGAAATTATTAAGAGATGGTTCAGGTATGTACGTAAGCTTATGATTATTAAATTCGTGAAATGATGATTTCAAGGTAAGTTTGTGAAGGAATGAATTATGGTTATGAGATTATGGTAAATTACATTATCTTATATTATGTTACTTGAATGTAAATGTATGGTAAGATTTTCTTATTTCTTTCATACGAGCTTACTAAGCTATATAGCTTTGATAAACAGTAATCTATGCATATTTTTACCCCATGCTTAACGCATTTTATGGATGATTTTTCCTTAGAATTAGTGAATTCGATGCTCCTAATGCCTTAATTTCATGTTTTATACTTAGGTAAGCATAGGAGAGCAAAAGGAACGAGAAACGGACCAAAAACGGAGAAAATGGGCCAAAGTACGAAATCAACACGGCCTGGACCCCCTCACACGGTCGTGTCAATTTAGAAGTATCGAAGCATGACTCATATGGGTAGAACACATGCCCGTGCCAATTTAATAGGCTCGAACACGGCCTGAAGTAATCGCACACGAGTGTGTCCCTGCCAAGCCTAAGTTGAGTCCAATTCGGAAAAGGCCACTTTTGAGGGTTCTTAGGCATTCCAAAGCCTATAACTACACCCCAGAGGAGGAAGAAAAGGGAGACGGAGAACAGGGAGTAAGGAATTACTCCAAGGAAGCTGATTGATCCATCTCAGAAGCCGGATTCACCATCAAGACTGAAGATCTCTCCTCAATTTCCCTTCAGGAGTTTTGGGTTTTCTTTATGTTTTGTATTCTTTATTATTCTGAGATGTTTTCTTATTTAGTTATGAACTAAAACCCCTAAATACCTAAGGGGATGAAACCTAAGACGAATCTTGTTATTAATTTTTGAATCGTATGATAAATATTTGGCTTGTTCTTAATTATGAGTTCTTAATTCTTGTTTTGGTATTCCAGGATATCACTTCAAGTTAATGCTCTTAGTAGGAGGAGGAATAGACCTTGGCTAAGAGTGACTTTGTCGTGATTAAGCGGAGTTGATTGCGCACCTAGAGATAGGGTGACAAGATTTCACTAGATTAGGGTGAAACATAATAAAGGAGTCCATAGATCGAGTTAATGCAACCCTAGGGTGTTAATTAGAGAAAAGTCTCAGTTATTCAACCTAGGGAATAGACGTTATTAGTCTTGAATAGGGATAATAACATAACTTAGGGATTTCTACGGAACAAGTTAAATGAATAAATCGTCCAGTTCGGAGCCAGAATAACAAGTAAAAGTCTAGGTGGATTTTTCCTTAGGTATTGTCCTAAATCAATCGTCTTTCCCAAAAGTAATTTCTCAAATCTATTTTCTGCAATTTCTTAGTTTAATTAATTAGTTTAGTTAAAACAAACCCCTTTATTTTTTAGGCTAGATAATAAAAAGACAGTCATTACTAGTACTTTTAGTCTTTTGGGTTCGACAATCCGGTCTTGCTAAAGCTATACTACTGTTCAATAGGTACACTTGCCTACGTCGTGATAATAACTAGCTTCAAGAACAATTAATTATAAATTTATAAAACTTATCATGAAAAATCACGATCAAGTTTTTGGCGCTGTTGCCGGGGATTAAAATATTAGGAACACTCAATTTTTATTACTTTAGCCATTTATTTTTCTTGCAATTTAATTTTAATTTTAATTTTATTTTAATTTACTAACTTTCTTTTTCTTTCTTCTGGCAGGTTTTTATAGTTTATGACTAGAAGAAACCCGTCAGGACCACTACTTTTTGACGAAGAAATTGATCGTACAGCCCATAGAAACTGACGAGAAATCAGGCGAAGCCTAAGATACATAGAAGAAGAATAGGAGGACAATATCTCAACTACAACTGAGGAGATGGCTGAAAATCAAGACAATCAACTACCTCCAGCAATACCCGCTGAATTAGCAAATCAGAATACTGCTCCTCGTACTATGTATGATTATGCTAAACCTAATTTAACAGGAACTGAGTCAAGTATAGTTAGGCCTGCTATTGCTGCAAATAATTTTGAACTGAAACCTAACACGATTCAAATGATACAACAGTTTGTCGAGTTTGATGGTTTGCAGGATGAGAATCCCAACACTCACTTGGCAAATTTTCTGGAACTTTGCGACACTTTCAAAATTAATGGCATTTCTGATGATGCCATTCGTCTTCGGTTATTCCCTTTTTCACTGAGGAACAAGGCTAAACAGTGGTTGAACTCGTTACCACGAGGGTCTATCACTACTTGGGAACAAATGACTGAAAAATTTTTATTAAAATATTTTTCGCCGGCTAAAACAGCTAAGTTACGTAATGATATCTCTTCTTTTGTGTAGATGGACTTAGAAACTCTTTACGATGCATGAGAGAGATACAAGGACCTACTGCGAAGGTGCCCTCACCATGGGTCACCTCTATGGCTACAAGTTCAAACGTTCTACAATAGTGTGAATCCCTCGACAAGATAGATGATTGACGCAGCCGCGGGTGGAACCATCAACAACAAATCACCTGAAGGGGCTTATGAATTTATTAAGGAAATGTCACTGAATAACTATCAGTGGCAAGTCATGAGGACCAAGCCAACCGAAATAGCAGGCGCTTATAACGTCGACTCGGTTACTATACTGTCAAATCAGGTAGAACTTTTTAATAAAAAGATTGATGATTTACTTGGTTCTACGCAGGTTCACCCAGTAATGCAATGTGAAGCGAGTGGAGGTGGATCGAGTAATCCAGAATATCAACCCTATGGCCACAACATGGAGAACGAGTAATTAAATTATATGGGTAATAATCCTCGATATCAAAATAATCCTTACAGTAATACCTATAACGCAGGTTGGAGGAATCACCCAAACTTCTCATGGGGAGGTCAAGGAAATCAGAGACCACCACCACCCTCAGGCTTCAAACAGCCACCTTATCAACAGGAAAAAAAACCGAACCTTGAGGAGATGCTATCCAAATTCATCTCAGTGTTAGAAACCCATTTCTAGAATACCGAGACAACACATAAAAATCAACAAGCATCAATCCAAGGACTTGAAACTCAGATAGGCCAGCTGTCCAAACTAATTTCCGAACGTCCATAAGGTAGCTTGCCAAGTAATACTGAACCTAACCCAAGGGAACAGCTCAACGCAATTAATGTTCAAGCTAAAGAAGGATTCGTTGAGCCTGAGCCAAAATCAATGCAAGAAACTATGGTGAGCAAAGGTAAAAGTGAGGTAAGTCATAATGAAAACAAAACGGTGAGTGTAGAATATAAACCTCGTGTACCATACCCTAACATGATAAGGAAAGACTGCTCAGATGAACAATTCGGTAAATTCCTTAAACTTTTGAAAAAATTACATATTAACTTACCATTTATTGAAGCTCTATCACAGATGCCAAATGCAATGAAATTTTTAAGAGAGCTTTTAGCAAATAAGTGGAAGTTGGACGAGGCGTCGCATGTGGAGCTAAATGCAGTGTGCTCAGCTATTCTATAGAATAAGCTACCCCACAAATTGAAAGATCTAGGGAGTTTTACAATTCCTTACTTAATTGGTGGTTTAGATGTTAATAATGCATTAGCTGATTTAGGGGCAAGCATTAACGTCATGCCTTACAAAATGTTTAAACAACTAGGTCTTGGGAAACCCAAACAAACTAAGATGAGCATTCATTTAGCAGATAAAACTATAAGATTTACTAGGGGTATTATTAAATATGTCCTAGTTAAAATAGATAAATTTATATTTATCGTTGATTTCGTTGTTCTAGACATAGAGGAGGATAACAACACCCCTTTGATTTTAGGGAGGCCCTTTTTAGAAACTGCTAAAATGATTATTGATGTTGGCACAGGTGAGCTCACACTTCGTATGGGAGACGAAACAATCACCCCTCAAGCCCGCAATTCTGGCATCACATCGAACATTGAAGGTAATTGTCCACACCATTCTACTAAAACTAATAATATGACGCAACCTACTTTGCAGGAAATGAGTCTGAAAGAAATACATGAGCCATGTTTAAGTAATAATAGAGGACCCATCCATGAAGAATGAAGGCTGCAAATAGAGGAGCTAGATGAATGGCGGATACATAAACCGAGAACACACGATAAACCAAAACTACGCCAGAACGAGCTCGATACCTTTCTAAATCAACTTAAGGTTGGAGATAAAGTCTTACTAGATGCCGCAGATCCTCACATTGTCACTGCCAAACCGAATGAAGAAATCCTTCTTACGATACTTAGTGTTTTCCCATTCAGTACAGTCGAGATAAATCATCCCAAGCTTGGCACTTTTAAGGTAAACAACACCCATTTAAAACCTTATTTTAATGAGATTGATAGCAGGAATGAGAAGTATGAACTCCTTAAACCACCATAAACATTTGATGGAGAGGTAAGTTGAGCTTAGACTATAAATAAGCGCTTCTCGAGAGGCAACCCGAGTACTAATTGTATTAACTTCTTTAAATTTTAGTGTTTAAACACCTAACCTACTAACGAAGCTCTTGAAAACAGGTTCACCATAGGGACACGGTCAAGCACACGGGCGTGCTTATGACCGTGTGGGAACAGGGCAAAGATTTCCCCAAAACACGGGCTGCAATAAATCGCCACGGTCGTGCAACATGGTCATGGGCGAACCTGTCAAAACAACACAGGCATGCGACATACCCGTGCCTTAGAACCGTGGTTAAAACTAAGAAACTAACACGGGCGTGTGACACGCTCGTGTCTCACAGTCGTGGTCAAACCTGTCAATTTAACACGAGTATGGGGCTTGCATACATGGGCATGGGAGAAACGAACGATGCTACACACGGCCGTTCGACACGACTGTGTGCACCAATACACCTGAGGTACACGGGCGTGTGTCGAATTTCAGATGCGCCAAAATAAGAAAAACACGAAACACACGGGCTAAATTTGGGGCACACGGGTGTGTCCCCTGGTCGTGTGGCCCAAAATCTATAAATAGGTTACACTATTCATTATCTTCCCTACTCAAAAACTCTAACCTTAGCCGCTGCAAGTTCACATGACCTCCTTGCCACGCCAGTGCGCCGCCTCCAACTCCATTTTCGACGCCCATTCTCCCTTTTTTAGCGTTTGTTCACTCTTTTCTCACCTAGTTCATTAACTATTTATCATAGTAATCTATATTTTTCATGCTATTTTTCATCTTCCTACTATGAAAACAAGTTTTCATCTTTTCCATGTTCACATTTTTTTACTCATTGCATGAATTCTCTATTCCATTGGATTAGTTTGAAGTAAATATGCATGATTAGGGTAGTTGAAATTTTCATACCTTTTGTGTTGCCATTCTCTCATCCATATAATATGCTACATTCTATTCTTTGTCATTTTTACTCATACCACAATGCCCATGCTACAAAAATATGCTATTGAACTTAGTGTTTTAGTTAAATTTAGTAATTGTGGCTGAACATATTCATGGCTTTTCCTCTTTGACTTTAGTTGCATTTTACCTTTTTCACTCATCAAGACGAATTAATGATTCCAATTGCAAGTTCACTATGTCATCTTCGCGAGGGAAGAAAGTCACTGTCCCCGCCTCAAAGAAAAGGAAGGGAGCGTTATCTTCCTCAGGCCCTACTGTAGAAATTTGCCACCTGTTCCTATAGTTTCCCAATGGGCCCCAAGAGGAACTTTTTCAAATACTATGGGCCCGACCTTTAGCTGCGGGCCGCTGCATCGACTGGGCTATAGTAGAACAAGTTCAATTGGCTGACGTGATTCGGGCCCTCCTTACCACCGACCTATGGAACCTCTTCTTCGAGATCGTCGAACCAACGTATCTTGAACTCACAATGGAATTATGTTCAACATTCCATCTCCAGGCTATCATGAGAAACCATGATGATCTCGACACAGTCCAATTTTGACTTGGTGGTCTAGTCCACCAGTTGAGCATTCTAGAGTTTGGTTCAGCACTAGGTCTTTACACAGAGGAGTTCTAAGAGGAGAACGATCTCGACACCTTAAACTGTCACATCAATTATTCTCCTTCGAAGTGCTAGAACGCCCTCATCCCATGTTCAGCTAGATACGACCCAGTTGTTCCAAGGCATCATCTCTGCCTCCATCCTTGAGGTACTTACATTCTATTTTATCTCACACTCTGACAGGACGGAGAGAGAGCACTAGTGTAATCACTACTCACGATGTCTACTACTTATGGTGCATGTCGCACGGGTACGTCATCGACCTCACATATTTTATTGCCTTTGCTATTCGCCACTAGACGGAGCGACATCGGAGGGGGGTCATCTCCACTGGCCCCTACGTGACTCGATTGGCCCGACACTTTGGACTCTTTGACACCGCGACCCAAGAATCATCTCTGACCCTCATTAGCCAGATGTCTCCATAAGACATCTCGAGCATGCTTAGCATGAGGATGATCGAGAGGCACCGAGGAACCTACCCTCCCCAATATGTTCTCACCCAATCTACCGAGGAGGAGGCTCAAGAGGACATTACTAATGATGTCCCTACCCAGTACAAGGACCCACATTCCCAGCCACCACCACCCTCTCGTCGAGTTCATGCAATAGCTTCATATGCTGACATCTCTAAGTGCCTCAACTGATTCAAGCAGCAATGTTTTCAATGATTTGACAACATTGATGCTACTCTACAGAAAATTTGTCAGCACCTCCACATCTCATCACCAGTCCCACCTCGCGAACCATCCAGTGATGAAGATGTTTAAAAACTTTTATTTATTATTTTATGTTTCTACTTTTATTTTCATTTAAGACTACTTTTTATTTATTTTTCTTTCTTTCATCTTATTTTTATTAGGATTTATAATTTTTATTTAAAAATTTTGAATCTCGGCTATTTTTTTAAGAGTAATTATTCTTCCTAATATCCCCTAAATAGTTTCTGCTTTTATCACAGTTATAAAGAGCTCTAAAGCTCATAATCACTTAGAAACTTCAAACTCCATTGGAAAAGGTTCTCCACGTCTGCCATGCCCTGCTCAATGACGAGATATAATATTCTTTTGGCATAACACTTGTGGTACCCAACCTCTACGCCACCGCAGTATCCTCCTCCACCTCCATAACTCCAAACTAGGGAATTCGTTCATTCAACACTCAGGAAGTTTCCATTCTCTCCCTATCTTATGATTTTCTATTGCTCCATATATCTTTATTTGTACATTGAGGGTAATGTACATCTTAAGTGTAAGGGGTAATCATTTCATTATTCGAAAAATCCCTGAATATTACTTTGTTCTCTTGTAAATCTCTCATATCATGTTTAGGATGAATTTTGATTGACTAATGATTTTTATTGATATATCTTGAATTAAAACGTAGGCATTCATGCATTGATTTTTTGTACTTTAAGACATTAGAAAATTAAGCATGATAAGTTAATTTTTAAGAATTTAAAATTTTAAGTTGTTTCCCCAAGTTTTGGTGTTATCTTGAATTAAATTCCACAGGTTTAAACATAAAAAAGCCATAATTTTTGTGAGATTTTTGAGCCTTTTGAGCATATATTAATTCTTTCATACTCACTTTTATTATTGCTTTGAGTGCGTCAGTACTGAACTGTTATTCTAGAACTTGCCTGATTATGCATGTCAAGACCACACTATTTAATTTGATATGTCAAGATGATAAAGGCACTTAGGATTAACCCACTCATGCCATGAAAAGCCTACCTCCACGATTAACCTTTAGTAAACCCGTTTGAGCCTAACAAGCCATTCCTTGTATTACCCTCAATATTAACCCTTAACCCATTATTGTTGAAATCCCCTAAATTAATTTGATCCCTATTTTTGTCGAGATTTGAGTTGAATAAATTGCTTAGCTATGTCTTGTTCTTAATAGTAGTCTATGTTATTTGACTTGTTCTTAAAAAAAAAAACATATATACATATTAGTAGTTATCTTTTGTTTGTAAGCTTCATTATTCAAATTCCATAGTCAGAGAAGAAGCTATGTTGTACGCAAGTGATGATAAAATATTTTTCTAGTTAAGTAGTTTTTCAAGTCAATCTTGATTCTAACCTTTTCTTTCAGCTTGAGACAACACCCCCTAACCAAGCCTCGTTACAACCCTCTAAAGACCTTTTGATTGATGTATCATCTTAATTTATAGTGGTGGAGATTTGATTTTCATGCAAGCCTATGGTAATAACTTTTCATATTGACTGATGAGTGCGAATTTCATTGTCGTTAAACACTTCGAGTGATTTGAGTGAATCCTTAGTGAGGATGTTAAACTCTGTACATTTTTGAATCAATGGTAACTACTTAGATGAAGGGAGCCGCCTAGGCTTTTCATGATTAAATATTCAACTTGGAATGTTTGAAGCTTTAATGTTCTTTTAGTTGAGTTCTCAATGTATGATTACTTATGAGTTAGTTTGAGATATTATTGATAGGAATTATAAGTTGAGAGAAATGAATTTTTAATTATGATTTGAGGACTTTGCTTGAGGACAAGCAAACACTTAAGTGTGGGGGTATTTGATAAATCGTAATTTATACATATTTTTACCCCATGCTTAACGTATTTTATGGATGATTTTTCCTTAGAATTAGTGAATTAGATGCTCCTAATGCCTTAATTTCATGTTTTATACTTAGGTAAGCATAGGAGAGCGAAAGGAACGAGAAACGGGCCAAAAACAGAGAAAATAGGCCAAAGTACGAAATCAACACGGCCTAGACCCCCTCACACGGGTAGCTCACACGGCCGTGTCAGTTTGGCAGTAACGAAGCATGACTCATATGGGTGGAACACATGCCCGTGCCAATTTAACAAGCTCAAACACGGCCTAAAGTAATCGCACACGGGCGTATCCCTACCGAGCCTAAGTTGAGTCCAATTCGAAAAAGGCCACTTTTGAGGGTTCTTAGGCATTCCAAAGCCTATAAATACGCCCTAGAGGAGGAAGAAAAGGGAGACAGAGAATAGAGTAAGGAATTACTCCAAGGAAGCCGATTGATCCATCTCAGAAGCCAGATTCACCATCAAGACTGAAGATCTCTCCTCAATTTCCCTTCAAGAGTTTCGAGTTTTCTTTATGTTTTGTATTCTTTATTATTCTGAGATGTTTTCTTATTTAGTTATGAACTAAAACCCCTAAATACCTAACGGGGATGAAACCTAAGATGAATCTTGTTATTAATTTCTGAATCGTATGATAAATATTTGGCTTATTCTTAATTATGTGTTCTTAATTCTTGTTTTGGTATTCCAGGATATCACTTCAAGTTAATGCTCTTAGTTGAAGGAGGAATAGACCCTGGCTAAGAGTGAATTTGTCGTAATTAAGCGGAGTTGATTGCGCACCTAGAGACAGGGTGACAAGATTTTGTCAGATTAGGGTGAAACCTAATAAGGGAGTCCATAGATCGAGTTAATGCAAACCTAGGGTGTTAATTAGAGAAAAGTCTCGGTTATTCAACCTAGGTATTAGACGTTATTAGTCTTGAATAGGGATAATAACATAACTTAGGGATTTCTACGGAACAAGTTAAATGAATAAATCCTCCGGTTCAGAGCCAGAATAACAAGTGAAAGTCTAGGTGGATTTTTCCTTAGGTATTGTCCTAAATCAATCGTCTTTCCCAAAAGTAATTTCCCAATCTATTTTCTGCAATTTCATAGTTTAATTAATTAGTTAGTTAAAAGAAACCCCTTTATTTCTTAGGCTAGATCATAAAAAGACAATCATTACTAGTGCTTTTAGTCCTTTGGGTTCGACAATCCGGTCTTGCTAAAGCTATACTACTGTTCGATAGGTATACTTACCTACGTCGTGATAATAGCTAGTTTTAAGAACGATTAATTATAAATTTATAAAACTTATCACGAAAAATCACGATCAAGCTTACTTCATTTTATTTTCCCATGTTTTATAGTTTTACTAAGCTAGCTCAGATTGGAGATCGTTGGAGATCGCATCACACTATCGAACTGTCATTTTGGGTATAGATGATTTTAGACATTTTGAGTATATGGCATGTATAGAGACTTGGACATTTTGGTATATGTGTCATTATGAATTTAGCGAAATGTGTTGGCTTATATTTATTTAAGGTGATTTGGTATTTATCCATGTAATTGACTTATTTTGACTAAAATGGTTGTAAGCCTATTTAGATAAGTATACGTGCCAATGCCTTTTGTTTATGTGTTTTGTAATGGTTTAGTATATGCTTATTTATGGCTATATAGCTTTTTTGTTAAATGATTGAGTTTGGTTCATTGGCATGCTAGAAGATCTATATGATACAATGCATATTAATGGTAGCCATATTAAAGCTTGTAGAATGTGAGTGGTATGATTTGGTTTGGTAAAATATGATATTGTAAGTATGTTAGGTATTGAAATGACATGTTTTAGCCTTGATTGTGGATGTTTTGGTTGTCTAAGTATGCTATGATTTGTGTTATTTGATGTTGTGTATGTGTGTGCAAATGAGGGTGGCAAATTGGCTTAGTATATAACCTTTATTTTTGTCCACACGGATAGACACACGGGCATGTGTTTTGGAGATGTGTCCTCTGTACCTTAATTTTTAGAAACAAAATGCTCAGAATTGAGCACATGGGCAGAGACACGGGCGTGTGTCTCAGCCGTGTGAGGGACATGGCCCCAAACATGGGCGTGTGTCCTGGCCGTGTGAATTTCGCACCTATTTTATGAATATTAATTAATCACATAGCCTCGCACACAGGCGTTTGGCTTGGCCGTGTGACTTCAATTTGTTCATTCCTAGCAAAACAGAGAATTACATGGGTTAGGGACAGGGGCATGTGTGACCACACGAGCGTGTCCCAAACCACACGGGTGTGTGACCTCTGTACAGCACAAAAATATTCTAAGTTTTGTAAAAAAAAATTCCTGAGTTCTCAATTCAATCCTAGACCACTTCTAATGCATGTTTTGGGCCTCGTAGGCTCGTATTAGGGACTTTATGATTGAAAGAAAATGGTTTTAATTTGATTAAAAATTTTTACTCAAAATTATATGATTGTTTGTGATGTAATTTGGTAATACCTCGTAACCCTGTTCTGGCGTCAAATACGGGTGAGGGGTGTTACATTTAGTTGTATCAGAGCTACGATTTAGTCAATTCTTGGACTAACGTAGCACATGTGAGAGTCTAGTTATACATGCCATACATATAGTTGGTGATAGTGTGATGACTCCTAACAGTTTAAATTGTATTTTCATGTAGTAAATGGGTCCCGACCGAAATTTAGCTGATGGTGTTGAAAGTAATATGCCGGCTCCCGCCCAAGGGACAACACCATCTGAAAGTAGACCAATAACGGTTAGTTAGGGAGGAGAGGCTAGGGGAGCCTTCTTCCAAAGGATGAATGAGTAGTTTGCCGAGTTTGTTCGAACAAATCCGGCTGCTCAACATCCTCCCCCCCACCTAACCCCCAACCGGTTCTTATAGCTCCTTAAGGTGTGTAATTGTTAAGATTGAACAAGCCTGCACTTAATAAGATTAGAAAACAAAGGGATAAAAAATTTAGAGCTAATGTTGACGGTGATCCTGAGATAGTGGAGTTTTGGCTTGAGAACTCTATCAGGGTATTTAATGAGCTTTCTTGCACATCGAATGGTGCTTGAAATATGTTATATCACTTCTAAGGGACTTGGCATATCAGTGGTGGAATACTCTTGTATCCATGGTACCGAGAGAAAGAGTTACCTGGGAATACTTTCAAGATGAGTTCAGAAAGAAATATATCAATCAACAGTTCATTGATCCAAAACGTAAAGAGTTTTTAGAGCTAAAACATGGCCATATGTCTGTGACTGAATATGAGTGAAAGTTTGATAGGCTCAGTAAGTATGCTCAGGAATGTGTTTCCACCGAGGCCATCATGTGTAAAAGATTCGAAGATGGGTTGAATGATGATATTAGACTGTTAGCTGGGACTTTATAGTTGAAATAATTTGTTGTACTAGTCGACTGAGCTTGCAAACCCAAAGATTTGAGCAAAGAAAAGAGAAAAGCTGAGTTTGAGATTAAAGATTCGAGAAAAAGACGGCTGAATAAGTCATTGCAATCTTCGTCAAAGAAATTGAGGGATTTGTATACTCGTTCGAATGTTTCAGCTGGGTATCCCAATAGAGATTGTGGGAAGCAATATTCAGGTTCTAAGGCCCAAACTATGTTAATAGCGAGCGTTGGTAATGCTAGGTCTAATAGACCTGAATGTCAACACTGTGGTAGATGACATCCTGGTGAATGCAGAATGGATAACTGAGCTTGTTTTAAATGTGGCTCTGTAGATCACTTTATTTGAGATTGCCCTCAGATGGCTGAGAAAGATAATTTTCAGAATGCAAGACCGAGCAACACTACCATTAGAGGGAGGCCATTAAGAAATACAGGAAATGGGAACAGTAGCTGATGTGTAATGAAAGATTTAACTGCAAGATCAGAGGTTAGAGCACCTGCTAGAACCTACGCTATTCGCGCTCGCGAAGATGTGTCATCCCCTGATGTTATCGCTGGTACATTTTCTCTCTATGAAACTAATGTAGTTGCATTGATTGATCCTGGATCGACTCATTCTTATATTTGCATGAATTTGGTATCTAGTAAGAATTTTCTTGTTGAGTCTACTAAGTATGTGATTAAAGTGTCGAACCCCTTAGGCAAATATATTTTAGTTGACAAAGTTTGTAAGAGTTGTCCTTTACTGATTCGGGGTCACTATTTTTCGGCTGACTTAATGCTTTTACCGTTTGAAGAGTTCGATGTAATTCTTGGAATGGATTGGTTAACTCTACATGATGTCGTAGTGAATTCTAGACGAAAGATTATTGAATTGAAATATCAATATAATGAAATTCTTTGAATTGAATCGGATGAGTCGGGTGAGTTGCCTATTGTGATTTCGTCGATGTCGGCTCAAAGGTATGTAAGAAAAGGGTGTGAAGCTTTTCTTGTGTATGTACTAAATACAAAAGTGTCTGAATTGAAGATTGAATCTGTGCTGATAGTTTGTGAATACCCAAATGTGTTTCTAAAAGAGTTGCCTAGGTTGCCATCGATCAGAGAAGTCGAGTTTACTATTGATTTAGTACCGGGAACTTCACCGATATCGATAGCTCTCTATAGAATGGCTCCAACTGAATTGAAAGAATTGAAATCTTAGTTGCAAAAGTTGACAAATAAGGGTTTTGTGAGACCAATTTTTTTGCCCTGGAGTGCACCAATGTTATTCTTTAAGAAGAAAGGCAGATCCATAAGACTTTGTATTGGTTATCGTCAGCTTAACAAGGTTAAGATAAAGAACAAGTATCCCTTATCGAGAGTTGATGATTTGTTCGATCAATTGAAAAGGGCAATGGTGCTCTCGAAGATAGACTTGAGATTAGGCTATTACTATTTTAGAGTATAAGATTCGGATGTGCTAAAGACTGCGTTCAGAACAAGGTACGAGTATTATGAATTCCTTGTAATGCCGTTTGGATTAACAAATGCTCTAGAGGTTTTTATGGACTTGATGAATCGAATTTTCCGACCATATTTAGATAAGTTTGTGGTTGTATTTATTGATGACATCCTGATTTATTCCCGAGATGAGTCTGAGCATGCCGAACATTTAAGAACTGTATTGCAGACCTTGAGAGATAAGAAATTGTTTGCTAAATTCAGCAAAAGTGAGTTTTGGCTCGAAGAAGTCAGATTTTTGGGACACATTGTTTCAACAAAAGGTATACGGGTTGATTCGAGTAAGATTTTGGCAGTTGTTGATTGGAAACCACCGAGAAATGTATCCGATGATTGCTACACCTATGACCAGATTGTTCCAAAAAGATGTGAAATTCGAGTGGTCTGAGAAATGTCAACAGAGTTTTGAACAGTTGAAAGTGTTGTTGACTGAGGCACCACTGTTAGCGCAACCTGAGTTGGGAAAAGAGTTTGTGATTTTCAGTGATGCGTCATTGAACGGTTTAGGTTTTGTGTTGATGCAAGAGGGTAAAGTGATAGTTTATACCTCAAGGCAGTTGAAATCGTACGAAACGAACTATTGACGCACGACTTGGAACTAGCCGCTATTGTGTTCGATTTTAAAATTTGGAGACGCCATTTATTCGGTGAGAAGCGTCACATCTTTACCGATCACAAGAGTTTAAGGTATTTAATGACTCAGAAAGATTTGAATTTACGACAACGGAGATGGCTCGAACGATTGAAAGATTATGAGTTAGTGGTCGACTATCACCCGGGGAAAGAGAACGTAGTTACAGATGCTTTTAGTAGAAAGTCCTTGTTTGCTTTGAGGGTGATGAATACGCGATTAACCTTATCTAATGATGGATCAATTTTGGCTGAGTTGAAAGCTAGACCGGTATTTCTTCAGCAAATTTGTGAAGCTCAGAAAAGTGATAATTAGTTGCAAGCTAAAAGAGTTCAATGCAAATCGAATAGTGATTCAGAATATCAAATTGGATCCGGTGATTGTTTGAGGTTTTGAGGTAGGATTTGTGTACCGAGAGATACTGACTGAACTGATTCAGAAAATTCTTCATAAGGCACATAATGGTTGTTTATCTGTTCATCCTGGGAGTACAAATATGTATAACGATTTGAAGAAATTGTATTGGTGGGCAGGCATGAAACGAGACATTTCAGAGTTTGTAACGAGATGCTTGATTTGTCAACAAGTGAAAGCCAAACATCAAGTGCCTTTGGGTTTACTTCAGCCTATGATGATACCCGAGTGGAAATGGGATAGAGCTACGATGGATTTTGTATCGGGGTTACCTCTGACTGCCAAAAAGAAAGATGTTGTTTGAATCGTTGTTGATAGGTTGACGAAATCGGCTCATTTTATTTCGGTACATACCGATTATTCACTTGATAAACTAGCTGAATTCTACATTATTGAGATTGTTAGATTATACGGGGTGCCTACTTCTATTATTTCGGATAGAGATCCGAGGTTTACGTCGCAATTTTGGAAGAAATTGCAAGAAGCGTTGGGTACAAAATTAAATTTTAGTACCGCATTTCATCCGCAAACCAACGGTCAATCTAAGAAGGTAATCCAAATTCTAGAAGATATGCTTCGCTGTTGTGTCTTAGAGTTCGAAGGTAGTTGGGAGAAATATCTACCATTGGTCGAATTTGCTTATAACAACAGTTTTCAATTGACTATAAAGATGGCACTGTATGAAGCATTATAAGGTCGCAAGTGTTGAACTCTACTGTATTGGATCGAGCTTAGTGAGAAACAGATTCACAGGGTTGATTTGGTTAGAGAAACCGAAGAGAAAGTGAAAGTAATTCGTGATTGTTTAAAAGCAGTTTCGGATCGATAGAAATCATACGTGGATTTGAAACAGAAGGATATTGAATTTCAGGTTGGTGATAACGTGTTTTTGAAAGTGTTTTCATGGAAGAAAATTCTTAGATTGGGTCACAAAAGGAAGTTGAGTCCGAGTTTCATTGGGCCGTATGAGATTATTAAAAGAATAGGGCCAGTGGCATATTAACTAGCTTTGCCGTCAGAGTTAGAAAGGATCCACAATGTATTTCATGTGTCGATTTTGCGACGATACCGATCAGATCCATCGCATGTAATCTCATCGTCAGAGAATGTGATTCAACCCGATATGAAAGACGGTGAAGAATCGATCAAAGTGTTAGCTCGAGAGGTTAAACAATTGAGAAATAAAAGCATAGCTCTAGTGAAAGTTTTACGGCAACGACACGGGGTCGAAGAGGCTACGTGGGAACCCAATGAAGTTGTGAGAAAATAGTACCCTAACCTCTTTTCTGGTAAGATTTTTTGGGACAAAAATCCCTAAGGGGGGAGAATTGTAACAGCCCGTTTATGGGTCAAATTGGAACAGTGGTTTCAGCACCACAAATCTGAAGTAAAAATATTTTTTGTTACTATTTAAGGTCTACAGCATGATAGAATAATTACGTGAAAATTTCGTTAAGAAATTTTATCGGTTGAGTACTCAATTTGACTATAAGGACTAAATTTCAATAGGTGCAAAACTTTAATTCTATAGATTAAAGGTGTCTAATTATTAAATTTTAATTGGAAGTCCTTATGTGGTAATTAGACCATTTATTAAATTGGTGGACAAAAATGGACATGGTTAGGTGAAATTTTAAAGTTATGCATTAAGGGTATTTTGATAATTTGGTAAATAAAGACAAAATTAACTAAAATAAAAATGTTCATCTTCTTCAATTTCATCCCTCATAGCCGAAAATTTTAAGGAAACCATAGCTAGGGTTTGGCCAACTTTCAAGCTCGATTGTAAGTCCGTTCTTATTATGTTTTTAATGATTTCTATATTTTTGAAGTCATGGTAACTTGATCTAGCCATTTCAAGGACTAATTTGAGAGAAAGTCAAAGTCTAAAATTTTACCCATGTTGAATATGTTTGTATTTTGATGTTTGATGGTAGAAAATGCATGTTAGTTGTTAGTTAAACAACATTTATAAAGTGATTTTCGGTAAAAATGTCAAATAGGGACTTATTTGTAAAAGGTTATAAAATGTGGGGAAAATGTGAATAAATGAAAAAGTGGGCTCTTATGAGTAAGGGTAAGGTTCGGCTAGGCTTGGGTTGAGAAGAAATTGACATAAATTCATTTTACAAGCCTAAGGACTAATTTGTAAAATGATGAAATGTTAGGGGCAAAAATGTAATTTTTTTCATAACGGGTTTGTGGACAATGTTGAATAATGTGATGATTAAATAAGTTAAATTTGACATTATAGATCAAGAAAAATTAAGTTTGATCTAGATCGGGGGAAAAACAAAATAATTGACGAATAGATTCCTTTTTTCTGTTTTTGCATTCGAGGTAAGTTTGTATTTTTATTATAATTGTATTTTAAATTCTTTAATTTTGTATGAATTGTGTAAACGAATCTACAAGCACGTTCGATGACATTTAGGCAAGCAAGAAATCCCAATCAAACCTTAGGAACATATTAGGATACAAGTGACATGTCACTAGGGTATTATGTTATGTAATTCGGGTGCTAGTCCTGTACGTCCTGCCGGTGGCTGAGTATACCGACATATGTTGCGGTTACTTGACAGCTTGTGTGAGCAGCACTGTGTAGGTACATCTTGACTGACAGCTTGTGTGAGTTGGCCCATTGATGGCTCGAGAGCGAGTATATGTGTTATGAGATAGAGGTAGCAATGGCTACATATGTGACACCTTGTGTGCAAGGTTTCCCGAGTATCTGATATTATTATTCCGAGTGGTTCATTGGGTATGCCAATGATGAGAATAAGTATGAAATTATTACGAGATGGTTCAGGTATGTGCATAAGCTTATGATTATTAAATTCGTGAAATAATGATTTTAAGGTAAGTTTGTGAATGAATGAATTATGGTCATAAGATTATTATAAATTACATTATCTTTTATTATATTACTTGAATGTAAATGTATGGTAAGATTTTCTTATTTCTTTCATACGAGCTTACTAAGCTATATAGCTTACTCTATTTTATTTTCCCATGTTTTATAGTATTACCGAGCTAGCTTGGATTGGAAATCATCGGAGATCACATTATTCTATCAAAATATCATTTTGGGTATCGATGATTTTAAACATTTTAAGTATATGGCATGTATAGGGACTTGGACATTTTGGTATATGTGTTATTATGAAATTACCCAAATGTGTTAGCTTATATTTGTTTAAGGTGATTTGGTATTTAGCCATGTATTTGGCTTATTTTGACTAAAATGGTTGTAAGCCTATTTATATAAGTATACGTGCCAATGCCTTTTGTTTATGTATTTTGTAATGGTTCACTATATGTTTATTAATGGCTATATAGCTTTGTGTTAAATGATTGAGTTTGGTCATTGGTATGCTAGAATATCTATATGATACAATGCATATTAATGGTAGCCATATTGAAGCTTGTAGAATGTGAGGTAAAATATGATGTTGTAAGTATGTTAGGTATTGAAATGACATGTTTTAGCCATGATTGTGGATGTTTTGGTTGTCTAAGTATGCTATGATTTGTGCCATTTGATGTTCTGTATGTGTGTGCAAATGAGGGTGGCAAATTGGCTTGGTAGATAGCCTTTATTTTTGTCCACACGGGCAGAGACAGGGCGTGTGTCTTAGCCTTGTGAGGGACACGGCCCCAAGCATGGGCATGTGTCCTGGCTGTGTGAAGTCTGCACCTATTTTATGAAAATTAATTAATCACACGGCCTAGCACACAAGCGTGTGGCTTGGACGTGTGACTTCAATTTGTTCATGCCTTACAAAATAGAGAGTTACACAGGTTAGAGACATCGGCGTGTGTGACCACACGGCCTGCCCACATGGGCGTGTCCCAAGCCACACGGGCGTGTCTTAAATCACACGGGCGTGTGACCCCTGTACAGGACAAAAATCTTCTAAGTTTTGTAAAAAAAAAAATTCCTAAGTTCTTGGTTCAATCCCGGACCACTTTCAACACATGTTTTGGGCCTCGTAGGCTCATATTAGGGACTTTATGACTAAAAGCAAATTGTTTTAACTTGATTGAGATTTATGACTCGAAATTGTATGATTGTTTGTGATGTAAGTTCGGGAATGCCTTGTAACCCTGATCCAGTGTCGAATACGGGTGAGGGGTGTTACAGTATATATGACAAAAACAAAAAGATAAGAGAGAGTTGTCATAGAATACTCAAGAAAACAACTCGAAAAACACCATTTAAGCCGCTTCTAACGTAGATTTTTATCAAGATTGAAGACTTCCAATTAATTTCTGAGGAAATGATTTTCTTTGTTTCTTGTGGTTATACTGTATTTTGGGTGTTTTTATTTGCAAGGATGAACTAATTTTCTAAATACCTAGGGGAGATGAATCCTATGATGAATTATGTCATTTGATTTTTATTTTGGACAATAAATTCTTTGACCTTGTTCTCAATTATGTGTGCTTAATTCTTGGTTTCATATTTCGAAATTATTGATCCGAGTTTGATGTGCTTGAATTAGAGGAGGAATAGACCCTGTTTAAGAGTTGATCTTGCATAATTGAGTGAGTTGCATGTAATCCTAGAAAGATGAGAACATCAATCTACTAGATTAGAGTCAAATCTAATAGAGGAATCCATAGATTGAGTTAATGCGATAATAGGGGTTTAATTATAAAGAAATTTCAATTAATCAACCTAGAGTCAATTGGTCTTACTCTCGAAAGAGATATTAGCATACTTTAGGGATTTCTACAGATCAAGATACTAAGTAAAGAAATTGCATAATTTAGATTGATAATATCAGATGAAATCTAGGTGAATTCTTTTCTGGGTATTGTTTCACATCTTGGTTGTTAATCATTTATTTTCTTGATTTGTTCTTTTTCGTGTTTGTTAGTTAATTAATTTAATTAATTTTAGTTTTTAATCAATCTTTCAAATTTATAACTTAAATAACAGAAAGATAGTAATTACTAGTGCTTTTAGTCTTCGTGAGAATGATATCTTTGCTCACCGTAGCTATTGTAACCTCCCATACCTGGGCTAGACGTTATGGCTAGTTAAGAAGGCTACACTAGCCTCCGAAATGGCTAAGCTAACTTACATTACTTTTGAAGACCTTAAATAAACTCATTTTAGAGAAATTGTATTAGTAATTTGAGTTAGCTTAAAAGCATTCATTCATTAGGTCGTGTATACTTAAGATTCATTTTCTTATTGATAGTGTTGTTTTAGAAAAACTGTTTGCTTGTTGCTCTTCTTTTAAAAAACTCGATGTTAAACTAATGTATCGGAAAACCAATTTTTTAAGTCATTTTGGAAACTTAATTGCCTTATCGATTTCTCTTCAAAAATGGTTCCTTTGTAATGCAGCGAAAACTAAAGAATAATATCAAATTTTACTTAAACTCGATATCATGCATTATCCGATTATTATGCTTGAGTAATCCAAACATTTAAAAATCCCAGAAGAAAAGTTACCAAGCCACATACCAAAAGTCCTTAAAAATTACAAACTGAAACCAATATAGACTGATTAATACTTATTAAAAAAATAATTCGAGGTCCAAGATGATTCTTCAAATCTCTAGTCCAGTCCTAATTTCAACGTTTACCTGAAAAGTTAAACACTATTGGGGGTGAGCTTATGAAAAGCTCAATGTTAGTCGAACAATTATTTAAATGGACAAAAACATAAATATCAAATATAGTGAAACATTTTAGCATTAATAGAAAAAAAATATAACCATCATAGGAATTTAAAATCATTACATAGAGATTATTAAATTAATGTCAAACAATGTATGAGCATGGGACATCATCCATTCAAGTAAGAATCATTAATTTCAATAGCACACAATACAACACAATACAACATATATCATAAATCAATAACCTTCAAATAAGTCATGAGCATGATGCAATGCAAAGAGGTTCCTACCCATACCATCCTCTACACACCACAAGTTCCCCAGAACTCGTCATTCGAGCTCCAAAAACTCCAAAACATTATGGGTTTAAGCCCATTGTGGTTAAAACCATTGATAGCAATATGCAAAAAATTCTGTCAGTAAAAATATGATAAATTTCCATTCCCCTCGGTACTCTAGGTGTAGTGCATTGGCTACGAATAATGTGAACTTAATGCCGCCGGTACTCCACGGAACTCCTCCATCAACCACAAAATCCCAACCAAAATGCATATGCAATATGTCACACAATCTCATACATAATTATATCTCAATACTTTTCACATTCATTTGACATGCTCAACATGTCCTTAATAATCACATCCTTTCAGTAAATGGAAACAGTGTTCCAATCTTTGAAATTACCATTGTGTTGGTATCAATCAATATTATTCAATTTCACATACTTTACGGATTTTAATTGTGCATAAATAGCACCCTTTTCAGTACACAATAAAAAAAATATTGCATGCATTTAAATCATACATAAGCTTAATATCTCAACATATTATATTGTTCATTCAAACATTCTCATATCTCATAACTCAAATGTGCAATTACAAACTCAATCAAATATTCATACTATCAAACTAGCAATTTTACCAACATGTCAATCTTTTAAGGTTCGAAACATACCTAGTTCGGTCACTCACAAAATCAATAATTTGGCTATTAAGCCAATCCAATCAGCAAGCTAATTTATCAAATATGATATGATATTTAACATTTTCAAACAATTTTATGAGTTTAGGACCCACACTTTATTTTATCTTCCCTGCAGCACACTAGCGAATCTACCAATTTTCCTTAATAGTTTCTAAAACGAACCTAAACCAAATTCAGTATAAATTCAATAAATTTACCATTAAACCTGCCCCCAAACACCCACTTATGATTCTGAACCAACCGTTGAAATTATAACTATTTTATGGATCCAAGCTAGTAAGATTCCTTACACTGTATCAATACAAACTGTACGTACAATTGTTCTTCGCCTTTATGGATGATTTAGGGTGTCTGGGTTAGAACCTAATTCAATAATATACTTGAAAGTCAGTAGTGAATAATTATTAAATTCCTTCATTTAATCAATTCATAACCTTTCATAACATTTACCCAACAACTATGTCAAAATAACAAACTAGTTACCCTTAATTGCACTTATATTTCACGATTTGTGGGTTTCGAATGGCCAATCAATCAAGAATGTTTTTCTCAAATTGACATGTGATTAAATGATGATTAGATGGTGTTAAGACTCAAGAAACAAAACAACCCCCTTTCTTGCACATAGGCGCAGGCATCACCACTCATGGTGGCCAAAATTGGGGCTGAATTTTAAAATGGTTTGAGATCTCATTAAAATCTTGAAAAATACCTTTGAAATCATTTAAAATCCCCCAAATTCCAGATCTGGAAATTTTTGTTTTTAATTTACAAGATTAATCAAGAAATTGAAGAGAAAAGAGATCATACCCAAGCTAGTTGAAAGAAACGACAACGACACTTTCTTAGCAATGTTTAGGATCAATCTTGGGGTTCAAGATTTCATATTTTAGGCTGATTTAGATTAGGATAAATGGAACCAATAGAGTAAAGGAGATGGTTCACAATCTTGATGAAAAAAGAAAAAGAAAGAGATGGAAAAATAGGAGGTGTAGGTGATGACAACAATGGGAGAAATAAATAAAATTGAAGAGAAAAGAAGGGAGGAACGGGGTGAATGGCTAGGGTAAGGAAAAATTGAATTAAAGGCTGAAAAATACAATAAAAATTTGTATTTATACTTAGGGTTCAAGGGTATGGATGGCACACACATTAAAAAAAACAAGGGATTTTGCAAAATTTAATTATTTCGCAAGGGAAAGGATTCAAACTTGGGACTTCATTTAATTTCCATGTTTTCTCATATTTTTTTGACCATTAGGCTTTTTCCTCATTCTTGAAATGATTTTTCAATATTTATTTTAAAAATAAGGCATGTCACATACTAGGGTTTAAGGCAAAATTTGGAAAATAATAAAAATGATGCGAGAGAATGGATTTGAACTTGGGTTTCAAGAAACATTTCACTAACACTAAACCAAAAAACTAATACCACATTTATTTCCTAAAAATGCATAAGTAATTTTAAAAATTAAGGCATGACTATCTCTCTCGATGCACAAACCTGATTTTACTAACCCCTAATTTTTAGGGTGTTGTAGCTATACTGGTAATTGATAAGTGCACTTGCCTTAGATTTTTAGTTGGTTTCATGGACATCAAGTTTTTGGTGTCGTTTCCAGGGACTAAAATATTAGGAATACGTTTATTTCTATTAATTTAGCCATTTTTTATTTTTATTTTAATATTTTGTTTTTAATTTAATTTTTACATTCTAATTTTTCATTTGTTTGATTCTAACAGGTTCTTTTGGTTTATGACTAGAGGAAACCTGTTGGAACCATTAGTTTCTGATAATGAGATCAAGAGGAAAATGATATTACTGTGGAGATGGAAAATAATCAAAATAATCAACAGCCTCCTATGGCTACTACTCCTCATACTATGTATAATTATGCTAATCCTACTCTGACTGGGGCTGAATCGAGTATTGTTAGACTGACTAAATTTGCAAACAATTTTGAGCAGCCGTACACAATTCAAATGGTGTAGCAATATGTTCAGTTTGATGTGTTATAAGATGAAGATCCAAATGCTCATTTGGCTAGCTTTCTAGAGATTTGCGACACATTCAAGATTAATGGCATTATTGATGATGCCATATGCTTACGGCTATTCCCATTCTCTTTGAGGAACAAGGAAAAATAGTGGTTGAATTCACTTGCATGGGATTCTATCACAACTTGGGATCAGATGACTAAGAAGTTTTGTAACAGCCCAGTTTTAGTTAAATTGGAACAGTGGTTTTGGAACCACAAATTTGAGTTTGAAAAATTTATTTTAATATTATTTTTAGTGTTTACAGCATGTGATTATATATGTGTGAAAGTTTTGTGAAATAATTTTATCGTTGAAGTGGTTAATTTGAAAAAAGGACTAAATCGCATAAAATGCAAAAGTTGCATTCTATTTGATAAATGTGTCTAATTGCTATGGCTTGTTAAATTAAATATCCTTATGTTGTTATTAGACCATTTAAAGTGGAAATTGTCATAAATGAGCTTATATTAGGTGATTTCATAATGGTTTCATTAAGGGTAAATTAGTAAAAATGTTAATTAACATAATATAAATAAAATAAAAGCCATATTTTTGAGTTATCATCTTTGTTCTAGCCAAAAATTAGAGGAAGAGGAAAGCCATTTAGGGCTTGTGATATTCAGCCAACACTAAGCTTGATTAAGGTACAGTTTTAGCTCAGTTTTTGATGATTTCTATGTTTCTGTGATCATTGCTTCGTGTTCTAGCTAGCCCGTGCCCTAATTTTTGAGTTTGCTAGTGATTTTGTAAAATGCCATTGATGATAGCTTGATTTTTCTAAGTGTTGATGATGAAATATGAAAGCTTGGTGTTTGATATACATGTTTTGTAAAGTGATTTTGAGTAAAAATGCATATTAGGGATTAAATTGAGAAAGTGTAAATTGAGGGGTTAAATTGTGAAATAAATGAAAAATATGGGTTGGTAGGGACCTATAGAGAATTCAGCTAAGCATGGATCTTATTGAATTTTGTGAATTTGGTGTATTCATGAAATAAGGACTAAATTGTAAGAAATGTGAAAGTTTAGGGCCAAAGTGTAAATTGGCTTAAATATGTGTTTGTGGATGAAATTGATTGAGTTGGTGATTAAATGGATTGATTTTGAATATATATAGATCAACAACGAAAGAAATCAGACTTAGATCGAGGCAAGAACAAAGTACTCGAGTAATCGGCTAGTTTTGTTATTTCTACGAATGAGGTAAGTTCATATGCAAATAAATGCCTTTAAATTGAATTATATGTGTTTACTTGTAATTGAATTATTATGAATGTTGAAAGAACAATTACGAGCCAGAATTGACAGAGTTACGACATCCGAAAGTCCTGTACGAACCTTAGGAATAGTATAGGATACGAATGTCATGATATTAGGTTACCGAGATGAGATTACATGTAAGACTATGTCTTGGACATTGGCATTGTATTGTGATTATGTGTAAGACCATGTCTGGGACATTGGCATCGTTAATCGATTACATTTAAGACCCTGTCTGGGACAGTGGCATCGATATGTGATAACATGTAAGACCATATCTGGGATATGGCATTGTACGAGCTATATGTGATTGCCAAGTATCCTTAACGATTCCGAACGGTTCAACGAGTAAATTCAAGTTGAGAAAGAATATGTAAATGAGCTAAGTGACTCAAGTATGTACGAAATTCATACAAGTATTGAAAAGGGGAAATATTTGATGAACTCAATTAAGACATTGAATATGTGTACAATGAGAAAGGTTTATGAACTTGAATGTGTATTTAGATGTGCTTATTCATATCTTGCTTAATTGATGGAAATGATATTGATTCATGAGATGATTGTTGTGTATGGTTTACTAAGCTTTTAAAGCATACTGTGTTTATTTTTCCACTGTTTTATAGATTATCGAAGCTAACTCGGACTCGGGGATCGTCGAGAAACGTCATCACACTATCGATTACCTCGTAAGTACTTTTAGGAGCTTTGTATATATTGTATATGGCATGTATAGGCTAGTGTCATATTGGTATGTTTTGAGTTATGATTTAGCCATGTGATTTGGCTTGTAAATGTTGGTGTGTTTGGCCATTTAAGTTGGTTTAAGTTATGTGTTTGATAAGTGATATATATGATGTATATAATGCCTTATATGTTGGCTTTTTGGGTATGGTTATATGATTGTTCTTTTGTTTGGTTGTAAATTGGTGTAATAATGTTGGAAAGATGGCATGTTGTGGTTTGGTTTATAGATGATGAATTGATATATTTGAGAGGTATGATTTAGTTGATGGAAAGGTGATGATAATACATTCAGAACTTATGTAAGTTGTGATGATTTTGGCTTAATGATTTGGCATGTTTGAATATGGAAATTAAGTAGCTGAAAAGGTTGAGGATAGATGGCATGGTATGTGTATGAATTGGCATGTTTTGGCTACTTGTAAATGTATTGAAATGGTATCATTTTGGTTGCTAGGTGTGCATGAGAAAAGGGTGGAAAATTGGCTTGGCAAATGGCCTATTTTTGTCCACATGGGTAGAGACACGGGCGTGTGTCTCAGTTGTGTGCGACACACGGTCAAGTTAGACGGTCATGTGTTACCTGGGGTACCCTTTCGAATTATGTTAGTATACCCTACAGGTTTTACATGACCTAGACACACGGGCGTGCCAACTGGCCGTGTGTGGCACACGGGCTAGCACATAGGCGTGTGGCCGACCGTGTGACCCAAGTCAGTAACCCCCCCAGTTTTCCCATGGCCATGGCACACGGGCGTGTCCTCGGCCATGTGGTGCAAGTCAGTATGTATGTCCTGTTTTCAGACGGCCTGTGACACGGGCGTGTCTGGTAGTCGTGTGAGGCATATGACCTGTTCACACAAGCGTGTGACCTTTAAATGTTGGAAAATTTTATAACTTTCTCAAAGTGTGCATATGTTATCAGTTTAGTCCCGAACTACTTATAAGCATGTTTTAAGGTCTCGTAGAGCCTTATAAGGGACAATGTGAATGTTTTGAATGGATTTTGATTATGAATGCAAAAATGCATGAGAATGATGTGTATATTTCTGTAATGCCTCGTATCCCTATTCTGGCGACGAGTACGGGTTAGGGGTGTTACAAGTTTCTATTGAAGTATTTCTCACCTGCTAAAACAACTAAGTTGAGGAACAACATCTCTTCTTTTGCTCAATTTGAGTTGGAGACATTATATGATGCATGAGAAATATTTAAGGATCTTTTGAAAAGGCGTCCTCATCATGGGTTACCTTTGTGGTTTCAAGTACAAACCTTTTACAATGGTTTAAATCCCTTGATTAGGAAACAATTGATGTAGTAGCTAGTGAAACATTGAATAATAAGAAACCTAAGGCAGGTTATAAGTTTACTAAGGAGATGACACTAAATAACTATTAGTGGCAAGTCATGAGAATAAAGCCGATTAAAGTAGCCGGTGTTTTAATATAGATGCAATTGTTATATTGGCAAGTCAGAAGGAAGCACTAAGTAAAAATATTGATGGTTTGAGTTGTAATAACACGATGAACCTAATAATGCAACGTGATGCAACTGGAGCAGGGATAATCAATCCAGAATGTTTACCCTTTGGTTCTAACATGGAGCATGAGCAAGTCAACTTTATGGGTAACAATTTTAGACCTCAAAATAACCCTTATAGCAATAACTATAATCTAAGATGGTAGAATCATCCAAATTTCTCTTGGGTGGACAATGTAATCAAAGGTCACAACTCCTTCTGAGCTTTCAGCAACCTTAATGCCGCGTGTGAAATGATATACGAATTGTGCAAGTATACACATCGAATCAAGTAATAAAGTGACAAGTAAGATCGTCTCCACAGGGATCAGTTAGGTATAAAATGGTCAAGTTATTATAATGAAATGTAATTAATGCTATGGAAAAAACAATAATAAGAATGCTGTGGTAATTAAAGGAATAATGATGTGCAAAATATGTAAACAAATAAGTAAACAACTAAGAATACTATTGCAGAGATGCTATGGCAAAGAATAGAGGGTCTAAGATGTTGACTTGGTGGGTTGGGATTACTAAAGAATTTATCTTTACTGCTAGTAATGCCTCAACAAAATCAGACTCAATCTACTGCTCAGAAGAAATCCAAAATGGCTTGCTTCTTTCGGGAGCAAAACATCAACCTACCTTGCCTATAGCAATATATGTCTTCATTCCATACAAATGACGCTCTATGTCTAAAGTCTACTATGAATATTTGATCAAATACCCGTTTGTATCATTCAATATAGGTCCAATTAACCCAACCTTTTCAATATTAGATTGAGTTTATAAGCATGCTGCACAGTCAACTATGTCTAGAGATCGTACGCATACAATTTTGGAAATAAAAACTATTGAATGAAATAGTTAATTAATTTAGATCTATGCTTCAATCATTAAAGAAAATAAGAGTCTCATTAAGTAATTTCACCCTATGAGATTTAGCTCATGGGTTGCCAAATAAAATCCAAATCTAAGATATCATTCGACAACATTTTCATCATTTAATTGCACGAAGAAGCAAATTAAGAAAGTAAAGGATGAACTTCAGGAAGTTTTCTCTTAGCTAAACTCAGTTTTCTCTCTTGTTTTTACCTGGCCTTTTACATACTCAAATACATTCGTATCTATTTATTATTTTTTTTACTAGGGGATTCAACTTGTCACATGATTCTTGACTCGACAATCATATTGGAGCTCACACTGAACTACCAAATTCTCAACCATGTCACGATTTGAATGGGACTCACTCATGAAACTAAGGCTTTTGACTAAAAATGTAGATGCAGCAAACAACTACCCCCTTAGCTACTCAGCTTATTACTACAATGGAGTGCCTCTAAACTATTTGTTTTCCTCTTTTTTTCACACTCTTACTTGAACCTACTTTTCTAATGAACAACACAATGGAGCAAACAAATTATTGCTGACCTACTCGGCAGCTCTGAGCATTGGAGTATTTTATGGCACTTTTTAGATTTTTCTTCTTCTTGAGTTTTCTTAAACTTTTCCCCTTTATTTATTTTTGAGTATTGCCATTTTACCGAATTTAGCTTCAAGAGTCTTTAATTTTGTTAAAATAGGCTTACAATAGATCAATTGCAATTGGAATTAGGACATATTAAATTTAGGGGTCAATCTACAAGAAAACTATCCTAAGCTAAAATCACCTAATCGACCATCACAATTTTCTAAATGTATTCAAGAATTAAGCTCCTTATCAAACATCACAGAACAAATACACTCATCACAGTCTAAACAATTATTGGCAGTTGTGTGTGTTATGGAAAAATGAATGACAAAAATACTAAAGCACACATGCTCCAAAAAAAAATCTAATGTATTCTAAATGCTCAACACACCCCCAAACCTAAGGGATACATTGTCCTCAATGCATGTATAAACATGAATCATGAATGCAAGGACATATATATGTACACAGAATGATGTAATAAAGGGAAAAAAACTTCCCTAACTTGGAGCCGAATAGTGTTACTTTAATTGCGATGAGTGGACTTGCGTGCACTATGCTTATAGTGCATCGACCTTTTTAGTGAATTGAGTGGTACATCCTCTTCTTATTTGTCAAACTTGGTGATCTAATTAATGATGCAATTGATTTTATGATCTTGTGCAACCATTACTTCTATTGGCATAAGTGGGATAGCTTCAGTACTGTCCTTCGTTGGTGCAGAGGTAAGATTTGCTTCTTTGTTTCCTCGTGATCTGTTTCTATGCTAACTGATTCAGTCATGTCAGCTTCTTCTTCAGGTGCTTGGGTTTCTTTTTCTTATGTAGTAGACTTGGTGCCTGTAACAGCTCGTTTTTAGTCAAATCAGAACAGTGGTTTCAGAACCACAAATCTAATCCTAAACCCGAGCTATCTTTTTATTCATTATAAAACATAGAAAAATAAATGATGTAAGCTATAAAGCGTAGTAAGGTCGTATGGAATAAACTCAATGTGATCACATAAATATAACTCAATAATTTGAATACAACAATATGTAGCTTACATTAGTTAACAAACCTTTCCAATTCTCAATTGTGAGATTATACACTACCTTCACAAGTTTCTTCGAGTTGAAACTTATAATTCATGTACATACTCATTATCATCCACCTCTTTTGTATACCCGTTAAACCATTCAGAATAAAAGTTGGATACTCAAGGTTTTCACACGATATGTAACAACCTATTTTTTAGTGAAATCAGGATTGTAGTTTCCTGAAAGCAACCTCTGATCGACAAAAGTCTTATGCTGATTTGAAGAGAAAAGAAATAGAATATCAGGTTGGTGACAAGGTATTCTTGAAAGTGTCGCCTTGGAAGAAAGTACTCAATTTTGGTCATAAAGGGAAATTGAGTCCACGGTTCATTTGACCCTATGAGATTATAGAAAGAATTGGACCGGTTGCATATCGGTTAGCTCTACCACCAGAGCTTCAACAGATTCATAATGTTTTTCATGTATCTATGTTACGGCGATATCGATCTGATCCTTCGCATGTTATCTCTCCAACAGAAATAGAGATCTAGCCTGATATGACATATGGTGAGGAACTAATCAAAATCTTAGCTCGGGAAACAAAGAGTTAAGAAATAAAAAGGTAGCTTTGGTAAAAGTTCTTTGGCAACGACATGGTATAGAGAAAGCTACTTGGGAACTAGAGGATACTATGAGGAAGCAATACCCAAATCTTTTTACTGGTAAGATTTTCGAGGATAAAAATCCCTAAATGGGGGAGAGTTGTAATAACCCATTTTTCAGTGAAATCGGAACAGTGGTTTCAGGACCACAAATCTGACCCGGAATATTTTTTATTTTTATTTTATCATATGGCCTGTAAAATGTTAAGAATGACATATGAAAATTTTGATATGAAAATTTTATCGATTAAGTGTTTAATTACGAGAAGGACTAAATAGCATAAAATGTGAAAGTTGAATTCTAGTAGCTATGAGGATCAAATAGCTATGAAATTCAAAACTAGAGGTCCTTATATGGTAATTTGACCATTAAGAAAAGTATGTAGATTTTTCTTGGTGATTCATCCATGGAATTATAGAAAAAGACAAGGGACTAAATTGGAAATACCAAAATACTTAATTAATTAAAAGATGAAAAGAAATTATATCATCTTATTTTCATCATCTTCAACCTAAAAACACATGAAAACCCTAGGAGAGAGAAAAAAAACTTTCAAAGCCTAATTGGGTAAGTTTTCTTGTCCCGTTTTTAGTAATTTTGGTATTTTTAAAACCGAGATAGCTTAATCTCTCTATTTGAGGGATTAATTTGAAAAGTTATCAAAGTACAAAAATGGGTCATGGATGTATTATGATGGAAATTAGAAATTTATGGTAGAAAATGAAAGATTATTGATAGATAAACAACTTTTACAAAGTGATTTTTGATGAAAACATGATTTACAAGCTAAAATGAAAATTTGAAAAATTTGATTAAAAATCCTGAAATTTCATTAATACAATTTGTAATGGGGCTTTGGTTAGGCTTGGAATAGGGAGTAATTTGTACAAGTTTCATTTTCCGAGCCTAGGGACAAAATCAAAATTTATGAAAATGTTAGGGGCAAAATGGTAATTTTGCCTGAAACGTAAATTGAGTCCATTTAGTTAAGAAATGTGTGAAATTGATGTTAAATTCATCTATATAGATCTGGACAACACTAATTCAAGGTTAGATCGAGGAAAAAAATATTTTGGATTAGCAGACTTTTACGCGAACAAGTGTCGAGGTAAGTTCGTCTAACTTAATCGAACATGTAATTATGTTAATTAAATGTTGTTGTAACAGTCCAGTTTAGACCCTAGTTAGAATAGTGGTTTCGGGACTACAAATCTGATTCAGAAAAATATTTAAATATTGTTTTCCGTGCTTATGATATATGAATTAGCATGTGTGAAAGTATTGTATGAAAATTTAATTGTTTGTGTTTAATTTGATAAAAGGACCTAGTCGCGTAAAATGTAAAAGTTGCCTGCTGTTTGTTAAAAGTGCTTATTTGATTTGGCTTTATGATTGTGAGGTCATTATGAGGTTATTTGACCATTGAATGAATTAAATGACTTAAATGGGCATTTTATCATAATATATTCATGGTTTAATAAAAGGGCAAAATGGGAAATTGATTAATATGTTAATATTAATCAAAATAAAACAAAATGTGGCCATTGTTCATCTTTTCTAACAGATTTTAAGAAAGAAAAGCTAGGGTTCTTACACTTTGACGTTCGGTCAAGGTCCAAGATTAATTCAAGGTTCGTTTTTTTATCCGTTTTTGATAATTTCTATGTTTTTATAATCGTTGCTTTGTGTTTTACTGGGCCGATGTCTCAATTTCTGATTTTGATGATGATTTTGAAAATTTCCATGGATGAATTCATGAGTTTTATGTTGTTATATGATGAAATATGAAAGTTTGATGTTGGGTTTATATGTTTTGTCTTTGGATTTTTGATGATTTTGAGTAAAATGAGCTAAATTGTGAAATTTGTAAATTGAAGGACTAAAATGTGAAATAAACAAAATATGTGGACTAGAATGAGTAATAGGAGAATTTGGCCAAGCATGAGTATATGCAAATTATGTGTATTTTGTGATTTTGTGAATTAAAGACTAAAGTGTCCAAATGTGAAAATGTGAGGGCTAGTTTACAAATTGCCCTAAATTTGTGTTTATGGATTGCCTTGAATGAATGTGTGATTAAATGAGTCAAATTTGAATTTATTTAGATCAAGAGTTAAAGAAAACAGAATTAGATTGGGGAAAGTCGTCAAGTAGCCGATTCTGTCCCTTTAAATCAGTACGAGGTAAGTCTATATACAAATAAATGTACTTGAAATGGTTTATTTATGCTTATTTTCCATTGAATTATGATGAATGAATATATGAGTTGAGAAAAATAAGACATCTGAGAAAATATCGACAAAGTTCTGACGTTTGAAAAGCCCCGTAAGAACCTTAGGAATAGTTAGGATACATATGTCATGACATAGGATTCCTATATATGTTATCGTTTAAGACCACGTTTGGGACGTTGGCCCACTTCTATTTTGCATGTACGACCATGTCCAGGACATTGGCATCTTATTTGATTTCGTGTAAGACCATGTCTGGGACAGTGACATTGATGTTTGATTACATGTAAGACCACGTCTGGGACGTTGGCATTGTATATGCTTTCCGATCTATCCGTGTATCCTTACGTTTCCGAATGGTTCAAATGAGCATTCTGAGAAAACGAAAGACTTTATGAAATTGTATCCGATTTAGGTACATTTGAATTGTATATTATGTTTGAGAATGAAAGATAAGTATATGTGCAAATGATAATCTATGATCTAAGTATATGAATATGAGGTTTATATTGGTATTTGACTACAAAATATAAGTAATTTGATGATATTTATATGCTTTAAATGATAAGTTTATTTGTATATGGCTTACTAAGCTTTTGAATGCTTACTTTGTATGTGTTTGCATTGTTTTATAGATATCGAAGCTACTGTGAGCTCGAGGATTGTCGAGGATCATCACCACACTATCGAATCTCATTTTGGTACCTTTTGAAAATGTATATAGTAAACTATGACATGTATAGGCTAGAACTGTTTTGCTTAGGTTTTATAATGTATCTATTATGCCATGTGATATGGCTAGCTTATGTTTGAACTTATGGTTGGAAATGTTATATGATATGTGAGGTATTATGAATTATATGGTATGTTTTGAATGACCAAAAGAAATGGTCAATGTTGATAAGTTTTGGTAAGTTTTGAGCATAAGATTGAATGATGTATTGAAACATATGTTTTGGTATGGTTTTAGTTTAGGTTTTGGTATGATTTGGTTGATGAATTGAGATGGGAATTTATTGATAATGTAAAGGCATTAATAATGTATGTTTTGGTTTAGAGATTGGCTAAAATTAGTATACAAATATGCTTGGTTTGGTGCTTGTAGGTTTGACCTATTTGGGGTGGCAAGTTGGCTATTCAAATGGCCTATTTTTGTCCACATGGGAAGAGACACGGGCGTGTGTCTCAGTCGTGGGCAACACACGGCTATATTGCACGGCTGTGTGTCCCTTGGGGTACTCTACAATTGTAAGTCAGGCTCGAGCATGGCCAAGGCACACGGGCATCTGGCTAGCCGTGTGGCTCAAGTGAGGCTCGACTACAGCCAAGACACACGGGCGTGTCTTGTGTCCATGTGAGCAAGTCAGTATATATGCCTTATTTTGACACGACCTAGACACATAGGCGTGTCTAATGTCGTGTAAGGCACACGTCTATTCCCACGGGCGTGTGACTTGTACTTCTTTGAAAATGCTTAAATTTTGAAAAAAAATTTGTATGCATTTGGTTTAGTCCTGACCCCTTTCTAATACATGTTTTAGGTCTCAATGACCTACTCAAGGGACTCTATATTGATGTTTGATCTCTGATATTATGATGTTTATGAAATAAATGTTAAAGGTTTTGATTTGTCTAGTAATGCCTTTAACCCTAGTCCGGCGACGGATATGGGTTAGGGGTGTTACATTTTATTAGTATTAGAGCTATGGTTTAGTCAGTTCTAGGACTACCATAGCGTATGTGAGTCTAGCTATACATGCCATATTTATGAACTGTGATAGTGTGATGAATCCTGACATTGAAAATGTGATTTTATATAGCAAATGGATCCCAAATGAGCCGTAGCAGACGATGTCGAAAGCAATGCGCCTACTATCGCGCAAGGGACGGTGCCATCCGATTCTAGACCGCTATGAGTAACTATGATGGTGAGGCTAGACAAGCCTTCTATCAAATGATGAATGATTGGTTTAGCCAATATATTAGAACCAATCTGGCTGTACAACAACCTCCACCCCCGGTCAATCCTCTGCAAGCTCCTGCTGTGCCACCAGTGAATCTGGTTCAGTTAAGTAAGCCTTCGGTAGATAAGATTAGAAAGTATGAGGCCGGAGAGTTCTGAGCTACAACGAATGATGATGTTGAAAAAGCCGAGTTCTGGTTAAAAAACACGATAAGAGTGTTTGATGAATTATCATTGAATCTTCAAGAATGCATAAAATGTGTCGTTTCACTTCTGAGAGATACGGCGTACCACTGCTGGAAGACATTGATATCGGTAGTTCCAAGTGAGCGAGTCACCTGGGATTTCTTTAAAGTTGAATTTCGGAAGAAATACATCAGCCAAAGATTCATCGACCAAAAACGTAAAGAGTTTCTTGAGCTTAAGCAAGGTCGTATGTTTGTTACAGAATACGAGTGAAAATTTGTGAGACTGAGTCAGTAAGCTCGAGAATGTGTATCAACTGAAGCTATAATGTGCAAAAGATTCAAGGATGGCTTGAACGAAGATATCTGTTTATTAGTTGGGATTCTAGAAATCAAAGAGTTTGTTATGCTTGTTGAACGAGCATGTAAAGCTGAAGATCTCGGGAAAGAGAAAATAAAAGCTAAATCAGAAGCTAGAGAAGTACAAAAAAATATCATCGGGCAAGTCATTTCAATCTACATCAAATAAGTTTAGAGATGATAGTAGCCGTTCAAAGGCTAATGTGGGACATTCGAATAGAGATCGTGCTAGATCGCATTCGAACTTCAAAGCTCCAGCTACATCTGTTGCCTATGTTGGAAATGCTAAATTCGATCGCCCTGGATGCAAGCATTGTGGTAAAAGACATCCTGGTAATTGTAGACTGTATGATCGAGCTTGTTTCACATGTGGATCGTTAGACCATTTTATCCGTGATTGCCTCGAATCTGTCGAGCAAGAAATTGTGCAAAATTCGAGGCCAAGTGGCAACACATCTCGTGGTAGACCTCCCAGAAATACGAGAAATGTAAGTGGTAGTCAAAGGGGAACAAAAGACACAGCTGTTAGATCCGAGGCTCGTGCACTTGCGAGAGCTTATGCTATCCGAGCTCGTGAGGAATCTTCGTCGCCAGATGTGATTACGGGTACATTTACTCTTTATACTTCTGTGATTGCTTTGATAGATCATGTATCAACACATTCGTATATATGCATGAACTTAGTGAACAGTAAGACTTTACCTGTAGAGTCTACTGAATTTGTAATTAGAGTTTTGAAGCCCTTAAGCAGATCTGTTTTGGTTGATAAAGTCTGCAAGAATTGTTTGTTAATGTTTTGAGACATTTATTTTCGGGCTAATCTAATGTTATTGCCCTTTGATGAGTTTGATATAATTCTGGGTATGGATTGGTTAACTTTGCATGATGCTGTTGTGAACTGTAAACAAAAAACTATTGATTTGAGATGCAAGAATGATGAAATAGTCAGAATTGAATCTAGTGATTTGAATGGATTACCTGCTGTGATATCTTCGATGAAAGCTCTGAGTATTGTGAGAAAGGGGTGTGAAGCTTATTTTACCTATGTAATTGATTCAAAAATGTCAGAAAAGAAAGTTGAATCTGTACTTGTTGCTTGTGAATTTATTGATGTGTTTCCTGAAGAACTTTCGGGTTTACCTCTAGTTAGAGAAGTTGAATTTAACATTGAATTAATGCCTGGAACTACTCCAATTTTGATAGCTCCATATAGAATGGCTCCGACTGAATTAAAAGAATTAGAGTCTTAGTTGCAAAAGTTGACTGACAGAGGGTTTGCTAGACTGAGTTTCTCACCTTGGGGTGCTCCGGTTCTATTTGTGAAAAAGAAAGATGGTATGATGAGAATGTGCATTGATTATCGCCAGTTGAACAAGGTAACTATCAAGAATAAGTATCCTCTTCCCTAAATTGATGATTTATTTGATTAGTTGAAAGGAGTTGTTGTGTTTTCGAAGATAGATTTGAGATCAGGCTATTATTAGTTGCGAGTGAAAGACTCAGACATTCCAAAAACTGCTTTCAAAACAAGTTACAGCCACTATGAATTCTTAGTCATGCCTTTTGGATTAACAAATGCACCTACTATCTTTATGGATTTGATTAACAGCATTTTCAGACTGTATTTAGATCAATTCTTTGTTGTATTCATTGATGACATATTGATTTATTCAAGTGATGAATTTGAACATGCTGAACATTTGAGAATAGTGCTATAGACTCTGCGAGATAAGCAATTGTATGCAAAGTTCAGTAAATGTGAATTCTGGTTACGAGAGGTTGGTTTTCTGGGTCATATTGTATATCTTTTTGATCAGAGGTTGAATCGATCATCAAAAGAGAAATGTTTCTGAAGTCTGTAGTTTTTTGGGACTTGCCGGTTATTATAGACGATTTGTAAAAGGTTTTTGTATGATTGCGACTCCGTTGACAAAGTTGCTTCAGAAAGATGTGAAGTTTGAATGGTCTGAAAAGTGTTAGAATAGCGTTGATTAGTTGAAAACTTTGTTGACAGAGGCACCAATTTTAGTACAACCCGATCGGGTAAAGAATTTGTGATCTATAGCGATGCTTCGTTGATCGGTCTGGGATGTGTTCTGATGCAGGAAGGCAAAGTCATTGCTTATGCTTTGAGACAGTTGAAGCCGCACTAAAAGAACTATTCGACACACGACCTTGAGTTAGCCTCGATTGTGTTTGCTTTAAAGATTTGGCGCCACTATCTGTTCGGTGAGAAATGTCAAGTATATTCTGATCATAAGAGTTTGAAATATCTGATGACTCAAAAAGATTTGAAACTACGACAGAGAAGATGGCTTGAATTGCTAAAAGACTATGAACTTGTGATAGATTATCATCCGGGTAAGGCAAATGTTGTTGCTGATGCTTTAAGTCAAAAAACATTGTTTGCTCTGCGTACAATGAATGCTCATTTGGTTCTTTCCGATGATGGTTCAGTTTTAGTCAAATTAAAAGCAAAACCTTTGTTTTTGCAACAGATTATCAAAGCTCAGAAGAGTGATAATGAGATTTTAGCTAAGCGAGCTCAGTGTGATTTAGATTCTGATTCAGAATTTAGAATTGATAAAGATGATTGTTTGAGATTCCGAGATTGAATTTGTGTTCTGAGAAATCCAGAATTAATTCAGATGATTTTGAGCGAAGCTCACAATAGTCGATTATCTATTCATCCGGGTAGTACGAAAATGTATAATGATTTGAAACAACATTACTGGTGGTCTAGAATAAAAAGAGATATCTCCGATTTTGTTTCTAAATGTTTGATTTGTCAGCAAGTTAAAGCTATCAAGTGCCACCTGGTTTGCTACAACTGGTTATGGTTCCGGAATGAAAATGGGATAGAGTAACAATGGACTTTATTTTGGGTTTACCCCTGTCTCCGAGAAAGAAAGATGCTATCTGGGTTGTAGTTGATCGATTCACGAAATTAGCTCATTTGATTCCTGTACGATCCGATTACTCACTTGATAAATTAGCTGAGTTATACATTTCCGATATTGTGAGATTGCATGCTGTGCCATTGTTTATTGTGTCATACAGAGATCCAATATTCACATCGCGATTCTAGAAGAAGTGGCAAGATGCTCTGGGTACGAAATTGCATTTTAGTACTGCTTTTCACCCACAAACGGACGGTTAATCCTAGCAGATTATTCAGGTACTCGAGGATATGTTGAGATGTTGTATTCTTGAGTTTGAAGGTACGTGGGAACAATATTTGCCTTTAATTGAATTTGCTTATAATAATAGTTTTCAATCGAACATTAAAATGGCACTGTACGAAGCCTTATATGGTCGTAAGTGCCGTACACCTTTGTGTTAGACTAAGCTCAGTGAGAATAAGATTCACGGGATTGATTTGATAAAAGAAACCGAGCAGAAAGTAAAAGTGATCCGAGATAGTTTAAAAACAGCTTCCGATCGTCAGAAATCTTATGCGGATTTGAAAAGAAAAGACATTGAGTTTGAGATCAGCGACAAAGTGTTTTTGAAGGTGTCCCCGTAGAAGAAAATACTTTGGTTCGGTAGAAAAGGCAAATTGAGTCTGAGGTTTATTGGGCCGTCTGAGATTACCGAGCGTATTGGGCCGGTAGCCTATAGATTGTTATTGCCATCAGAGTTAGAAAAGAACCGATTTGTATCAATGCTTCGACGATACAGATCCAATCCTTCACATGTGATTCCTCCATCTGAGATTGAAATTCAGTCTAATATGACTTATGAAGAAGAACCGATTTGTATCTTAGCTCGCGAGGTTAAAGAACTACGAAATGAGAAAATTTCGTTAGTAAAAGTGATGTGGCATCGACACGGCGTTGAAGAGGCTACGCGGGAGCCTGAAGATACTATGAGACAGCAATATCCGAATCTATTTAACAGTAAGATTTTTGGGGACAAAAATCCCTAAGGGGGAGAATTGTAATAGTCTGGTTTAGACCTTAGTCAAAATAGTGGTTTTGGGACCACAAATTCGAGTTAGAAAAATATTTAAATATTATTTTTCGTGCTTATGATATATGAATTAGTATGTGTGAAAGTATCATATGAAAATTTAATTGTTTGTGTGTTTAATTTGATAAAAGGACTTAATTGCGTAAAATGTAAAAGTTACCTACTGTTTGTTGAAAGTGCTTATTTGATTTGGCTTTATGATTGTGAGGTCCTTATGAGTTATTTTACCATTGAATTATGGGCATTTTATCATAATATATTCATGGTTCAATAAAAAGGCAAAATAAAACAAAAGGTGGTTGTTGTTCATCTTTTCTAACCAATTTTAAGAAAGAAAAGCTAGGGTTCTTACACTTTAACATTCGGCCAAGGTCCAAGATTAATTCAAGGTTCGTTTTTTATCCGTTTTTGATAATTTCTACGTTTTTGTAATTGTTGCCATGGATGAATTTGAAATGTGCCATGGATGAATTCATGAGCTTTATGTTGTTATATGAAGAAATATGAAAGTTTGATGTTGGGTTTATATGTTTTGTCTTTGGATTTTTGATGATTTTGAGTAAAATGGGCTAAGTTGTGAAATTTGTAAATTGAAGGACTAAAATGTGAAATAAATGAAATGTGTGGACTAGAATGAGTAATAGGAGAATTTGGCCAAGCATGAGTATATGCAAATTATGTGTATTTTGTGATTTTGTGAATTAGGGACTAAAGTGTCAAAATGTGAAAATGTGAGGGCTAGTTTGCAAATTGCCCTAAATTTTTGTTTATGGATTGCCTTGAATGAATGTGTGATTAAATGAGTCAAATTTGAATTTATATAGATCAAGAGTTAAAGAAAGCGAAATTAGATCGGGGAAAGTCGAAAGTCATCGAGTAGCCGATTCCGTCCATTTAAATTAGTACGAGGTAAGTCTATATACAAATAAATGTATTTGAAATGGTTTATTTATGCTTATTTGCCATTGAATTATGATGAATGGATATATGAGTTGAGAAAAATGAGACATCCGAGAAAATATCGACAAAGTTCTGACGTTCGAAAAGCCCCATACGAACCTTAGGAATAGTTAGGATACATATGTCATGACATAGGATTTCGATATGTGTTATCGTGTAAGACCACGTCTGGGACGTTGGCATCCACTTCTGTTTTGTGTGTATGACCATGTCTAGGACATTGGCATCTTATTTGATTTCGTGTAAGACCCTGTCTGGGATAGTGGTATTGATGTTTGATTACATGTAAGATCACGTCTGGGACATTGGCATTGTATATGCTTTCCGATCTATCCGCGTATCCTTATGTTTCTGAATGGTTCAAACGGGCATTTCGAGAAAACGAAAGACTTTATGAAATTGTATCTGATTTAGGTACATTTGAATTGTATATTATGCTCGAGAATGAAAGATAAGTATATGCGCAAATGATAATCTATGATCTAGGTACATGAATATGAGGTTTGTGTTGGTATTTGACTACAAAATATATGTAATTTGATGATATTTATATGCTTTAAATGATAAGTTTATTTGTATATGGCTTACTAAGCTTTTGAATCTTACTTTTTGTGTGTTTGCATTGTTTGATAGATATCAAAGCTACTGTGAACTCGGGGATTGTCGAGGATTGTCACCACACTATCGAATCTCATTTTGGTACCTTCTGAAAATGTATATAGTAAAGTATGGCATGTATAGGCTAGAAGTGTTTTGGTTAGGTTTTGTAGTGTATCTATTATGCCATGTGATATGGCTAGCTTATGTTTGAACTTATGGTTGGAAATGTTATATGATATGTTAGGTATTATGAATTATATTGTATGTTTTGAATAACCAAAAGAAATGGTCAATGTTTATAAGTTTTGGTAAGTTTTGAGCATGAGATTAAATGATGTATTGAAACATATGTTTTGGTATGATTTTAGTTTGGGTTTTGGTATGATTTGGTTGATGAATTGAGATGGGAATTTATTGATAATGTAAAGGTATGAATAATATATGTTTTGGTATAGAGATTGGCTGAAATTAGTGTACAAATATGCTTGGTTTGGTGCTTGAAAGTTTGACCCAATTGGGGTGGCAAGTTGGCTATTCAAATGGCTTATTTTTGTCTACACGGACAGAGACACGGGCTTGTGTCTTAGCCGTGTGCGGCACACGGCTATGTTGCACGGCCGTGTGTCCCTTAAGGTACCCTACAATTGTAAGTCAGTCTCGAGCACGGCCAATGTAATAGGCCGATTTAAACCCTATTCAGAATGGTGGTTTCGAGACCACGAATCCGAGTCAAAAAAATATTTTAAAAATATTTTCTGTGTTTGTTATGTGTGAATTTGTGTGTGTGAAATTTTCATGATTTAATTTTGTCGTTTAGGTGCCTCATTAAATAAAAGGACTTAATCGCGTAAAATGAAAACTTGATAGTTTAATGTGTGAGGACCGAATTGTTAATGCCTTTTTAATATGAAGTGTTTATGTTGAAATTGGGCCACTATTAATATAGGTGGACAGCAAAGGACATATATATGTGATAATATAATATTTTAAACTAAGGTTAATATGGTAAATTAATAAAATAAGCTAATATAATATAAACATATCATAAAATAAGCCATGTTCATTTTATTTTCTCTTGACCGAAACCAAAATAAGAAAGAAAAATAAAAGAAAGCTAGGTTCGGCCACCTTCCAAGCTTGATTCAAGGTTCGTTCTTACTCGATTTTTGATAATTTTTACGTTTTTGAGATCGTTGCTAAGTTATCTGCAAGACCCATGCTTGAATTTTAGATTTTGGTGAATATTTTGAGTTATGCCATTGTTGAAAGCTTGTGATTTTTGTTTTTTATTGATGAAATATGAAAGATATGTTTTAGATTAACATGTTTTGTATTGGAGTTTTTGATGATTTTGAGTAATTAGGACTAAATTACAAAAATAATAAATTGAGGGACTAAAATGTAAAATAAATGAAATATATGGACTTGTACGGACACTAGGAACATTCGGCCAAACATGGGTATATTGAAATCTTTCATATTTTGTGTTTTGTGCAATAGGGACTAAATTGTAAAAAGTGTAAAATATCAGGGGTAAAATGGTAATTTTCCCAATTATGTGTTTTTGAACTAAATTGAATGAAAATATATTTCAATATGTTTAGATCAAGAACCAAAGAAATCGGATTTGGATCGGGGGAAAATGAAAGTTGTCGACTAGTCGTCCCGTTCCGTTTTATATCGTCCGAGGTAAGTTTATAAGCAAATAGACGTACTTAATTTTAATTAAATACAAATTATATATGCTGAAATGAAATGTGAGAATATATACTTGCAAATGCCGAATGTGTATAAGCTTGGTAACCATGTTCACGTGTTTGTTTCGATCGAGTTACGACGTCCGAAAGCGCCGTATGAACTTTAGGAATAGTTAGGATACATATGTCATGACATAGAATACCGATTTGTGATGTGTGAGTAAGACCATGGCATCGATATGTGATTCCGATATATATGTGCGAGTAAGAGCTTGTCTGGGACAGTGGCATCGATATGTGATTACATGTAAGACCACGTCTGGGACGTTGGCATTGTACGATTCATGTGTGATTATGCGAGTGTCCTATCCAATTTCGAATGGTTCATCGGGCATCGATAAGTTGTGATCGAAAGTGCAAAATGCGTTGGAATGACCAGGTATGAATTAGCTTGTTACCTACTTAAAATAAAGTAAACAAGTTGCTTGATTATTTCTTACAAATAATGTGTAATGCAAATGAAGAATATATGTGATTATGGTATGTGTATTCAGTCTTATAAATGAATGATATGAATATTATGGAATTGATTTTTGAATATGTGTATACAAGACCATGTATATTCCGCCATATAAATAGTACATGTACACGATGTTATATTATGATTTTTGAGCTAGTGAATATAAGTGCATGTACATTTACACGATGTTATATAGATAGTACATGTACACGATGTTAATTCTCAACCAACTTCGAGTAACCAAGAGGGAGAGGCTAAACAAGCCTTTTACCAAATGATGAATGACTGGTTTACTCAGTATATTCGGACTAATCCGGCAGCACAATAACCTCCACCCCCGACTAATCCATCTTCGATGCCTGCTATGCCTTAAGTAAGTGACCCGTTGAGATTATGTAAGCCACCTGTTGATAAATTCAGAAAACACGGGGCTGAAGAGTTCAAAGCTACTAATGATGATGATGCTAAGCTAGCTAAATTCTAGCTTGATAATACCATCTGTGTGTTCGATGAACTATCTTGTACTCCGAATGAATGTCTGAAATGTGCCATATCTTTGCTTCGAGACACTGCATATCACTGGTGGAATACACTAGTATCGGTGGTTCTGAAAGAGCGGGTGACCTGGGAGTTCTTTCAGACTGAGTTCTGTAAAAAATATATCAGCCAGAGATTTATTGACCAGAAGTGTAAAGAATTTCTGGAGTTGAAACAGGGTCGGATGACCGTGACAGAGTATGAGTAGAAATTCATGAGACTCAGTCAGTATGCCCGAGAGTGTGTTTCGACCGAAGCTATAATGTGTAAAAGATTTGAAGATGGGCTGAACGAAGACATTAAACTATTAGTTGGTATACTTGAAATAAAAAAGTTCGTAGTACTTGTTGAGCGAGCCTTTAAAGCTGAAGAGCTAGGGAAAGAGAGAAGAAAAGCTGACTTTGAAGATAGAGATGCACATAAGAGACCATCCAGTAAGTTATTTCAGTCGACATCAAAGAAATTTTGAGATGATTTTAGCCCTTCTAAGGCTACATCGGGTTATTCTCGTCAGGATCAGAATAGACCACCTGTGAGCTCGAGAGCTACCTCAGTAGCTACTGTGGGTAATGTCAGATCAAATCAACTTAAGTGTAAATAGTACAGTAAACGACATCCCAGTAGTTGCAGATTGCATGATCGAACCTATTTTAAATGTGGATCGATGGATCATTATATTCGTGAATGCCCAGAGTTAGTTGAAGAAAATCCAATGCAGAATACAAGATCAGGTAATACTGCAGCTTGAGGTAGATCACCCAAAAATGCGGGTAATGTGAATGGCAGTCAGAGAGGAACTAAAGATACGGTAGTTAGATCTGAAGCTCGTGCACCTGCTAGAGCCTATGCTATTCATGCACGCGAGGAGGCTTCATCCCCAGATGTTATTACTGGTACATTCACTCTCTATGAAACAAATGTAATTGCACTGATTGATCTTGATTCGACTCATTCTTATGTGTGTGAGACTTTAGTATTCAGTAAGACTCTACCTGTTGAGTCTACTAAGTTTGTGATTAGAGTGTCAAACCCCTTGGGCCAGTGTGTTATGGTTGATAAAGTGGGTAAGAATTGTCCCTTAATGATTCAAGATTCGTGCTTCCTGGCCGATTTGATGTTGTTGCCATTTGATGTGTTCGACATAATTTTGGGTATAGACTGGTTGACTTTGCATGATGCTGTTGTAAACTGCAAAAGAAAGACTATTAATTTACAGTGTCAGAATGATGTGATTATTTAGATTGAATCTAATGATCTGAATGGTTTACCAGCAGTAATTTCTTCGATGTTAGCTCAGAAATATGTGAGAAAAGGTTGTGAAGCTTATTTTGCCTATGTGCTTGATAGTAAAGTGGCTGAAAGAAACATTGAATCAGTACCTGTTGTGTACGAGTATCCAGATGTGTTTCCTGAAGAATTGTCAGGTTTGCCACCTATTTGAGAAGTTGAGTTCGATATTGAATTAGTGCCGGGAACGACTCCGATATCTATAGCTCCGTACAGAATGCCACCTACTGAATTAAAAGAATTGAAATCCCAGATGCAAGAGTTGGCAGATAGAGGTTTTTCGTGACTGGGTTTCTCTCTTTGGGGTGCACCAATTTTATTCATCAAAAAGAAGATGGAACTATGAGAATGTGTATTGATTATAGACACTCAATAAGGTGACTATAAAGAATAAATATCCGTTTCCATGAATTGACGATCTATTCGATCAACTGAAAGGGGCTACAGTGCTTTCGAAGATAGATTTGAGATCAGGCTACTATCAATTGCGAGTTAAAGACTCTGATGTGCCAAAGACTGCTTTCCGAACAAGGTACGAACACTATGAGTTTTTGGTTATGCCATTCAGACTTACTAATGCACCTGCTGTTTTCGTGGATTTGATAAATAGAATCTTCAGACAATATCTGGATCGGTTTGTGGTTGTGTTCATAGATGACATTTTAATCTATTCCTGTGATGAAACTGAACGTGCCGAACATCTGAGACTTGTGGTACAGACTTTGCGAGATAAACAGTTGTATGCAAAGTTCAGTAAATGTGAATTCTGGTTAAGCGAAGTCAGTTTTTTGGGTCATGTTGTATCAGCATCGGGTATTCGGGTTGATCCGAGTAAAATATAAGCTATACTTGATTGGAAACCTCCGAGAAATGTTTCCGAAGTCTGAAGTTTTCTAGGACTTGCTGGTTACTATAAACAGTTCGTGAAAGGTTTCTCTATGATTGCAGCCCCGATGACGAAGCTATTGCAGAAAGATGTTAAGTTCGAGTGGTCAAAAAAGTTTTGATCAGTTGAAAGCCCTTTTGACCGAAGCTCCAGTGCTAGTTCAGCCAGAATCGGGTAAAGAATTTGTTATTTATAGTGATGCATCGTTAAATGGTTTGGGCTATGTTTTGATGCAGGAAGGTAAAGTTATAGCTTATGCCTCGAGATAGTTAAAGCCACATGAAAAGAACTATCCGATAGACGACCTAGAATTGGTAGCGACTATGTTTGCATTGAAGATTTGGCGTCACTATCTATTCGGTAAGAAATGTCATGTTTATTTTGATCACAAAAGGCTGAAATACTTGATGACTCAAAAAGATATGAGTTTGAGACAGCGACGATGGTTAGAGTTGTTAAAAGACTATGAGCTTGTGATTGATTACCATCTGGGAAAGGCTAATGTTGTTGCTGATGCTCTAAGTCGAAAATCACTATTTGCTTTGCGTGCAATGAATGCACATATGGCTATGTCTAATGATGGTTCGATAATAGCTGAATTAAAAGCAAGACCGTTATTTATTCAACAAATTTGTGACGCTCAAAAAGTTGATGATGATTTGTTAGCAAAATGGACTAAATGTGATTCAGATGCTGATTCAGAGTTCAGAGTTGATGCTGATGGTTGTTTGAGGTTCAAAAATCGAATATGTGTCTCGAGAAATTCAGAGTTGATTCAGATGATTTTGAATGAAGCTCACAATGTCGGTTACCTGTTCACCCGGGTAGTATAAAAATGTATAATGATCTAAAATAACTTTACTGGTGGCATGATATGAAACGAGACATTTCTGACTTTATTTCAAAATGCTTAATCTATCAGCAAGTAAAAGTCGAGCACCGGGTACCTTCTGGATTGCTTTAGCCGATCATGATACCTGAGTGGAAGTGGGACAGAGTTACTATGGATTTTGTATCCGGATTACCGTTGACACCGAGCAAGAAAGATGCAATCAAGGTTATTGTGGATAGATTGACTAAGTTGGCTCATTTTGTTCTGATATAGATTACTCACTTGATAAGCTAGTTGAATTATATGTTTCTCAAATTGTGAGATTACACGGTGTGCCTATTTCTATTGTTTTAGATAGAGATCTGACGTTTACATCGCGGTTTTGGAAGAAACTGCAAGATGCTCTAGGTACTAAATTACATTTCAGCACTGCTTTCCATCCACAAACAGATGGTCATTCCGAATGAATCATTCAGATACTTGAGGATATATTGAGATGTTGCATTCTTGTGTTCGAAGGTACGTGGGAACGATACTTACCTCTGATTGAATTTGCGTATAATAATAGCTTTCAATCGAGTATCAAAATGGAACCTTATGAGGCTTTGTACGGTCGTAAATTTCGTACACCATTCAGTGAAAATAAGATACACGGGGTCGATTTGATCAGAGGGACTGAACAGAAAGTAAAAATGATTCGTGAAAGTCTAAAAATAGCATCAGATTGTCAAAAATCATATGTGAACTTGAAATGAAAAGATATAGAGTTTCAGATCAAAGATAAAGTGTTTTTGAAAGTCTCACCGTGAAAGAAAATAATCAGATTCGGTCGTAAAGGTAAATTGAGTCTGAGATTTATTAGGCCGTATGAGATTATAGAGCGTATCGGGCTGGTTGCTTACAGACTGTTGTTGCCACCTGAGTTAGAAAAGATCCACAATGTATTCCATGTTTCGATGCTTCTTAGATATCGATCAGATCCCTCACATGTGATTAGTCCGTCTGAGATTGAGATTAGGTTCGATATGAAATATGAGGAAGAACCGATTCGTATTTTGGCTCGTAAGGTTAAAGAGTTGCGAAATAAGAAAATTCCATTAGTTAAAGTACTGTGGCATAAACACGGAGTTGAGAAAGCAACATGAGAGCCAAAGGATGCAATGAGAGAACATTATCCAAACCTATTCACCGGTAAGATTTTCGGGGACGAAAATCCCTAAGAGGGGAGAGTTGTAATAGCCCGATTTAGACCCTAGTCGAAACGGTGGTTTCGAGACCACGAATTTGAGTCAAAAAAATATTTTAAAATTATTTTCTGTGTTTATTATGTGTGAATTTGTGTGTGTGAAATTTTCGTGATTTAATTTTGTCGTTTAGGTGCCCGATTAAATAAAAGGACTTAATCACGTAAAATGAAAACTTGATAGTTTAATGTGTGAGGACCAAATTGTTAATGCCTTTTTAATATGAAGTCTATATGTTTAAATTGGGCCACTATTAATATAGGTGGATGGCAAAGGACATATATATGTGATAATATAATATTTTTAACTAAGGTTAATATGGTAAATTAATAAAATAAGTTAATATAATATAAACATATCATAAAATAAGCCATGTTTATTTTATTTTCTCCTGACCGAAACCAAAATAAGAAAGAAAAAGAAAAGAAAGCTAGGTTCGGCCACCTTCCAAGCTTGATTCAAGGTTCTTTCTTACTCGATTTTTGATAATTTTTACGTTTTTGAGATCGTTGCTAAGTTATCTGCAAGACCCATGCTTGAATTTTAGATTTTGGTGAATATTTTGAGTTATGCCATTGTTGAAAGCTTGTGATTTTTGTTTTTTATTGATGAAATATGAAAGATATGTTTTGGATTAACATGTTTTGTATTGGAGTTTTTGATGATTTTGAGTAATTAGGACTAAATTGCAAAAATAATAAATTGAGGGACTAAAATGTAAAATAAATGAAATATATGGACTCGTATGGACACTAGGAACATTCAGCCAAACATGGGTATATTGAAATTTTGCATATTTTTGTGTTTTGTGCAATAGGGACTAAATTGTAAAAAGTGTAAAATGTCAGAGGTAAATTGGTAATTTGCCCATTTATGTGTTTTTGGATTAAATTGAATGAAAATATGTTTGAATTAGTTTAATTTGAATATGTTTAAATCAAGAACCAAAGAAATCGGACTTGGATCGGGGGAAAACGAAAGTTGTCGACTAGTCGTCCTGTTCCGTTTTATATCGTTCGAGGTAAGTTTATAAGCAAATAGACATACTTAATTTTAATTAAATGCAAATTATATATGCTGAAATGAAATGTGAGAATATATACTTGCAAATGCCGAATGTGTATAAGCTTGGTAACCATGTTTATGTGTTCGTTTCGACTAAGTTGCGACGTCTGAAAGCCTCGTATGAACCTTAGGAATAGTTAGGATTGACCAGGTATGAATTAGCTTGTTACCTACTTAAAATAAAGTAAGTAAGTAACTTGATTATTTGTTACAAATTATGTGTAATGCAAATGAAGAATATATGTGACTAGGTATGTACATTTGGTTATATATATTTATCTATTAGCAGAGAATGATTTACCTTTGAAAATTAGATTTTATATCATGATTTGGTATTAAGAAGTATTCGACAATATTCTAATGTGACTAGGATTTATTTTGGTATATGTATTATATGATATGCTTTCTATTTGAGAATGGTATACTAATTTCGGTTAGCACTGAAATGAAATGATTATGAAATGCATATAATTGTGAATAGGTATTAGCTGTTTTAATTCGGTTATAAAAGCACTGTATGAGTATACATATAGGTATATGCATATGTCATGATTATTAATGTAGTGAATTGGCTAAGTGGAAATAAGTTGGGTATGTTAATTCGACTCATTCATGCATAACCTGTGTGGTTAGGCAAATGTGATAAAAATAGGTCCCTATATATTTGCTTATATGCTCATGTTATAATTGTGGAATAAAATAATTGTGGTTAAGTAATGCATGTTATATTGTTAGGTAATATTTGATAAATGAAATGGACATTGAGATATATGTTATTTATATGAAGCATGATGATGTGTGAGTTTCTTAATTTAAGTTGGTGAATATAAATTGCAAGTTGACAGATTAATTTATATATAAACCATTCGTATGCTTTGAATGTTAAGTTTGCCTATTTCATTTAGATATGGAATGAATTGTATTGGGTTATAAGTTAAGCATTAGATTTTTATGTTTATTTGTTTGAATTAAGTTAATAGATTTGAGTAATTAGTTAAATAGTGTATCAAAATAGGCAGTTTTGTTTTAAAAAAAATTAAATGATTTGCCTTGTAATAAAAGTTTGTTCTGAATTGTATTATGAACGGTAATGCCTTGTAACCCTAATCCGGTGACGAATATAGGTTAGGGGTGTTACAGCCAAGGCACACGGGCATGTGGCTAGCCGTGTGGCTCAAGTCAGGCTCAACCACGACCAAGGTACACGGGCGTGTCTTGTGGCCGTGTGAGCAAGTCAGTATGTATGCCCTGTTTTGACACGGCTTAGACACACGGGCATGTCTAATGCCGTGTAAGGCACACGGTCTGTTCACACGGGCGTGTGACCTGTACTTCTTTGAAAATGTTTAAATTTTGAAAAAAATGTGTATGTGTTCGATTTAGTCCCAACCCTTTTCTAATACATGTTTTAGGTCTCGATGACCTATTCAAGGGACTCTATATTGATGTTTGATCTCTGATATTATGATGTTTATTAAATGAATGTTAAATGTTTCGATTTGTCTGGTAATGCCTTTAACCCTCGTCCGGCGACCTATACGGGTTAAGGGTGTTACAGTTGTGTTGCATGTAATGTGATTTATGTTGATGTGATTCAGTTGTATGCTATAAATGAAAATAAGCTTGAAATGGTGATAAAGGGGTTAGTCCCAATTAGATGTTGAATTTTGATGATTGTGTGCGCTTTCTCAAAACAAGTAGGGTTCTGCATTTGTTGTGAACGGGATTTAGCTCGGATGAGTAATCCCAATGACCTTGTCATATAAAGGATTTAGCCCGGACGGGTAATCCTAATATAATACCTCTCGAGTATGCGTTAAGATTAGGGCTTAGCCTAGAGTGGTAATCCTAATCGAGCCTTTGAACATATGCTGTATGAAAGATTTAGCCTGGACTAGTAATTCTGTTAAAAGGTATGTGAGTCGAGAGAGTGTTTCTTGGTTAAGTGCCCTAAGGGGTATCTCTGAATAAGAAATTGATGAATTGTTTAATCGTACACTTCGAGTGTACTACTTGAGCATTCATTGGAATTCAACAATTCAACAGACATAAAACTCTTGACATGGCACAAGAACTTTGAGAGGAATTGATAAAGACTTTAAAGAATACTGCTTGATGAGCTCATCTATGTTACTTGATTTATATGAAGATTTTGGTGACTAACATGTTTGGTTGAATGTATGTGCTTAGGCAAATTTAGTTAAATGGATGGAAATACGATATTGTATGTTTAGATTTAATAATCAAGATTGGTAAGTTTAATTTCCGTTATACGAACTTACTAAGCATGTAATGCTTACTCCTTTTATTTTTTCCCTGATTTATAGTGCTCGGAAGCTCGTGAAGGTTGGAAGATCGTTGGAGTATCGTCACACTATCGTTTAGCATTTTAGGTATATTTAGCGAACTCATTTTGGTATAATGGCATGTATAGGGAAACTTGGTCAATATTGGCTTGAAATGTTATTTTGTAACCTAACCATTGGAATGGCTAGTGATGGTTCATTTTGGGTATGATTTAGTAAGCTATTATGATATATATATACACGTGTGTTATGCTAAGTTCATGTGTGAGGTGGTATGCCTTGATGAATGATGGAATTGCCAAATTTGTAACCATGAATGCATGAAATGGTATGCCTTGATGAATGATGGAATTGCCAAATTTGAATGCTTGAAATGGTGGGAATTGGTTGAGTGTTTCATGTGCAGGGTTTTGGGTGATTTTGGGTGAGAAATGAAGCTAGAAAATGGCTTTATTTTGTCCACACGGGCAGACACACGGGCGTGTGCCTAGGCCGTATGTGACACACGGCCTAGTAACACGGGCATGTGGTTAGGCCATGTGTCCCCTATTTTGAATTAAATTAATTAACCACACGGCCTAACACACGGGCGTGTGACTTGGACGTGTGATCTCAATTTCTTCATGAGTTACAAGTTAGAGAGTTACATGGGGTCGGGACACGGGCGTGTGTGACCACACGGCCTACCCACATGGGCGTGTCCCATATTCACACGGGCGTGTGACCCCTGTATAGTGGAAAATTTTCTAAGTTTTGTAAAAATTCCTAAAGTTCTCGGTTTAGTCCCGAATCACTTCCAAAGCATGTTTTGACCCTCGTAGGCTCGTATTAAGGACTTTATGATTAATTACAAATGGTTTTTAATTTGGACACAAATTTATAACTCAGAATTGTATGATTGTTTGTGATGTAAGTCTGGTAATGCCCCGAAACCCTGTTTTAGACACGGATATGGATAAGGGTGTTACTCGATAAGTACCTATACCATGGCCCGAAGCCAAATCAAGGTAACTTATCTTCGAATTAATGATATCATGGCCCAAAGCCAAATCAGTCGATTTGCATGGCTCGAAGCCAAATCGATATAACTTGCACCCTAACTGCTATATCATGGCCCGAAGCCAACTTAATGATCCCTTAATCACATGTCACTAGCATCCTAAACTATTCTTAAGGTTCAACCGGGATTTTGAATGTCGAATCACTATCGTTCATATCTACAGTCTCGTATTCGCAATTTATGCAATATCAAAGCATATGAAATACATTTGTATTGAAATTTATCACATACGAACTTACCTCGAATGTGGAAACGACGAAATAAGTCGTTTAGTCGATAACTTTTGTTTTCCCCCAATCTAGATCCGAATTTCTCTTTTCTTGATCTAAATATATTCAAAATTAACTTATTTAATCATCTATTTATTCAATTCAATCCAAAATATACATTAGGGCTATTTTACACATTTTCCCCTAAACTTTCACTTTTTTACAATTTAATCTTTATTACATAATCACAAATTCATGCAATTTTCAAAACACCCATGCTTAGCCAAATTACAATTATGCCCCTAGCAGCCTATACTTTTCATTTATTTCACATTTTATCCACAAATTTTCAATATTTCTCAATTTAATCCCTATTTTGCAATTTCACTAAAAATCACTTAACAAAAGTTGTATATCTATCAACAAGCATTTATAATCTATCAAGTAACTTCAAAATACATATGTATTCATCAGTGGCATTATTCAAAATCTTTAACAATTTTGCAAAATAGTCCCTGGGCTAGCTAGTACTAGGTGCAACGATCTCACAAACATAAAAATAATTAAAAACGGGACAAAAATCATACCTTAATTGACCAAAATTAGCTTTGTCAAATGAACGCTAAATAAATGGATTTCTTCCTCCTTCAAAATCGGCGTAAGAAGATGAATGCCTTAATTTTATGTTTTGTTTTAATTAAATTAACCTTTAATAACCAAATACAAAAATTAACCTTAAAATTAATTCAAATTTTCATTTATGCCATGCCATTATCATCCACTATCATACAAATGGTCTAATTACTACTTAAGGACCTTAACTTTAAGGTTCTATAGTTATTAGACACCTTTAACTATTAGAACATCACTTTTACACTTTACGCGATTTAGTTCTTTTTACCGAATTAACCAACCAAACGATAAAATTTCTTAACAAAAGTTTCACACATACATGCTATCATACTGTAAACACTTAAAATAAAGTGAAAATAGGTGATGGCTTGTGAATTAGTATGTTTCTGGAATTGAGCATGTTAATGCATATTTGTAAATGGTCATTTTGATGTTTTCAAAAAACAAGGATTGGCATGAATTTAGATGGCAATATGTGGTGTTATGTTTTGTATTGGTTGGTGTTGGAATTGGTATAAATCATGCTTAATCTAGAATCAAGTTATATGCTATTGATGCTATATTGTGAGCCATATGAGTTGTGTAGGTGTGCCTAAGTTTGGGTGACAAATTGGCTTGGTATTTAGCCTATTTTTTGTCCACACGGATAGAGACACGGGCGTGCGTCTCAGCCGTGTGTGACACATGATCATGATGCATGGCCGTCTGTCCCTTGGTGTTGAATTTGAAACCAAGTCAGTATGCTTCACACAGCCTCACACACGGGCATTTATGGCCAGGGTACACGGGCTAGCTGTAACACCCCTTATCCGTATTTAATGCCGAAATAGGATACGAGGCATTACCAGACTCACATTACAACCAAACATACAATTCTGAGGCATAAATTTTCATCCAAATTCAAACCATTTACATTCAAACATAAAGTCCTTAATACGAGCTTACGAGGCCCAAAACATGCTTTGGAAGTGGTTAGGGACTAAACCGACAACTCCAGAAATTTTTACAAAACTTAGAAAATTTTTGCTATGAACAGAGGTCACACGCCTGTGTGGTTTCGGATACTCCCGTGTGGACACACATGCCCATGTCCCTAACCCGTGTAACTCTCAGTTTTGCAATGCATGAGCAAATTGAGGTCACACCGCCAAGTCACGCGCTCGTGTGCTAGGCTGTGTGGTTAACTAAATTTTCATAAAATAGGTGCAAACTTCACATGCCCGGGACACACGCCTGTGCCTCAAGCCATGTCCCTCACAAGGCTGAGACACACGCCCATGTCTCTGCCCGTGTGTTCAATTCTAAGCATTTTTTTCTCAAAATTAAGGTGCAGGGGACACATGGCTGGAACACATGCCCATGGGACAGACCGTGCGTCACACACAGCCTAGACACAAGCCCGTGTGTCTACCCGTTTGGACAAAATAAAGGCTATTTACCAAGCCATTTGTCACCCTCATTTACACCTACACATGCACAAGTTCAAGGCATAACTCATAGTACACTTGGACAACCAATACATCCACAAATAAGGCCAATTCATGTCATTTCATTATCACACATAACTTAAAATATCATATTCTACCAAACCAAATCAAAACAAACTCACATCCACAATTACCAACACACATACTTTTATCATGCATAATTCTTCATAAATTTCATAGCATACCAATGAGCCAACATCAACTATTCAACAACAATGCATTAAGCCACATTCAACCATTTATCGAGCATTTATAAACCACATCACACAAGTGATTGTTGCACATGCATGTATATGTATATAAGCTTACAACCAAATCAACCAAAATTAGCCAAGTTACATGGCCAAATACCACATCAAGCCTTTGACAATTACAAGCCAATACATTTGGCCAAATTCACAATGACACATATAACAAAATGACCAAGTCCCTATACATGCCATAATCTCAAAATGTTTACAATCATCGGTACCCAAAATAACAAATTGATAGTGTGATGCAATCTCCGACGATCTCCAATCCGAGCTAGCTTGGTGACACTATAAAACATGGAAAATAAAACGGAGTAAGCTATATAGCTTAGTAAGCTCTTATAAAAGAAATAAGCAAACCTTACCATACAATAACCTGCAAGTAATATAACATAAGGCAATGTAATTTTCCATAATCTCATGATCAAACATCACTATCATCACAAGCTTACCTTAAAATCGTCATATCACAAATGAACAATCATAAGCTTTAAATACATACCTGTACCATCTCGAATTAATTTCAGACACATTCTCATCCTTTTCATACCCAATGAACCACTCGAAATAATAAATTTGGATACTCGGGAAACCTTGCACACAAGGTGCCATATGTGTAGCCATTGCTACCCCTATCTCATATCACATATATGCTTGCTCTCGAGCCAACAACGAGCCTGCTCACACAAGCTGTCAGTCGAGATGTAGCTGCACGATGCTGCTCATACAAGCTATCAAGTAATCACAATGTATGCTAGTATACTCAGCCACCGGTAGGACGTACAGGACCAGCACCCGAATCACATAACATAAAACCCTAGTGACATGTCACTTGTATCCTAATCTATTCCTAAGGTTTGATTGGGATTTCTCGCTTGCCAAATCATCGTCAAATGTGTCCGTAAGGTTGATTACACAAATCATGCATAAATTAAAGCATTTAAAATACATTTAAAGTAAAGCTTATTTAACATACGAACTTACCTCTGTTACAAAAACGATAAAAGGATCTATTCGTCAATTATTTTATTTTTCCCCTGATCTAGACCCGAACTTCATTTTTCTTGATCTATAATGTCAAATTTAACTTATTTAATCATGACATTATTCAATTCAACCCAAAAACACATTATGAAAAAAATTATATTTTTGCCCCTAACTTTTTAACTTTTTACAATTTAGTCCCTAGGCTCGTAAAATGAATTTCATTCAATTTCATCACAACCCAAGCCTAGCCAATTGTTATTTATGCTCATAACAGCCCACATTTTTCATTTATTCACACTTTTCTACACATTTTATAGACTTTTACAAATAAGTCCCTTTTATAGACTTTTTTATCGAAAATCACTTTACAAACATTGTTTAACTAACAACGAACAAGCATTTTCTACCATCAAACATCAAAATACACACATATTCATCATGGGTCAAATTTTAAACTTTAATCCTTCTTCAAATTGGTCCTTGGAAAGGCTAGATTAGATCGAGACAACTTCAAAAACATAAAAATCATTAAAAACGAGGCAAGAAATTAAACCGTGTACTCATTGCCCTCAAAGCAAACAAAGTCTTTCTACTTAAAGCATCTGCAACTACATTCACTTTTTCCGGGTGATAGTCGATCACTAACTCATAATCTTTCAATAGCTTGAGCCATCTTCGTTGTCGCAAATTTAAATCTTTCTGAGTCATCAGATACTTTAAACTCTTGTGATCAGTAAAGATGTGACACTTCTCACCAAATAAATGATGTTTCTAAATTTTTAGAGTGAACACAATGCAGCCAATTCTAAGTCATGTGTCAGATAATTCTTCTCGTGCGGTTTCAACTGTCTCGAGGCATAAGCTATCACTTTACCCTCTTGCATCAACACACAACCAAGGCCGTTCAAGGACGTGTCGCTAAAAATCACAAACTCTTTTCCCGACTCAAGCTACACTAACACCGATGCCTCAGTCAACAACGCTTTCAATTGTTTAAAACTCTTTTAACATTTCTCAGATCACTCGAATTTTACATCCTTTCATAACAATTTGGTCATAGGTGTAGCAATCATCGAAAATCATTTAACAAAGCGTTGATAATAACTAGCTAAACCCTAAAAGCTTCTGACTTCGCATACATTCCTTGGTGGTTTCCAATCGACAACTGTCGAAATCTTACTCGAGTCAACTCGTATACCTTCTGCTGAAACAATGTGTCCCAAAAATTTGACTTTTCAGAGCCAAAACTCACTTTTGCTAAATTTAGCAAACAAATTCTTATCTCTCAAAGTTTGTAATACAATTCTTAAATGTTCGGCATGCTCAGACTCATCTTGGGAATAAATCAGGATGTCATCAATAAATACAACCACAAAATTATCTAAATACAGTCAGAAAATCCGATTCATCAGGTCCATAAAAACTATAGGAGCATTTTTTAATCCAAAAGGCATAACAAGAAATTCATAATGCCCGTACCTCATTCTGAGCACGGTCTTCGGCACATCCGACTCTTTAACTCTCAATTTATAATAGCCTGATCTCAAGTCTATCTTCGAGATAATTGTTGCCCCTTTCAACTTATCGAACAAATCATCAATTCTTGGTAAAGGACACTTGTACTTTATCGTAACCTTGTTAAGTTGACGGTAATCAATATAAATTCTCATGGATCCGTCTTTCTTCTTGACGAATAACACTGGTGCAACCCAGGGCAAAATGCTTGGTCTCGTAAAACCCTTATCTGTCAACTCTTGCAACTGAGATTTCAATTCTTTCAATTCTGCCAGAGCCATCCTATACGAAGCTATTGATATCAGTGAAGTTCTCGGTATCAAATCAATAGTAAACTCAACCTCTCTGATCGGTGGTAATCCAGAAAATTCTTCTGGAAACACTGATCGTGATTTTTCGTGATAAGTTTTATAAATTTATAATGAATCGTTCTTGAAACTAACTACTATCACGACGTAGGCAAGTGTACCTATCGAACAGTAGTATAACTTTAGCAAGACCGGATTGTCGAACCCAAAGGACTAGGAGTACTAGTAATAACTGTCTTTTTATTATCTAGCCGAAAAAAAAGGTTTATTTTAACTAACTAATTAAACTAAAAACTTGCAGAAAATAGAATTGGGAATTACTTTTGGGGAAAACGATTGATTGAGACAATACCTAAGGAAAAATCCACATAGACTTGTACTTGTTATTCTGGCTCTAAACCGGACGATTTATTCATTTAACTTGTTCCATAAAAATCCCTAATTTATGTTATTATCCCTATTCAAGACTAATAACGTCTAATCCCTAGGTTGAATAACTGAGACTTTTCTCAAATTAACACCCTAGGGTTGCATTAACTCAATCTATGGATTCCCTTATTAGGTTTCACCCCAATCCGGCAAAATCTTGTCACCCTATCTCTAGGCGTGCAATCAACTCCACTTAATTATGACAAAGTTACTCTTAGTCAGGGTCTATTCCTCCTCCAACTAAGAGTATTAACTCAAAGTGATATCTTGAAATACTAAAACAAGAATTAAGAACACATAATCAAGAACAAGTCAAATATTTATCATACGATTCAGAAATAATAACAAGATTTCGTCATAGGTTTTATCCCCCTTAGGTATTTAGGGGTTTAGTTCATAACTAAACAAGAAAACATCCCAGAATAATAATAAATACAAAACATAAAGAAAACCCAAAACTCCTGAAGGGAAATTTAGGAGAGATCTTCAATCTTGCTAGTAGATCCGACTTCTAAGATGGATCCATAGGCTTCCTTGGAGTAATTCCTTACTCCCTATTCTTTGTCCCCTTTTTCTTCCTCTTCTGGGGTGTATTTATAGGCTTTGGAATGCCTTAGAACCCTCAAGAGTGGCCTTTTCTGAATTAGACTCAACTTTGGTTCGGCAGGGACACGCCCGTGTGCGATAACTTTAGGCTGTGTTCGAGCCTGTTAAATTAGCACGGGCATGTGTTCTATCCATGTGAGTCGTGCTTCAATTCTGCCAAATTGACACGGCCGTGTGAGCTACCTGTGTGAAGAGGTCCAAGCCGTGTTGATTCCATACCTTAGCCCATTTTCTCCATTTTTGGCCCGTTTCTTGTGCCTTTTGCTCTCCTATGCTTACCTAAGGATAAAACATGAAATTAAGGCATTAGGAGCATCGAATTCACTACTTCTAAAGAAAAATCATTCATAAAATACGTTAAGAACGGGGTATAAATATGTATAAATTATGGTTTATCAAATACCTCACACTTAAACGTTTGCTTGTCCTCAAGCAAAATCCTCAAATCATAATTAAAAATTCTTTTTTCTCAACTTACAATTCCTATCAATAATATCTCAAACCATCTCATAAGAAATCATACATTGAGAATTCAACTAAAAGAACATTAAGGCTTCAAACATTCCAAATTAAGTATTTAATCATGAAAAACTTAGGCGTCTCCCTTCATCTAAGTAGTTATCATTGATTCAGAATCTCACAAAGTTTACCATCCTCACTAAAGATTTACTTAAATCACTCAAAGTGTTTAAGGATAATGAAATTAGCACTCATTAGTCAATATGAAAAGTTATTACCATAGGCTTGCATGAAAATCAAACCTCCACCACTATAAATCGAGATGATACATCAATCAAAAGGTCTTTAAAGGGTTGTAACAAGGCTTGGTTAGGGGTGTGGTCACAAGCTGAAAGAAAGAGGTTAGAATCGAGATTGACTTGAAAAATTACTTAACTAGAAAAATATTTAATCATCACTTGCATACAACTAAGCTTCTTCTCTGACTAATAGAATTTGAATACTGAAGTTTACAAACAAAAGATTACTACTAATATGCATACATTTTTTTATTTTTTTATTTTTTTTTAAGAACAAGTCAAATAACATAGACTAACTATTAAGAACAAGACATAGCTAAGCAATTTATTCAACTCAAATCCTAAAAAAAATAGGGATCAAGTTAATTTAGGGGATTTCAACAATAATGGGTTAAGGGTTAATATTGAGGGTCATACAAAGAATGGCTTGTTAGGTTCAAAGGGGTTTACTAAGGGTTAATCATGAAGGTAGACTTTTCATGGCATGAGTGGGTTAATCCTAAGTGCCTCTATCATTTTGATGTATCAAATCAAATGGTGTGGTCTTGACATGCACAATCAGGCAAGTTCTAGAATAATAATTCAATATTTACACACTCAAAGCAATAATGAAAGTGAGCATGAAAGAATTAATAGATGCTCAAAAGGCTCAAAAATCTCACAAAAATTATAGTTTTTTGATGTTTAAACCTGTAGGATTCAATTCAAGATAATACCTAGACTTGGGAAAATAACCTAAAATTTTAAATTCTTAAAAATCAACTTATCATGCTTGATTCTCTAACGTCTTAAAGTTTAACAATCAATGCATAATTACCTATGTTTTAATTCAAGATATATCAATCAAAATTATCAGTCAATAAAAATTCATCTTAAACATGATATGAGAGATTTACAAGAGAACAAAGCAATATTCAGGGATTTTTCGGATAATGGAATGATTACCCCCCACACTTAATATGTACATTGCCCTCAATGAACAAGGATAGATATATGGAAAAGAAAATAGAAAATCATAAGATAGGGAGAGAATTGAAACTTCCTGAGTACTGAATGAATGTCCTAGTTCGGAGTTATGGAGGTGGAAGAGGATACTCCGGTGGTGGTAGAGGTTGGGTACCACAGGTGCTGTGCCACAAGAATATTATATCTCCTCATTGAGCAGGGCATGGCAGTCGTGGTGAACCTTTTCCAATGGAGTTTGAAGTTCCTAAGTGATTGTGAGCTTTGAAGCTCTTTATAACTGTGATAAAAGCAAGAACTGTTTAGGGAATATTAGGAAGAATAATTACTCGTAAAGGTTTCAAACGTTTTTATCGAAAATTGCTTAGTAAAAGTCATTTATTTAACACCCAACACTCATTTTCTACCATTATACATCAAAATGCATGCATTTCACACATGGTTCAATTTTTAAACATGAACCCTAGCTCAAATTAATGGTAGAAATAGATAGATCTTATTACGGGGATTACAAAAACGTAAAAATCATTAAAAACAGGGCTAGAACAGACTTACAATTGAGCTTGGAAGCTTTAAAAACCCTAGCCATGGTTTCTCCATGCAAGTTTCGTCCAAGAGGTTGAAGGTGGACAAAAATTGGCTTTTAATTTTGTTTTTAATTCATTTTAATAACCGAATGACCAAAATGCCCTTAATGAAAAAACTTTGGAAACATGCCTAACCATGTCCATTTTTGTCCACCAACTCAACCAATGGTCTAATTGCCATATACGGACCTCCAATTTAAAATTTTATAACAATTGGACACCTCTAGCATGCAGAACTCAACTTTTGCACTTTTTACGATTTAGTCCTTTTGACTAAATTGAGTACCCAAACGTCAAAATTTTTGAACAAAATTTTCACAAAATCATTCCGTGAAATTGTAGACCATAAAAATAAAATAAAAATAAAATTTTCCTCATCGAATTTGTGGTCCCGAAACCACTACTCCGACTAGGCCCAAAATCGGGATGTTACAGATTAAATGTATGGGAAAAGTATGTTTAAATGTGTTGTAAGTCTGGTAATGCTCCGTAACCCTATTTTGATGTTGAATATGGGTAGTGCCTGCAGGCTCTGGGTCGCCCATCCCTTCCTCAACAGATGCCAGCTATTCCTTAGGGAATTCAGGGAATGCAGGCATGGGCTTGTTGAAATTCTTCTAAAAGGACCTCTTCAGGGCAGCATTTCTCTTCTCCATAGAGACCCAGAAAATAGCCTTTTTTGCTCTTTTTCAAATTTTGCAGCAATTTGGAGTAGCTAAGTCTCAAAGAGATTGAACTTCTTCTATAATTGATCAAGTGAGGTGAGCCCTTGCTGCTCAATCAAACTGTTGGAGGTAGAAGATTTTGACCTGACAAACGTCCTGCAAACTCTTCTTCCACTATTGTTTCTAGCAAACCAATGACATGACAACCTTCATTCTCATCAGATCATTTCAAGGCATCAAATACATTGAAAGTAACCTGCTGATCATTTACCCTCATAGTCAATTCACCTTTCTGCACATCAATTAAAGTCCTGCCAAGAAAAGGTCTTCCAAGAATAATTTGCACTTCCTAGTCAGTTTCACATTCTAAAATAAGGAAATCTATAGGAAAAATAAATTTATCTACTCTTACCAGCACGTCTTTAATTTTACCTTTAGGTTGGGTATAGGATCGATCAGCCAGTTGTAATGTAATAGTAGTAGGTCTTGCTTTCCCAATTCCCAGATTCTTGAAAATAGACAAAGGCATTAGGTTTATACTCACTCCTAAATCACATAATGCCTTACCAATATAATGACTCCCAATTGAACCTGGGAAAGTGAAACTCCCTGGGTCCTTTAACTTGGGAGGTAATTTATTAGTCAACATCGCTGTGCACCCTTTAGTGATAGCAACAGTCTCAAATTATCCCAATCTATGCTTCTTTGACAATATGTCTTTCATAAATTTCAAATAATTGGGCATCTTCTCCGAAGCTTCAACCAGTGGTATGTTGATGTGAAGTTGTATAGGGACATCTAGAAATCTTTTGAACTGAGCATCCTGTTTAGAATTATGGAATCACTGACGAAAAGGTAGAGGTGGTCGTCCTTGAGGTTGTTGATATTGTTTTGTTGTGGCATTTTTGTTGGCAACATGATCTGATTTCTCTGCAACATTCTTTTGTTTAGCCTTTCCAGACACAATGTGATTTCCGGATGTTTTTGAAATCTTTCCATTGTGTAATCTGATTTTCCCTCTTCTGCCATGGCATCTTTAACTATTCCATTTAGCTGAGTCCCACTTTTAAAAGTAATTGCCTTACAATGCTCCTTCCCTTGTGATCTTGAATTCTCAATATCACTTGGTAGAGTTGCTTATGGTCTCGAACTCAAAGTATTTGCTATCTACCTCATTTGATTCTCAAGAGCTCGAAGGGATGCAGCATGATTCTGAATTACAGCATTATTCTTGGCCATATATTCTTTCAAAAAAGCTTCAATATATGATAATGATGATGAAACTGATGCATGACTTTGCTGGGCATTCTACCTCGGCATAGGTTGAGTATAACTAGGCGGTGCACTAATGGCATTTTATCTTGTAGCATTGTTAAAATTCCCCTCACCTTGATTATTCCAACTAAATTTTGGATGTTGCTTCCACCCTGGATTATACGTGTTCAAATAAGGGTTATTATTCCAGTTAAAATTACCCATGTAACACACAAATGCTAGATTTTATGGGCATTCATCAAACTCATGGTCTTCACCATAATAAACACACGCTGGCTCGACTGCTTTCATCTCCTAAACTGCAGTTGGTCTCTTTATTGTTTTGATCATATTAGTTAAAGAAGATACCTAGGCAGCCAATGAAGTGATTGCATCAAGTTCTATGGTGCCAGCAATTCTCCTGCCAGTCCTGTAACAGCCCATTTTCAGTGAAATTGGAACAGTAGTTTCGAGACCACAAATTTGAGTCAAAAAGAAAATTTATTTTAATATTATTGCATGAATTGCATTATGATAGAAATGGCGTAAGAAAATTTCATTAAGAAAATTTTACCTATTTCATCTTTAATTGTGGAAAGGACAAAATTGCATAAAATGCAAAAGTTGAGTTCTAGTACCTATAAGTATCAAATAACTATGGAATTCAAAACTTGAGGTCTTTATATGGTAATTAGACCATTAAGAAAAGTTATCAGATATTTATGATGAATCATCCATGGAAAATTAGAAAAAAAAAGAAAAGACTAAGTTAGAAAGTAGGAAAAATAAAGGATGATGTAATAATTAAATAGAAATAACATATTATAATTATCATCTTCTTCCCCAAAATATATGGAAACCCTAGGAAAGAGAAAGGAAATCAAACAAGCTTAATTGGGTAAGTAATCTTGTCTCGTTTTTAGTAATTTTTACATTTTTTGATCAGAATAGCTTAATCTATCTATTTTGGGGATTAATTTGTAAAGGTATCAAAGTATAGAAATTTTTCCATGGATGTAAATGCTGAAATTTTGAAATTTATGGTAGAAAATGAAAGGTTGTTGATAGATAAAAAACTTTTATAAAGAGAATTTTGATGAAAATGTGGTTTAGGGACTAAATTGTAAAGATGTAAAACCCATGGAAAAATTTTGATTTTTGTGAAATGCATGGGAAATTATTGTAACATGTAAAATTTGGTTAGGCTTGAAATAAGGATTAAATTGCATGAATTTCATTTTCCGAGCTTAGGGACAAAATTGTTATTTATGAAAAGAATAGGGGCAAAATGGTAATTTTGCCTAAGATGTGAATTGAATTCAATTGAGTATAAAGTGAATTAAATTGATGCTAAATTCATTTATATAGATCGGAAAAGATCAAATAAAGAGTTAGATTGAGGAAAAGAAAAGGTGTTGGATTAGTAGATTTTCATATACGAACAAGTGTCAAGTGTCCATACCCGTCTAACTTTCTAACTTGGGTCAAACACCCAAGCCACACGCCCTTGTGCCAAGCCGTGTACTAGTCCATGTAATTGCTTGATTTGCAACCCTTTGAAACCTAAAAAAAACACACACCCATGTTGCATGGCCATGTGTCACACACGGCTAAGACATACGCCCGTGTCTTAGGCCGTGTGGACAAGAAATAGGCCATTTTCAAGCCATTTCTTTCACCCAAACCAAGCTCAAACCTAGAAGCCATTTGCACATAAAATCGAGCTTCAAAACATAACTAAAACATGTATGATAAAATTAATTCAATATGGTATCTATCCATACAACCAATATGCCAAAAGGCACCTCAATCACAAATCATCAAATCAACCAAAACATAAACACATTTAGCATAAATCAACCACACACGACTACCTCTTTTCATGCTAAGCCATAGTACAACTAACCATATGCCAAACACATCTAAACATACCAATTTGGCCATTCAAAACATATCATCACTTAACCATTTCAACACTAGCCATCAAAGTACCAAAATGCAAAAATGTCATCAGCCACGTAACCACATATTTACATACCAAACATAACAACTAAATCATCAAACAAAATTCACCTATACATATCATTATAACCATGACTCAAAACAACAAAATCTACCAATATAGTTGATGGATAGTGTGATATATCTCCGATGAGCATCTAAACTGAACGAGCTTTCGATTATTTATAAAACATGGGAAAATAGACTATGTAAGCATGTAATGCTTTGTAAGTTTGTATAACATAAAACACAACTTACCATTACATTTCATAACATTAAAATTTAACATGGCATAATCCAACTTTTAACTTGGCACAAATTCAGTGGACTCAACAGGTAAATTCTTGCTTGACATTAGATTCATGCATACATACGAATGTGTTGATCCCGTATCAATCAAAGCAATAACATTAGTATCAAAGATAGAAAATGCACCGGTAATAACAACTGGCACTAAAGCTTCCTCTCATGCGCGAATAGCGTAAGCTCTAGCCAGTGCTCGTGCCTCGAATCTCATAGTAGAATCTTTTGTTCCAGTATGACTATTGCCATATTTTTAGGGTTTCGAGGTGGTCTACCTCTCGCGGCAGTATTGCTCAATCAAACAGTCTGAGTCTTTTCTTTCTCTAACCTCTTCGTGCAATCTTCGAGATAATGTTCAAATGAACCATATTTGAAACATGGCCCATTTTTCAGTCAGCACTGACCGAAGTGTCGTCTGTTACATTATTGGCAATCAGGTCAATTGTCCCTGACACTACCCACACTCGATATAGATGTAGCTTGAGGTTTTGGACTCGCACGCTGTTTACCTCTACCTCTACTAGAATATTCCACTAAAGCTGTCGAACGATTATGATGTTCTTTTGATTTCTTCGATGATGACTGATATGACTTTTCAGTTGATTTTTTTCTCGAATCTCTTGCTTCATAATTAGCTTTTCTCTTTTCTTTGCTAAGCTCTTCAGCTTTATGCACTCAATCAACTAAAATGACAAATTCTTTCAATTCAAGTATCCCGACTAAAAGCTTTATATCTTCATTTAACCCGTCTTCAAACCGTTTATACATGGCAACTTTAGTTGGTATACACTCTCGGGCATACTTGCTCAATCTAATAAATTCTCTTTCATACTTAGACACTGTCATTCGACCCTGCTTAAGCTCAAGGAACTCTTTGCATTTTTGGTCAAGAAATCTCTGACTTATATACTTTTTTCGAAACTCGATTTGGAAGAATCCCCAATCTATACGCTCTCTCAACACCACTAAAACCAAAGTGTTCCACCACTAATAAGCTGAATCATTTAGTAAAGATACAACACATTTTATGCACTCTATCAGTGTACAAGACAACTCGTTTAAAACCCTGATAGTATTTTCTAACCAGAACTCAGCCTCTCTAGGCCATTTTAGTAGTAGCTCTATATTCTTCAGCCCCATATTTGCCGATTTTATCAACTGGGGACTTACTAACTCATATTAGTTCCAAACCCTGAGAAACTACAAGAATCGATTAGGGAACAGATGGGGGTGAAGGTCATTGAGCCATTGGGTTCGTTCGTACGAAGTCAGAAAACCATTTGTTCATCATATGGAAGAAGGCTTCCTTAGTCTCTTGTCCCTGGGCCTAAGATATGGTCTTAGTACCACTCGACGCAGCTCAGTGAATGGAGGCTTGTGTGTTACTTTCAACTTCATCGGAGTCAGCTCGGTTGGATGTCATTTTTATATGAAAGCATAGTTCAAAACATGTCAGGAGTTATCAAACTATCACAGGTTATATAATGACATATATTTCTAGACTCGTACACTCTACGTTTGTCTAAGAATCGACTAAACTGTAGCTCTGATACCACTAAATGTAACACCCCTAACCCGTATCCGTCGCCAAAATAAAATTACAGAACATTACCGCAAAAATTTAACTTAAAACATTCAATTACCAAACGTTTCATAGCAATAAGTAATTCATTCAAATACATTATTGTCCCTTATTCAAGCCATCGAGACCTTAGAATCACTTTAGAATCAATTCGGGACTAAATCAGAAACATTTAGAATTTTATAGAAAAAGATAGAAATTTTCACACTACAGGGGTCACAAGGTCAAGCCACACGCTTGTGTGCCAGGCCGTGTGCTAGGCCGTGTAACTGCCTGACTTGCAACCCTTTGAAAACTACAGGGGACGTACAGTCCTGTCACTGGGCCATGTGTCACACACGACTGAGACACATGCCCGTGTCTTAGGCAATGTAGACAAGAAATAGGCCATTTTCAAGCCATTTCTTTCACCCAAACCAAGCTCACACCTACAAGCCATTTGCACATAAAATCAAGCTTTAAAACATACCTAAAACATGCATGATAAGATTAATTCAATATGGTATCTATCCATACAAACAATATGCAAAAGGCACCTCAATCACAAATCAACCAAAACATAAACACATTTAGCATAAATTAACCACACACAACTACCTCTTTTCATGTTAAGCCATAATACAACTAACCATATGCCAAACACATCTAAACATACCAATTTTGCCATTCAAAATATTTCATCACTTAACCATTTCAACATTAGCCATCAAAGCACCAAAATGCCAAAATGTCATTAACCATGTAACCACATATTTACATACCAAACATAACAACTAAATAATCAAACATAATTCACCTATACATGCCATTATAACCATGACTCAAAAAATCAAAATCTACTGATATAATTGCTAGATAGTGTATAGATCTCTGACAAGCTTCCATACCAAACGAGTTTCTGATTATATATAAAACATGGGAAAAGAGACTATGTAAGCATGTAATGCTTACTAAGTTCATATAACATAAAACACAACTTACCATTGCATTTCATAACATTATATTTTAACATGGCATAATCCAACTTTTAGCTTGGCATAAGCCTAAGCACCAACATAAACATGTTAGCATTCTTGAACATAATTAATATGAATTTAACATGGATAACCATTAAACTTGAGCATTATTCAATTGGATTTATCATCCATCATAGCGTACCATGTTTTCCATGTAGCTCAACAATTCAATGTATTCCATACATACACGTCTTTGTTCATATTGAACACTTAACATATCCTTTTAAATCCATACTCGTTGAACCGCTAGAATATCATTGGATAAACGGGATAACTCACATGAAGTGTGCTAATCATATAATCATAATCTTTGTTGTTGTATACGAAGTTGCTCACACGAGCTGTGAAATAGACATGCTCACACAAGTTGTGAAATGGGCCTGCTCACATGAGTTATGGGTCAGAATGTAAGCTACATGATGCTGCTCACATGAGCTACGGAGTATCCGCAGCACATGCCAGACCTCAGCCATCGATAGGACATTCGAGACCAGCACCCGAAACATGTAAACCCTAATGATATATCATTTGTATCCTACGATTTCTTAAGGTTCAAACGGGGCTCGATAGACATTGTAACATCATTGGATTTCCATTAATCATTTACATAACAATCCATAGTTTACATATAGCTCAAAAAATAACAATAAAACATTACATAATTACACGAACTTACCTTGACGATAAAGGCGTAGAAACAGAGTCAACTAATCCGAAGCTTTTTCTTTACCCGATCTAAAGCCGTATGGGGTCTATCTTGATCTATATAAATAAATTCAATCTATTTAATAACCATTCTATCCAATTCAATCCAAAATCATGTTTTTGCAAAATTATGGTTTTGCCCCTATTGTTTTGATTTCATTTCAATTTAGTCCTTAAGCTCATAATTTGAAATTCATGCAATTTCATCCCTACCCAAGCTAGCCAAATTTCATATAGATCCATATCAACTCATAGAGTTCACTATTTCTCACTTTTCACCATGTATTTTATACATTTTACAAATAAATCCCTAATTGACAATTTCAACAAAGATCACTTTACAAAAGCTGTTTATTTATCAACAAATATTTATTTTCTTCCATCAAACATCAAAAACCAAAAGAATACATTCATAGAAAACCCTAAGTTTTTAATATTTTTGCAAATTAGTCCCTGGGCTAGCTAGATTAAGCTACAACGACTTGAAAAACATAGAAATCATTTAAAACGGGATGAAAACTGCTTACATGCAAGAGGAAGAGATGACTGAATGCTTCAAAGCCCTAAATGTTCTTTCTTTTTCTTTAATTTCAGTGGTATCACCCAAGGTTGAAGATGATACATCTTTTACTATATTTTATTTTAAGTTATTTATTGAATTACAAGTTTAACCTTATTAATTAACCTTTGAATTCACATGTTTAATATCCATAATTGTCCACTCATAATAACAATGGTACAATTACCATATAAATTCCTTAACAATTTAATATCATAGCCTTTTAGTACCTTTAGTTTGTAGAACTTAAATTTTGCACCTTTTTCAATTTAGTCCTTTTTACCAAATTAAGCATGCAAATAATAAAATTTCTTAATGAAATTTTTATACGACCTTGCTAATATTCTGTAGACTCTAAAATAATAATAAAATAAATATTTTCACATCAAATTTGTGGTCCCAAAACCATTATTCTAATTTCTATGAAAACGGGCTGTTACATAAGTTAAATAAAACTAATGGAATTAGATAAGAAAATGACAAAACCAAATTTCACCAAATTGTCTATCCCGGGCATGGCACCAAAAACTTGTCGCATGTGAAATGATATGTGAATTGTACAAGTATAAACGTCGAATCAAGTAATAAAGTATAAGTAAGATCGTCTCCACAAAGATCAGTTAGGTATAAAATGGTTAAGTTATTATAACGAAATGTAATTAATGCTATGGAAAAAACAATAATAAGAATGCAATGGTAATTAAAGGAATAAAGATGTGCAACATAAGTAAACAAGTAAGTAAACAAGTAAGAATGTTATGACAGAAATGCTACAGCAAAGGATAGAAAGTCTACGATGTTGACTTGGGAGGTTGGGATTATTATAGAATCTATCTTTACTGCCATTAATGCCTTAGCAAAATCAGACTCAATCTATTATTCAAAAGAAATCTAAAATGGCTTGCTTCTTTCGAGAGCAGAACCTTATGTTACCTTACTTGTAGAAATATATGTCTATAAGCCTATAGCACGATACTTTCCACTATTTTATCTTTATTCCATACAGACATTGCTCTTCATCTGGAGTCTACTATGGATATTTGATCAAATACCTGCTTGTATCATTCAATATCGGTCCAACTAACCCAACCTTTTCAATATTAAATTAAATTTATGTGCATGCTTCACAATCAACTATGTCTAGAGATAGTACACATACAATTTTGGAAATAAAAAATTGAACGAAACAATAAATTAATTCAGATCTACGCTTCATTCATTAAAGAAAATAAGATTTTCATCAAGTAATCCCAACCCTATGAGATTTAGCTCATGGGTTGGCTAATAAAATCCAAGATATCATTTGACAACATTTCTATCATTTAATTGCACGAAGAAGAAAATTAAGTAAAGGAAGAACTTCAAGAAGTATTCTTTTACCGGTCCGACCCTCAACTCCAGTGATGCAACATCTCGCGAAGACCAAGGTCGACTGCCTTTGTCTTCTTCCTTCCATTTTCTGCTCAGTTGTGACCCCCTTATTCTAGACTAAGGATCTCCATATTTCTTCTTTAGGGTTTTCTCCATTGGCTTTTATATCTTTTTTTTCCTATGGTAGATCCATTAGCCCATAATACTATCCCCTCTTTTTTAGGAAAATTTTTCTAGTACGAGTACAGCTAGGCTGAGATTGATATTCGTTAAGTGCTAACTTGGCGTCTTCCTAGAACTTCAATAGCATTCAAGTTGGCAAACTGTCCAACATTTTGCCACGATAAATCTTCACTCCTTTACTTATTTTCCTCATTCTGCACCTGCCACTCATTCAACAATCAAGTCCTACCTGGAAATAATTAAAACTAACAAATAATAACCTTTAAGCACAGTTCAAGCTCCTTAATGTAATGCCCTAAAAAATACTAATATAATATCCTAAAATGAAACTAAGTTCACCTAATTACAAACAAGTAACCAAGCCTAAAGGCATTAAATATAACTTTATTCAAGAGTTATCAGTTATTAGTAAAAAACAAAATCGAACCTTGAAGAGATGTTAGCTAAATTTACTTTGGTGTCCGAGAATTGATTTCAAAACATTGAGTCAATTTGGAAAACCAGTAAGCATCGATTCAAGGGTTTGAAAATAAGATTGGACAGCTTGCTAAACCAGTTTTGGAGAGACAATAAGGTAGCTTACCTAGTAACACTAAAACCAACCCAAAAGGGAAAATCTACACAATAAATGTTTGAAGCGTGGAAGAGTTAGTCGAGCCTGAAAAGAAGTTGAATCTAAAAGCTATTGAGAAAAATGATGGGGTTGAGGAAAGTAAGAGCATAACCCAGTGGATAAAGAATACAAACCATGAATTCCATATCCAACAGCATTGAAGAAAGACCACATAAACAAACAATATGGTAATTTTCTTGAACTTTTAAAAATATTGCATATTAACTTCCTTTTCTTAAAGTCCTTTCACATATGCCAAAGTATGCAAAAATTTTAAACGAGTTATAAAAAAATGAAAGGAAGTTAGATGCCTTGTTAAGTGTGGAGCTCAATGAGGATTGCTCAGCCATTCTCCAAAACAAACTACCCACCAAGCTTCAGGATTCAGGGAGTTTTACTATTCCTTTTATTTTTGGTAGCTTAAATGTTTAAAAAGCTTTGGTTGATTTGGGGGATAGTATAAATGTTATGCCTTATACAATGTTCAAACAACTTGGTATCGGGAAACCAAAACCCAGTAGGATGAGTATTCAGTTAGTTGACAGATCAATTAGGTATCCTAGGGGTATTATTGAGGATGTTCTTGTGAAAGTAGATAAATTTATATTCTCAATTGATTTCATTATATTGGACATGGATGAGGCTATTGAAGTCCCAATTATCTTAGGTCGACCCTTTTTAGCCACTGCTAGAACTATTATTGGTGTAGGTAATGGTGAACTTGTACTGAGTGTAGGTGATGAAGAGGTTACTCTTCAAGAACGTGATTTTGTTATAGTTCCTAGTGAGCGAGATGATACTCGTTATTTTATTAATGTTAGTAATCATGCAGGTCAACATTCTTAGCAAAAATTCACTAATGAATATGTGTTCAAACAGTATTCATCTCAAGGTGATAAAATCAAAGGACGAGTGGAAAGCAAATGGTGCAACTCGATGAATTAGATGAATGGAGAACAAAGGCTAATGAAAACATAAAAACAATCAAATAAATAGCTAAGCAACACAATAGTGTGTATCTAAAGAGAACGAACCAATTCAAAGTTGGGGATAAAGTGTTGCCAGACAAGTTAAATGTAATAGCTCATTTTTCAGTGGTGTCAGAAATAGCGGTTTCGAGGCCACCAAATCTAAAAAATAAGTTCGTAAATATTATTATTTAATATTTACAATTCAAATCTGGTTTTAAAAAGGTTTTTGATATAGTGATTTTTTTATATAAGCGATTTATTAAGTTCAAGTGGTATGACCCTAAGGTCAAGTGCTTTTAGAAAATAAGGTACTGGGACCTCATTTCTATAAACTAAATTGTAAATATTTTTAAAATTATTTATAGAGTTTCATTAAGGTGGTAGTAAAGTTTCGTTGAAAATTTTTAACATTTCGATAGTTAATTAATTAAAAAGGACTAAATTGTAAAAGATGTAAAATTTAATCAGTATTTGATTTGAGTGATTAAATGGTTAACTGAATAAAGGAAAAGGACTTAAATGGTAATTAGACCATTCAAGGTGTTAGTGGACAATAATGGACATGAATTTGATGTTACATTTAATTATTAATTAAGGTTATTATAGTAATTTGATAATTATATTAAATTAAAATAAAATAAAAGGTAAATTGGTTATCATTTTTTTAGTTTTCTTCTTCATCAACTGAACCTCCATGGATGTTTGAGATGAAGCTTTCGACCATGGACAAATTGCTTGCATGGTAAGTGATTTTGGCCCTATTTAAAAAAAAAATTATGTTTTTGAGATCGGTGCAAGTAGGTCCAACTAGCCCATATCTTCGATTTTGAAACTGTTAAAGATTTTGAATATTTCAATTGATGAAAATTGTGATTTTATATGTTAAATGATGAATTTGATATATTAGTTGTTATTTAAAAGTATTTTATTAAGTGATTTTTGATGAATTTCTAATTAGGGACTAAATTGTTAAAATAGTAAAAGTACAAGGATTTAATGTGAAATTGTTGCATGAATGGGCTGTTTTGGATACCATGAACATTCAGCTAAGCTCAATATTTGGTAAAAATGGTTAACTTTCATGTTTTGGGCTTAGGGACTAAATTGAATAAAAGTAAAACTTTAGGGGCAATTTTGTAAAAATGTTAACAATGAGCTAAATTGCATAAAAAAATTTTACTATCTAAATTAATATATTGAATGAAATTATTAATTTAGATCAATATCGGGTGGAAAATCGAGGAAAATGGTAAATTACCAAAATGCCACTAAACTTTGGTATTTCTACAATTTAGCCAGGTAAGTTCGTATGAACTGTATTCTGTATAATATTGATTAAATTGAATGTTAATATGTGATTATATTGTGATTAAATCAATATATATATGTTAGTATGCAATTTACTGTGTTATGAAACGACGTAAATCTAACAACGTACGACGATTACCGAACCTCATTTGAACCTTAGGAATTCATAGGATACAAATGACATGTCATTTGGAGTTTACATGATTTGGGTGCTGGTCCTGAGCTCCCTACTGATTGCTAAGGTCTGGCATGTGTTTCGAATACTCCATAACTCGTATGAGTAGCATCGTGTAGCTAGGTTTTGACCCACAGCTCATGTGAGCAAGCCCATTTTCACAGCTCATGTGAGCATTTTGATTTACAACTTCTGTGAGCATTAAGGTACAAGAATTGACAAATTATAGTTATATGAGTTAGCACACTATGTGTGAGCTATCTTGGGTATCCAACAGTATTCTAAATGGTTCAACGGGTTTAGAGAAGAAACGGTAAGAGAATAATGTGTATTATGACATGTACATATATGAACATCCTTAATATGATGATACATGGAAATTATGTAAGTTGAGATGATTAATAAACTGAAGTGTTATATGTTGAGAATAAATGGTTATCCATGTTGAATTTATATGAAATATGTTCAAGTATGCTAACATGTGTTGTCGTTTGATGCTTAGACATGTGCAAAGCTATTGGTTGAATGGTATTATATTTACTTATAAACTACATTAAAATGGTAAGAGCCCAAATGGAAATGTGCTTATGTTTATGAAAGAGTGGCAAGGTTTTAATTATGAAATTTCTTATGAAATGATTTATCATGTGGTTAATTCCTAAGAGAGCTATGTTTAAATGCACTAGCTTGTGGCTATGGTTGATGATATGTTAATGTCTTGTGTGTTATGCATTTGAAACGGGTGTGGAAAGGTAATGAAATAGTAAGTTCATACTTGAAGTGTAAATGATGAAAAAGGGAATGATGAGTTGAATTGATGTTGTTATTTAAGTTAAAGAAAGTAAATGTAATGGAAAGTAATGAAATGCAAATGAAAATAAGAAAATAAGAAAATTTGAAAGAGTTTAAAGTTATTTATAATCTTACTTTGCTAGGGATGATATGTATATGTGATGCTGTGGATTTAGTCACTTTGTGAGTTGTTGAATATGATTTTATGAATCTGATGGTATCAGTATAGGATTATTCTTGATATGTATGAATTTAATATTTGAAATGGATTGATATGACTAAAGTTTATAAGAGCTTACTAAGCATACATTGCTTATGTAGCTGTCTTTCTTTTACTTTTCAGATTATCGAAAGCTCGGTCGGGTTGGAAGCTCATCAGAGATCTATCACACTATCTAGCAGTTATATCAGTAGTTTTCGATACTTGATTAAGGTATGGTTGATGATAATTGAATGTTAGTTAATGAGTTTGGCATGTATATGTCATTTTGGGTGATGAAGCCTTGGTACATTTGGTGCCTTGTTGATATGTGTTAAGTTGATAATGTGTTAAAGCATGTTTGAAGGCCAAAGTTATATATGATGAATTGAACTCAACATGGTCAAGATATGGTATATTTTGGAAAGGTTTTGAATCTAATATGGTATGTTGGTTATATATCAATTATGTTATGTTTTGGCATAGAAACAAGTTAAGTGATAATTGGTTAAATATGCACATGCATAAGTTTTTTTGGTTGATGATGTAGCCATTTGTTTTGGCTTGTGTTTATGGCATTTTCTTATGAAGGAGTTGCTATTAAGTTGGCATGTATATATTTGGGCCTTCTAATGGTTGTTATGTTGATATATATGTGACCTTATGATGGTTGATTTATAGTTCTTATGATGCTTAGGTGATGGAAGTTGAACATGGTCATTTTGGTATGAAACATGTAATTGGCATATATGGTTTGTGATACTAATGTAAATTGGTATATTTGGTACTTTTTGGTATGAAATTGATAGGTAAACAAAATGGTATGTTTTGGAAATAACTTAGCTAAAGGTTAGTTGAACATTTGGCAAAATTGTACATATATTTGTACATGTTTAATTGTTATGATTGAGGTGCCTTTTAGGCATATTGGTTGTATGTTTATGTACCTTAATTGAGTAGCTTGATGATGCATGTTATTAGTGCAATTTGAAGGCTTGTTTATATGTGGAAATATGGTTGTAGGTATATGCTTGAATGGGTGAGAAAAATGGCTTGGAAATGGCCTATTTTTGGTCCACACGGGCATGTGTCTCAGCCGTCTGTGACACACGGCTAAGTGACACGGCCAAGTGTCCCTTGTAGCTTTCAAAGGGTTGCAAGTCAGGCTGTTACAGAGCCTAGCACACAGCCTAGCACATGGGCATGTGACGACATTTCGAAGGGTACACGGTCTGGCACACGGGCGTGTGGCTTGACCGTGTGACCCAAGTCAGTGAGTTACACGGGCACAGACACGAGCTGGGACACGACCTTGTGTCCCTACTTCGAATGTTGACACGGCCTGAGACACAGGCGTGTCTCTCAGCCATGTCACACGGTCAGGCCACACGGGCGTGTGACCCCTATAGTTTAAAATTTTTCATTTTTTCCCTAAAACTTTTATATGTTTTTGATTTAGTTCCAACTTGTTTCTAATATGTTTTTATGGCCTAGAGGGCTCGTAAAAGGGACAATATGTATGTCATTGATTAGTTTTGCATTGACTAATGTTGTAAATTTAAATGTATTAAATTTTTTATTGTTTCGAATTGTAAACTCTGTTAATGCTTCCTAACCCTATTTCGGCGATGGATTCAAGTTAGGGGTGTTACATCAGATCCACGAATGTTCCCTTCAGAGCTTAAGTCAAAAGGGTTGAACCCATTTGTGGTACAAAACGTATTTCTAAACGGAACCATTAGGGTAACGTACCCTGATTACGGCACATTCAAGGTAAATAGTCTTCATCTCAAACTTTATTTTGGTGGTAATATTGACAACAAGGGATAGGAGATTCGACTCCTAGATTTGTCTTAACTGTTAGCTTGAAAAGGGAAGTCGAACTTAGACTTTAAATAAGCGCTTCTCTGGAGGCAATCCTAGTGTTTTTATTTATTTGTTTATTTTACTTTCATTTTATTTAAAAAAATTTAAAAACATTAGTACATTTATTTTTATTTAAAAAAATAATTGAAATAAAAAATTCAAAAAAATTCAAAAAAAAAAGTGATCCACATAATCTGGGCTGATCCACACGCCCTAGACACATAGGCGTGTCACAGGTCGTGTGACACTGGAGCTAATTTTTCAAAATTATTTTGACCCGCACGGTCTGAGTTGAGTTACATGGCCTAAAGACATGGCTATGTGAGACACATGGCCCGGCACATGAGCATGTTCTAAATTGTGTGACCTAGACTACCTCACACACGAGTGGGGGAGAAGCAAATGAGCATCCCACACGGCCTGACACATAGCCTGGACACATGGACTTGTCTCATGTCATGTGAACACTGGATTAAATTTTTAAAATTTTCTAATACCTATATGGCCTTAGAAATATACACGGCCTGGCCATACGGCCGCGGCTCAAATGGCCTAGCCACATGCCATGTATCTTTTTTAAAGCTAGTTTTTTTCTTCTTTTTTGTTTCCTCCCTAACCCAACCAAAGTGATTTCATTTAATTTTATATTTTCTTTATTTTTATTTTTATTTTTATTGTTAGTTGCTCTTATTTTATTATGCACTGTGCTTTTATTGTTTTCTATTTTTTTTATCTCTTTATCTTATTTTATTTTTGTCTATTTTTTATTAGTGTGCTTGGAACCATGTACTTCATTTAAAATCTCCTACGATTCCATATTTCAATATTTTGAGGAAATCATTCAAATTCAAGGTAGTTTCAGTTATCTCTCTGCCTTATGATATTTTGCTTATTTGTTTATAAATTGAGGGCAATGTACATCTTAAGTGTGGGGAGGATTTTATATGTTTATGTGATATAGCCCCTGAATTATTGTTTATGTTTAAGTAATTTTCTCAAACATAACATTGAAGTTATTTTTCTAATTTGGAGTTTTTATAGATTTTATTTGGGTTTAATTTGTGGGTTTTTGTGCATTGTTTTGTTTATACTTTAAGATACGAGAGAGTCAAGCATGATAAGTCATTTTTTAGAAATTATTATTTTATTTTATCTCCCTGAATTGAGGAATTCTTTTGAAATTTTCAATTGACAAGTGTAACATCAAAATCATAATTTTTTGTGAGTTTTTAAGCCTATAGAGCATTTTTTTTCATGCTCATTTTATTTTTGGTTGTGAGTATGTCAACTTGATTTGTTATTCTAAAATTTTATTCTAAAATTTTCTTCGATTACGCATGTTGAGACCACATTGTTGATTTGATATGTTGAGATGATAGAGGAACTTAGGATTTAACCTCCTTAACCTATAAAAGGCTTACATGTTGTATTAACCCTCAGTAAACCTCGTTGATCCTAACATATTTTCTTTAACAATCGTTCATGTTAACACATAAATCATATTTACGTTGTAAAATTATCCTCTTTATTAACTTCCTTTTTGTTAAGATTTAATTTGGTTAGTTGCTTGACTATTTTCCATTTATCTGAAATGCTAAATTTTACTTTGTTCTGAAAAAAAAAAGAAAAAAATTGATTGAGCTTGAATTATTAGTATCATATTATGTATAAAAGCTCATATTCACTCTTTATTTCTTGCTGATGTAAATTTTTTTTAATTCAGCATTTGCTTTTTTCTAGTTTGGAAATTTATCAACTCTATTCTTGATTTTAACGAACTTTTTTGACCTTTTCCATAATTTTACCCTAAGCGTCATTACAACCTTGTAAAGACCTCTTGCTTGTTGTGTCATCTCATTCTATAGTGGTGGAGATTTGATTTTCAAGAAAGCCTATGGTAATATCATTTCTTGTTCAACTGTTGAGTGCATATTACTTGAACCATAAATACTTTGAGTGTTTTGAGTGAATCTTTACTGAGAATGTTATTTCTTGTTGAGTTTGAATTTCAAGTAATTATTGAGATAGGGGATATGCCTAATGTTTTTAAAGCTTAAAATTCTCTGCTTGGATTGCTTATGTTGTTTAGTGTAATTTTAATACAAATTTTTAATGCATGATTATCTGTAAATTATCCTAAGACATTATTGGTAAAAACAATAAATTGAGGGAAGTTAACTTGATTGTGGGTTGAGGGTTTTGTTTGACGACAAGCAAAAGGTTAAGTGTTAGGATATTTGATAGGTGCTAAAAGTAACATGTGTTAGTCTTATTCTTAATCCATTTTTGGGCGATTATTCGATGTTAATCATGAATTTTATGCTCCCAATCGTTTAAATTCATGTTTTTATATTTAGGAGGGCATTTGGGAGCAAAAGTAGCAAAAACTGGAAAATCAGAGCAACCTATAAGAGCAACACTACCTAACCCCTTCCACACGACCATGTGGTAGGCCATGTTGTTTACACGGGATTGCACACCAAACTTCACAAAAACGTGGTTTTTAGGTTTTTTGGGCATTCTAAGACATATATATGTCAAAAATAAGAAGATAACAGAGCGTCGTCATAAAATACTCAAGATAACAACTCTAAAAAACACCATTGAAGCTGCTTTTGAAGCATATTTCCATCAAGATTGAAGACTCCCAATTAATTTCTTAGGAGATTATAATGAGTTTCTTTATTTCTTGTGGTTATGCTATATTTTGAATGTTTTTATTTGCAAGCATGAACTAATTTTCTAAATACCTAGGGGAGATTAATCCTATGATAAATTTTGTCATTTGATTTTTATTTTATGCAATAAATACTTAGAACTTTTCTCAGTTATGTGTGCTTAATTCTTGGTTTGATATTTCTAGATTACTAACCCGTGTTTGATGTGCTTGAATCAAAGTAGTAATAGACCCTTTTTAAGAGTAGATCTTGCGTAATTGAGTGGAGTTGCATGCAATCCTAGAAATAGGATGACATAAATCGATCGGATTAGAGTCAAATCTAATAGGGAAATCCATAGATCGAGTTAATGCGATAATAGAGGTTTTAATTAGAAAGAAATTTCAATTAATCAACCTAGAGTCAGTTGCTCTTACTCTCGAAAGAGATATTGGCATAATTTAGGAATTTCTACGGATCAAGATACTAAGTAAAGAAATTGTGTAATTTATATTGATAATGACAGATGAAATCTAGGTGAATTCTTTCTTGGATATTGTTTCGCTTCTTGATTTTTAATCGTTTATTTTCTTGATTTGTTCTTTGTCGTGTTCGTTAGTTAATTAATTTAGTTAATTTTAGTTTTTAATCAATGGCTTGAATTTATCAGTTAAATAATAGAAAGACAATTATTACTAGTGCTTTTATTCTTCGTGGGAATGATATCTTTGCTCACCGTAGCTATACTATTAATTGATAGGTGCACTTCCCTTAGTTAGATTTGTAGTTGGTTTCATGAACAACACTCATAACAGAAAAATAATTAAACTAGATAGTCATATAGTGGAGGTGAGAGCACTAGAAGAGACCCAAGACATAACTAATTATTACAACTCTAGAATAGATTCAGGTACCTAAAAAGTGAATGAAAATAGTAAAAATGAAAAGATTTGAATAAGTTATGTCAATAAGAGAAAATATGAAATCAATATAAAAAATTATCGACAACAGTTTTGCATGCAATACTGTTGTTGAAATAATTAAAGAAAAAAAGGATCTAAAAGAAATTTGTTGAGAAATATAAACATAGAATAGACTGACCAAAATGAAAAGACACAACTCAAGTGGAATTCATTTTCAAATTGTGAAGTTTCTGGACCAATAATCCGAACATCTAAAGTTATAAAGCTAACGGGGTACAAAATTGATAGCCTTACACAAACAAAATAAGAAAATTAAGGTTTTTCATAAAATACTAACATTGATTATGGAAAGATATAATATTCATTTGTGGTGAATATAATAACCTTTAGATATCTTAGTAGTCTGGCAATTCATGAAAATTTTGGCATGTATAGTGTTACAAATTTTACATAGTCATTATATAGTGAAGTTTATATTGAAATTCTCGAAAGATTTAGAATGCTAGAGGCATATAAAATAATCTCAAGAGATTGTTCAACATGTTTGCTTGAATATTTATATGAATAGAAATGATTTGACATACGTATTTTATAGAAGGATTATGACCAAAGTTTGCTATGCTTATTGTTCGAAATCTTGAAGAAACCAAAATATATTTTCTTACAATTCTTCCCTATTCATGCCTTTAAAAGAATGGTGATATAAACATTTAGCAAATCCATTCAAGTCGTCATTCGAAAATCTAGTATTCAAGATTGAAATATGTACATTCTAAGATATCATGTGATGTTATCATGGAAGGGATCATTATACTCTTCTCCATTAACTGAGCTTTTGTCCCATTGATGTGTCATATTTTGATATAAAAAATTAAGCTCTTTAAGCAATTAAAGAGCTTATTTTCCGGTAATTAGTAGTGTCTTTCAATGAATTTTCATAATTAAGTTAAAATTTACTTTTAGTTCAAGTTTTTAGTTTATTTCATGTTTTTGTTAATAAAATGGAAATTGCATGCCATTACAATCTTAAATTGAGGATGAGAAATATTCTAGGTACTTAGTTGATAAGAAAGTGCAAAGATATGCCTCAATTGGAGCCAAGGTCATGACATTGCTTATACAAGGTCACGACATTGCTAAATGCACATTGTCTAAGGAGTTAGCCTTCAAATTTTGCAACACTGAGTGGACTAGAGTCAAGGTCGTAACATTGGATTGAAGAACTTGCGACACCAACTTCCTATGGTCGCGAAATTGGTTGTGGATGTTGCAACGTCTAGCACAGGCTTGGAGTGAAGGAACATTGAGACATCAGTATGATAATGTCGCGACATTGCCCACAGGCCTAGAGTGAAGGATCGAACAAATGTCAAGGAAGGTTGCAACATCAATATTCAATGTCGTGACATCAAAGGATTTACAGACCTTACTATTGAGGATGTCTTGACATCTGAAAGCAAAATTATGAAGAGCAATCTGAAGGCAACTTGGTCAACATGAAAGGGAAAATGTCTAATTGTTAGGTTAAGTTTAGTTAGACTATAAATACTACTCGTATAAGATTTTAGAGGGGTTAGAAATATTTAGGTTAATTTTTAGATCAAAACTATAATTTTCTACTGCACTTTTATCTTTTATTAGAATAGTACAATGACTATTCTATAGGTTAGAATTTCTTTCAAGTTTTCTATTTCTACTTCATTCAATTAAACATTTTAATTGTTGGGCTTTCATTTCTTAGTGGATTGAAGCACTCTCCTTTTATCAATTCAAGAATTTCATCAAATTACTCTAAGCTTTTCTAAACCTTTTTAATTTCATTCACTTACTTCTTTGATTACTGCATGAAATTGATTACTTGTGTTAATTTTTTAATGGGTATTAACTAAATTTTTGAGTGGTTGATTAATTGAAATGAAAAGTAGTAAATTTTAGGTTTAGGGACTAAATTTTAGAATTTGGAAAAAATTAAATTATTTGGGAAACTTAGAATTGACAACTCTAAGGGGCATTATATAGGCGAGAGCGAAAGGAGACCCTATTGTGTAATAATTCATTTTTTCAATTTAATCGATTAAGGCCAAGAGGTAAATTTGATTAAATTGCTTATTTGGATTAAAATTGAGACTGATAGGTGATATTTTACTAAATAGGAAAATTAGGAATTAAATTATCCTAAATCTAAATTCACTGCTAGCATGGATATTAATCGACCATTATTGTTTCTTACTTTATTAATTTGGTAAGTTCCTTTATATTTAGAAATTCTATAAATTCTCTAGACTGTCATACTGAAATGTTGTGTGAGTAGCTTAGTAGAGTTTCCTGTGCATGTGATCTACTACAATTCGATATGCCAAATTAAGTCTTTTTTAACACTTAGTGAACTTGTTTTATAGCAATTTAGTATCGCTTTATCTAAGTTTACGTTTTAGCACTTAAATAAAAAAAAGAGCATATTTAAGTGTTTTAATGACCTTGTAAGCTAATTTGGGCCTAACGGAAGACTAACATGTTAATTAAGTGTGTAGGACATCAAAACAGGCCAATGAGTCAGTGGACTATCGCCAATTTTGCAACACCAAGCTAGGATGTCATAACACCCACTCCAGAACCTCCAATAAAGCATTCTGCCTTTGATACCATGACACAGGACAAAGGATGTTGCGACACCCAACTGGAATGAGGAAAGGAGTATATTGTTGTCAATGTCGCGACACTGCTTTGAGAAGGCCAAATAAACTATCAAGGGTGTTTTCATCTACACAACATCGATTTAACATGATTAGCCTCTTCTATTAAGCTTAATCCGATTCTTTAAACAAGAATACTATAAATAGCAATGCTTAGAACATTAGAAGGATGTAACTCCCCGAACCCGTACCCGTTGCTGGATTAGGGTTATGAAGCATTACCGTACAATTGGGAACATTTAAAGTTAATATCAGTCAATAACATAATCAAACCATAAACCAATCATATACATACATACCGTCCCTAAATTGAGCCCTCGAGGCCCTAGAAACACCAAAGAAGCAATTCAGGACCAATTTGAAATCATTTGAAAAGTCTAGGTAAAAATCATAAAAATTTGGAAACAGGGGTCACACGGCCGTGTGGCCAGGCCGTATGCCTCACACGGCTGAGACACGTGCTCGTGTCTCAGGCCGAGTAACCTTAGAACTAGGGATACACGGCCGTGTCCCAGCCCATGTCTTCTCCCGTGTAACTCTTTGAGTAGGGTCATATGGCCGTGTCACACGCTCGTGTGTCAGGCTGTGTAACTCACTGACTTGCGCCCTAAAAAAATCATTAGATGACACACAGTTGTGTCACTAGGCCGTGTGTCTCACACAGTTGAGTCACACGCCCATGTCTCAGGCCGTGTGGACTAAAATCTACCTAAAATCAAACCATTTCATGCATAACTATATAAACCATTTGTGCACACAATCAAGGGGTTCAAACACCATTCAACCTTGCATAAACATACCATTTCAAGCATCCTATTTTACTTAATTCCTTACCAAAACATATCTCAATTTATCCATTATCAACCATTACAAGCCTACCAAAAGACCATACATTTCAATAACTAAAAGTAGTTAAGATAACTTTACTTAAAAAACATTACAAGTCCATCATATAACCTAAACTTCAAAGACACAAGCATAATAAAACAACCATTAATACTACTATGAGCCATCAATACAATAGACCTATACATTATAATATTGTCATTTCCATACATGATAATTTAGCTCATAAATGAACCTAACCATGTCTCAAGTAATCATTTTCAAGTCATTATCAACATGCCAAGATAACCTTAAAAACAAGCACATCAAAGTAACCAATATCACATAACTTGATAAGGCATCAAAATGTACCAAATCAACCTAACTTTCCAAAGCTTATACATGCCAAAACACTATTAACACATACACCATAATACCATCACAAAGCACCATATACATGACATTATAAACCTTAATCAAATTACTCAAAAACTACAGAATTGTCCACTGGATAGTGTGATAGCTCTCCGACGAAATTCTAACCGATTGAGCTTCCAATAGTCTATAAACTAAGCAATGAATGCTTAGTAAGCTCATATAAAATTTAAACATAATATATAATTTCAGTAATGAATTTATAAAACAAGTATAAACCTTCACTAATGCCATAAGACTAACAGAACCTATATAACACCATTAAACTTACAAGTTAGCAAACTTGTCTACGATACATATGAAATCAACCATATATATATAAACATAACATTTAATTCATCATCATTACCATATGATCATGTTTCATTCTATTAGCTTACTTACCGTGTCTAAATGTTTAATATAAGCCTAAACAACATCATCAAATCACAAGTTAATGCACTTGTCCATAATATAAATGAGTTCATCCATAGCATATGTAGATTTCCTATATATAAGTACATCATTTAATTCATCAATCTTTTTATAACTCTCAATTGTGAACTTACCATTTCATTCCCATTTCTTACCCGTTGAACCATGTAGAATTTCATCAGGTACTTGGGAAAGCTCACACAAAGTGTGGCTTTACATATAACCATGACCTTTTTCTTTACATCACTGCTCACACGAACTATGAAATGAGCCTGCTCTCACAAGCTGTAAGTCGGAATGTAAACTACACGATACTACTCACACGAGTTGTGGAGAATCTGTAACAAATGCAAGATCTCAACCATCGGTAGGACATTCAAGACCAGCACCTGAAACATGAAATCCCTAATGACATGTCATTTACATCTTAAGAATTCCTAAGGTTCAACTAGGATTCGATATTCATCAATTCATCATAGCATTGATACATATATTTATATATAGATTCATTTATAACAAATCAGAATAATGAACATTCAATTTAACTAGCATAAAAGCAATTATAGTTCATACGAACTTACCTGACTAAATTGCAGCAATAACTAAGTTTAGGGGCTATTTTGTAATTTTCTCTTCTCCTCGATTTTTCACTCATTCTTGATCTAAGTTAATAATTTCATTCAATTCATTAATTCTAACAGAAAAATCAATTCATTTCATGCAATTCAGTCCTTTTTGACATTTTTACAAAATTACCTCCAACATTTTACTTTTATACAATTTAGTCCCTAAGCTCAAAACATGCAAATTAACCATTTTTATTTAATCAATCCCATTCCAGCATTTAGAATAATTAATTTAGCTTATAACCCATAATAATGAAAATTTACAAAATTACCCTCAAAGTTTACCTTTTTTGAAATTTAGCCCCTAAACCTGAAACTTGAAATTTCATCATTTCTAAATAAAATTCATGCAAACTAATTTTTACATTTTTTTAATAGCCTATATTTATCATTGATTTGCAATATTTTCCTTTAATTTTAACATTTTTACAAATAAGTCCTTATACTTTAAAATCATAAAAAATTACTTAATAAAATATGTCTATTTAACAATAAAGCTTAACAATCTATCATGAACTTTCACAAGCACCTCAAATTCATCCATGGAACATTCTAAAACATTTGATAATTTTGAAAACAGAAGTACGGGTTAATTGGGCCTAATTGAAATGATCTCAAAAACATAAAAATTACAAGAAATAAATGAAGAATGGACTTAGATGCATTAACCATAGCAAGACTGAAGCTTCAAGCTTTTTAACAATGGTGGTCTGGTTGAAGAAAGGAGAAAATAAAAAGATGGTTTTCATGTTTCATATTTTAACATTATTATTTTATTTTAATGATAAAAATAACATATAAAACATATAAAATTAAAAGAAATTAAAGTTTAAACCGTCCCACTATCTTAAGAATTGTTAATTTATCAATTAGACCATCCAATTATGTTTCTTTAATAAATTAACACCTTTAAACTAATAGTGATTGACTTTTTCAACTATTACGATTTAATCCTTTTCGCTTAATTAACTATTTAAACATTAAATTTTCTTAACAAAACTTTAATACAAACTTAATAACACTCCATGAATATTTAATAAAATATTTTTGACTCTGTTTATAGAAACGAGGTCCTGATACCTCATTTTTTAAAACCACTTGACTGTAGGGTCATACCACTTGAACTTAATTAATCATTCAAATATCATAAATTGCAAATTCAAATTTTATTATAGTACCATATTTGACTCGTAAATATTAAATAATAACATTTACGAACTTACTCGTCGGGTTTGTGGCCCCAAAACTACTATTTTTGACACCACTAATAAACGGGCTATTACAAAGGACTTCTTCCACCAATTTTTAGTTTTTCTTTTGTAAAAGATTTATTCATTTCACTTCCAATTATTATTATTCAAATTTTCATGTTTCTTGCATTCAATCAACAATTGCGTGACACATGTTCTGAATTTACGTTCCTGTGCTTAATCAATATCGACAGATCCATAATTTCTCTCTTCCCTCTTTTGTTTTACTAAATATTTATTCTTAATGTTTGAAGCTAAATTGGGTATGATTGCATTTAGATATATGGTTAACTAATTTCCTAGGAAGATTAATGAGTGGATGTGAGATTAATTAACGAACGCTTTAGGGTTTCTTTTAGAATTAGTTAGATCAAGTTGAATGAAATTAAACCCTAGGATTAACGATCCTAGAAATTCATTTAGGTAGATAGGCCAAGAGGATAAGTCTATCGTGCATCTCTCAACTTGTCCTAGTTTGAACTGTGAGGTCGGGATATAAGTAATTCCTGTTGGCTAGTTAGTCTAGTTAGAGGATGAGAGGTAATAACTAGGTTAATTACTAGCTAATTGGTGAAACATTAAATTGGTAGTTAATTATGAACACTGAAACAAGTTAGTATTTTGTTTGCTTATTTAATGATTTTTTATTATTTCTTTTCATGTTTTATTTCAAAATACTTATGATTTTTTGTACTATGATTTCAATTCAGTACTGTCTACACTTGTTAGTGTAGGAATTAGTCGGATCGGATTGAGCGAAATTAAACCCTATGATTGACGACCTTAGAAAGTCATTTAGGTAGGTAGGCTGGGAGGATAACTCTACCATGAATCTCTCAAATTGTCCCGATTTGAATTATGAGGTCGAGATCTAAGTAGTTCTTGTCGACTAGTCAGTCTAGTTAATAGTTGGGAGGTAATAACTAGGTTACTTACTAGCTAATTAGGGAAACCCTAAATTGGTAGTTAATTATGAACACTGAAACAAGTTAGTTTATTGTTTTCTTATTCAATGGTTTTTTATTGTTTATTTTGTTTTCTTATTTTACGTGTTTTTTTTAGAATATTTATACTTATGATTTTTCATACTATGATTTCGATTGAGTATTGTCTAAACTTGTTAGTGTAGGAATTAGTCGGATCGGGTTGAGTGTAACTAAACCCTAGGATTGACGAACATTAGAAAGTCATTTAGGTAGGTAGGCCGGAAGGATAACTCTACCATGCATCTCTCAAATTGCCCCGGTTTGAATTATGAGGTCGAGATATAAGTAGTTCTTGTCGACTAGTTAGTCTAGTTAAAGCCTGGGAGGTAATAAATAGGTTAATTACAAGCTAATTGAGGAAACCCTAAATCAATAGTTAATTATGAACACTGAAGCGAGTTATTCTTTTGTTTGCTTATTCAGTTATTTTCGATTGTTTATTTTGTTTTCTTATTTTGTATGTTTTATTTTAGAATATTTGTACTTATGATTTTTCGTAATATGATTTCAATTGAGTACTGTCTAGACTTGTTAGTGTAGGAATGAATTGCCAGCTAATCACACCTCTCTTGGGTACGATCCTTGGAATACTTCATGTTCTATTGTAAATGTAACACCCATAATACTAAGTCTTTTAGTATAGAAGATTTTCATACATACTAATAAAATGTGATTACGTTAACTCGCAATTTAATTGAAACAATTAAGTAGATAAATTTTTCTTAACATTTTATATACAACCTTCACTTATAGAATATAATCTTTTAACCAAAATGATTTAATCCATAACTGGGCACGACCAAAATAAGCCTAGTAACTAAACCATATTAGCATGGCCGAAGTTTACACATACTACTTTGAACGAGATACATTTTAACCTATACATGCCGTAATGTTTACTAGAATTCGGCTAAAACAAAAGTAAGTACCAAAACGTTGAAGGATGGTGTGATGACTTTGACGATGGTTAGGGCATACAAGAGTGGATCGCAAGAACCTAAACAAGTGACAAACAACGCAACAATGAGTATAAACTCGATGAAGTTATAAGCATTGCACTACCGTCCATTTAGAAAAAGGGCTTGAAAGAAACAAACAAAATAAATAAATATTACAAAGTCCCAAATATCCAATTCCTCATTACCATCTCATATCAATATTTTACATAATTCTCGATGCATTGCTACTTATCGTTTTGTCGTTGTTTAGTTTATAGTAATTTTAATATCTCATCCATACCACCATGACCTTACGTTCTTCACTTTAAATACCACCCCACATAGGTTAAGGCTTACTAAGCTCAGTTCTATATATATAAACATAATATCTATGCTTCATGAAATCAAAGTATCTACTCATTCAACTGTTCATAATTTACTCGATAAAGTAGTACACATAACATTCATAATTATTTGAAATTACACGATGAAGTCCGCACACTTAGTGCTTATTAATCTTACTTGCACACTTAGTGCTTAATAATCGAACTCGCACACTTAGTGCTTAATAATCAAACTCGCACACTTAGTGCAGGGAATTCAAACTCGCACACTTAGTGCCTACCTTATCATCGTAAATGTTTATACCCGCACACTTAGTGCCGAGATCATCAACTCAATACAAGCATTTGTATATATATATATTTATATTCTACCATTCGGTATACATACCTAGATAGTAGGATGATACATATCAATACAATAGTTGTGCTTAACAACTTACTTTGTGTTGGGTAGGACGGTTCCAACTCGGCTACTCGATGACCTTTCCTTTGCCTTTGTTTGATTCTCCTCCTTTATCTTCTTGAGCTAAATCAATGAGTTAATTAGTTTAACCGTTTTGTTAAATATTTATATCTAAATATTTATGATCTCATCTCATAAAATATACATGATAAATTCTTATTTTCCTACCATATGTTTTTGAGCTATTTAGCTAATAACTACATGCTATCACCCTACTATCAATAATCCAGTCACACAAGCATATATATATATGTATATATGTAATTGACATTCGGCAACCATTCTTGCTAACTACTCATTTCTAGTCAACTTTATATGCATATAGTCCAAAGGTGATATCATGAATGGACATACATTTATATAGATATATATATATATAGCCGTATGTGCAAAACTTAAACTCAACATCACTTATGTTCTTACTTTGATATCCGAATATGTATACATACATATATATATATATATAAAATCAACCATTTTTGTTCAAACATTTGTATTTTAACTACCTAATGCAAGTGATCTCAAAACCGAATGCATTCTTACTTCCAAGGTAACATAGTCTAGGATTTATTTCATTTCAAGGTTCATATCCATTATAAAAATTTAATCAATTAGACCAACATCACTCCCTTAATTAATCTTAAAGAATTTAAGTTAATTTCACACATGTACCTTTTTATGGCCATTCACCTATAATCAACTTTGTCTTCACCTATATATTTTAATCTATGTGGCCGAACATACATACTCCCATATAATGAAATTTTCATTTCCTTTAACCTTTGATTTCTACCAATTAATCACTTAGCCGAAAATCCTAAGCTAACTAATTCACACATTTGTTCATACCATACTCACGAATCAATTATCATCTAAATTCCAATTTCAATAATCAAATCTAAACTCTCATTTCTTACCACATTCAACAAAGGAATTTTAAGGCATTTCTTCCTATCCATCCCATAGCCGAACATTTCAATCCATTACCAAAATTCATCATTTACTAATTCACCCAACTCACATCTAATCCCCATTTATAACACATCCACAATTAACCATTTTCATGCTCCAATCATCACAACATCAAAACATAATTCAAGAAGTACTCATCCATGGCCGAATTCATTTCTATCAATCTTAATAAGAAAAACAAAATTTAAACCATGGGCTAAGTTTGAATTCAAGCTAGCAACTTAAAACATGCATGAATTTCAAAAGATAACATCAAACATACCTCTTCCTAGCATACAAGCATGGCCGAATCCCTTAAGTTTTTCTTTCCTTTCCTTTTTCTTTGTTTTCGGCTAGAGAAGAAACAAGATGAACATATTTCTCTTTTTTTTTTTTTTACTATTATTTTCTCAAATATAGTTTAATATTGTATTAAATTTAACTTGGTGGATATCATCATATCATGGCCGGCCACTAATTGAAAAAAAAGAAATTTGACATGCAAGACCACCTTTGTTTAATCATGCACTAATTGATCCTTGTTAATTATCCTATCACCTTCTAATTTGTTTCATATAAGTCCATTTTGATAATTTCACAACAATTGACCAAATTAACGCATCTAAACTTTCAAGACATGCATTTACTCACGTCATAATCGTGAAATAAAAATTTTAAATTATTTATAAGACTCGGTTTTGTGGTCCCGAAACCACTTTTCGACTAGGGTCAAATTAGGGTTGTCACAGTAAAACTATATATTACAACCTAACCCGTATAATTGCAAGCACTACCTAATTTCAAATCTTTAGTTGTAGTATTTGTACTCGTGACATTTTTATGTCAGGAGGTGATCAAGTCGTTGGTGCCATTGCTTGGGAGACTTTTGTTGGGAAATATGCCCATGTTGTAGTAAACATGTAAGTGTTTTTTATTTATGTGAACGATGAATAAATAAATAAAGTTAATTTCACATTTCACTATTAAGTCTTTTGTATTTCTATCTTTTATATTTTGCATGCATAGAGAAATTGTGACAAACAAATATTAGTTCATTGATTGTCTAAGTTCAAATTGAAGATAAGTGGTATTGTAAGAACGTTTACATTGCGAGAAAGACAACTTACTTCAGTAACTAATCTAAATTAGTCTGTAATCTCGTAACAGAATCAAAGTGAGCATCTGATTCAAATACTAAGAAGGATTATTATGTTGTCTACAATTCCAATTAGGGAGATGGCTAGTCTTGGTTATTAGAGCAGTTGACTCCATGAGTAGAGATATAGATGTATTCATTGGTAGAATGATACACTGGACTAGACCCAAGATGAATTAATTTTAAATTCGTTTGTGACTTAATTCCCTTGTGACATTCATGGTGTGATTTACCTAAATCCTGAGTTAGTCACTGATCATATGTATGCAACTCATGTACTTTGATATAAGTGAAGGCTTATGCTCTAAAGATGATCGAGCCCATAACTGGTATGTTGGGTACATGACTTGTTCATGGCATGGCTTTACTAGCAACAGTGGAATTCATAGCTCGATTAAAGAGTTAATAATATCCTCTCATTGGCATTGTGTGGATTGATAAATATGGAACGTCGCTATGGGTTGATTGTTCTCAAATGAGCAATTTATCACAATCATTTGTCGAAAGTGATCATATTAATTATTTAGAAGACACAATGGTGACAATGAGATAAAAAAGATTGTATTGAGTGATCAAATTTAACTCAAAGGAATTAAAGATGTCATATGAAGGTAACACACACATGACGAGGTCATTAGACAAAATAGTTTGATGAATTGTTTTCGTAAAAAGTATACAATAAGGATTTTTCAATCATGGTACTTCCTGTGGACTGACTTCATGATTAAGTAATTGCAAATTAGTGGAACAATGATTTTGGACATAATTGCAATTACTAAAACATAATTGTATATGTTTGATCGGTCCCTCTGCTAGCTCAACAAAAGCTTGATCATACTGCATTTGAATCAGAAGAAAATTCTATGACTTTAGAAATAATTTAATTGAGTCGATTTATTCGATATGGAATTAAATTAGGTGGTCATTAGAATTGCTGAACTAGAGAATTTGATTAAAGAATTTTCTTAAAAAATGAATTTGGAAAACCTAACTGACTTTTGGAAAAATTAATATTGATCAAGTAAAATTAAATAAATCAAATTAATTAAAATTAATATGATATTTTTGGAAATTAATTTTCAAGTCAAACAATTGGCCCAATGAGTAACTGAACTTGAAAATTAGACCTGAAATAGTAAATTGGGTCCGGGAGTTTAAAACCGAGATCAAGACCCAAAAACTAGTCAAACCGGGTCAAATCAGGCCAGGTATGTCAAATCAGGTATAGTCCAACCGGTGTCTAGACCCAGTTGGATAGTCACAAACCCAGACCAAATCGACAGTAACTGAACCGACTCAAGGTGCCGTAAAGGTGTCGCACCTACACCACCGGACATGGCAGTGCCGGCAGTAGTGACTGCAGAATTTCGGTGGCTAGCAGTGGTTGGTCTTCGATGGTTAAGCAATGGAAGAGTTACACTCCTACTGGGACTCTACTAGAGAATTTGATTTCAGATTAACTATTCCAAAAATAATATTATTTTAATAATTTAATATTAAATTTAATTTAATACTTAATAGTATTTTATTAATTTAATATTAAAGTAATTATCTTAATATTAAATTCATTTAATATTTATCTTGTAGATAAACATTATATTATTTTAATAAGATTTAATATTAAATTTAATCTAATATTTACCTTGATAAATATTATATTAATTTATTATTAAAGTGATTAAGTTTAATCATAGTTGAACTCTCTAAACTCTTTAAACTCTCCCTATAAAGAGAGCATTGGGTCATTATTTTACACACACTTGAATTCAAAAGAAAGTTGTAGAGAGAAAATTCTCTAAAGAGATTATTTTAGAAAATTTCTACATATACTTCTCTGATTTACAACATGACCCAAAAGTTTAGAGAAATTATGAAATTACCCTATTGGTAATTTTTGTGAAAAAATTTTCTGATTCGAAGCGAAGCCACACTCGGTAGACGTGAGCTTGAGAATAGCGGAGAAGACTACTTGGCCGAACCGCTCATCCTAGACGAATCGAAAAGGTTCAATTTTGATTAAGTGTTTATTACTTTAGATATCACAATTAGGATCTTGTTTTGGTATCATTAGCCAGGTTGTGTTCTATCTATAAGTATAAACAGATAACCAAAATAAAATTCTCTTTTTCTTGAATGATTTGATTACATAGAAAGTGAAATTCTTTAGACCTTATGCATGTTTTGCGTTATATATGGAAACGGATGCGATATTATATATTTGTTATATAATTGATTTTTATTGCCTAGGTTGTGGTTCATAAAAAATAGATCGTGGACTATCATCTCCACATAGGGCTATTTTTTAAAAAATTCATAAAATTCTTGTGAGCCGAAAATGGACATAGGACTTAAATGTAAATTTTCCAAAATGAGTCCATGACGAGGAAAAGATGCAATGGCGGTTGAAGACCCAAGGAAAGTCTTGTAGCAAAAATTTATGTAATTTTTTTTTCATTTATTTTCTAGAAATAGAACCATGGAAACCTTGGCTACCAATTTTATTTTAATTACTTATCTCATTATATATATGTTTTATAATTGTTTATAATATTTATATTATGTAATGTTATAACTGTGACATATATATGAGATGATCCACAGTTGATTGTTTACAAAATAAGAACAGGGGTAATGAGAAAATACATGTGTTGTATTGTTCTATTCACTTCTTTAGGTTATTCAATAACTGTTAGAAGTGTGGTAATGAGAAGGTGCAGGTCTAGGATTGACTTTGGCTAGGAAAAGCTTCGTTTTTAAGCGGTCAAATTTGACTCACCTCCCTTTCCTGGGACCCTACCTAGTCCCTAAGTGATAGCATGATAAAGTTTCGAGCCGGTTCCTACCCTGGCCGCACCCTAAGGTAAACTTTGTCATGTGGGTTCACTAGATGGGATTTCCTTTTGAGGACAACTAGTCATGCATGACTTTTAGAGACATTGTCCCAAGATGACTCACAAATGAGAGCATGTTCATGATGGGTGTTGAGTCAATGGTTACACATTCAAGATCATCTCTTATTAAATAGTTTCCCAAGATGATGGCCAAACGTTAAACGGTCGTTAGTTCATGTCGAGTCTTGAGAATTAAAATTCATAAAATAATTGGATGTAGTTCATGTTCTTGCTAGTTAATCATGGGACCCCAATGCAACATGGTTGATTGGTGTGAAAATGATTGTAGTAACAAAAAAATATTTTTTTCATGGTTTTAAAACAAGACGCATGCATCTTACTGCATCTTGATATGTTATTGAAATAAAAAAATATTTGCTTAATACAAAGATAATAATTATTGAATCTATATTTTTTTCAGTTCAAATATGTCTCTTACTCCTCTTATTAGCATTCTTACTAAGAATAAATTAAATAGGGATAACTTTCGAGAATGGAAACGAGACATGATAATAGTTCTCAGTTGTTAAATACACAATTTTGTTCTTAATGAAACGTGCCCTCCTAAATCTTAGCCCAAAGCGAGAAATCTCTGGAGAGATTCTGACTTGATTACTCGATGTTATATGTTACCGAGTATGAGTAGTGTGTTGCAAAAGCAACACGAGAATTTTCGTACTGCTAAAGAGAGCATGACAAATTTGGAGGATTTGCTCAGAGGCCAAGTCACATTGGCTCAATAATCCACTACTACAAATTTGATGAACTCTCAACAAAAACTCGATAATCCGATCAAAGAACATATGCTTAAGATTATGGGATTCTTTGTAACACCCCAAACCCGGCCCAGATGTTATGGCCGAATCTGGCGATGTCGCATGAAAGTGTTTTCTACAACTAAGATGTTGATAAGCCATTTTTGTTATCTTTCATTATCTCCAAATCAAGTTATTTGTTTTCAAAACATTATCTATTTATTTACAAGTCATTATAATTAGCAGAAGCTTTTAAAATGATTTACGTAGCGGTGAGTGTTTTGAAAGAGAACATCTGTAACTTTTGAAAACCCATGTTTTCCTACCACTAGAGATTGTGAATTATAAGCGATGACAAACAAATCCCAAATTAAAGTAAAAATCCATAAAGGCCTTATTACAGTAAAAATACCCCAAATAATATTTCTTATAATCAAAATCAATTACGAAAATATATGCGATTCAGTGGCCACCTTTGACTCCCTCGATGCACCGGTCCACCTATGTCTAGGGATTACCTGCACAGTGAAACAAAAAGGGTGAGTTATGAAACTTAGTGTGTAATCCCCATACACAAAAGCAGATAGCATACAGATAATCCCAGTCTAAGCATAAACCCTTTTTCAATAACAGTGCCAGTCCAGTTTGGGCCTTAGCCCATCTCAGTACAGTAACAGTCACATATATGCAGTCACAAGAATCCTACCCAACCAGCCTCTACACTCCATCTCCGTCCAACCCTACACTCCATGTGGGGATATAATCAACCCACCCAACCCTACACTCCAAGTAGTACCGAATGCGGCACTTTACAATAATATGTAGCTGAGCTGCTAGTAAATCAGGCTCGAGACCTTTCAATCCACTTCCTCCAAATAGAATAACCCTCAACCCAATAAAATGCAATATACAACATATCATGCCAAATCGTGGTATCATACATGCAACCAGTACAGTTTTAGCAGCATGCCTAATATACAGTCATTTAGATGTCTATATCACATAAGGGTATAACAGTCATTTCAGGGGTCTAAGTACACTTACCGACCCTACAGTAGGTTCATAGTCATCTCGGGCTACCCGTGCAACCTTAGCAGTTTAACAGTGAAAATGGGCTCGCAAGCCTATGTTGTTTGCCCATGTGGGCCCACACGACCCAAATCGGCCTGGCCAATGTACCGCACACGGCTAGCCTCATCGACCACACACCCGTGTTCGATCACACGGCCTATCACACGGGCAACCGCATGCCCGTGTGGCATTGACGATTCACATTTTTGGGTTTTTGCTGATTTCAATTTGCGTGGTTGTGTTTACACACCTGGCTACGAAAAATGCGTACACCGTTCTTGAGCACTCCAAACCTTGTTTGAACAACTGAGGCCTTGCACACTCAAACCTTTGTAAAATATTGATCACCAACTCCTTAGTGATTATCGAAAACGCAGAACCGAGCAAAGAAGATGGGTCAATTAAAGGCTAAAACCGAAAAGGAAAGAGACCAAGGCAACCACAATTCGACAGAGAGCTAAACTCAAAGTTTCATAGCAATGAAGAAAGAAAAGAATCGGTAAAAGAGGGGAAAAAACATTTGTCATGGGGAGAAACAAGGCCGAATGGAACAAAAGATATAGCAACCACACACCTAGCGATATTTGACAAAGGTTTTCAGGATTAACAAAATACAACGAAGCACTGGGGATGGAAAGCAAGAAGTCGGTGAAAATAGGGAAGTATTTGAGGAAGCAAATACCAGCAAGGGAAGGAAATTTTAGGGAACAGACCAATTTAGTAGAGAGAACTAGAAGGGTGAAAATCGACAGGAAAGCAACCTAGATGAAAAGAGAGAAAGTTACCAAACCCGAAAGAATTGAAAGAAGAAGAAGAACGATTGCCGAAAGGAAGAACAAAGTCGAAATAGACGAAAAGAAAAGATACCCGAAAGAATCCTTAGTAATATTTGGCCCCCAAGAAGTAAAAAAACGTTGACAGAAACTGAAATGGAGAGAAAATACCAACCAAAACTGAAATCTTGAGTGACCAGAGTTCAAATTCAGCACCAACTCTCTCATTATCTTTAAATTCCCATATTTTCCTCTCAAAATCCTTCAAAACTGTCTACTCCTCCCTCAACCACCTAATTCAAACTCTACTACAACTCTTTAGTACTTCGGTTTGAATAAAACACCCACATGCCACTAGTAGCAAAATAAACCACTCTACTGCGCCTACCAGGACTCGAACTCAAGTCCCCCATCACTTTGCCACACTACTTAACCATCAGACTAGCAAGCCCATTCTGTCATGTTATACCCAAACTTATTTATAAACCTACTGACTAGAGACAGGGGTTTATCCATTTGAAGCAAAACTTTTGCACAAGCCAAGGTTTGAACCCAAGACTTCTCAGACTCTTCCCAGGACACTTAACCAGTGAGGTAGACACTCAATTGTGTAACACAAACATATGAAAATAAATATTAAGGATTTTTAGGGCGTTACAACTCTACCCCCTAAAAAAAATTTTGGCCTCGAAATTTTACCTGATCAGAACAGATTACGCCAAAAAACCTTAACAAGTGGGATATACTTCCTCCTTAAAACCTTTACATCACGATCTAATATCTGAACCGGCTCCTCTTCAAAGGTCAAATCTAGCCTTACCTCAATCTCCTCAACCGAAATAATATGCACGGGATTAAAGTAGTAGCTTTTCAACATAAAGACGTGGAACATATCGTGAATCTGATCTAACTCCAGAGGTAACTCCAACTAATAGGCAATCAGTCTCACACGTTTCAATATGCGATAAGGCCCAATAAACCTAAGGCTCAACTTGCCCTTACGTCCAAACCTCAGTACCTTCTTCCATGGCGAGACCTTGAGATAAATGAAGTCCCCCACAAAATACTCTATCTCTCGACATTTCAGATCTGCATACGATTTTGCCTGTCTGATGCCGCTTTCAGTCGATCCCAAATCAGTCTAACTTTATCCTCGGTATCAAAAACTAGTCTAGGGCCCAGAACACGCCACTCTCCAAACTCAATCCAACATGCAGGTGTGCGACACCTACGACCATATAATGCCTTGTAAGATGCCATCTGTATGCTAGACTAATAGCTATTGTTATAAGCAAACTCTGCTAGTGGCAAGTAATCCTCCCAACTGCCTCAGAAATCAATCACGCAACTCCTTAACATGTCCTCCAATATTTGTACCACTCTTTCTGACTGACCGTCTGTCTGAGGATGAAACACAGTACTAAAGTCCAACCTAGTGCCTAGAACTTCATGTAACTTCTTCCATAACCAAGACGTGAAGCGAGGATCCCTATCAGATATTATTGAAATAGGTACCCCATGAAGTCTCAGTATCTCAGAAACATACAGTTTAGCCAGCTTCTGCAAAAAGTAGTCAGTACGAACTGGTATGAAATGGACAGACTTGGTCAACCGATCCACGATGATCCATACTGAATCCTTCTTAGTAGATGTTAAGGGCAACCCAATAATGAAGTCCATAGTCACTCTCTCCCACTTCCAAAGTGGAATTTTAACTGGCTGAAGCAACCTTGAAGGTAACTGATGTTCAGCCTTAACCTGCTGATACGTCAGACCTTTACCCACGAAATCAGTAACCTCACGCTTAAGACTCGGCCACCACTATAACTCACAAAGGTCTCAGTACATCTTATTCGCCAGGATGCATAGCATAAGGACTACTATGCACCTCTCGCAGTATAGACTACTCCAATTCAATATCTTTCGGTACACAGATTCTCCCACGAAAATAGAGCACCCCTTTGCTATTTAGTCTAAAATCCATAGTATCCCCACTCATAACTTGATGAAAATGAAGACCCAACAACTTTTCTTCCATCTGCTTACCCTTAATCTGATCCATCCACGTCAGTCTAACTTGACGCTCGACCAACAATGTAACAGCCCGATTTTGAGCCTAGTCGGAACAGTGGTTTTGGGAACACTATTCTGAGGCCAGAGAAAATTATTTTAGTGTTATTTTATGTGTTATAATATAGTTTTATAAGTGCTTGTAAATTTTGGTAAGTTAATTTTAGCGATTTCTAGTCCAATTTCGAAAAAGGACTAAATCCTGTAAAAGGTAAATGTTGTATTTTGATGCCTAAAGGTATTAAATTTCTTTGTATCTTGAAATGGGCATCTTTAAAATGAAATTAGGCCATTGAATGTGTGATAGCCAGCCAAGGGAGACAAATTGATCAAAAAAGCCAAAAATTGTGGCTTTTAGGTGACTAGTTTGACTAAAAATAGAATAAAAGAAAGAAAAGAAAGATATCATCTTTTCTTCACCTTCTCTCCACCGATTTTCCAGACAAGAAATGGGTTTTGAAAGCTTCAAATTTTCAGCAACTTTGAGCCTTAGCAAGCAAGTGATTTTAATGTCTTTCTTGATGATTTTTACATTTTTGGAACCCCTAAAGCATGAGATTTCATATGAGGGTTCTAGTTTGCAAAATGATGAAGAGTTTAGGGTTTTTCCATGAGAGTAAATGTGTTGCTTGTTGTGTTTGTATGGAAGATTATGAGTCCTAGTTGTCTAATAAACAACTTTTGTGAAAGAAATTGCATGAAAACACCTTAAAAAGGGCTAGTTTGCTAAGTTGTAAGATAAGGTGTAAATGTATGAAATAGTTGATTTTGTGAGTTACCATAGTTATGAAAATGGTTTATCTAGTCTTAAGGAGTAAAGAAATGTAATAAAAATCATTTTACGAGCCTAGGGGTAATTTCGTAATTTTGGCAAAATATAGGGGCAAAATTGTAAAAATTGGCCAAGTGTGTCAATGGACTAATTTGATTAGTACATTGTTTTCATAAGTTGAATGTGATGTTTTAGATGATGAAAATCGAGATTTGGACCTAGAACGAAAAGAAATCGATTAAGGGATAATTACGTCTTTTCCACCTTTGTGGTATCGAGGTAAGTTCGTATGTAAACAATAACATGCTATACATGTATTTAAAATATTATCATTACATGAATTGTAAAAATATTCATGTGTATGTGATTAATAGAAATATGATAAAACAAAGCCTTGATAGGCGAGGAAGAATCCTGTTTGAACCTTAGGAATAAAATAGGATACGAGTGACATGTCACTAGGAATTATGAGTCTGGATGACTAGCTCGAGAGTGAGCATTGAAATGTCATGAGATATGAGGTAGATTTAGCTACAATTAAGGCACTTATGTGCAAAGATTTTCTGAGTATCCAATTAGTATTCCAAGTGTTCAATGGGTAATCCGAATAAAGAGTTGATGATGGTCCCAATGAGGTAAGTCATTGGTGAGTATGCCCTTGAGTTATGTTACGAGTTGTGCAGGTACGTACACTACGCCTATGAGAATGTCTTGGTATGTGAAAGATCTATGATGGATAAATATGTGTTCTTACCATGATGGATGAAATGATGTTGTACTAATTTTGTGAACAATGATCATGAATGAGTAACTTAGCCTTGACAGATTTGAGTTAGTGCAGTAGTGTAACTTTGAAAATACACTAAAAATAGTGGTAAATTAGTTATAGGCTGACTAAAATATGGAATTAAAGATTAATTAGTTTAGTTTCTTATAAAAGAAACTGTGTAAGCAAAAGAATTCCCTATAATGAGATATTTGAAGTTGCGTGGGACAGAGTCAGAATGACTTCGAGATCCCCTGTTCTGATTTGAGAAAATCATTATAAATTGTATAAAAATGGTTATGAGTTATAATTTATATTCTTAGAATCCTCAATGAGTATAGTTTCAAGATAAATACACAATAACATTATTCGAGTCTTTTGCTATAAGATAATTGAACTTTAGTGCAGAAGGGTTGAAACTGTCAGACAGTGAACCAGGAGTAAATTTGAGGAATAAACTGTACTAATTGGTTAAGCAAAAAATTATGGAAATTTTATGGTAGAAAGGTAAATGAGTCTAGTTTCAGGTAAAATTAACAGAACTTAATTCGGAGTTCCGTAGCTCCTGATATAAATAATTTAGTGACTATTGCACAGGAAGAAAGCTTGTCATGAACTTGAGAATATGTTGTAAACATTGATATAACATGTTAATGAGTTGCTTATTGTTTTCATATGAACTTACTAAGCGAAAGCTTACCCCCCCTTCATTCCCATGTTTTCTAGGGTTTCCAAGTTAGCTCGGGTTGGTGGCTGTTAGAGATATTATCACACTGTTGAGTTAACGCTATCGGCATAAGTAAATCCAAGTGATTCGAGTCTATGGCATGTATAGGGTTTTAATGTTGAGTATGTGATATTATGATTTAGCCAAAGGTGTTGGCTTGTATTGATAAAGTGTTGTAGCCATGTGAATTGGCCTATGTTGGCTAATGTTTTTGTGGGCCTAAATGTTCATTCATATATATGTATGTTGTTATCTTTTGCGATGTGGCTTACAGCATGTATGCCTAGAGATTAAAATGAGAATTCATTGATGAGTTAGTACCCTATGCATGAATAAGTGATTGGTAAATAGTTAATAATACCTCATAAATGGTTTGTGGATATGATTATGCATGCTTAGTGATGAACATGAGGTTTGATGACATGCTAATAGCTATAGCATTAATGTGGTAAAGATGAAAGTAAAACCTATGATAATGGTTACATGTGAAATCGCCATGGTCATGACATGTTAGGAATGTTTAAGTGCCTAATTTCGTCATGTTGTATGCTATTGTATAAGTATGCATACATGGGTTGTGAGGGTGACAAAGTGGCTTAGAAAATAGCCTTGTATTTTTCCACACGGGTAGACACACGGGTGTGTGTCTAGGCCGTGTGCGAGACACAGTCTGCCCCTATGGGCGTGTGCCCTGGCCGTGTGGTTTTGGCAGAATGTCCAGGTTTTCAGACACAGGTTCGGGAGACGGGCGTGTCCCTATTACACGGACGTATGCTCTATACCCACACGGACATGTGGAGTTTTGATGCAAGAGATTTTCTAAGTTTTTTATGAGTTCTCGGTTGGGTCCTGAACCACCCCGAATGTATGTTTTGGGCCTCGTAAGCCCGCATAAGGGACAAATTTCATGTGAAAAAAAAAGTTTTTAATTGTTTGAGATTTCATGGCCCTGTTTAGTATAGAAGTGTTAGTAAAAGTCAGGTAGCACATCGAACCCCGTCCTGGCGGCGGATACGGGCAAGGGGTGTTACATTTAGTGGTATCAAAGCATGGTTTAGTCGGTTCTCGGACTAACCTAGCATAAGAAAGTCTAGCTATACATGCCATAGTATTACTCGTGATAGTGTGATATCTCCTGGCCCTAACAAAACTGTTGATTAAGACAGGAATGAGTTCCAACCGAGCAAATCTTGATAGAGATAAGAGTAAAGTTGAGATTATTGAATCATGCTTGTGATATGCTGAAAATGGGAAAGGTATGAAAAGAAATTCATGATTTTTACATGAACTAATATTCATTATGTGATACTCTTGAGTTAAAGAATATGAAACAATGGAGTAAAACGAAGTTAAGTTGTGAAAAGCTCTTTTATGCATGTTGGTATTCATACGATGTTAAATGTCCAACTTGATTGGCCAAGTGTTTATGAAAAGAAAGAAATTTGCTTGAAATGACAGAGTGTATGTATGAATGCTTTTATTGCATGATTAGTAATCAGTATATACATGAGGTTGACGTTTATGTCTAGATTAATGAAGTCAAGATGCCGCAACGTTATGCCTTATAATCTCAGTTACAGAATCATAAATGTCACAATAGCATGAAAGTTGTAATAAAAGATCAAATTAGGTGGAACGCAGGGAATGAGTACGATCGTTCACTAATGAATTGACGGAAAAGACCATGGCTAGACCATGGCAATAAATGAGATTTGTGTGCCAATGTAAGACCATGTCTAAGACATGGCATCGGCATAGAGATGAGTGCTAGTGTAAGACATGTTTGGGACATGCATAGGCCTCAACAGATATAGCCAATGTAAGACGTGTCTGGGACACGCATCGGCTAAGAGTTGTGCTAGAGTAAGACATGTCTGGGACATGCATCGGCCTCTAGATGTTATCCAGTGTCAGACATGTCTGGGACATGTGTCGGCTACGAGATGTGCTAGTGTAAGACATGTCTGGGACATGCATCGGTACAGTTACATGTGTCAGTGTAAGACCTGTCTGGGACACGGTATCGACACATATGGACGAGAGCTAGTACAAGACCATAGTTGGACTATGGCATCAAGTAAGCGATGTACTCAAAATCGTAAGACGTTCTCCAATTTGATAAATATTGGCAAGTGATTAAGACTCAATGTAGGAACTTGATAAGACATTAAGGGTAATTTGAGTAAAAGAAATAAAAGTTTGAGTTGTGATAAATTCACTTATGTTTAGCTAATATTCACATGAAATAAAGTTGCATGTATTACTGAGATATGTGAAGATGTGTTCATAACAAGTTGGAAATTTGAAATGTTTGAATCAATGTGTGTAATGTTATGTTATTGTTGAATATGTATTTGCTTGAGAGTTAAAAGTTTAGAGGCTTTACAATCTTCGCCCCCTTACCAGAATAGAGTTATACGATGAGATTCTCGAGAGATATGTTTGCATAAGCTTGCAAAAGTGAAACTAAAAAGCACAATAATGGAATAGTATGGGATTAGTGAAGACAAAATTAGTTAGAGGAATAACGTTGGACTTGCACAGATGTCTGAGTATGATGGATTCAATTAAATAAAAGTTATGGCTATCTTTCTCTTCTGAGTATTCTATGTTTTCCTCTATTCTGGGGAATACGTATGGTTATCCCTTTCGAGTGGGAATTCTATCATGTGAGGATGCTAGTGGCTATAATATTAGATGAAAAGCTTTATTGGTTCAGTTAGTTATGATCAACATTTCTCCATCTCTTCAGATATCTATTCTGATATATTAGAATGAAGTCGATAGTAAAAAGATCTATGTGAGATTATTCCGATGTTCTATTGATTATGGTTTATATATGCGGGAATTATATTATCTCTGTTACGAGGAATTCTAGAGCGAATAGACTGTAGTTTCCTTCTGGTTTTCTCTGAGGGATTTTCTGGATCATCTTTATTATTTTCTTCTGGATTATATTCTCAGATTTCTAGTATAGTTTTATATCTTGGAATTTCTTGTATTGGTTTTTCTCTTGTTCTTGTTTCGAGAATTATTGAGCTTGACTTATCTTTACGAGTAATCTTTAACTTGCGACATTAGAATCTATTATGATTATGCTTCTAACTCGACTATAAAGGTGTGGGGATTTTAGTGTCGAGATTTCTTTAAAATTCTTGGGGTAAAGAATGGTTATTCTGCAAAAGTAAATCTGAGTTATGTGCATTTAAGTTTATTCTCTGGTTCGAGAATACCGTTACGTGTTCTTTGGTAAGTAGTCGTACAGTTAGAAATTATGAAGTTTTATTCTTGAAAGTATGATATAGAAACATATTATCCGAGAGATGTTGTTATAAGTATAGTTGTCCTGATTAATAAAGAGACCACGTCTATGAAGTTGGAATCATTTGATTCACGTTAGTAAAGTTTCTAAGCAGTTGATGACCAGAGTATAGAAATGTGGCTATAAGTGATAAATTAAACTAGTACACATTTGCGAGGAGGATTTGATTTCTAGTTTACGTACTATTATTTTGAGTAAGATTTGAGTACTAAGAAACTTGGGTTATACAGAGAATTGAGTATAGAGCTTACATGTGCATCTTTTGACCATTCTTCTAAAGGATGTTGAACTGCGTCACTGAGTAAAGCCGAATATCGGATGCACTGAGACTATTATTGTCGGTGATGATATTGAAAGGAAAATGAGAGAGTATTGTTATGAAATTTCAGTATCGGATATCTCTCATCCCCAGAAAAAGGAGGGCTGCAAGTTGAATTGTGATAGATTGATGATAGTAGTCCGCATGACTATTTTGGTATATACAGAGGTATTGTTAGACGGATTTGGACAAGTTGTGCTTCTAAGCTTATAATTCTCGAATGTCGGTTTTTTGAGTATTTGAATTGAGTAGAGAATTTTATGGTAATTGTGGAAAGGTTACTGAAATCCTCGAGTATGAGCTTTCAATTGAGTTGTTTTGTAAGTTTTGAGAAAAAGATATAAGTGACTCATGAAAGTCGAGAGCAACTTTTTCTGGTAAGATTTTTGGGAACGAAAATCCCTAAATGGGGGAAGAAATGTAACAGCCTGATTTTGGGTCTAGTCGGAACAGTGGTTTCAGGACCACTATCTTGAGGCCAGGGAAAATTATTTTAGTGTTATTTTATGTGTTATAATATAATTTTATAAGTGCTTGTAAATTTTGGTAAGTTAATTTTAGCGATTTCTAATCTAATTTCGAAAAAGGACTAAATCCCGTAAAAGGTAAAAGTTGCATTTTGATGCCTAAAGGTATTAAATTTCTTTGTATCTTGAATTGGGCATCTTTAAAGTGAAATTAGGCCATTGAATGTGTGATGGCCAGCCAAGGGAGACAAATTGATCAAAAAAGCCAAAAATTGTGGCTTTTAGGTGACTAGTTTGACTAAAAATAGAATAAAATAAAGAAAAGAAAGATATCATCTTTTCTTCACCTTCGCTCCACTGATTTCTAGCCAAGAAATGGGTTTTGAAAGCTTCAAAATTTCAGCAACTTTGAGCCTTAGCAAGCAAGTGATTTTAATGTCTTTCTTGATGATTTTTACATTTTTGGAATGCCTAAAGCATGAGCTTTCATATGAGGGGTCTAGTTTGCAAAATGATGAAGAGTTTAAGGTTTTTCCATGATAGTAAATGTGTTGTTTTCTGTGTTTGTATGGAATATTATGAGTCCTAGTTGTCTAATAAACAACTTTTGTGAAAGAAATTGCATGAAAACACCTTAAAAAGGGCTAGTTTGCTAAGTTGTAAGATAAGGTGTAAATGTATGAAATAGTTGATTTTGTGAGTTACCATAGTTATGAAAATGGTTTATCTAGTCTTAAGGAGTAAATAAATGTGATAAAAATCATTTTACGAGCCTAGGGGTAATTTCGTAATTTTGGCAAAATATAGGGGCAAAATTGTAAAAATTGGCCAAGTGTGTCAATGGACTAATTTGATTAGTACATTGTTTTAATAAGTTGAATGTGATGTTTTAGATGATGAAAATCGAAGATTTGGACCTAGAACGGAAAGAAATCGATTAAGGGATAATTACGTCTTTTTCATCTTTGTGGTATCGAGGTAAGTTTGTATGTAAACAATCTCATGCTATACATGTATTTTAAATATTATCATTACATGAATTGTACAAATATTCATGTGTATGTGATTAATAGAAATATGATAAGACAAAGCCTTGATAGGCGAGGAAGAATCTCGTTTGAACCTCAGAAATAAAATAGGATACGAGTGACATGTCACTAGGAATTATGAGTCTAGATGACTAGCTCAAGAGTGAGCATTGAAATGTCATGAGATATGAGGTAGCTTTAGCTACAATTGAGGCACTTATGTGCAAATATTTTTCGAGTATCCAATTAGTATTCCAAGTGTTTAATGGGTAATCCGAATAAAGAGTTGATGATGGTCCCAATGAGGTAAGTCATTGGTGAGTATGCCCTTGAGTTATGTTACGAGTTGTGCAGGTATGTACACTAAGCCTATGAGAATGTCTTGGCATGTGAAAGATCTATGATGCATAAATATGTGTTCTTACCATGATGGATGAAATGATGTTGTACTAATTTTGTGAACAATGATCATGAAAGAGTAACTTAGCCTTGATAGATTTGAGTTAGTGCAGTAGTGTAACTTTGAAAATACACTAAAAATAGTGGTAAATTTTATGGTAGAAAGGCAAATGAGTCTAGTTTCAGGTAAAATTAACAGAACTTAATTCGAAGTTCCGTAGCTCCTGATATGAATAATTTAGTGACTGTTGCACAGGAAGAAAGCTTGTCGTGAACTTGAGAATATGTTGTAAACATTGATAAAACATGTTAATAAGTTGCTTATTGTTTTCATATGAACTTACTAAGCGAAAGCTTACCCCTCCTTCTTTCCCATGTTTTCTAGGGTTTCCAAGTTAGCTCTGGTTGGTGGCCGTCAGAGATATTATCACACTGTTGAGTTAACGCTATCAGCGTAAGTAAATCCAAGTGATTCGAGTCTATGGCATGTATAGGGTTTTAATGTTGAGCATGTGATATTATGATTTAGCCAAAGGTGTTAGCTTGTATTGATAAAGTGTTGTAGCCATGTGAATTGGCCTATGTTGGCTAATGTTTTTGTGGGCCTAAATGTTCATTCATATATATGTATGTTGTTATCTTTTGCGATGTGGCTTACAGCATGTATGCCTAGAGATTAAAATGAGAATTCATTGATGAGTTAGTACCCTATGCATGAATAAGTGATTGGTAAATAGTTAATAATGCCTCATAAATGGTTTGTGGATATGATTATGCATGCTTAGTGATGAACATGAGGTTTGATGACATGTTAATAGCTATAGCATTAATGTGGTAAAGATGAAAGTAAAACCTATGATAATGGTTGCATGTGAAATTGCCATGGTCATGACATGTTAGGAATGTTTAAGTGTCTAATTTTGTCATGCTGTATGGTATTGTATAAGTATGCATGCATGGGTTGTGAAGGTGACAAAGTGGCTTGGAAAATAGCCTTGTATTTTTCCACACGGGTAGACACACGGGCGTGTGTCTAGGCTGTGTGCGAGACACGGTCTGCCCCTATGGCCGTGTGCCTTGACCGTGTGGTTTTGGCAGAATGTCTAGGTTTTCATACACGGGTTTGAGACATGAGCGTGTCCCTAGCACACGGACGTGTGCTCTATACCCACACTGGCATGTGGAGTTTTGATGCAAGAGATCTTCTAAGTTTTTCATGAGTTCTCAGTTGGGTCCTGAACCACCCCGAATGTATGTTTTGGGCCTCGTAAGCCCGCATAAGGGACAGATTGCATGTGAAAAGAAAATTTTTTAATTTTTTGAGATTTCATGGCCCTGTTTAGTATAGAAGTGTTAGTAAAAGTTAGGTAGCACATCGAACCCCGTCCTGGCGTCGGATGCGAGCGAGGGGTGTTACAAACAAACTACCATCATCAAATAAACTGAGGTGAGCAAACATCACCCTCAGATCAGTCTTAGCTCTACGAATCAGTGTATCCACCACCACATTGGCCTTACCAGGATGGTATTCGATCGTACAATCATAGTCTTTAAACAGCTCAATCCATCTACGCTGCCTAAGATTTAGCTCCTTTTGAGTGAGGCGATACTTGAGGCTCTTGTGATCAGTATAGATGATACACTTCTCACCGTACAAATAATGCCTCCAAATTTTCAGTGCGAATACCACTGCAGCCAACTCCAAGTCATGCATCAGATAATTTGCCTCATGGATCTTTAGCTGATGAGACGTATACGCTACTACCTTACCCTCTTGCATCAACACACATCCTAAACCAACATGTGATGCATTGCTGTAGACAGTGAACTCTTTCCCTGACTCTGGCTGTATCAAGACAGAGGCCTCAGTCAGTACCTTCTTGAGCTTCTCGAAACTCTCCTGCTGCGCATCAGTCCAGTTAAACGGCACATCCTTACGTAATAGCTTAGTCAAAAGTGCTGCAATTAGCGAAAACCCATCTACAAATCGTCGATAATACCCTGTCAATCCTAGAAAACTACGGATCTCAGATACAGTCTTAGGCTGCTTCCAATCCAAAACAGCCTCAATCTTTCAAGGATCAACCCTAATCCCTTCAGCAGATACCACAGGGCCCAAAAATGTGACCTCTCGTAACTAGAACTCACATTTATTGAATTTGGCGTACAGTTGTTTCTCCCTTAGAATCTGTAGAACTACACGAAGATGTTTATCATGTTCATCCTTAGTTCTCGAATACACCAAGATGTCATCAATAAAAACTACCACGAACCGATCCAGATAGGGCTGGAACACTCGGTTCATCAGATCTATAAAAGTCGCTGGTGCATTTGTCAATCCAAATGGCATCACTAGGAACTCGTAATGACCATAACGAGTCTTAAACGCTATCTTGTATACATTAGTCTCTTTAACCCTTAGTTGATGATACCCAGATCAGAGATCAATCTTAGAAAAAATTGAAGCCCTTCGAAAGTGGTCTAATAGATCATCCATCTTCGGTAGGGGGTACTTATTCTTAATGGTCAATTTATTCAGTTGCCGGTAATCGATGCACATATACATAGATCCATCCTTCTTTTTCACAAACAAAACTGGTGCTCCCCATGGAGACACACTAGGGGCAGATGAACCCACAATCTAGTAACTCTTAGATCTGAGCTTTAAGCTCCACAAGCTCTTTTGGTGCCATTCTATAAGGGGCGATAGACACCGGAGTTGTACCAGGCAGAAGCTCAATCCCAAACTCAACTTCACGATTTGGAGGTAACCTAGGTAGCTCATCAAGAAAGACGTCTAAAAAATCTTTAATCGTTCTGATATCTTTAACAAAAGAAACCCCAGAATCCGAAACACTAATGTAGGCCAGATACGCCTCACACCCTTTACGAACCAACCTTTCCGCCTTCAGTGCAGATATCACATTCAACAAGTAGTTCCGACTTTCCCCTATTACAACCACCTCGTCGTCCTCCCTAGTTCTCAGTACCATCCGTTTAGTGGCACAATCCAAGCTCACTCGATGTTTAACTAGCCAGTCCATTCCCAGTATTAAATCAAACTCTTCAAAAGGAAGTTCCATCAAATCTGCCCTAAAGATAACCCATTGCACCTTTAAAGGGACATTTTTAAACAGTTTATTTACCCTCACCGACTGTCCCAATGGACTCAGTATAGTAACCTCACTAGTAGTGCTCTTAACTAAGATACCCAAAGTCTCAGACACAGTACAAGCTATATAAGAGTGAGTAGATCCTATATCTATCAGTGAAATATAAGGTACATCATAGATAAAGAATGTACCGGTGATAACATCCAGAGCATATTCATCCTCTCTGTGACGTGCAGCATAAACTAGAGCTAGCTGCCTCGCCTCAGTATGCACAGCACCTCTGCCCGGTGCTCTTTGATTATAGCCCAAACCATTACCACCTCTGGCCTGACCACGGCCTCTTGTTGGCTGCTGAACACTTCTCAACAGTTGTGTAGTACCCAAACCTACAACTTGCATCTGATCGGGTCTCTATGGACACTCTCTAATACAGTGCTCCAATGATCCACACCTCAAACATGCCCTAGTCCTTTTCCAGCACTCGTCCTGATAGCGTCTCCCATAATCATCACAGGGTTGTGGTCCAATAGCAGCAATAGGGGCCCCAACTCTGACCAGCCCATCAACTATGGCCTTTTTCTTAGTCCTTAGAAATAAACTCAAGGGCTCTGAATCCCTCTTGTTCCTACCTCTCTCTTTCTCACAGCTCTGGCGCTCAGTGTGCTTCACTTCCTCAGCGATTTTCGCCTTATCAACCAATACAGTAAAATCTTGCTCCCTCTTTGGGGCTATCAAAACCCGTAAACTATCCCTGAGGCCATCCTCAAAGTGAACACATCACTCGTACTCAGTCGCCACCATCCCTCGCGCATAGCAGCTTAGTCGCAAAAATTTAGCCTCATATTTGGCCACTGATCTATCCCCTTGAGTCAGATTCAAAAACTCTCTCCTACGAGCATCCACGTAACTAACACTTACATACTTCCCCTGGAAAGTAGTCTTGAAGAACTCCCAGGACAGTCGATCGGGTTGAGTGCCCTCTTTAACCGTAAGCCACGACTGGTAAGCCTCATCTCTCAGTAGTGACACTGCACCCTTTAGTTTCTGTTCAGGGGTGCAGTCGAGATCGTCCATGATCCTCTGTGTGGCCTCAATCTAATACTCAGCCACATTAGGGGCAACTCCAGCAATACCCTTAAAAATCTCAGCTCTATTAGATCGGAGTCGTTCCGTAACCGACCCTCAACCTACAACACCAGTATTGGGCCCAGCGACACTCTCCAAAATCCATAACATAGCTTAGGACAGTGCATCATCCCCAGTCGCACGATCATGAGACCCAGTCTCAGTCACAGGTGAAGCCGGCATCTCCCTAGTTTCTACATTAGGTATGTGGCCAGATACGAAGACCCAGCTCGAGCACCTCCATAGCCTCCGCCACGGCCTCTTGTACCCCGTCCGTGAGTACCTCTAGTGCTCATTATCGAATTGCGTTTATCTATATTAACAATTTTATGCATCAATATTACAATTCCAGTGTTTATTAACAGATATTTTATGGAAAGCAGTATAAGTAATTCAAAGTTCGTTTTCATAGATCGCAATCTCACTATAGTTTTACTATCGTCTCAGTGTATACTACTAAAGTATTTTTAGTACAGTATGCTACCTATAATAGGCTCAGTATTTACTAGCTATAGCATTTTAATCAAAATGTATAAAAGTTAAAAAAAACTTACAGGATCGGCATTGGAGACTCGGTGTACCACACTTACAGTAAAACTTTTCAAAACATTTCAAATCATTTGGAAGCAAAAATTTAAGTTTTAAAACTCAAATCCACAGCTGAGTTTTGCAACCTAGCTCTGATACCACTAAATGTAACACCCCAAACTTGGCCCAGACATTATGGCCGAATCTAGCGATGTCGCATGAAAGTGCTTTTGACAACTAAGATGTTGATAAGCCATTTTTGTTATCTTTCATTATCTCCAAATCAAGTTATTTGTTTTCAAAACATTATCCAATTATTTACAAGTCGCTATAATTACCGGAAGCTTTTAAAATGATTTACATAGCGGTGAGTTTTTTGAAACAGAGTATCTGTAACTTTTGAAAACCCATGTTTTCCTACTAGTAGCGATTTTGAATTATAAATGACAATAAACAAATCCCAAATTAAAGTAAACATCAATAAAGGCCTTATTACAGTAAAAATACCCCAAATAATATTACTTATAATCAAAATCAATTACGAAAATATATACGGTTCAGTGGCCACCTTTGAGTCCCTCGATGTACCAATCCAACAATGTCTGGGGATTACCTGCGCAGTGAAACAAAAGGGGTGAGTTTATTAAACTCAGTGTGTAATCCCCATGCAGAAAAACATATAGCATACAGATAATCCCAGTCTGGGCATAAGCCCTTTTTTAGTAACAATGGCAGTCCAGTTTAGGCCTTAACCCATCTCAGTACAGTAACAGTCACATATATGCAGTTACAAGAATCCTACCCAACCAGCCTCTACACTGCATCTCCGTCCAACCCTACACTCCATGTGCGGATATAATCAACCCACCCAAACCTACACTTCAAGTAGTACCAAATGCGGCACTTTACAGTAATATGTAGTTGAGCTGCGAGTAAATCAGGCTTGAGGCCTTTCAATGCACTTCCTCCGAATAGTATAACCCCCAACCCAATGCAATGCAATATATAACATATCATGCCAAATCATGGTATCATACATGCAATCAGTACAATTTTAGCAGCATGTGTAATATATAGTCATTTAGATGTCTATATCACATAAGAGTATAACAGTCATTTCAAGGGTCTAAGTACACTTACCGACCCTACAGTAGGTTCACAGTCTTCTCAGGTGAATCCTGCAACCCTAGCAGTTTAACAGTGAAAATAGGCTTGCAAGCCCATGTTGTTTGCTCTAGTGGGCCCACAAGCCCATGTGGCCCACACGACCCAAATCGGTCTAGCCCGTGTACCGCACACAGCCAGCCTCGTCGACCACACGCCCGTGTTCGATCCAACGACCTACCACACGGGCAACCGCACACCATGTGGCATCGACGATTCACATTTTTGGCTTTTTTCCGATTTTAATTTGTATGGTTGTGTTTACACACCTGGCTACGAAAAATGCGTACACCGTTCTTGGCACTCCAAACCTTGTTTGAACAACTAAGGCCTTGCACACTCAAGCCATCGTAAAATATTGATCACCAGCTCCTTAGTGATTACCGAAAATGCAGAACTGAGTAAAGAAGATGGGTAAATTGAAGGCTAAAACCGAAAAAGAAATAGACCAAGCCAACCACAATTTGGTAGAGAGCTAAACTCAAAGTTTCGTAGCAGTGAAGAAAAAAAAGAATCGGCAAAAGAGGGGAAAGAACGTTTGTCGTGGGGAGAAATAAGGCCAAAAAGAACAAAAGATATAGTAACCACACACCTAGTGATATTTGACAGAGGTTTTCGGGATTAACAAAATACAACGAAGCACTGGGGATGGAAAGCAAGAAGTCAGCGAAAATAGGGAAGTATTTGAGGAAGCAAATACCAGCAAGGGAAGGAAATTTTGAGGAACAGACCAATTTGACAGAGAGAACAAGAAGGGTGAAAATCGGTAGGAAAGCAACCCAAATGAAAAGAGAGAAAGTTGCCAAACCCGAAAGAATTGAAAGAGGAAGAAGAACGATTGCCGAAGGAAGAACAAAGTTGAAATGGGCTAAAAAGAAAGATACCCAAAAGAATCATTAGCAATATTCGGGCCCCAAAAAGTAAAACAACGTTGACAGAAATCGAAATGGAGAGAATATACCAACCAAAGTCGAAATCTTGAGTGACCAGAGTTCAAATTCGATACCAACTCTCCCACTACCTTCAAATTCCCATATTTTCCTCCCTCAAAACTATCCACTCCTCCCTCAACCACCTAATTCAAATTCCACTACAACTCTTCAGTACTTCAGTTTGACTAAAACACCCATACGACACTAGCAGCAAAATAAAACACTTCACTACGCCCACCAGGACTCGAACTCAAGTCCCCCAGCACTTTGCCACACTACTTAATCATCAGACCAGCAGGCCCATTCTGTCATGTTATACCCATATATATTTATAAACCTACTGACTAGAGACAGGAGTTTATCCATTTAAAACAAAACTTTTACACAAGCCAAGGCTTAAACCCAAGACTTCTCAGACTCTTCCCAGGACACTTAACCACTGAAGCAGACGCTCAATTTTGTAGCACAAACATACAAAAATAAATATTAAAGATTTTTGGGGCGTTACATTCTTTGTGGAAGAGGAGGACAATGGGGCTGAACTAGACGTGAACACTCAAATTGAAATAGTGTTCAAATCCATAACCAAGGAGTTTGCTGATTTTAAGGCTACTTACAACTTGAGGAATAAGGTTCTTACCTTGACTCAACTTATGATGGAATTGCAATCCTATGAGTTGATATTGAATGGTGGTAAGCCGGTTCAGGAGAAACCCAAAACAAACTTAGCTTTGGGCCCCTCATCCTCTAAGGGGAAGTAGAAAGCTAAGGCATAAAAGAAACTGACTAAGTTTTTGGTTCCACCTTGTTAGGAAGAATGTTAAAAAGTTAAAATATCCTAAAAAGATCAAATGCTTATACTACAATAGGAAATGACATTTCAGATCAAACCGCAAGTAGTATTTAGATACCTAGCAGAAAAGGCAAAGGTACAGAACTCTTTGTGGTTAAAGCTTACTTAGCCGAAGAATCAATTGAAAACTGGGTTATTGATTCTGGATCCACTAACCATGTGCGTATTTCTTTACAATGGTTCAATAAAACGAGAACTCAGCGTGACAAGAGCCTCTCGTTGCAAATCGGGGATGGGAGCTATGTTTCAGCCAAAGCAGTGGGAAAAGTTATTTTACACTTTGATAATTTTAGGAAGATTGTTTTAAAGAACGTGTTTTATTACCTCATTTTAAGAGGAATTTAATTTTTATAACATGTTTATTTTGTAACGGTTATAACGTGACATTCAATAAAGGGATTGTTATTCATAGAAATCGTTCTTTAATCTAGAATGGATGGATGAAAAACATTTAAAATATATAAAAACATACTAATATTCAAATTTAAAATATTCATAACAGTCAATTATCAGAACTGAAATTTCTGATTGCACTACAGTTTCTGTAACACCCTTAACCCGTATCCATCGCTGGAATAGGGTTACAAAGTATTACCGTAAAAACATAACATAAAAACATACATTTCCAAACAGTAATGTAAACATGGCATAGTTCATTCATATACATGCAAATCGTCCCTTAATCGAGCCCTCAAGGCCTTAGAAAAACTTTAGTAACGATTCGGGACTAAATCAGAAACATTTGAAACATTGAAAAAAAGTTAGAAAATTTACAACTACAAGGGTCACACGACTGTGTGGCAAGGCCGTGTGACTCACACGGCTGAGACACAAGCCCGTGTCTCAGGCCGTGTAACAATCGAAATAGGGACACATGATCGTGTCCCAACCTGTGTCCGTGCCTGTGCAACTCTTTGGCTTGGCTCACACGGCCAAGCCACAAGCCCGTGCCAGGCTGTGTAACTGCCTTACTTCTAACCTTTAAAACCTATAGGGGACACACAGCTGTGTCGCATGGTTGTGTGGCACACACAGCTGAGACACACGCCCATGTCTTAGGCCGTGTGGACAAGAAATTGGCTAAAATTAAGCCATTTCTGTAACACCTCTAACCTATATCTGTCGCCGAAATAGGGTTACGGAGCATTACCATAAAAACATAACTTAAATCATTCAATTTCAAACATTTTATAAATCATAGCATAATTCATCCAAACACATGCATATCGTCCCTTATTCGAGTCTTCGAGGCCTTAGAAACATTTAGAAACGATATGGGACTAAATCAGAAACATTTTGAACTTTATGGAAAAAGATAGAAAATTTCACACAGTAGGGGTCACATGATCGTGTCGCCAAGCCGTGTGACTCACACGACTGAGACACACACCCGTGTCTCAGGCCGAGTGGACATTTGAAGTAAGGACACACGACCATGTCCCAACCTGTGTCTGTGCCCATGTCACTTTCTGACTTGGTTCACACGGCCAAACCACACACCCGTGTGCCAGCCTGTGTAAATCTCGAAATGCAACCTTTAAAAACCTACAGGAGACACACAGTGTAACACCCCTAACCCGTATCCGTCACCAGAACAAGGTTATAGAGCATTACCAAAATTTACAGAACAATTACAAACATTTCATGTCATTTACTATTCATATCCAAAAATAATCATATTGTCCCTTGAATGGACCCTCGAGACCCAATTTAATCTTTCGAAATAAGTCGGGACTAAACCGGGATCTCAGAAAATTTTTCACAAAATTTAAAAATTTTTCTCATATATAGAGGTCACACGCCCGTGTGAGTAGGTCGTGTGGCTCACACGGCCAGATGACATGCCCATGTCTCAGGCTGTGTGGGCATTCGATGTGAGGTACACGACCGTGTTCCAGCACGTGTCCTTACCCATACAACTCTTTAACTTGTACCACACAGCCTGCCACATGCCCATGTGCTAGGCTGTGTGGTCAATTTAATTTTCACAATTTAGGTGCAGGTTTTACACGGCCAAGACACATGCCCGTGTTCTAGACCGTGTATCATACACGGCTGAGACACACACTTGTGTTTAGGCCGTGTATCTTACACTGTCGAGACACATGCCCGTGTGCCCAATTTCGAGCATTCTGTTTTTCAATTTTAGAATGCAGGAGACACACGGCCAAACCACATGCCCCTGTGCAAGGCCGTGTGTCATACACGGTCAAGATACAGGCCCGTGTGTCTAGTGTGTGGACAAAATAAGGTCATTTCCCAGCCTTATTTCTCACTCAAATTAGCCAATAACCTACCACAATACTTGTACATATATACCAACCAATTTCAAACATGAAAATAAGCTAACATCATTAATATGTATAGTATAACATTACATACATTCATATAGTCAAACTTCCTTTTTTATAAGAATATATATATTTTACCCTAATTCAATCTAACCGTACCTTATACATGTATGTATTAAATATGATATAACTTTATATTATCATACCAAAATATACCATTACTAGTCATTCCAATGGCTAGATTACAAACATCCATTTACATATCATCACTGGTAAAATTAACTTATACATGTCATTATGTCAAAATAAGTTTTCTATTTATACCAAAACAAGCTGAAGGATAGTGTCATGATACTCCAACCGATCTCTAACCTTTACGAGCTATCGAGCACTATAAAATAAAGAAAAGGAAACCTAGTAACCATTTAATGCTTAGTAAGTTCGTATAACGGGAATTTAACTTACCATATATTTACATTTAAGATAAGCATACAATAATGCATCCAAGCAATTTGGCTTATAGCCTAAAACACAACTTCACTAATCACGTTAGTTAAGTAATTCACATAATACCAAGAACATAGATGAGCTCATCATTTAATGTCTTTCATATACATATGCTTTCCATATCATTATTCCATATTACTTGTACACTTTAATGACAAATCATTTCAAGTTCAGTTTAGCCATGTCAGAACTTTACCCATTGAATTTATTTGAAATATCGATGGATACTCTCATATAGTACACATTAGAGTACACTACTATAATTCATCAATTCATTTCTAGGGGTACCCAGTTAGGGCACATAACCGGGAAGCACACTCTCGAGCCTTGTAAGGGGAAGCCCATAGAGAGCCATTTTGGGAAACTCACAAAGAGCTTATCCGGGCTATATAACAGGAAGCTTATGAGAGTCATAATCAGGAAGTTCACAAAGAACCATATTAGGAAGTTCACAAAGAACCATATCGGGAAGCTCTGGATAGCCAATATCAAGAAGTTCAAGCGAGCCATATCAGGTAGCTTCGGAGAGCCATTAAATCAGGAAGCTCACAAAGAGCCTTTAATTGGGAAGCTCATGAAAAGCGATACATCGAGACGCTCATAAGAGCTTTGGTATGTATACAACACATGTAGAATCACAACCAATCGGGATGCTCCGAAGAGCTATTAACAGGATGCTCGCAAAAACCATATAACAGGAAGCTCAAGAGGGCTAATAACGGGACACTCATAAGAGCTATGGTGTGTTCGCAACATATGCTAGACTACTACCAATACGGGAAAACTTTTATCCATCGACTTTCATCTATTCAAACAGGATTTGACATTTATCAGGCATTATCAGATATTCAATCAATTTCACATACATGACAGTTATACAATTCACATATACAACATTTAATTCAAACATATAAATGTACACAATTTAGTTACATGAACTTACCTTGATACTTGTTCGTATACGAAATCTACTAATCCAAAACTTTTTGTTTTCCTCGATCCAACTCAGTATTAGGTCTTTCAGAATCTATATAAATGAATTTAACATCAATTTAATCAATTTCATACTCAATTTAATTCAATTCACATCCTAGGAAAAATTACTATTTTGCCCCTATAGTTTTCACAAATGACGATTTCGACCCTAGGCTTAGAAAATGAAATTCATGCAATTTTATCCTTATGCCAAGCCAAACCGAAATTTTCATATAACTTTTACAACACATGTATTTCACATAATTCAAAAAAATTTCATAACTTTTACATCTTTACAATTTAGTCCCTAAAACATATTTTCATAAAAATTCACTTTGTAAAAGTTGTTTATCTATCAACAACCTTTCATTTTCTACCATAAATTTCAAAATTTTAGCATGTTCATCCATGGAAAAACTCCTATACTTTGATAACTTTTCAAATTCATCCCCATAATAGATAGATTAAGCTATTCCGATCTCAAAAATATAAAAATTACTAAAAACGAAACAAGAATACTTACCCAATTAAGCCAACAAAGCTTGGGGAAGATGATGAAAATAAGATGATATTTTCTATTTGATTTAATTATCATCTTTTAATTTTTCCACTTTCCAATTTAATCCTTGCCCTTTTCTAATTTTCCATGGATGATTCATCAAAACTATCTACTAACTTTTCTTTAATGGTCTAATTACCATATAAGGACCTCTAGTTTTGAATTTCATAGCAATTTGGTACTTATAGCTACTAGAACTCAACTTTTGCATTTTATGCAATTTGGTCTTTTCCATAATTAAACACATAATCGGTAAAATTTCTTATCAGAATTTTATATAACATTCCTATCATAATGCAGACCATGCAATAATATTAAAATAAATTTTCTTTTTGGCTCAGATTTGTGGTCCCAAAACCACTATTCTGATTTCACTGAAAATGGGTTGTTACAACTCTCCTTAAAAATTTTCGTCCTCGAAAATCTTACCAGTAAAAAGGTTCAGGTATTGCTTTCTCATGGTATCCTCTGATTCCCAAATAGCTTCTTCAATCCCATGACGTTGTGAAAGAATTTTCACTAAAGCTACCTTTTTATTTCTTAATTCTTTTGTTTTATGTGCCAAGATTTTGATCGGTTCTTCATTGTAAGTCATATCAGGCTGGATCTCAATTTCTTTCAGAGAAATAACATGTGAAGGATTTGATCTATACCGTCGTAACATGGACACATGGAAAACATTATGAATTCTGTCAGGTTCTGGTGGTAATGCCGACCGATAAGCAATAGGTCCAATTCTTTCAATAATCTCATATGGCCCGATGAACCGTGGACTCAGTTTTCCTTTACGGCCAAACCGGAGAACTTTCTTTCAAGGTGATACTTTTAAAAATACCTTGTCGTCAACTTGAAATTCTATTTCTTTTCATTTAAGATCGGCATAAGACTTTTGACGATCAGAGGCTGCTTTCAAACTATCTTGAATCACATTTACCTTTTCTTCCATTTCACGGATTAAGTCAATCCCGTGTATCTTTTGCTTACTGAGTTCTGTCCAGTACAACGGAGTTCTACATTTATGATCATATAGAGCCTCATACGGTGCCATTTTAATACTGGACTGATAACTGTTATTGTATGCAAATTCAACCAAAGGCAAATACTTTTCCCAATTACCTTCAAATTCCAAAATACAACATTGAAGCATATCTTCCAAAATTTGTATTACATGTTCAGATTGGCCATCAGTTTGAAGATGGAATGCGGTACTAAAATGCAATTGAGTACCTAGAGCTTTTTGTAATTTATTCCAAAATCAAGATGTAAATCGAGGATCTCTATTTGAAATAATGGAGATAGGCACTCCATGCAGTTTAACAATCTTTAAAACATATAATTCGGCAAATCTATCCAATGAGAAATCCATGCGTACTGGAATAAAGTATGCATATTTTGTTAACCGGTCGACAATTACCCAAATAGCATCTTTCATTTTTGGAGATAGGGGTAATCCCGATACAAAATCCATGGTAACTCTTTCCCATTTCCATTTCGGTATCGTAACTAGCTATAATAATCCCGAAGGTAACTGATATTCAACTTTTACTTCCTGACATATCAAACATTTAGCTACATATTCAGAAATATCCCGTTTCATTCTTAGCCACCAGTACATCTTTTTCAAATCATTGTACATTTTATTACTTCCCGGATGAATAGATATAGTACCATTATGAGCTTCGTTCAAAATCTTCTGTACAAGTTCTGAATTCTTTGGTACACATATTCAGCCTCTGAATAACAAACAATCATCATACCCAATCTAAAATTCTGAATTAGAATTCAACTCACACTATTCTTGTTTAGTTTGTAATTCACTATCATCTTTCTGAGCTTTATAGATCTGTTGCGAAATGTCAGTTTAACTTTTAACTCAGCTATAATTGAACCATCATATGATAATAACAACTGGGTATTCATTGCTCGCAAAGAAAACAAAGACTTTCTACTTAGAGCATCAACAACCACATTGGCTTTTCCTAGATGATAGTCAATAATCAAATCATAATCTTTTAATAACTCAAGCCACATGCGCTGCCTCAGATTCAAATCTTTCTACGTTATCAGATACTTGAAACTTTAATGATCTGTAAATATGTGACATTTTTCACCAAACAGGTAATGCCGCCAAATTTTCAATGCAAACACAATAGCTGCCAATTTAAGATCATGCATCGGGTAGTTCTTTTCATGCGACTTTAACTGTTTAGAGGCATAAGTAATTACTTTTCCTTCTTGCATCAAAACATAGCCTAAACCATTCAACGATGCATCACTATAAATTAAAAATTCCTTACCTAATTTAGGTTGAACTAACACAGGTGCTTCAGTCAACAAGGCTTTCAATCTGTCAAAACTCTGCTGGCATTTATCAAAGCACTTGAATTTCACATCTTTCTACAACAATCGAGTCATCGAAGAAGCTATCATTAAGAACCCTTTAACAAACTTTCGATAATATCCAGCTAGTCCCAGGAAACTTCTAACTTCAAACACATTCTTTGGTGGTTTCCAATTAATAATAACTCAATTTTTATTCGAATCCACTCTGATACCCTTTGCAGATACTATATGTCCGAGAAAACCAACTTCCCGTAGCCAAAATTCACATTTACTGAATTTGGCATACAATTGTTTCTCACGCAGAGTTTGCAATACAATTCTCAAATGATTAGCATGTTCATTTTCATCTCGAGAATATACCAATATATCATCAATAAAAACCACCACAAACCTGTCTAAATACAGTATAAAAATTTTGTTCATCAAATCCATGAATACTGCAGGTGCATTTGTCAAGTCAAATGGCATTACAAGAAATTCATAGTGCTCATATCTAGTTCTGATAGTTGTCTTTAGAACATCTGATTGTTTTACCCGTAACTGATAGTATCCAGAACGGATATCTATTTTAGAAAATACAGTGGCACCTTTCAACTGATCAAATAGGTCATCAATTCGAGGCAATGGATACTTATTCTTAATTGTAACCTTGTTGAGCTTATGTAATTAATACACAGCCTTAACGATCCATCTTTCTTCTTTACAAACAGAACCGGTGCACCCCAAGGTGAATTACTAGGTCGAGCAAAACCCCTATCTGTCAATTCTTGCAATTGTGCTTTCAATTCTTTTAATTCTATTGGAGCCATTCGATAAGGTACTATAGATATAGGAGTTTTCCTGGAATAAGATCTATAGAAAATTCCACTTCTCTGACAGGTGGTAATCCGGGTAATTCTTCTGAAAATACATCAGGAAATTCACAAGCAATCGGCACTGACTGAATCTTCGACTCAGATACTTTAGTGTCTAACATATAAGAAAGGTAAGCATCATACCCTTTTCTGACATATTTCTGTATTGATATAGCAGAAATCACATTAGATAGCTCATCTACTTTATCATATTCAACATGGAGTAATTCACCATTCTGACATTTCAACACAATGTATTTTTATTTACAATTCACCATTGCATCATGTTGAGTTATCCAATCCGTTCCCAAAATTATATCAAATTCATCCAAGGGCAGTAGCATCAAATCAGCTAAAAAACAATAACTTTTACCATCAACGGACAGTTTTTACAAACTTTATCAACCATAACATACTGGCCTAGGGGGTTTGAAACTTTAACCACAAATTCAGTGAATTCATTAGGTAATTTTTTAACAGACACTAAATTCGTGCATATGTATGAATGTGTTGAACTAGGATCAATCAAAGCAGTAATATCAGTGTTAAGAAGAGAAATACGGGATTGCTTAGCCTAGAAGTCTGCACAGTATCTTTTATAGGCTTTTTTAAGCAGTCTCTGAGATTGTGATCAAAAGAACCCCATCTAAAGCAAGCTCCGCTTCTTATGCGGCATTCACCGAAATGTAATTTATTGCAATGTTTGCATCTTGGTTTAGGACTTCCAACATTCCCTACACTTGTAATGGATAGAGACGGAGATCTCGAATTAGAGCGCTGAGAGCCTCTTTCTTTTCCAGAAAACCCCAAAAATGCAGTAAAACGATCATGTTACTTCTTTGATTTCTTTGAAGTACATGATTGTGACTTGCCCATAAATCTCTTACTCTCTGCTTTCTTCGTTTCCTTACTTAATTCCTCGGCTTTGTGTCCTCAATCAATCAATACCAAAAATTCCCTTAATTATAGAATTCCAATCAACAGCCTAATATCTTCATTTAAACCCTCTTCGAAACGTTTACACATATCAGCCTTAGTCAGAACCTATTCTCTAGTATATTTTCTCAATATAACGAATTCTCGTTCATATTCAAATACTGTCATACTTCCCTGTTTGAGCTCTAAAAATTCTTTCTTTTTTTTATCTAGAAATCTATAACTACTGTACTTCTTTCTAAATTTCGTTTGGAAAAACTCCCATGTAACGTTTTCTCTCAGTACAACAGAAATCAGAGTATTCTACCACTGATAAGCCTAATCTTTTAACGATGATACAGCACATTTTAGACATTCAGTTGGTGTGCATAATAATTCATCTAAAACTCTGGTAGTATTTTCTAACCAAAACTCAGCCCTTTCCGGACATCTTCGGTAGTAGCTCTAAATTCTTCTACCCCATATTTACAGATTTTATCTACCGGAGGCTTACCAGTTCTAACAGGTTCAACACCTTGTGTCACTCAGGAACCGGTTGAGGAGAAGGAGATGGAGGTTGTTGTACAGCAGGATTTGTTCTTATGAATTCTGTAAACCACTCATTCATCATTTGGAAGAAAGCTTCTTTTGCCTCCTCACCTCGGCCCTCAGATTTGGGTCTTCTACTACTAGATGCAGCTCTTCGAATTGAAGCTGAAGCATTCTCTCAGCTACCTCGAATTCAGCTATAGCTTGATTGGATGACATTACTCTCTGAAAAACACAATTAAAATGGTCAGGAGATATCATACAATCACAAATTATAGAATGGCATGTATAGCTAAACTCGTACTACGTTAGTCTGAGAATCGACTAAACCGTAGCTATAATACCAATAAATGTAACACCCCTAAACTGTATCTGTCGCTAGAACAGGGTTATGAAGCATTATCAAAATTTACAGAATAATTACAAACATTTCATCTCATTTACTATTCATATCCGAAAATAATTATATTGTCCCTTCAATTGACCCTCGAAGCCCAATTTAAGCTTTAAAAACAAGTCAGGACTAAACTGAGATCTCAAACAATTTTGCGTAAAATTTAAAAAATTTTCTCATATACAAGGGTCACACGCGCATGTGAGTAGGTCGTGTGGCTCACACGGTCAGATGGCATGCCCATGTCTCAGGCCGTGTGGGAATTCGATGTAAGGTATGCAGCCATGTTCCAGCACATGTCCTTACCCGTATAACTCTCTAACCTGTGCCACACGGCCTAACATACGCCCGTGTGCTAGGCCGTGTGGTCAATTTAATTTTCACAAACTAGGTGCAAGTTTCACATGGCCAAGACACACGCCCATGTTCTAGGTCGTGTATCTTATACAGTTGAGACACACACCTGTGTCTCTGCCCGTGTGCCTAATTCTGAGCATTATGTTTCTCAATTTTAGGATGCAGGGGACATACGGTGAAACCACATACCCATGTACCAGGCCGTGTGTCACACACGATCAAAACACACGCCCATGTGTCTACCCTGTAGACAAAATAAGGTCATTTCCTATCCTTATTTCTCAACTAAATTTGCCAATAACCTACAACAATACTTGTACATATATACCAACCAATTTCAAACATGAAACTAAGCTAACATCATTAATATGTATAGTATAACATTACATACATTCATATAGTCAAACTTACCTCTTTGGAAGAATATATATATTTTACCCTAATTCAATCTAACCATACCTTATACATGTATGTATTAAACATGATATAACTTTATATCATCATACCAAAATATATCATTACTAGCCATTACAATGGCTAGATTACAAACATCCATTTACATAACATCATTGGTAAAATTACCTTATACATGCCATTATGTCAAAATAAGTTTTCTATTTATACCAAAACAAGTTAGAGGATAGTGTCATGATACTCCAACCAATCTCTAACCTTTACGAGCTACCGAGCACTATAAAACAAAGAAAAAGAAAACCTAGTAACCATTTAATGCTTAGTAAGTTCGTATAATGGGAATTTAACTTACCATGTATTTACATTTAAGACAAGCATACAATAATGCATCCAAAAAATTTGGCTTATAGCCTAAAACACAACTTCACCAATCATGTTAGTCAAGTAATTTACATAATACCAAGAACATGGATGAGCTCATCATTTAATGTCTTTCATATACATATGCTTTCCATATCATTATTCCATATTACTTGTACAATTTAATGACAAATCATTTCAAGTTCAGTTAGTCATGTTAGAACTTTACCCGTTGAATTTATTTGAAATATCAATGGATACGCTCATATAGTACACTTTAGTGTACACTTCTATAATTCTTCAATTCATTTCTAGGGGTACCTAGTTAGGGCACATAATCGGGAAGCACACTTTTGAGCTTTGTAACAGAAAGCTCATAAAGAGCTTTTTCGGGAAACTTACAAAGAACTTATGGGAAGCTTATCCAAGCTATATAACGGGAAGCTAATAAGAACCATAATCCGAAAGTTCACAAAGAACCATATCGAGATGTTCACAAAGAACCATATCGAGAAGCTCCGGATAGCCAATATCAGGAAGTTCCAGTGAGCCATATCAGGTAGCTCCGTAGAGCCATTAAATCAGGAAGCTCACAAAGAGCCTTTAATCGGGAAGCTCATGAAGAGCCATACATCGGGACGCTCATAAGAGCTGTGATGTTTCAACAACACATGCAGAATCACAACCAATCGGGATGCTCGAAAGAGCTATTAACAGGATGCTCGCAAGAACCATATAACAGGAAGCTTAAGAGGGCTAATAACGGGACACTCATAAGAGCTATGGTGTGTCCACAACATATGCTAGACTACAACCAATATGGGAAAACTTGTATCCATCGACTTTCATCTATTCAAACGGGATTTGACATTTTTCGGGCATTATTGGATATTCAATCAATTTCACATACATGAAAATTATACAATTCACATATACAACATTTAATTCAAACATATAAAAGCACACAATTTAGTTACACGAACTTACCTCGATACTTGTTCATATACGAAATCTACTAATCTGAAACTTTTTATTTTCCCCGATCCAACTCAGTATTAGGCCTTTCAGGATCTATATAAATGAATTTAACATCAATTTAATCCATTTCATACTCAATTTAATTCAATTCACATCCTAGGAAAAATTACTATTTTGCCCCTATACTTTTCATAACTGACGATTTCGTCCCTAGGCTTGGAAAATGAAATTTGATGCAATTTAATCCTTATTCCAAGCCTAGCCAAAATTTTCATTTAACTTTTACAGCACATGTATTTCACAAAATTTAGAATTTTGTCATAACTTTTACATCTTTACAATTAGTCCCTAAATCATATTTTCATCAAAATTCACGTTGTAAAAGTTGTTTATCTATTAACAACCTTTCATTTTCTACCATAAATTTCAAATTTTTAGCATATTCATCCATGAAAAAACTTCTATACCTTGATAAATTTTCAAATTAATCCCAAAAATAGATAGATTAAGGTATTCTGATCTCAAAAATGTAAAAATTACTAAAAACGAAACAAGAATACTTACCCAATTAAGCCAAGAAAACTTGTTTTCTCTTTTCTAGGGTTTCCATAGAAATTTTGGGGAAGATGAAAATAAGATGATATTAATGCAGACCATGCAATAATATTAAAATAAATTTTCTTTTTCGCTCGAATTTGTGATCCCGAAACCACTATTCAGATTTCACTAAAAATAGGCTGTTACACATAGCCGTGTCACATGGTTCATGTGTCACACATGGCTGAGACACACGCCTGTGTCTTACGCAATGTGGACAAAAAATAGGTCAAATTTAAGTCATTTCTTTCACCCAATTCAAGCACACCTAAACAACCATTTGAACATATGACCAAGGTATTAAAACATGTTCAACCATACATAAAATGACCAATTTCAAATGACTAAATTTCATTCAACCAATATGTCATAAAGGCACCTCAAGTGTAACACCCCTTACCCATATCCGACGTCGGAACAGAGTACGAGGCATTATCAAACTTAAACTCTAGCAAATATTCAAAATCGAGACATGAATTTCCACTCAAATTTACAACTTTTCAAAACATTCATATCGTCCCATAAACGAGCCTACGAGGCCGAAAACATACACTAGGAGTGGTTCAGAACTAAACCGAGAAATTTGGAAACTTTTGGGAACTTAGAAAATTTTTCATGCAAAAGGCTCACACGTCCGTGTGGCTTGGGACACGCTCGTGTGGGTAGGCCGTGTGGTCACACACACCGGTGTCCCTAATGTAACATCCCAAATTAGAGACTAGTCAGAATAGTGGTTTTGAGACCACAAATTTGAAATAGAAATAATTATTTTATGATTATTTGATGGTCCATGATATGATTGCATGTTTGTGTGAAATTTTCATGAAGAAATGTTATGCCTAAAGCGTCCAATTTGAAGTTAGGGACTAAATTGAATAAGTTGCAAAATATGAGTTCTAGAAGCTTTTAGCATAAAATAGCTATGGATTATAAATTAGAAGGTCTTTAATAGCAATTTGACCAATTTTTATAATTTTGGACAAAAATGGACATGCATGGGCAAAAATTTAAAGTTTAGTAAAAAGGGCATTTTGGTCATTTGGTTAATAAAAAAATAAAAAGGGAAAAATAAGTTAAAATTTGCTCATCTTCTCCAAGTGCTAGCCAAATTTTGCAAGGGTTCTATAGCTACGATTTTCCAACTTTTCAAACTCAATAGTAAGTGCATCCTAGCCCCGTTTTTAATGTTCTTCGTATTTTTAAAGTTGTTATCAACCGATCTAGCCATTTCTACCATTTATTTGAGCAAGGTTTCATGTTTGGAATTTGACCCATGTGTGACATGCTTGAATTTTGATGTTTAATGAAATAATATGCAAGCTTGATGTGAGTGTAACATCTTTTACTAAGTGATTTTTAGTGAAAACACCTAAAAAGGACTTATTTGTAAATGATGTAGAAATGGGTAGTAGAAATGTGATTAAGTGAGAAATGTGGGCTGATATGAGTTAGAATATGAATCGGCTAGGGTAACCAAGAAAATGCATGCATTTCATTTTACGAGCCTAGGGACTAAAGTGTAAATAAGTGAAAAGTTAGGGGTAAAAAGGTAATTCTACCAAAGTATGAATTATGGGTCGATTCAAATAATATGTGTATTGAACAAGCTAAATTTGGCATTATAGATCAAGAAAAACGTGATTCAGATCTTGATCGGGTAAAAACAAGGTTTACGAGGATTAGGCTCATTTCTATCATTTTGTACCAAGGTAAGTTCATATGCAAATTATGCAATATGTACCATACTTTTAATGCTTTAATATTGCATGTATGGTAAGTACATATATAATTAATGTGATTTTTTACCATGAGTTTAATGCTTAAATTATATTATGAATTATGCTTTGATTACTCCATGAGTATACAATTGGTGCTATGGATATTGAAATCAACATTACAAGCTTCGACAGAAATGTGGTATCGAAGAATCTGTTAGAACCTTAGGAATAGTTTAGGATACAAGTGACATGTCACTAGGGACTATACGATCTAAGCTCATGAGTTATGTGGTCTGAGCTCATGATATATGTGACACATGTTATGGGGTTCTGGGTGCTGGTCTTGTATGTTCTACCGGTGGCTGGGTAGTCCGGCTTGTGTTATAGATACCTGACAGCTTGTGTGACTAGCCCATGTAGCTACCTCTTGACCGACAGCTCGAGTGAACAGACCTGTGAGTAGCTCGAAACTGAGCAACATGTGATATGTGATATGAGGTAGCGTTGGCTACATACGGGGCACTCAAGTACGAGATTCTGATGTATCTGATGGTATTCCAAGTGTTCAACGGGTAGTCCAAAGAGAAGTTCAATGGGTAATCTTAATGAATACGTCAAAGACGAGAAAGTAAGTTATTATGTGCAAGTGGGCACAGGTACGTACATCGAACTCATAAGAATACCATAGGATATGATGTGGTAAGAATATATATATATGAAGAATAAATTTAACTGATTTGATAATAAAATGCAAGATTATGTTCATTATGTTAAATGTACAATTAATGCTTGTTTAAATTGCATTTTATTTGCATGTGAGCTTACTAAGCTTTAAAGCTTACCCCACTTTCCTTTCCTTTTTCTTATAGTGTCGCCAAGCTAGCTCGGGGATCGAAGAACACCGGAGTTTTCGGTCACACTATCAATTGGAAAAATTGGGTATACTTAGTCTCAACATTTTGAGTATGGCATGTATAAGGACTTGGTCTTTTGTGACATGTCATATTGGTTTAGCCAAATCTGTTGGCTTATGGAAATATTTTATTCATTTTGTATATGGCCATGTGATATGGTTCATATTGATTATTTGGATTGTAACCCTAATTAATTACGCATGCATGCAATGTGTTATGCTTGATGTGGTTGCTTGTGGGTGATATGTGAGATGAATGGCATATGTGCTTAATGAATGAATTGTGGCTAATAAGTATGACCAAAGCTATGGTATAATGGAGTAAATTGAAAGTAGGTTTATCATGATTAATAAATATGAAATTGGTGTGGAACGCCATATGAAAGCATAATGGTTTGGATATGTGATATGTTGACATTACAAAGTCATGGATTAATCATGTTTATGAGTATTTGAGTGACTAAATATATGATGTTGCATGCCATCAAAAATGTATAAGTGAGTGAGCATTTAAGGGTGGCAAATGGCTTGGAAAATAGCCTCAAAGTTGTTCAGACGGGTATGTCTCTAGGCCGTGTGTGACACACGGTCTGCCCCATGGGCATGTAATCCATCCGTGCGTCCCCTGCACCCTAATTAATGCAAAACAGAATGCCCAGTAGTAAACACACGGGCAGAGACACAGCCATGTGGAGGACACGGCTCAGGACATGGGCGTGTGCCCAGGCCGTGTGAAGTCTACACTTAATTTTTGGAATTTAATTCGCCATACAGGCTAAGCACATAGGCATGTGGCTTGGCCGTGTGACCTTAATTGTGTTGATGATGTCATAAATAGAGAGTTACACGAGCTGAGGACACGAACGTGTCCCAAGCCACATGGGCGTGTCTGACCACACTGCCTACCCACACGGGCGTGTAACCCTGTTTCATGAAAATTTTCTAAGTTTTCCCAAAGTTTTCAAAAATTTTCGGTTTAGTTCCAGACTACTCCTGATGTATGTTTTGGGCCTCGTATGCCCGTACAGAGGACAAGTTGCATAGGTATGAATGAATTTGGTTTGAAAAATTTTGTAGCCCAATTTTGAATGTTTGCTTATGTTTAAGTCCGGTAATGCCTCGTATCCTGTCCTAGTGTCGGACACGGGTAAGGGGTGTTACACTTTCACTAACTTCTCAGAGTCACAAATCAATTTAACCTTGTATATCTCTTTCCAATAACCCTTGAACTTTAGCACACAATGCCAAGGTATATCGTCAAAGATCTAAATTACTCTCTCAGGAACATATATTCTCAGTTGATTTGTCAAATAAGAACGCGGTACATACTGAAACAATTATGCAGATTTTGTCATATGATCAACATTCAAACAACATCATCCAGTTCGGGGATAGAGGTAGTCCCGATACGAAATTTATAGTGACTCTACCTCATAGCACACTAGTATTATCACTAACTGTAACAGTCCTGAATTCCCATGATGTTCGGCTTACTTGCTAACGAATAGACATCTGAACATAATTTTAAAAATATCATGGTACATACTCAATCACTAGAACATCTACTTCATATAACTGCACATTTTATTACTCTTGGATGAACAAACGTGCTACTACAGAGCCTTATACAAAAACTTCTGCATAAGCTTTAGATTCATTTGTACGCAAATTTCTATCTCAAAACAATAACATCAGTCATCAGGTCAGACCTAAAATTCAGAATCGAAAATTGACTCATATTGTACTCATTTAGCTTGCCATTCACTAACACATTTCTGAGCTTCTCAAACTCGCAAGGAAAGCATTGGTTTAGCTTTTAACTTAGCTAGAATCAGACCATTATCAATAAGATTAATCATGTAACCAGTACTCACAAAATAAATAAAGAATTTCCAATTCAGGCATCTGTAATTATACTTGCTTTCCCAAAGGTTAATCGATAACTACTCACAGTCTTTTAACATCTCAAAACCTTCACGTTGTCTTAAATTCAGCTCTTTCTGACCCTTTGGACCAGAAAGCACGTGACATTTCCCGTCAAACACACAAAGTCATCAAATTCACAACACATGCATAGAGGTGGTCGTCTCTAAATCACCAGTCGAACAGTTCTTTTTAATGTGACTTTAACTGTCTGAAAATACAAACTATCACTTTACATTCTTATATTAAAACATATTCCAATCTATTCAATAGTACATCACTAGAAACTCACAAATTCTTTTCTCAATTCAGACTGAACTCAAAACTAGTGCTTCAGTTAATAATACCTTCAACTATTTTCAAGTTTGCTAACATGCAACAGACCATTCAACTTTCATGACTGTGATAACGTTATCAATCTAAACAGCTTTAACTCGCAATAACATCATTCGGTTAAAGTAATCCAATAAGTATATCTCTATATCATACTTGCTAAAATATAGATTTTTCATTCCGATGGTCCGTCTTCATATTCGTGAGTGTACAGAATTTATACTCTTAGCTGAGGACATGCTTAAATACATATAACTCAAATCACATCTAAACAAATCAGTTCACTCTAATAAGAACAACTGAGTTGATTTCAACTATCGAATAATAACATATCAAATTACTCTTTTCTTCATGGTAAGAAAACAGCTCAAACATGCAATCTTTCAAAATTCTCTTAACATGCTAATCAAAGATCTTTTCAATCGTATTATCTCGAGGAAATAAATATCCTGATTGAACTCATCGACTTTATTCAAACTTACTTGAGGAAAGAAAACTTTTATACAATTTAAGCTTGTGCTCTCACCATTTATATCCTTTCCGGTGTTAATTTCTTCCATAAAAATTAGAGAAATCCTGATACTAGAAGCACCATGTTCCTATGATTGAACCAGAAATGCACCCATAATAGACATAGTTATCACAAGTCAAAGAACACACTTTAAAGATGATCCATGATTGATAATTTATGAAATAAGGATGATAAGAAAACTGAGATAAAGAAATCCAAAATGCGATTCCATACTGGAAGTCCGAGAACATAACTCACAAGAAGATAATAAAGATCTTGATAATTCCTTAAAGAAAGCTAGAAGAAAAACACTGCTTACTGACTATGGACTTCCATCATAATAGAGATAATATATTTCCTGCATATATAAAACAACCATAATCAGTAGAAACATAAGATCAGTCTAACATAAATTTTTACCATCAACTTCATTCCAACATATTAGAATAGAATTCTGAAAAGATAAAGAAATGCCGATCATGAACCAACCAGGCCAACAGAACTTTCGTCTAATATTATAGTCAGCTAACATTCTCACACGATAAGAATTTCACCAGGAAATGAACAATCACACATATATCTCTGAGGATAAAAGAATATATAGAATACCTAAAAAAGATCATCATATTCATTTCAACTGTAACTATAACACACAAACATCTTTACTACTCAATTATCATTTCTCTGACTAATTCTGTCATCATGAACCCTGGATCATTCCATTCACTAACGAAAACTAATTCGGAAAAAATTTTAGCAAACACATACTTTAGACATCATATCTGAATAAGTCGATTAGCCAAAATTAACTTTTCTTTAACCGTGACATTGCGTAATCTGTATAATCTTTAAAACATTCTAATATTTCTTCCAAAACTGTTTTCACTTTCCACACTATTCTCATCTCTGTATGCATTACTGATTATTTCACCACTGAACTCTTTAGTTTCACACTTATGAACTTATTCAACATGATTCTCGTGAATTTTCATCATAAAAGCAACACTAGTAAGGGGGTGAGGTCGTAAAGCCTCTAACTTGACTCTCATAAATACATAGCATTCATCATTAACGTAATATCATCATAATTACATAATTCACTCCAAGCAAGTTAACATACTTATTTATTTTACAAATGTTTTCTGCCATTCATCATTTCAAACAATGAATTTACTTACTCGAACTTAATATCAATATCTAATTAAATTCCAACATTTAACTTCAATTTTACTTACCAACATTTGTCAAATTAGAGAACGTCTTACGGATTCGAGTACGTCATTTACTTTACACCATAGTCCAACTATGGCCTTACACATATTTTGACATGGCCCTGCCAGGGTCTTAGACGTATCACAATGCCATAACTTAGTTATGGTCTTTTCACTGGAATGCCATAGCCCAGCTACGGTCTTACATTCCATACTTTGCCATGGTCTAACGATGGTCTTATCCGTCAACTCATCATCGAACGATCGTACTCATTTCCTGTGTTCTACTCAATTTGATCTTTCAATTCAATTTTCATACTATTATAATATTTATGGTTCCATAACAAAGTCATAAAACAAAACATCATATTATCTCTAATTTAACAATTAAACATAAGATTCAACCATATGAACATACTGATTACACTTCTTCAAACAAGTGTACATAAACACACATTCCGTCAATTTGTGTAAGTGTACTTATCATATTCACTTAATCAAATATGTTGGACACATAACATCATATGAATGCCAAACAGACATGGATGGGCTTATCACTATATAAACTTTCATTTCATTCCACGTTTTCCAGATTTTTCAACTTATAGTTATCTCATGTCGTATATTAACACATACATATCATGAACTTCTATTCATACCTTTCCAAATTTTGACACATCATAGGCACATTTCAATCATCAATATCATTTTCAGCATTATCAAAAAATAGCTCTATTGGAAGTCATCTCTGTCTTAACAAAACAATTTCATCAGAGTCGAGAGATATCACACTATCACGAGTAGTAATATGGCATGTATAGTTAGACTCGCATACGCTAGGTTAGTCTGAGAATCGACTAAACTATAGCTCTGATACCACTAAATGTAACACTCCTTACCCGTATCCAATGTGAGAACAGAGTACGAGGCATTACCGGACTTAAACTCAAGCAAATATTTAAAACCGAGACATGAATTTCCATTCAAATTTAAAAATTTTCAAAACATTCATATTGTCCCTTAAACGAGCCTACGAGGCCCAAAACATACACTGGGAGTGGTTCGGGACTAAACCGAGAACTTTGGAAACTTTTGGGAACTTAGAAAATTTTTCATGCAAAAGGCTCATACGCCCATGTAGCTTAGGACACGCTCGTGTGGGCAAGCCGTGTGGTCACACACACCCTTGTCCCTAACCCGTGTAACTCTCTATTTATGACATCATCAACAATTTAAAATCACACGGCCAAGTCACACGCCCGTGTGCTTAGGCCGTGTCCTTCACACGGCTGAGACACACACCCATGTCTCTGCCCGTGTGCTCGATACTGAGCATTCTGTTTTGCAACAATTAAGGTGCAGGGGACACATGGCCGAATCACACGCTCGTGGGGCTAACCGTGTGTCACACACAGCCTAGACACATGCCCATGTGGACAAAATAAAGGCTATTTGTCAAGCCATTTGCCACCCTTATTCACACATAACTTATACCAATTCAAAGGCACCAAACATAATATACTTAGCCAAACTCAAACATACCACAAGCACATCCATAATCAAGACAATAACATGACATCCTCATGCCATTATTTATCATGCTTAGAATATCAACCTTTCCGCACCAAATTATGCAAAATTTCACATTCACAAATGGCATTAATATATGAATATACTCATAACCAATATTAGCCAACTTCCATGGCTATATACAAAAATGAACTAAACATCATTGCAAGCTAACACATATGGCCAAATTAATAATGACACATATAACCAAAATACCAATTCCTATACATGCCATAAACTCAAAATACTTGAATTCATCAATACCCAAAGTGATAGCTAGATAGTGTGATAGGATCTCCGGCGATCTCCAACCCGAGCTAGCTTAATAACCCTATAAGACATGGGAAAGGAAAGGGGGTAAGCTATATAGCTTAGTAAGTTCATATGTAAACAATAAGCAACCTCAACCATACATATATCATACAATTAACATAATGTAAAACCATACGAATTTCATTTAAGTCTCATAAATATAACTTACTCATTAACATCTTACCAAGTGTTTATCATATTCAACAATGTGAACACAATTTATGATAATCTACCGTAATCTCATGGTTATAATTTTATTCAGTCACAATGTTTGCTCTATCCATTTATAAGCATAATTCAATATATTTGGGCATTAGCCCAACAACCGAAACCTTTTCGTTGTAACATATTACAACAATTAACAAATCATTTCAAACCACATAATAAACATGCATATTAAGTATGAGTATTTACATTTCAAGCATATACTTTAACATCTTTCAATTGTTCAAAGCTCATATCATCCCATGATCATTTTAATAGGCAATTATGCCAATCTTTCCTCTTTCACATATCCGATGAATCACAATTTGTGTGAATAAAACATGTTATATCATAACTCAATTTTGGCCCAAAAGCCAATTACACAATTACCAACCGAATTTATCATGTATTTCATCCATCACAAGTATAGACCAATAATCACAAGACTTTCACAAAAATATTCTCATGGAAATCATGAACTCGCCATATCTTAAAATCAATGCGTATAACTTATGTATATACCTGTACAGAATTCGTAATACTTACATGCTCTTTCTCTTCTTTGATATACCCATTGAACACTTGGAATACTAGTCGGATACATGGAAGGTCTTTGCACACAAGTGCCACATATGTAGCCAAAGCTACCACATATCTCATGACACATAGGGGCTTACTCTCGAGCTAATCACGCGCCTACTCACACAAGCTGTCAGTCAAGATATAACTATGCAGTGCTGCTCACACAAGCTGTTAGGTATCCATAACACATGTCGAACTACCCAGCCATTGGTAGGCGTACGAGACCAACACCCGGATCACATAAATCACATATATCATGTAACAGCCTGATTTTGGGCTTAGTCAAAATAGTGGTTTCGAAACCGCTAACCCAAGGTCAGAGAAATTATTTTGATATTATTTTATGTGTGATGGCATGTTTATAAAGGTGCATGAAAATTTTGGTGAATTAATTTTAGCATTTGTGAGCCCAATTTCGAAAAATGACTAAATCGCATAAAGTGTAAAAGTCTTTATTTGAAAGCTAAGGGTGTCAATTAGCTAAAAGGACCCAAATTGGGGGTCTTTAAAGGGCAAATAGACCCTTAAAATAGAGGTGGCCGGCCATAGGGGGCAAAATGAGGCATGTTGACCACGTTAGGTGGGTTTGGTGACTAAATTGGTTAAAAATAAAATTTAATAAAGAGAGAATGATATTTTATTTTCTCTCATCTTCTTCCCACCATTCATACCAGAAAAAGAGAGGTTTTTAAGCTTCAAAAATTTTAGTCACTCTCTATTCTCATAGGTAAGTGATTTTGATAGCTTTCATGATGATTTTTGCATTTTTGGACCCCTTATAACATGAGCTTTCAAATGAGGGGACTATTTTGCAAAATGGTTGAAAGTATAGGGTTTTACCATGAGTGTGTTCATTTTTTTTTTTAATTTTTAGAAGAATATGAGTTATGGTAGTGTAATAAACAACTTTTGTGAAGGGATTTTTCATGAAAACCCTAAAAAGGACCATTTTGCATAAGTTGTAAAATAGGTGATAAATGTGTAAAATATTGAGAATCTTGGACTGCGTCTAGTGTAAAAAGTGATCGGTTAGGCGTAAGATATGAAGAAATTCGATAAAAATTGATTTTCAGACTTAGGGGTAAAATGGTCATTTTGCACAATTTTAAATTGTTGAGTACCTAGATTAATAAAATGATCAAATTCATTAATTTTTATCATTATAGATCAAGAATTACAAAATCTAGGCCTAGACCGGGGAAAAGCAAAGCAAGTGGACTAAGCCGAGCTAGTCGTCTACATTTTGTAATCCGAGGTAAGTTGTGTGTAAATAATATAACTACATTGTTTCCAACCTTGAATGAATTGTTATAGCATAAATTTCTTGGTCGTGGTATGATTATGTTTGATGAGAATTGAGGTAGTAAAACTCCCGGTTGAACCTTAGGAAATAAATTGGATATCCATCCATGACGCTCGGGATGATTGTGTGCTAGTGTAAGACATGTCCAGGACATGCATCGGCCATATTATGGGAGCCAATGTAAGACCATGTCTAGGACATGGCATCAGCATTGAGACAAGAGCTAGTCTGGGACATGCATCAGCCTTGAGATGTAAGCCAGTGTAAGACATGTCTTAGACATGCATCAGCTACATGATGTGTCAGTGTAAGACCATGTCTAGGACATGGCATCGGCACGGACACGTGAGAGTCAGTGTAAGACCATGTCTGGGACATGGCATTGGCATGGACACGTAAGAGTTAGTGTAAGACCATGTCTGGGACATGGCATCGACTTAACGTAAGAGCCAGTGTGAGACCATGTCTGGGACATGGCATCGGTATTGAGACGAGAGCTAGTGTAAGACATGTCTGGGACATGCATCGGCCTTGAGATGTAAGCCAGTGTAAGACATGTCTGGGACATGCATCGGCTACATGATGTGTCAGTGTAAGACCATGTCTGGGACAAGGCATCGGCATGGACATGTGAGAGTCAGTGTAAGACCATGTCTGGGACATGGCATCGACTTAACGTGAGAGCCAGTGTAAGACCATGTTTGGGACATGGCATTGGCATTATACTCTATGTCTGAGACTTAGTGACTATTCGATAGTATTTCAAATGGTTCAATGGTAAGGGTTATAGTTTAAGTTAAACGAGAAAAGTATAACCATGTTGTGAGTGATACTGGTACCTAAATGAAATGCATGAGATGTGAGCTTAGTATATACTATGTGAATTGTGTTGGATAGTGACGAGTAAGTTGTGCTTATGCTTATTTTAGTGTTATAAGCATGATGATGAATGGTAAAGTTGCCGTTATACTTATTTTCATACAACTTACTAAGCTTTATGCTTACCCTATTTCCTTTCCATTTTCTTATAGTGCCGCCAAAGTAGCTTGAGGATCATCGCCTATGTCGAAGAAGCCAGTCACACTATCATCCGAAGCACTTGGTATAGTTAGATCTTTTATTTTGGTTATGGCATGTATAGACCCCAATATTTTGAGTTTTGTGTCATTGTTAATTGGCCAAATGTGTTGGCTTACTCTAGCATTTGATTCATTTTGTGTAAGACCATGGAAATTGGTGAATGTTGAAAGTTGTTTTATGAATACAAGAAGTTCTTTCATGAATGAGTAATTTATTGGTTGCTTAAGTATAAACGAAATGTGTGAAAGCCTTAACTATGGTTGGCATTATTTCATGTTTCAGGGTGGCAAAAGGCTTGGTAGATAGACTTATATTGTCCATACGGGTAGACACACGGGCGTGTGTCTAGACACACGGCCAGCCCCATGGCGTGTTGTCCGATCGTTTATCCCCTACACGTAAAAATTTCCAGTCAATATGCATGGTAGTAAATACACGGGCAGAGACAAGACCGTGTGTCTCAGTCGTGTGAAGGGCACGGCCTAGCACACAGGCGTGTGCCTTGGCCGTGTGACCCTTAAGGATTGTTGACGTCAGAAATAGAATGTCAAAGTTTTTAGACACGGGCTAGGACACGGGCGTGTCATGGCCGTGTGAGAGACACGAGCCATGGACACGTGCGTGTGTCATGCCGTGTGAAAACCCCTGTAGGTTCGAATTTAGAATTTAATTCACATGGACTAGGGGCACAAGCGTGTCCCTAGAGGCTTAGGTCGTATGTGTCACACGGGCCATCAACACGGCCATGTCCTAATGACCACACGGGCGTGTGTCCTTTTTTATGGGTCATTTTCCTAGTGTTGGTTAAAGGACCCGAATTGGTCCCGAGTGGTTTCCAAGAGGTGTTTTGGACCTTATAGGCCCTTGATAAGAAATTTTAGATAAAGTTTGGAAAAAAAATTTAATATGACCAAGTTTTAATGACATCAAAACATTGGAATACATGTGTTTGAGTTTAGTAATGCCTCGTATTCCATCTCGACGTAGGGTACGGGTGTAGGGTGTTACATATCACATGGGTTCCTAGTGACATGTCACTCGTATTCTATTATATTCCTAAGGTTCAAACGGGATTTTCTCTCTCTTGTCGGAACTTGTCGAATGTGTTCATTGAATCAATTATACAAATCATACAATATTAATGCATTAAAAATATGATTATCATATCGCATTATTTACACATGAACTTACCTCGAGTGCGACAACGGCGAAAAGGGCCTATTTGTCCAATATTTATTTTTCCCCCGATCTAGACTTGAACTTCATTTTTCTTGATCTATAATATCAAATTTAGCTCACTTTTTAGTCACATTATTTAATGTGACCCAAAAATCACATTTTGGAAAAATTATATTTTTGCCCCTAAACTTTATCATATTTACACTTTTGCCCCTAGGCTCGTAAAATGAAATTTATTCAATTTCTTTAACATGAAAGCCTAGCCAAATCATTTTCATAACTACAGCAGCCCACAATTTCCATTAAAACACACTTTTACTACATATTTTATAACTTTTACAAATTAGTCCTTTTAAGCATTTTTACCGAAAATCACTTGGCAAAAGTTGTTTGTCTAAAAATAAACATGCATAATCTACCATTAAACATAAAAATACACAAATTTATAACATGGTTCAAACTCTATACCTTGATCATATCTCAAATAAATGGTAGAAATAGGTAGATCATGTTACAAGGATTTCAAAAACGTGAAAATCATTAAAAACGGGGCAAGAATGGACTTACTATGGAGCTTGGAAAGCTTGAACAAAACCCTAGCCACCGCTTCCATGGTATATTCAGCCAAGGGGTTGAAGATGACAAGAAATTTTGGCTTATTTTGCTTTTTAATTCATTTATTTACTAAATGACCAAAATGCCCCTCATTTAAAAATATTCTATTTCACCTATTTCATGTCCATTTTTGTCCACCAACTTAACCAAAGGTCTAATTACCATTTAAGGACCTCCAATTTAAAATTTCATAGCAATTGGACACCTATAACATGTAGAACTCAACTTTTACACTTTTAACAATTTAGTCCTTTTAACTAAATTGAGAGCCCAATCGCCAAAATTTTCGAACGAAATTTTCACAAAAAAAAAATATAAAATTGTAGACCATAAAAAATATAATAAAAATGAATTTTACTATGTCGGATTTGTGGTCCCGAAACTACTGTTCCAACTAGGCCCAAAATCGGGCTGTTACATCAAGCATATACATTAAACATACCTAAACATGTGCATATTTAACCATTTCTCCATGTACTTATGTTCATATCAAAACATATTAAAATGACCTTATCATCTGAACCACTTCTCACATGCATCAACCATTTAAATGTTACAAATCTAGCCATTTCCAAATGGTTCCAACAACCAACATATATACATACCAAATTAATGTCCAAATGGTCATAATTCAGCTAAACCTATTTGATTTAAATTCTATATCAATACATGCCACAAAAGATCATTTTTGCGACCATGCAAACTCTTACAACTTTGACCATAAAACCATGCATCAATTTTATCTTATACACACCAACTTTTAAACATCAAAGTGTCAAAAGCACACCAATCATAAAGACATAAAATATCATAAATTTCACAAATTCAAGGCAACATTACATGCCAATATCACACAAGAATACCAATTTAGCCATTCAAAACGTATCATCACTAAACCATTTCAACATATGTCATCGAGCCCAAAAATGCCAAAATGTCATCAATCATAGAACCATATTTACAAGCCAAACATAGTGGCCATATCATCAAGCACAAAACAATTATACATGCCATTATAACAGCGACCAAAACTGTAACAACCCATTTTTCAGTGAAATCAGAACAGTGGTTTCAGGACCACAAATTCGATCCAAAAATATGATTTATTTTTATTTCATTATATGGTCCGCATTATAATAGGCATGTCATATGAAAATGTTGATATGAAATTTTTATCGATTAAGTGTTTAATTACGAGAAAGACTAAATCGCACAAAATTCGAAAGTTGAATTCTAGTAGCTATAAGGATCGAATAGCTATGTAATTCAAAACTAGAGGTCCTTATATGGTAATTAGACCATTAAGAAAAGTATGTAGATTTTTCTTGATGACTCATCCATGGAAATATAGAAAAAAGGTAAGGACTAAATTGGAAATAGCAAAATACTTAATTAGTAAAAAAGATAATAAAATAAATCATCTTATTTTATGTCATCTTCAACCTAAAACACATGGAAACCCTAGGAGAGAGAAAAGAAACTTTCAAGGCCTAATTGGGTAAGTTCTCTTGTCCCGTTTTTAGTAATTTTGGTATTTTTGAAACCGGGATAGCTTAATCTCTCCATTTGAGGGATTAATTTGAAAAGTTATCAAGGTATGAAAATGGGTCATGGATGTATATGTTGGAAATTAGAAATTTATGGTAGAAAATGAAAGATTATTGATAGATAAACAACTTTTACAAAGTGATTTTTGATGAAAACATGATTTAGGGACTAAAATGAAAAGTTGTAAAATTTGATGAAAAATTCTGAAATTTTATGAATACATGCACTGGAAAATTTGTAATGGGGCTTTGGTTAGGCTTGGAATAGGGAGTACTTTGCACAAGCTCCATTTTCCAGGCCTAAGGACAAAATCAGAATTTATGAAAAAGTAGGGGCAAAATGGTAATTTTGCCTAGGACATAAATTGAGTCCATTTAAATATGAAATGTGTGAAATTGATGGTTAAATTCATTTATATAGATCTGGACAACACTAATTTGAGGTTAGATCGAGGAAAAGAAAAGGTTTCGAATTAGTAGACTTTTTACGCGAACAAGTGTCGAAGTAAGTTAGTGTAACTTAATTGGGTACGTAATTATGTTAATTGAATGTTATATTTCTATGTAATGTGATTTATGTTGATGTGATTTACTTTTATGCTATGATGGAAAATTGATACATGCTTGAAATGGTGATAAAGGGTTAAGTCCTGATTGAATATGAATTCCGATGATTATATGCGCTTTCCCGAAACTAATAAGGTCCTGCATTTGTTGTGGACTGGATTTAGCTCAGACGAGTAATCCCATTGACCCTGTTATAAAAAGGATTTAGCCCGGATGGGATACCTCTCTAGCATACGTTATGATTAGGATTTAGCCTGGACTGGTAATCCTAATCGAGCTCTACTGAGCTTACGTTATATAAAGGATTTAGCCTGGATCGGTAATCCTGTTATACGATATGTGGCTTGAGAGAGTGTTTCTTGGTTAAGTGCCCTAATGGGTACCCTTGAATAATAAATTGATGAATTATTAAATCGTATACTTCGAGTGTACTACTTAAGCATTCATCGGAATTCAATGATTCAACGGACATAAAACTTTTGTCATAGCATGAAAATCTTGAGATAAAATGATAATGACTTGAAAGAATATTTCTTGATGGGCTCATCTATGTTACTTGATTGATATGAAGATTTTGGTGACTAACATGTTTGATTGAATGTATGTGATTAGGAAATTTAGCCAAATGGATAGAAACATAACATTGTATGCCTAGACTTATTAAGCAAGATTGGTAAGTTTAGTTTCCGTTATACGAAGTTACTAAGCATGTAATGCTTACTCTGTTTATTTTTCCCTTGTTTATAGTGCTCAAAAGCTCGCGAGAGTTAGAGATCACTAGAGCATCGTCACACTATCAACTAGTCATTTTCGGTATACTTAGTAGAAATCATTTTGGTATAATGGCATGTATAGGACAACTTGGCCAATAGTGGCTTGAAAATGATGTTTTGTAATCTAGCTATTGGAATGGCTAGTAATGGTTTATTTTGGTATGATTAAGTAGGTTATTATGATATAAATGTACACATGTGTTATGTTATGAATATGTTATTAAAGGTTGCTATTGCCTAAGTTGATCCAAGATAAGTTTATAACCACCTATGCATGTAATGGTATGCCTTATTAAATGATGAATTTTCCTATTTTAAATGCTTGGAATGGTTAGTGTTGGTTGTGTGTTTCAAGTGCAGGTTTTGGGTGAAGTTTTGGGTGAGAAATGAAGCTAGGAATGGCTACATTTTGTCCATACGAGTAGACACACGAGCGTGTGTCTAGACTGTGTGTGACACACGGCTTGGTAACATGGGCATGTGGTTAGGCTGTGTGTCCCCTGCACCTTAATTTTTGAGAAATAGAATGCTCAAAATTAGGCACCCAGGCAGAGAGATAGGCGTGTGTCTCAGCCGTGTGTGCCACACGGGCGTGTGTATTGGCCGTGTGAAACCTGCACCTAATTTTGAATTGAATTAATTAACCACACAGCCTAGCACACGGGCGTGTGGCATGACCGTGTGTGCAAGTCAAAGAGTTACACGGGGTCAAACACGGTCTCCAACACGGACGTGTCCCAGGGTCACACGGGCGTGTCCCTTAGACCACACGAGCGTCTGAGCCCTGCACCTTGGAAAAATTTTGAAATTTCGCAAAAAATTCTTAGAGGTCCCGATTAAATCCCGATTCGATTCTAATGCTCGTATTGGGCCTCGAGGGCCCGATCATGGGACGTTATGGATGATCTTGGTAAATGAATAGTAATTTACGTAGATTAATTTGTTCTGAATGTTTTGCTAATGCTTTGAAACCCTATTTTGGTGACGGGTACGGGTTAGAGGTGTTACAAAAACATTAAAATCTACCAATAAAAATTGATGGACAGTGTTATGGATTTGTAAAATAAAAGAAAATAACTACGTAAGCAATGTATGGTTAGTAAGCTCGTATAAACTTTAAGCATAATATTCTATTTCAATAATAAACTTTATAGAATAAAAATAAATCTATGCCAATGCTATAAGATTCATAAATCGATATGACCATCAACTTAGAAATGAGTAAGTTTATTAATGTCGCATATTTATTAACCATTCATAACATGATAGAATTTCATGAGACATAATATATAATCATCAATCTTGTATAAGATTATATATCTTTCTATTTACTTACTTTCCATTCCATCCCCAATGTTTATCATAAGCCTAAACAACATTATTAACTCTCAATTTGGTGTATTTGTCCATGACATAGGTATATTCATTCATAGCATAAGCAGTTTGCTCACATATAATACATCATTTATCATATTAAACCTTTTATAACATCATAATACATCCCAATTACGTACTTACCGTTTCATTCCCTTTTCTTACTCGTTTCGTATACATATTACAAGCATAACCATAAACATCAATCATATCCACAAGCTTGGCATAAGCCCTAGCACATCAACACATGTTAGTTCACTTAAACATGATTCATATGAATTTGACATGGATAACCATTATACTTGAGTATGATTCAATTGGATTTATCATCCATCACAACATATCATGTTTTTCCATGTATCACCATTCTATTGAGTTTCATATATACATGTCTTAGTTCTTATTGAACACTTACCGTTTCATTTGCATACACATAAGACATAAACATAACATTAACTATAGCCACAAGCTAGTGATTAAACACACAACTTAGCAATATCATCACATGGTAAGATATGGTACATAACATAGTCTCACTTATATCATACCTTTCATAAACATGAATATTCATAATTTGATTATTGGTAATCATACCTTTCCATATTTTTCGTAGTGAAGCCAATCGGAACCCTTATTGGAGCTCACACAAAGTGTGCTAAATGATGATCATAGCCGTCCCTTTTCATATTCGATAGTCGAAACCATCCCTTTTCATTAATCGATGGTCGTCGCCATCCCTTTTCATAGTTGATAGTTTTCACCATCCCTTTTTATAATCGATAGTCAAAGCTATCCCTTTTCATATTTGATGGTCGTCACCATCCCTTTTCATAGTTGATGGTCGTCACCATCCCTTTTCATAATCAATAGTCAAAGCTATCCCTTTTCATATTCGATGATCGTAGATACGTCGTTGGATTTTCTATTGAGGCATGAGATGATAATATAACATGATAGCATTTAAAATAACTATTTAAAATACTATTTAAACATACGAACTTACCTGGCTAAGTTTCAAAAATGTTAAAGTATAGGGGTATTTTGGTAATTTTTCATTCTCCTCGATTTTCCACCCGATCTTGATCTAAATTAATAATTTCATTCAATCTATTAATTAAGACAGTAAAACAATGTATTTTATGCAATATAGTCTTTTTTACATTTTTACAAAATTGCCCCTAACATTTTATTTTTATTCAATTTAGTCCCTAAGCCTAAAACATGCAAATTAACCATTTTTAAAGCAAACCCATGCCAACCGAATATTCATGGCACCCAATACAGCCCATTTTTGTAATAATTTCACATCAAATCCTTTTATATTTACTATTTTAACAATTTAGTCCCTAATCAGAAGATTCATCAAAATCACTTAACAAAATACTTTTAAATATCAACCAACATTTCAAATTCATCATTTAACATCTAAAATCACATAGATTCATCAATGCCAAAATTCACAATCTTTAACAGTTTCAAAAATGATGGTACGGGCTAGCTGGACCTAATTGCAGCGATTGCAAAAACAAAAAAATGATTAGAAACGGGCAAATTTTGCTTACCAAATCACCAAGACAAAGTTGGCCGAATATGTTTCCTTCTCTTTTAGGGTTTCGGTGGTGGATTTCAAATGAAGAAGAAGATAATGTATTTATCATGCTTTTATTATAATACATCTATTTAATAATTTACTATTTTACCCTTATAATAATAATAATCAAACTTTAACAAATTATAAGCCCACTAACGTCCACCAATTCTCATAATGGTTTAATTACCATTTAAGTCCCTTTTCATTTATTCAAAAAGACATTTAATCACTCAAATAAAAAACTTATCAAATTTTACATCTTTTATGATTTAGTCTTTTTTAATTAATTAACTATCGAAATGTTAAAATTTTTCAATAAAACTTTAATACCACCTTAATGAAACTCCGTAAATATTTATAAAAATATTTATGGCTCATTTTCTAAAACCACTTGACCTTAAGGTCTTACCACAATAAATCGCTTAAATAACATAAATTATCAAATCAAAAACCTTTTCAAAGTCACATTTGACTTGTAAATATTAAATAATAATATTTAAAAACTTACTCGCCGGATTTGGTGGCCCCGAAACCATTATTTTCGACACCACTGAAAGACAGGCTGTTACAATTTCCTTCACCCATTCAAAGCATACACCTACAAGTCATTTGCACCTTTAACCAAGACATTAAAACATACCAAAACATGCATAATAAAACCAATTCAATAAGCCATTATTCCATCCAACCAATATGTCATGTAGGCACCTCAATCACAAACAACTACATATACCTAATCTTTTACATATTTGGCCATAACTCATCCATACATATCTAGCTCAATTCCATAGCAAATTATACCATAATTGACCACATTAAAGCTACACCATCACATACCAAATTGGTCATTTAAAACATGCATCAACTTAGCCATAATAACACCAACCATCAAGGCATCCACGTACCATAAGTACATCAACTATAATAACATATACATGCCAAACATAATAACAAGATCATTAAACACAAGTCCACCTATACATGTCATTATAACATTGACCAAAACATCAAATCTACCGATATAATCGCTGGATAGTGTGATAGGTCTTCAACGAGCTTCCAAACTGATCGAGCTTCCTATAATCTATAAGGCATAGGAAAGAAAACTACGTAAGCACATAATGGTTAGTAAGTTTGTATAACATGAACAGAACTTACCATTTCAAATGCATTACCTTAAATTTAAACATGATACAATCCAACAAATAGCTTGGCACAAGCCTAAGCATCATCAACAACAATTATTAGTACATTAACACATAATTCACTTGAACTATTACATGGTAAAGTAAATCCACATGAACATAACACCATTGAATTCATACTTTCCATAATCATGAATATACATACATCGATCATTGACATTTCAACCTTTCCATAGGTTCATAATATAGTCGACTAGAACACTTACCGTTCCTTCCCTTTTCATGCCCATTGAACCACTTAGAATAATATCGGATACGCGGGAAGCTCACACAAAGTGTGCTAAACATATGGTCGAAACCATTCCTTTTCCTTTTCCTTTACATCATTGCTCACTCAAGCCATAAATGGGTCTGCTCACACAAGCTGACGGTCAGAATGTAGCTACATGACGCCGCTCACACAAGCTGACGAGTATCCACAACAAATACCAGAACTCATCCATTGGTAGGACATTCAGGACCAACACCCGAAACATGGTAACCCTAATGACATGTCATTTGTATCCTATATATTCTTAAGGTTCAAACGGGGCTCGATAATCGTCGTACGTCATTGGATCTCTATCGTTTCATGACATGATAAATAACACAATAGCATGCATATATCAAATAACATTAAAACGTTATTTAAATATACGGACTTACCTCGATTTAAGGATGTCAAAATAAGATCACTAATCTGAAGATTTAGCTTTTCCTCGATCTAAATCCTTACAAGGTTTATCTTGATCTAAATAAGAAAGTTCAATCTATTTAATATTCATACTAATCAATTCAGTCCACAATTCATACTTTTGCAAAATTATATTTTTTCCCTTAATATTTTAACTTTTTTACAATTTAGCCCTTAAGCTTGTAAATTGACATTTATGCAATTTTCTCCACATTTCATGCTAGCCGATTTACCTAGGGACTTATAAAACCTCACACAATTCAACATTTCACAAATTTATCATGGTATTTTACTACTTTACAAATAAGTCCCTAAATGATAATTTCATTAAAAATCACTTTACAAAACTTGTTTATTTAACAAGGACTCGTAATCTTTCATTAAACTTCAAAATCCATACAAACATGTTCATGGAAAAACCCTAATCCTTTAATAGTTTTACAAATTTGCCCCTAGGCTAGCTAGATTAAGCTACAACAATCCCAAAAACATAAAAATCATTAAAAACGGGACAAAAACCACTTACATACAAGTTAGCATAGTAACCGAAGCTTCAAACCCTTTCCATGGTTTTTTTCCTTCATGAATTTTCGGTGGAAGAAACGAACTAAGAAGATGATACTTTGTTTTTACTTATTTTACCTTATTTATTTATTAAATTATTTTATTAACCTTTAACTTATAACTTAAAATCATCTAATCTATGTCCATAAAAGTCCATAATATTATAAATGGTCTAATTATCATTTAAGTCCACTCATAATTAAATTTCATAGCCAATAGATACCTTTAGCTCATAGAACTCTACTTTTGTACCTTTTACGATTTCGTCCTTTTTACTAAAGTAAGCATGCAAACGTCAAAATTTCTTAACGAAAATTTTATACGAACTTACTAATATTCCGCAGACACTAAAATAATAATAAAATAAATATTTACTCGTCAGATTTATGGTCCCAAAATCATTGTTCTGATTTCACTAAAAACGAGTTGTTACTGTTTCCAAAATAACCCAAAATAAGGTTGTCTTAATAGAGTAATAAAAAATTGAAAACCTTAATCTTTGACTAATTTTTTTAATACTTAAGCAAGCAGCCATCAAAACTTTTTCTATTAAAATTTAGAATCAAATTTTATAAAATCAAATTCTTTAAACACGTATTGTCAAAGCACCTTAAAAATTGAATATATATTCATATAAAAAAATAACAACTTCAATGAATCTCTATCAAACTAAATTTACAAAAAAAAATCATAATAGAATCCATTAAAATTTATCAGTAATCTTAATATAAATACACACAAAGCTTAAATTTTATCAATAAACATAAACACTTAAGTTATATATATAGCAGCCCTAAGAATTAAACATCTAGACAATTCTAGCAAGCGAGATTAACAATACATATTTAAAATTTTACTCTTTAACACCACCTTAACTTGCACTGGCTTTACAAATAAAGCTAGCAACATTATTAAAATCAAGATCTGTTTAAATAAAAAAATCATAATTAATCATCCTTTTCTTTAATGAGAGACAAAGAGAAGTAAATTATCATTAATTAAAGTTTAAATAAACTTTTAGACATTCATAAGAGCTTTCGAGTTCCAAAATCCATTTTTTAATCCAAATTACATCTCATATTGTTACTTTTTTATCGAGAACAAAATAGGTTCCATTATTTAAAAAAATAACAAAAAAATCAATGATAAAGTGGAGATCTAAAGAGAGGCTTGCTCTTGCCAAGTAGAGAGGATGAACACTGAAGCAAAAAGAACCCTTCCAACAAATGATAACGCCATTTTATAGCACAAAATAAATTTACATATATATAATTTAAATATTAAACTCATGAAAATTCATGAACCAATCATTCCAAAAATAATAGAAATTTGATCAATTCTCAATTATTCGACATGACGAGGCTTAAATGTCACTTGTTAGAATCGTAAAATAATATCTGGTATAAAACTTAACAAACCATAAATCAGGATCTGTTATGTCAAATCATTAGAATAAATCAAGAACAAAATTGAATGTGGAAGCGTACATGAATTCATCAATTTCTTGAAATCTACGGATCTTGTGATTTTGATCTTCCAAATTAGCATATAAGTAATCTTGAGAAAGTGAGTCTCTCTTTTATAATGATGGGATATTAGATAAGTTACCTATATGAGTAATTTGAGGATTATAATCCTAATATATAACTTTTGCACATTAACTCTAATATCTAATCAGCCCATCATCAATTAGAAATTAGTTAGTAGAATATCTACACATATTTGACTCATACTTTATTTAATAACTAAAGCCCAATAAACATTAACCAAAATAGATCACTTTTAATTTGGGCTAATATTTTATGATAATAAATAATAACATGTAATTATACTTATTATATATGTGATATCCATATTTTTCTAATATATCATCTTCAGGGTTCAAACCTATATCTCCCCTTGAAAATATAATATATTTTACCATTACACCCAACACTTATTGGTTAATTTAATTTTTCTTTAATACTAAATGAATGACTTTTTTTTAAACCAATAAAACCAAATATTTATAAAAAAAACTTATTCTATTAGTAAAATATTAAAAACTTAATTTCAAAAATAGTTTGAAATCTTAAAAGGAAAAAAATCATATTTGAATGCAAGAATAAGATGATGAGACATAATGCTTTACTTAGTATGAAACACGAAAAAAGGTGGGAATGAAAAAATTGTTAACCTAATAGTTAAGTTAAAAAGGGGTTTATAAGTGGATTCGAATTTATGAATGATATTAATATTAATATATAATTATTCAAGTTAGTTCCATCTAAATTTTGTATTGTCTATATTTTTAAAAGTATATATGATTTTTCTTATTTAATCTTTAGTATTTTTATATGTTATTATCATTATATTTTCTTCTTTTATTAAATTTCTAAATATAAATAAGTAAATATATTTTTTAACATTTAAATCATGGTATAATATATTTGATTTATATATGATATAAATTATATTATATATAAAATATATATTATAAACTTAAAAATAAATTAAATCGATTTTTAAATATTAAATTCGAACTTATATTTTAAAAAGATATAACATTTTAGTTTAAACTCTTCTAAGTTTCGAAAGCATGATTATAAGAAAAGCCCTCAACGTTTGGAGACTTTTGGTTTTCTGCCCTTAATTTTTTTATTTTTTGATTGACACCCTCAACGTTACGACTTTTTCATAAATTTGTCTACTTTTAACAATCAACTCACGTTAACCGTTAATCAAATTGTAAGTCAACATAGTAGTCCATGTGACATGCCACAAGCGCACGACGTCGTATACGACGTCATCTATTTATTTTTATTTTTTATTTTGTTTCCACTTTCTTTCTTGCTCCGTCTTTCTCTCTTCCCCTGCAAATCACACTATTGAAGGATTCTTCTAAAATCCAATGCTTTAAATTTGCTCTTTAATTAATAATTTAAAGCAAACATCTTTAAACACCCTTTATTTTCAGGGGAATGGCAGTGCCAGATTCGAGATCCCGGCGTTGCATAGTTTGATGATGAGTGTTGTTTCGGCTATCATATTCGCCGGAACCCTCCTTTCCACCGCCGCAGGAATAAAAGAAACCAGATGGTTTTGGCGAAGAACAAAAACCCATTTCAATGGCTTCTTTGTTTCCCACTCGGAACCCGTCCCTCCGGCCATGTATTTTTCTGGTCATATATCTTTTACCTTTTCGGTTCCTCTATATGTTCCGTACAATCTTCTCCATTTTTAAAACCAGAAAACTCACCTTCTTCCACCTTTTCAATAACTCCCATTTAACCATTATGTCTTTCATTTGGCTTGAATTCTCACAATCGTTTCAAGTATTGGCTATTTTATTCACCACCCTCATTTACTCCATCGTGTACGGCTACCGGATCTGGACAGCGATCAAGCTGAGAAGTGCTTGTTTCCCTTTTGTCCTTAATTGTCAAATTGTGTTATTAAGCTACAATTTGGTGTGTCATGTTGGAGTTTTAACGTTACATTTTATGAAAGGTAGGTGTAATGGAATTGGAGCTTGGGTTTTAAACTGTTCTAAATGGGGTAATTTTGTTGTTGTTTTTGAAATTTTATATTCAGAGCAGAAGAAAAAAAATTGGCAGAAATAGTGAAATTGGGAAAGATAAAGATTTGTGATAAACAGTTTATCTGTTAGGATTGGATTTTTATTTGTTTTTAAGGAATTTTGTAAAGATAATGGAAAAATAAGGACTTTAATCATATGATCTTCTTCTTCTTCATCATCTGATTTTGTTTCAATTGCATTTGAATTTTGATTACCTTGAAACAGAGAAAGCTTTCTCATCTATCTTTTCTCCTTTTCAGACGGATCGTATCATTAACAAAACCTTTAAAATTTTAAGGGGTTTAAAGGTGTTTACTTTAAATTATTAATTAAAGAGCAAATTTAAAGCTTTGGGTTTTAGAAGAATCCTTCAATGGTGTAATTTGCAGGGGAAAAGAGAAAGAGGGAAGAAGAAAGAAAATAAAAAAAAAAAGTTAAATAGATAGACATTATTATGATGTCGTGCGGTTATGTAGCATGTCACATAGGTTATTATGTTGATCTACAATTTGATTAATGGTCAATTCACATTAACCGTTAAAAGTAGACTGATTTATGAAAAAGTTGTAATGTTGAAACTGCCAATCAAAAAATAAAAAAGCTAAAGAGGACAAAATCAAAAACTCCCAATCGTTGAAGATTTTTTTTTCACAATTATCCCAATTTTGAACTAGCTTTAAAACTCAGGAGCATGTACATTTGAACCAACCCAAGGGCATTAGCTTAGGCCCATTTGTTTGATTTTTCCCGACCCCGTTATTCTCCAGCCCATCCAAATTTGGACGCCCGAAAAGTAAGACAAAAAAATAGGGTTAATGTAATATTTCGACCAATTTGCACATGTACATTTTTGGACCACTTCAATATTTGATAGTGTTTCTCATTCTAATCTTTAAATTTGGATAAAAGTAAAATGATATAACATCTTAAAAATTATATCATATTATAATATAATTTAAAATAAAATTATATCACACCATAACATATAATTTAAAATGCATATTTTTAAAAAAATTTAAATATTATAATATTTGATACACCGTAAATCACATTAAATATTATACTTAAATAAACTTGGACTTAACTATAGTTAACAACATCAAATATTATACTTAAACATCAATATTTATTTATAAGTGCAGTCCTCAAATAGTTGTTTTATTTTACTTACTGAAAAGTGTACTATGGCTCATTGATAATGAATCAAATATATTTGATTTTTTTAAGAATTTGACTTTAAATTTTAAAAATTATGAAAATGACTCAACTTCAAAATTAATTATGGATATAACTTGATTTCTGCAGTGGATTTGGGTGCCGCCATTTTTCTAAGCAGTACCATTCTAAAAATCCCCTCAACCATGCTTTAATCATTTAAAAAAAAAAAATCTTTTAGTGCCGCCTAACAAATTGATGATACCAAACTAAAGCATGTAGAGGTAAAACAATCAGGGATAAAATGAAGTAATTAACCTTTTTAAATTGGCTAAAAAAATAGTTACCTTTACGGTGGCACCAAATTAAACTCTTGGTCTATTTGCATGTTAGGTCTGTCCTCTTTTGAAATTAAATTTAAATAACCCTTAAAAATATAAAAATAACAAAATAAACCCTTCTTATTTTTTATTTTTTTTAAAAAAAATTACAAAAAAATATAAAATTAATTATTTAAATTATCCAAATATATCCCTTAAATAATTTCCTGAGGTTTATCTAAGTTTAAACATTTTCAATTCATTCCCTAGCATATTTGAATTTAGATAAACTTGAAGGAATTTTTTGAGGGACATATTAGGTAATTTAATAAGAATTTCATATAATTTATTAAGTTCATTGTTTTTTAAAAAATAAAAATAATGAGAAGGATTTATTTTTGTTATTCTTATATCTTTTAGAGACTATTTAAATTTAATTTCAAAAGATGACAGACCAACATAGGGGTATGCAAAATTCAGGTAAAATCGAAAAAAATCGGTTAACCGATCGAATTCGGTTAATCGGTCGGTTAACTGAATTAATTCGGTCGGGGGACGGTTAATAATTTTTTGACTTTTCGATTATCGGTTAATTCGGTTCGAAACTGGTCGGTTAACCGAATTTTTTCAGTTTAACCGAAAAAATTAATAAATAAAATTATAATATATATAAATAGCACACTATTCACTCAAACCCAATCCAACATTGTAACACCCCCTAACCCCAAACCGTCGCCGAAACAGGGTTACGAGGCATTACCGAACATATCAGACAACTTACGAATAATTCACAATTATTATAACATTAATAGTAAAATTTAAGAATTAAGTCCCTATATTAGACTCTCGAAGCCCAACACATGTATTAAAATAGAACGGCATGGGACTTATTCGAATATTCCGAAAATATATATAGATTTTTTTTTTGACAGCATATCTCCTTATTTTTACATAAAACCCCCTGTAAATTCCAACAAAAAACCAACTAATGCAAACCAATGACATAATCAAAAACAATTAAACCTAAATATACAACTATCATAACCAATTCATTAACATAATCATTTAATAACTAAACATTCATGATATTAATCAAAAATTAACTAATCACTTCATTCATTTTCCATTCTAATTTAATACCAAATTATATAATATAATCTTTCCTATTTTATCAAGCTAGTAACAAAATATTATATAACATTCTTACAACCAACATTATAAGCATATTTATATAAACTATACAACACCTAGTACATGCCACTTTCAATTAAGAGAGAAAACGTCACCAAAAATTTGCTGAAGTCGGGATCGTTCAGATGCTGTACCAGGACACTAGACTCCTATTAACTCGCAAAGACGGAAACAACCGCATGCTGAGTATTTCATACTCAGTGGTATTACCATAATTCAAAATATAATAACAATAAAGAATCACAATTACCAAACATGTAGCTATTTAATTCCTCAAATATCAAGTCGTTATTAAACTTTCATTAATTAATAATAACAATAAAATTTGTTTAACTATTCTTCAATTTCCATCACATATCACATGTAACAATTTCAATCACTACATGAACATTAGGTTCATGCCTTCCATTTACAATCTCAATTTCAATACATAACTCAACTTTCTCATTTCTTTCAATATTTCAATAACATAACCAAACAATTTATTTTAATTCTCACTTTAGATGTTCACCCTATTAACAAACCCGGACTTTGACGGATACACGGATTCCAACCCAACACACACCAAGACGGCACATTGTGCCTAAAAGCGGTACATAGTACTGATCGATTATCGACACATAAAGTGCCTAAAACGACACACGAAGTGCCTGATACGACACACGAGGTGCCTGAAATACGACACACGAGGTGTCTGGAATACGACACATAAAGTGCCTGATCGATAAAGCCGGTAAATCCCGTACACTTTCAGATCCTATGGCATGCCAATTATATCCGACTTAGCCCGACTAGTTAATAGGGTATTTCAATTCTCAATTCACTTTCATTTCCAATCCAAGATTATTTTTCAATTATAATTTTCACATTTAAATCAATTTACAATTCAATTATGCATACACATTCACCATTCAATTCAATTCTTATTCAACTCAATATCAATACTTACCTATAACTCACTTATTAAGTATAGAATTTATATAAAACATTTAATAAAAGGAAATTTGAATTATAGTAATACAAACCGTGAGTTTCTCGTTTTAATCTTCGGTCGTTTTCTCCTTTCCTTTGTGCGCCGATGTCTTGGGTTCTTTGTTAACTACGAAAATAATAATAATTTATAACCATCAATACAACACAATTCAATTTAATCCATGAGCCTAAACATGCAAATTTAACCATTTTTGTACATATAATTCCACTATTTACTTATATATTCATTCAAAACTGTTTACTTGAGTCATTGTTACTAAATCATTTATATCTTAAGCTAAAAAACTCCAATTTAAGATCCGTTAATTTTCCCTAAAACTAGACTCACATATCTTCTTATCATAAAATTTTTAGAATTTTTGATTTAGCCAATAAGTACAGTTTATTCTTTAAAGTTGCCCCTGTTCTGCTGTCAACAGTTCTGACCACTCTTCACTTAAAATTATTTATCTCCTTGTACAAAATTCGAACAATGTTCCTGTTTAATTATCATGAAAATAGGTTCATTAAGGATTTTAATCATGTGAATTACAACCCATAATTATTTTTATTCAATTTTTAATGATTTTTCAAAGTTAGAACAGGGGAACCCAAATTCATTCTGACCTTATCTCACAAAACTTATAATATCTCATAATTTACAATTTCATTGCTTACATCGTTTCTTCTATGAAAAACTAGACTCAATAAGCTTTAATTCTATATTTTTTTCATTCTCTATTTCGATTTCTACAATTTTTTGTGAATTTTCAAAGTCAGAACACTACCATTGCCCAAAACTGTTTTGGTATAAAATGTTAGTAACCAATTTACAGTCCCCAATTCACACTTTATTTCTATTCAAACTCAAATTTAGCTATTAAATTTTCAACATATTTTCCTAATTTCGAATTTTCCTCAATTTAATCCCTAAAACACAAAATTTATAGTTTACTATACATTTCAATCTCTATTCTAACTTAATTTCATTCAATTAAACCCCTATTTCATCATTTTGTTCAACATAAACTTTGTTTAAAAACCTAAAAACTTCTAGACTACTAACTTAATTCTATCAAAACCTTGTTTTAATACTTTTAAAACATCAAAATTAAGAGAAAAGGACTTGATAGAGCTTACCAATTAAACTTCAAGCTTCAAAAATCCTATTTCCCCTTTTCTCTCTCTTTTTCTCTTCTTTCCTTCCCCTGTTCGAATGCTTTTTGATCTCTTTTCTCTATTCTTTTGTTTCTTTTCTTTATTCTATTTCTTTTATTATTTTAGTTACTAATAATATATTATAATAATTTATTTATTATTATTTTATTTTTCACCACCCACTTGTTAAAATATTACTATATTATCATAAAAAAAATCTTAGATTTTTACTCTACTTTGCCGCCTCATCTTCTCAAATAGGCTTAATTTCCTATTTGGTCCTTATTATTTCCTATTAATCTATAATTAGACTTTTACCCCTTATTCAATTTAGTCCTCTTTTTTTTTTTGCTAATTACCCTAAATTAAGCTAAATTCACCTAATTTAAACTTAATTTAACACATCGCTAAACTCATAAATATTTCTAACAATTATTTTCAAACTCAATTTACAAAGACGGAGGCCCGTTAATGAACTTTTCCGATGCCCGTAAATTTTGGGTCATTACAAACATAAACCCAAATACTCAATCTAATATATATTAACCCAAGTACCCAACCCAACCCAATCATAAAAATTACAAATAATTTAATAAATAAAAATAAAAATAAAAAACATATAATTTTATACAAATAATTCTGTTAATTCGGGTTATTCGGTTAATTCGATTAATTTTATACTTATTTTAACCAAAAATAAAAATACATATAATTTTCGGTTAATTCGGTTAACCGACCGAATTAACCGAAAAAATTTCAATTCGATTAACGGTTAAAAATTTTGAAGAATCGGTTAATTCGGTTAATGTTATTTCGGATCGATTAACCGGTCAATTAACCGATTGAACACTCTTAGACCAACATGCAAATAATCTAAATATGGTAATTACTTCATCAGGACCCTAAAAATTTTACCCATGCACTTTCGATACTGCCAACCAAAAAAATTATTTTTTTCTATAATAATTGATGCATGATTGAGAGAATTTTAAGGTGATGCCGTCTAAGAAAGTCACGGCACTCAACTCTACTATAAAAATCAAGTCATTCCGGTAAATAATCTTGAAAGTAAATATTTTCATAATTTTTAAAATTTATAGGTTCATATTCATAAAAATTCCAATATATTTCCGTTGTGAAACCAAAACTTGCAATACGGGTAGTTTCAATTTCAACGCACATGGTTCTATGTTCATTTCTTCTTTTTTATCCAGAGTCGAGATATGGGAAAGGGTGATGAACCATCTGCCAATATGCCTTGAAGAAGTAATCATTTCATTGCAGATTTATAGTTCAAGGGTGAAAAAGAAATCGCGGAAAATGTAACGCAAATTACATATAAATCAGTTTAGAAAAGAATAATATCAAAATGGGTATTTTTGCTTTCCTATTTTTAACAGATGAAACCATCGACTCCCGTCTACCGGTTGCTGATCTAAAGACAGCTCAAAACAATCACGAAAACTTTCTATATAACCCCCACATCCTCAGACCACTATTTTCTTATACATTGTAAATCTCTAATATAAATCAAAAGTACAAACCTCCATCCATGGTAGGAACAGCAACTGTATAAAGGAACCAATTACGTCGTTGTTATCAACCTGCCAAGAATTCCCTGCTGGCCTGTAGGCACAACATCACTCAATCGTTTAGTGGCTCTACCTCAGGATCCCTTTCCTTCATTGCTGTCCAGCTTTCCATCTCTAAAATATAAACCACCAGAAATCTTGAGAAGATTAAAAAACCTTATATGTAGAGTGAGCGGCAAGAAAATTAAGAACGTTCGGGTTCAACGCAGCCCTTATGACACTATGCATATTGAAAAGAGGAAAACTGTGATATAACGTTTGTATACATACTTGGCTTGTCAGATATTGCCATCAGCCGTCTTTGCAGGATAGATGCCACAAAGAGGAAAATCGAGCACATACCAAACATGACAGTGATGGGAAATGCATTAACCTTCAGGAGTAAACTGGCACAGTTAGTTACAGAGTAATAGGCGTGTGTCTACGGTATGATTAAATGAAGCTATCATATAGAGCCTATAACATACATTGTACAGCACAATGCAGACAAAGATATTGAGAGGAATGCGGAAGAAGTTCATAATTGTGCTCCTGGCCTCCTCCGGAATGTACTGGGATCTCATTTTCATGATGGATGGCCAGAATATCCCCACACAAGCCTCAAACGTACAGAAACCAAGAAGCTGGAGACAACCTGCAAAAGAGATGCTTCCGCCTTTCACTTTAGAAGGTGCGACCAAGAACTGTTGCAATTTTACACAGTTAGGAATCACTTAATATAAAGGGGGAGAGAGAGACAGAGAGAGAGGGACATACATTGGTTATAATGGGAAGCATGAGAGAGACAGAGGAAATCACAAAAACAATCTGCATGTAGCTTTCTACCCTGGGTGATGAGTGAGCCATCAATCGAGAGGCAAGGGAGCTTCCCAGCATTGAAGCCAACATGAACGTGGCAAAGATAAAACCATGTGGGATCTCCTCATCATTGGGGCTCAAAGCAGGAGTCCAAAGGAACACAAAGGTGTACATTGAGCCTTCAAACAGAGACTGGATGGCACCCAGCAAAGCAATTTTTTCATCTGAAGTGCATGGAAGATTAGACTTAAGGGGGGGAGCAAAAAGGAAAGACAGGAAAGAATCAGTGCATGATGGAGGATGAGCGATAACATGAAAGTATTGGCCTGGAAGGCTAGAACATGTCATCATGATCAATGCATTGAGATTAAAAGTAAATACTGAACTCTACCAGAAGCTATTGCTACAGCAGCACACCTAAACTGGGTAAGCAGGTCCTTATTTTCTGAGGCATCTCCATAATTTTCTGTCCATGATGATAAAATAATAGCCATCCCAATGGCAAGAAAGCATGCAGCAGCATCAAAAGGAGCCACCGGTCCAAGGGACAATGAACCAACAAGTAGGTTCCCAAACAACCCAGACAAAATGGCAATAAGACCATTGCCAAGAAATATTGCCTTCGAAAATGTTAATGACAACCATTGTTGCTCAAAGCCCCTCTGCAAAGATTAGAAGCACAAACAGAATTGTCAAAACATGATTAAATTTAAAGGATCTATTGACATTAATTGAGCATAAAGGCTCATAGAAGAATGTGGATAAACAGAACTAGATGGTTTGTGCTTCACCATCTGGGGAAACGATGATGGAAAATTTAAGAATTAAAGTTTAGTATATTCCTATGTATCATGTACACTATGATAGATGTAAACTAAGTATTTCAACACTGTTGGGAAACAACCTGACAGGGAGCAACATACAGCATCTATAATACTAGAAATAATGGCGAAGGTCATAAGAGAATACATCTATAATGTTTATAAGTCCACCTAATAAGCATTAAGAGTAAAGGGGGATAGATGAAATGCCTCACCTTATTATGTTCAGCAACAAGCCATGACTCAAATGCTGAAAACAGAAGAGACGTAGCAATACCTCCCAAAACCCGACCTATCATCAAAACTTTGTATTCAGGAGAATGCTTGGTAATGCAGCTAAGTATGTAAGTTATGCAGTATGTAACGCATGCCCTCCTCCTGCCCCTGAGTTGAAAAAATGAAGGTATTTTTGTATCAAGCCAAGACACGACATTTCATCCATAAAGCACAATATATCACAACAGAAGCCAAAGTAAAAGCTTACTGTTTGTCAGCTAGAGATCCAACAATTGTCCCAAACAACATGGAAGAGCCAAAACCAGCAATAAAAAGCTGTCCGATCTCCCCTTTTCCAAATCCATATGTACTGTATAGATAGTAAACATATGGACCCTGAAGCCAGTCTCCAGCTATTGACACATAACCATTTATTAGAACAGCAAGCTAGAATATGCCCAATTACCACAATATAAGAATGTTAATCTTTCACAATTACCAGAAAAAATAACTACAGATACGATCATACCTCCGAAACAAATATCGTGCATTACACTAATGAAGCTACATGTTTATGATGCATATTAATCAAAGAAAGACTTGCTCAAGTGCTAACCGTTTTTTTTTTCACGGCATTATCAAGTGCTAGCTTAACAGCAAATTTTGATACAATAAGTCAAATTACTGACCAGTTGCATCCCAAGGAGACAACTAGAAAGCGCCATCACTCCTTCTATTACCAAGAAACTAATTCAAGGGTTTAATGCAACTTTATTTAGCTTTCAGCTAGTTTTACTATCTAAGGAAAAAAATCTTAATGGGGCAGCGGCAGACTAAACTCGGCAGAAGTAGGACTTTACTCAAGCTCCAAGAAAATAGACTTAATTCTCAATTTTTTATTCAAGACCATCATCGATAAGAGGACCTAGAACCCAAGCAATAGCGACCTGTCTCCGACCCACCAAAAAAAAAAGAACCAAATCCATCGTCTCAACCAGAAAACAGAAACATACAACTTTGGAAGTCATTTTCAAGTACTATTTCCTTGTCTTTTACAAGCTAAATCAAATGAATGAATCCCGTTTTCCATTTCCAAAGCAAATAGAAACAGAATTGTTCAAAGTAGTCATTAATGACAAGAACATTATCCACCAAAACGGGAAAAAATAACAAAAACTTGCAAATCTAGGAAATGGGCATCTAAATTCATTAAAAAAAAATCCACCAACAATAGATCAGATCCATGTTAATGTAAAAAAAAAAAAAAAAAGTGAGATCCACAGATAGAAATGGAAATCAGATCTGGGTAAAACAAAACGAGGGTAGTTAGTTACCCATCATGAGAGAGTAGACAAGAAGGTAATTGTTCTTGAAGGAATTGAAAGCAGGGGGTGTGTTGATTCGGTCCTTGCTGGTCTTGCTTAGCTCTAATGCGGCCACCACCGCTCCCAATGCCCCGAACACGACGAAGTAGAACAGCTCCATTGCTGCTGCCTGGCCCTGCTACGCAAATTACTAGGAGAGACGCAGATAATAATATAAAGCTGTGAAGCCGAAGCCAAAGCCGAAGCCGAAGCCCAAGGCAATGCGTCTTCTGCACACTGGATTCTTTTTAGTTCTTTAAAAGGGAGTTAGATATGAGATATACCCAGCAAGAAAAGATGATGGATATTGGTTTCTATTTCCTGCACATGCCTCTGCTTCAGTGGCTTCTTTTCGGAGTGTCCTTAGTTGTTGTACATTTGATTTAATCATTAAAAAGAGTGAGGTACAATGACGAGAGCGTGGGAGGTGTGGGAGAACTTGTGAGGATGAGTAAATATTGGATAAAAACCGCGAAAAAATATTGGATAAAAACCGCGAAAGACGAGCCTTTAACATTTGGGTCACTTTTTAGGTGGACCTTTTAGTTGTAAGTCCGACACGTGGCGGGATGTGGGTTGTCTGATATGAAGAGTAACAAGGAGGACATGTCGGTGGGTTAAGATCAGATGGACAACGCGTCTTGGATCTTCAAAGAGGATCAAATGAAGTGGGCCCCCTTAACCTTACCAAAATTGTCTGTGGGGCTACCTACCGAAGATATTTATTTTCGTATCATTGTCTTGCCATAACAATGCCAAATATTAGATCTAGCCATTCATATTTCAAATGAAAAGAAAAAAAGACCATTCATATTTCCACTATGAAAATAGAAAGACAATATTCAAAAGTGTGGATGCTTTAGTTCGGTTAGGTAGTAATTTTCAATTACGAGTTACCTCAGATGTTTTAATTTTTTTAACTTGTTTAGGGTGTGCTTAGGTGAAAATATGGAGGAATAGAAAAAAAAGGAAAGGAAAAGTGGAAAAAATGAATTTTGGGTCTACTTAGTAAGAAAGAAAGTGAGAGGAAAAAAAATAGCAGCGGAGATTATTTTTTATCTTAATGCATAAAAAGTAATCCTTTCAAATTGAAATGCTAAGAAGAGAGAAAATGAGAAAGATTTGCATATTAGTTCAAAATTATACATTTTTAAATATTTTATTTTCTTTCTTTCTATTTTTCACATCTATTAAACACATATATGGAAAAAATAATTATGTTTTCCGTCCTTCTAGTTTTCTATCCATTCAATTTTTCATCCTTCCAATTTTCTTTCCTCTCAACCAAGCAAAACTTTAATGTTTGTAATTCTCCTCCTACTAGCTTGAATCACCTTCTACTAATTAATAAGCAAAAGTGCACAATGTATCGAATTTGATTCTTGTTTCCTATTCATGTTTTTAATCCAATCTAGATCCATTTTTCAATAAAAAATAATATGAAAATAAATTTATATTGATCTTGAAAACTAAAACTATTAACATTCTTTAGAATAATGATTGGTATTATTTTATTGCCACTTTTAAAGTTCTTTTATAAATATTTAAAAGATGTTGGGGATAAACCCGAATTAAACAACGAACAAAAATGGCTAGAGAAAATTAGACACAAATATTTACGTGAAAAAACTCCTTTGACGAAGAGGATAAAAATCCACAAAAAAGAAAACTTCACTAGTCGGCAAATAAACTAAAAAAGTACAATGATGGAGAAAAATAAAAATAAACCCTAAACCCTAAATAATACAAAGCTCTGTGGCTAAGAAATGAAATTCCCTTAAAACTCTCTTTTATTGTATTGTTTCAACAACTCTTCTAAGGTTGCTAAAGCCCTATTTATAAACTAAAATTTGTGGGCTAATATAATTAAAATATCCTAGAGTTCTTAGATTTCAACTAGGTCTAGGAAAAGATAGCATAGTTTAACTGGGAGAAGAAACCCGATCTAGTGGAGAACACGTTGCCATGTCCCAACATCTCGCATCGTGTCATCCCAACGTCACCCGTCATCATGACGTATCGTTATGACTTCATCATTGACTTTGTTTTGACTTTAGTTTAACTAGAAAATGTGAGGCACATTTCACAAATCTCTACCTTAACTCGTATTTTGCCATGTCTTTTTTGTAGAGCCCTGTCTCGAGCTTAATTTGATGTTTGCATGAAACTAACCAAGTCCAAACAATAATTGAACTTAGAAACTGGAAGACTTTGAGTCATCATATCGGTTGGATTATTTTCTGTACCAATCTTATAAATCTGAATATCTCTTTGAGCAACACTTCTCGAACAAAGTGATACTGAATGTCTATGCACTTCGCTCTTTCGTGATGCATCTGATCTTTAGTGAGATGTATGACACTCTGACTACCATAATATACGATAGTTTCTTCTTTTTTCTTAACCAACTCCCCGATTAGACCTTTCAACCAAATGACTTCTTTTACAACTTATGTGTGTCATATATTCAACTTCAATAGTAGATAAAGCCACAGTGGCTTGAAGCATGGCTTTCCAACTAATGGAACATTTGCCAAAAGCAAAAAGATATCCCGTGAGGGATCTTCTTTGGTCTAAATCTCATGCATAATCTGAGTCTACGTAGCCAACTAGTGTTGGGACCACCGGTACGCCCTGTGGTGCAAGAGAAAAAAATTTCGACGATCCTCAACCATGGATCCATGTACGAGGAATGAAACGAGTTGAATATCTGAAAAGCGATGAAAGGATGTTGTTGATTCAATGTTGATTCCAAGACACAACGAAAACGTCTCGACCTCTACGTAGTCCACCCAGTATTAAAACGAATGACAAAAACTCTCCTAGAACTTTTCCGGAGAAAATCTCCCAAAATGACTGCTAGACCTTTTTCTTATTTTCTTTTTAGAACATTCTTACCCTAATTCGAGACTTTTGGTGTCCATATATTGAAAACGGAATAATCCTATAGAGAACATATGGAAAGCATTAAAATGTTATATTCTTTCCAAAAAGAATTATAACTACCATGTTTCAATGTTTGACCGAAATAACAATTATAATAATTTATTATAATAATTTTGGTAAACTATATTCTATTAAAATTTTATGTGAATCAAATTCATATATTTATTTTAACTATGTTCTCTATTTGTGTACAACAAGCTTGTACATTTAATTCGTTTAATATTTAATTGTCAAATTAAATTAATTCAATATTAATTTAATTCATGTGATAGCTAACCATAATACCAATTGTGTTTGGATTTTATTCGTTTTAACCATAGGGTGTGACCTTGTAGGTTTTTGTAACGTTAGTAGTAATACTAGAACATTTCTAACAATACAAGCAATGAGTGGCATCTAGCAATGCATCATTGCTACCTAAGTTACAAGAAGTCGTAATTCAACATAACCTTTCTATGATAAACCTTTCATGTATTACATCTTTTTGTCCTTTATATCTACATTGGACACAAGTCATGGAACAGTCACACTTGCATAACCCAATCTCATGTTTCTTGATATCTTAAGTAGACTATAATAAACAAATAAGTATGATATCTCATATCAACTTATTCGAGCATGGTCATACATTTCTAGTCTCACTTAATCAAGTGGTCTAAGATATTACTCCCATTATATAGGAGGGACAAATCCTATATTGATCAACCATATCCCACTACATAGATTGTGGCATATCCAACATCAATCTTTTCAGTACAACCTGTTACGGAAGATGTTTGACTGTATCAAAATATACGACTCATGATGTTAGGATAATGATGATCTCAAGTTTGAGAATAGTATACATAGTTATCACAATGAGTAATGTTGTGACTATTACATAATAATCCAATAAACATACTCATAACGAGTTAATCCAATATTTTGTTTTCTAACACATACTCATGTATTGATTTGTCATTAATCAAGTACACATTAGTCTCAATGCATTATTGTTGTCTAAGCCTACAATAATACTTGAATAAGGACCTTTTAAGAAAAATCATATTTTTTCTCAAGACTTTATTACAATTCAGTTTATTTATATACATAGAAAAAGAAACTGAAATAATAATGGCAATGCCTTATATTAATAAACAATTAAAATAAGTATATAATTACAATCATCTCATGATTGGTCTTTGGGCATACTATAACAACTAGACCCTCTAAACTTCTTCAGAACTCTAAACGAGTATTTGATGTCCTCCTCAAATATCTAAGAATCCACTTAACTACTTGCCAGTGTAATTTTTCAGGTCTAGCCATGTATCTTCTTACAACACTAACAGCATGTGAGATACCAGGATGAGTGCAAACCATTTGTACAATAAACTTTTGACTACACTAGAGTAGGGAACTGATGACATGAGGACACGGGCTAGGACACGACCGTGTGTCCCTAGTTCGAATGTTACACGGCCTAAGACACTGGTGTGTGTCTTAGTTGTGTGGGGCACACGGCCGTGTGACCCTTACAGTCCAATTTTTCTAACATTTTCTTAGACTTTCCAAATGTTTCCAATTTAGTCCCAAATTGTTTCTAAGGTGTTTTTAGGGCCTCGATGGCTCAATTTAGGGACGACATGTATATGAATGGTTGTTTTATATTACGTTTATCATGATGTATGAAATGAATGTTTAAATATTCCATTTATACTGTAATCCTCTGTAACCCTAATTCGGTGATAGATACAGGTTAGGGGTGTTACACAGTCCATTCAAAAAACAATATATACTTCAGTTCTCAGCAATATTTTATCTCTAAGAACTTGTTCGAGTTTCAAAGCTAGTGCAGAAAATTACTCCCTAAAAATAAAATTACCTAAGTACTCATGTGTGCTTTCTGGCCATAGCAAACATCTCTTAATTTACTCAGTTCATTTGTTACCTAAACTCAAGTTACTTTGAAACCCTTGCTTTAAGCCTACTCAAAATATTTATTTATATTTTTTTCTCTTTTCTTTTTTTCCTTTCAAAGCATATTAGGGGATTTAGCATGTGACAAAATTCTTTGACTTGATAATCATAATGGAGCATACACTGAATTACCTAGTACTCAATCATGTCACAATTTATACAGAAATCACTCTTGAAGCTAAGCCTTTTAACTGAGATGATGGATAAAGCAAACAACTACCTCTTTAGCTACTTAGTTTGTCACTACAGTGGAGTGCCCCTAATTTTCTTTTCTCTGTTACACACTCCTACTTAGACTCACCTTTCTAGTCAACAACACGATGGAGCAAACAAAATGGTTCTAACTTACTTGGCAATTCTAAGTATTCCAGTGTCTAGTGACCTTTATTTAAGTAATGTTGTGGCAATGTGACTGAGTTTGGCTTCAAAAGTCTCTAAGTTCATTAAAAGATACTTGCTATAGTCCAAAAAAAAAAAAAAAAAAAAACTAAGGTTAGGACATCTCATTTTTAGGAGGTAATCTTCAAGCAACCACACCTAAGCTAAATTCCCCTAATCCCTTGTCACATGTTCTAAGTATATTGAAGAATTTAAGTTCATCATCGAACATTATAAGTAAGTATTGTACTCTGCATAGACAAAATAGTACTTAGTAGTTACGTGGCAGTGGCAAAACATATTTAACGAGAATAGAATGTACATACATACTAAATATATAATGCAGCCTAAATGCACAATACACCCCCAAACCTAAGGGATGCATTGTCGTCAATGCATGTACAGATATGTAACTGAAAGACAAAAATATAGATATCTACGGAAAATGTCATGGCAAAAGAAATAAAATGCATAAGATAGGGAAAAAAAACTTTCCTGGCTTGGACTGGAATGTAGTTACTTCATTCGGCTCTGTGAGTGGATTTACGGGCATTGACTTTATACCGCGTAACACCTTTCCCCCGTATTCAATGCCGGAATAATTTTATGGAGTATTACCGAACTTATAAAACAATTAAACATTCATTACACATACATTTTCAAATTTCAAGCAATCATTATTCAAAATCAATCACATTGTCCCTAATACGAGCCTACGAGGCCCAAAACATGCATTTGGAAAAGTTTAGGACTAAACCGACAACTCAGGAAATTTTTACGAAACTTAAAATTTTTTTCAAACTGTTGTGTGAGAGACATACCAGTGTCACAGGCCGTGTGGACATTCGAAATGGGATCACATGGTCGTGTCCCAGCCCGTGTCTGACCCCGTGTAACTCTCTGACTAGGTCACACGGCCAACACACAAGCCCGTGTGACTAGCCCGTGTGCCTTAAAAATGGCAACACACGCCCGTGTGCTAGGCCGTGTGCTAGGCAGTGCCAAACCTGTAGGGTATACTGACTTATACCACATGGCCAAGACACACGCCCGTGTGTTGGGCCGTGTGGAGCATACTAACTTGATCTCAATTTCAACACCAAGGGACACACGGCCGTGTAACCTGGCCGTGTGTCACACACGGCTGAGACACACGCCCATGTCTCTACCCGTGTGAACAAAAATAGGCTATTTACCAAGCCATTTTGCCACCCAATTTTGCATACACCTACATCAAACCAAATGGCACCAAAACAGAGCATATATAGGAATTCATCTATCTCAACCAAGCATAAATCATACCATTTCAATACCAACAATAACATGTCTCTCATGTATCACAAAATGCCATTCCATTTTATACCAAATTTCACATTTTCAATTTAACGAAATGAACACTTCCAAACATGCATCAATTTACCTAAACCCACAAGCATACTAATTCTCAATTCATCAACCATTTGACATCCACAACACCTATTATCAACAAGCATCGCATATCCATCAATTAACACATAACAAAAGCCATATGCACATATGCATACACAATCAAACAAACCAAATTAAGCCAACTCTCATGGCTACATACAAAACCATAATTTAGACATTTACAAGCCATTTCAAATGACCAAATTTATTACCAAACTATATATTAAAATGACCATAATCTTATACATTCCATATACCCAAAATACTTAAGTTCAAAAATACCAAAATGATAGTAGGATAGTGTGATGCAGTCTTCGATGATTCTCAAATCCGAGCTAGCTTTGAAATAACTATACAACACGGAAAAATAAACAATGTAAGCTATAAAGCTTAGTAAGCTTGTATGAAAATAATAAGCAAAACTCACATTTATTTACCATTCAAAATATACATATAACATACTAAAAAATATTCAAATCAAAAGTGTTATTTTGTATTCAATCACAAATATAGCCATGAACTTATAACTTCCATAAATTCGATGCTCACATAATTTCCGTACATACCTGTATTGATACATATATATTCTCACCATTTCATATATTTGATATACCCGTTGAACCATTTGGAATACTATCGGATACTTGGGAACTCGCACATGAAGTGCCAATACATAGCCAAAGCTATCTCAATGATGCTCACTCTCGAGCTATAACGGGTCTGCTCACACAAGTTGACAGTCTTGACATAACTACACGGTGCTGCTCACACAAGCTGAAGAGAATCAGCAACACATGCCAGATAACTCAGCCACCGGTAGGACATACAGACCAGCACCAAATCACAATGTAACCCCTAATGACATGTCATTTTGTATCCTAATCTATTCCTAAGGTTCAACAAGGATTTCCAATGCTGAATCTTCGTTGAATGAGTCCGCAATTTCATTTTCACAATTTATGCAATATTAAAGCATTTAATACACAAGTATAATAATGTTTAACACATATGAACTTACTTCGGATGCAAAAACGGCAAAACGAGTCGATTAATCCAAAACTTTGTTCTTTTCCCGATCTAAGTTCGTATTTCACTTTTCTTGATCTATATAATATCAAATTTAGCTTATTTAATAATCTCTCCATTCAATTTAGTCCAAAATACACTTTAAAACCACTTTACACTTTTACCCCTAATATTTCACATTTTTACAATTTAGTCCTTATTTCATAAAATTACAAATTCATGCAATTCAACCAAAACCCATGCTAGTTGAATTTTAAGTCCCTAGTAGTTCATATTTTTCATTTATTTTGTAATTTAACCATAAAATTTATACTTTGCACAATTTAACCCCTAATTGGATATTTTTACTAAAAATCACTTAACAAATGTTGTTTATCTAACAACAACCATGCATTTTTTATCATCAAACATCAAAACACACACAAATTCATTAATGGAAAAACCCTAAACCTTTAACAGTTTTACAAATTAGTCCCTGGGCTAGCTAGATTAAGTTGCAACGATTACAAAAACATAGAAATCACTAAAAACTGAGTGAAAATACATACCATGCATAAGGAACTATGGCCGAACCTTCAAAGCTCAAAAATGGTGTATTCTTTTTCTTTATTTTCGGTGGAGGTTGAAGAAGTAATTTGGTTTTGTTTTATTAATTATCATTTAAATTATCTAATTACTAAATTAACATTTTTAATTAACCTTCAAAATTCACTTAACCATGCACATAAATGTCCACCCACTTTAATAATGGTCTAATTACAACATAAGGACCTCCAATTTAATATTCCATAGCTGTTAGACACCTTTAGCTAATAGAACATAAGTTTTACACTTTTCGCGATTTAGTCCTTTTTATCAAATTAACCAATCAAATGATAAAATTTCTTAACGAAACTTTCACACAATTATACTATCATGCTATAAACATTAAATTAATAATAAAATAATTATTTTGACTTCGAATTTGTGGTCCCAAAACCACTGTTCCATTTGACTAAAAACGGGCTATTACATACCGTAACTTCCTCTTCACGGGGTTCATGTCGTCCCTCTCTATATCAATTTTCGTGAGCTTATCAATAAGATGATCGATGTCACGATCTTGTGCAGTCGTGGATGCTGGTGGGGTGGGTGGAATAAGCTTTTTACCCTCCGTGGTGGCAGTAGTGGCAGTGGCAGTTTCATCTTTCTCTTCTTCTTCTTTATTCTCAAGATTTAATGATGTCGTCTTTTCAAGCTCCTTGGGAACAATTTCCCCTTCATCACTAGTGGTTCCCAAATTAGCAAATTCAGCTCTAGCAGTAGGAGTTTTAGTTGGCTCCTCTATAACTTTAAGAATTGAGAGCAAAGAGGTGGGGAAGGCAGGGAATTCTAGCATTGGCTTTGTAAATTTCTTCTGTAAGGATCTTTTAAGAGCCAAATCTCCACTTCTCACATAAGTCCAATATTAAGCCTACTACTCTTGGGCCTTGACCATCTCTTCAGCTTGTTGAAACTTGTAACGCCCTAACCCGAATCCGCCACCGGAATAGAGTTACGAAGTATTACCAGAGTTACCGATTTATTTATCAGATATTTCATTTCATCTAACGTTCATATTTGGAACCAATTAAAATCAAACATATTGTCCCTTAACGTACTTATTTTTTTCGATATGTTTTACTTGAATTTATTACTTGTCTCAATTTAATTAATTTCCTTGTATCAACGTATCAAAAATAATCACCTATTTACATGTCATGATAAATATCATTCTCTTGCCATTTCTTCATAAACATAAATCAGGTAATTCATTATATCGATATTTCATGCATTTAAAAATACAATTCAAGTTACACTAACTTACCTCGTTGCTTGTACCTGTTTATAATTTCATTTATCCGATATCTTTTCTTTTCCACGTTCAAGTCTCGTATTCGAGTTATCCGGATCTTTATAAAGAAATTTGATCGTCGTTTTCATTTATTTCATGTTGTAATACATTCAATTAATGCTCTAAACAAAATTACCATTTTACCCCTAAACTTTTAATTAATGACTATTTCATCCTTAGGTTAAAATAAAATAAAATTCTTGCAATTTAATCCTTATTTCCAACCATTATTCTCAAACAAATTGATTACAACCCATGAATTCTATAAAATATCAAAATTTTCCATAATTTCAACACTTTTCAATTTAATCCTTAAAACATGTTTTTCCCTGATCTTGAGCTAAATTAATAATTTCATTCAATTTTGTAATTTTAAATAATAAAATAATCCATTTCATGCAAATTGGTCATTTTTAACATTTTTACAAAATTGCCCATAAAATTTTACTTTTATTCAATTTAGTCCATGAGCCTAAAACATGCAAATTAGCCATGCTAGCTGAATAATCATACATATTTTCCTCCTCCTCCTCTCTATTCCACATCCTTAATTTATATAACATGCAACAAGTAACATTATCAATAATTTCACTATTTACTTATATGTATATTCAAAACTGTCTATTTGCGTCATAGTCACTAAATTATTTATATCTTAAGCTACAGAACTCGAAATCAAGATCCGCTAATTTTTCCTGAAACTAGACTTGCATATCTTATTACCATAAAATTTTTAGAATTTTTGGTTCAGCCAATAAGTACAGTTTATTCTTTAAAGTTACCCTATTCTGCATTGTCTCGCGATTCAGGCCCTTCTTCTCTAAGAATTAATTATCTCATCGTACGAGATTCGGATGATGTTCCCGCTTATTTCTATTGAAAATAAACTCATTAAGGATTTTAAACATATAAATTTAATCCCTTAATTAAGCTAATTTTCTCAATTAATACTTTCCTAGACATTATAAGTTATTTCATAATTATTGAAGTTCAGAATTTCCACATAAAACTCTAACTTCAAACTCTTTTACAATTTAGGTCCCAAACATTCACTTTCTATTCAATTCTTTCAATAAAATCAGCATATAAATAATTTAAAGCTTTAATTCCATGCCAAATCATCATATACTTCCAGCATATTCATAGAAACTTTCAATTTCTTTCATAGAATCAAAAACTAATGAATTCAACTAGTGGACCTAGTTGTAAAAGTCACAAAAACACAAAAATTTCAAGAAATAATCAAGAATTGAACTTACTTACAGTAAAAATATGAAAAACCAGCTTAAGAGAACTCTTCCATGGTGTTTTTGCTGATGAGAATGCAGAAAAATAAAGAGAAATCTAGATAATTCCACTTTAGTCCTAGCTTTATTAAGTAAAATTTGCAATTTTCCAAATTTGCCCTTAATTCTCCTTATTTTCTTGCGGATTTCAAGCCCTTTCTGTCCAGCCCAAATAGATCTTGGGTCTACTTGCCTTTTAAACCCTCTTTCTTTTATCATTTAAGCTATTTAATCATTTCTCACAATTTTGCATTTGATACAATTTAATCCTTTTTGTTCAATTAGCTATCAGTACTTTAAAATTTCTTGACGAAACTTTAATACTAACTTACTAACACTCCATAAATATTTATAAAAATATTTATGGCTCGATTTAAAATTCCCGAGGTTTCGATACCTCGTTTTTTATTCTAATTATTTTAATATATACATTTTGTACACTATTCAGTATTTCAAAATTTTTCCTAACTTCACATTTAACTTATACTCACTAAATTAATAATATTTCCTACTCATTTGTCGGATTTAGTGATCTCGAGTTACTGTTCTGACACCACTGAAATTAGGCTGTTACAAAATTGCTGAATCGCAAAGAGGGAAATCCTTTGCTCTAGTTACTTTTATTCTATATCCGAAAATCTAGAAAAATTTCCCATTAATCAAAGATAAAAACTGTAACACCCCTTACCCGTATTCGACGTCAAAATCGGGTACGAGACATTACTGGACTTAAACTCAAACAATCATTTAAAATTGAGACATGAAATTTTGGTCTAATTTAAAATCATCCAATCACATGCAGATCGTTCATTATATGGGTCATCGAGGCCCAAAACATACATTAGGAGCGGTTCGGGACTAAACCAAGAACTTTGAAGACTTTTGGGAAACTTAGAAAATTTTCTTGCTTTGAAGAGTCACACGCCAGTGTGGGTAGGCCGTGTAGTCCCACACGCTCGTGTGGCTTGGGATACGCCTGTATCCTAAGCCCGTATAACTCTCTAACTATGACGTCATCAATCAAATAAGGTCACACGGCCAAGTCACATGCCCGTGTGCTTAGGTCGTGTGGCGAATTAAATTCTAAAAAATAAGTGCAAACTTCACATGGCCTGGGCACACGCTCATGTCCTGAGGCCGTGTCCTTCATACGACTATGTCTTTGCCTCTGTATTTACTATTGGGCATGCTAACTTCCATAATTAGGGTGCAGCGGACACAAGACCGGATCACACGCCCGTAGGGCAGATCGTGTGTCACACACGGCCTAGACACATGCCCATGTGTCTACCCGCGTGGACAACTTTGAGGCTATTTTCCAAGCCATTTGTTACCCTTAAATATTTACACTTAATTTTACTTCATAGCATGCATCATGGCACATTTATTTACACAAGTATACACCACTATACTTCCATATGACATTCCACACCAATTTCATACTTAATCATCTTTATAATTCTTCTTTCAAGTTACTCAATTACACTATAAATATGGTCATACCTATTAGTCCTCATTCATCCATTAAATACATATGCTATTCATCTCACATATCATCCACAAGCAACCAAACCACATCAACACATAAACATATTTGCATCATGCATAAATAATTAGGGTTACAACCTAAATAATCAATATGAGCCACCTCTCATAGCCATAGACAAAATAATCATAATACCATCACAGAGCCAACACATTTGGCTAATCAATATGACACATAACAAAAAGACCAAGTCCCTATACATGCCATACTCAAAATGATAAGTCTAATTATACCCAATTATCCAATTGATAGTGTGATCGAGTCTCCGACGTTCCACGATCCCCGTGTTAACTTGGTGACACTATAAGAAAAGGAAAGGAAAGGAGGGTAAGCTTTAAAGCGTAGTAAGTTCACATGCAAATAAAATGCAACTTAAACAAGCATTAGTCATACATTTAACATAATGAACATAATCTCGCATTTTATCAAATCTCTTAAACTTATTCTTCATATACATCTAAACATAAATATTCAAACCACACATTCATCATATCTCATGTTATTCTCATGAGTTCGATGTACATACCTATGCCCACTTGCACATAATAACTTACTTTCTTGTCTTAGACGTAATCATCAAGATTACTCATTGCTCTTCCTTTAGAACTACTCGTTGAACACTCAGAATACTATCAGATACATCAGAATCTCGCACCTAAGTGCCTCATATGTAGCCAATGCTACTTCACATCACATGTTACTCGCTTTCGAGCTACTCACGGGTCTGCTCATATAGGTTGTCAGGTATCCGCAACACATGCTGGACTACCCTTCCACTGGTAGAATATACGAGACCAGTACCCGGATGCTAAAACATGTGTCATATATATCACGAACTCAGACCACAACTCAATGAGTTCGGATGTCACATATATCATGAACTCAGACCACAACTCAATTAGTTCAGATCACATAGCTCATAGTGACATGTCACTCGTATCCTAAACTATTCCTAAGGTTCAAATGGGATCCTTTGATACTACATTTCTATCGAACTTGCTCGTAACGTCGATTTCAATACCCATAGTACCAATCACTTATTCATGGAATAATCAAAGCATAATTCATGATAAAATTTAGGCAATAAACACATGATACAACATCATATTAAATATGTATACACTTACCATACATGCAATATTAAGGCATTTAAAGTATGGTACATGTTTCATTATTTGCAAATTGACTTACCTAGGTACAAAATGATAGAAACAAGTCTAACCCTTGTAAACCTTATTTTTCCCTCGATCAAGACCCAAATCACGTTTTTCTTGATCTATAATGCCAAAATTAGCTTGTTCAATACATACATTGGTCAAATCGACCCATAACACATATTTTGGTAAAATTACCATTTTACCCTTAACTTTTCACTTATTTACAAATTGGTCCCTAGGCTCATAAAATGAAATGTGTCTATTTTCTTGGTTACCCAAGCCTAGCCGATTCATATTCCCTCTTATAACAGCCCACATTTCTCATCATATCACATTTTTAACACCTATTTTTACATCTTTTGCAATAAGGTCTTTTTAAGGGTTTTCATGAAAAATCACTTAGTAAAAGGTGTTAAGCACATATCAAACTTTCATATTCTTCCATTAAACATCAAAACACATGCATGTTACACATGGGTCAAATTTCATACATGAACCCTAGCTCAAAATATAGCTAGAAATGGATAGATCATACTTCAAGGATCTCAAAAATGTAAAGAGCATTAAAAACGGGGCTAGGATTGACTTACTTCCGAGCCTGAAAGTTGAAGAAACCCTAACTATGGTGACTCTTCAAATTCGGCACAAGCGTGGAGAAGATGAGTAGATTTTGGCTTTATTTTCCCTTTTAATTCATTTATTTACAAAATGACCAAAATGCCCTTTTTACTAAACTTTCAAATTTTGTCCATCCTGTCCATTTTTGTCCATAAAGATAGAAATTGGGAAAATTGCTATTTAAGACCTTCTAATTAATGATCCAATGCAATTTCATGCTCAAAACTTTTAGAATACAAGTTTTGCAACTTATTCAATTTAGTCCCTAACTTCCAATTGGATACTTTAAGCTTAAAATTTCTTCATGAAATTTTCACACAAACATGCATTTGTAACATGGACCATCAAATAATCATAAAATAATTATTTCTACTTTGGATTTATGGTCTCAGAACCATTTTTCTGACCAGACCCTAAATCGGGATGTTACAAAAGCATAAATGAAACAACATTAAATAATTAATGATAACAGATAATAAAAATGAAATGAAAATAAAGCAATTAAAGAAAGGAAAAATAAAAACAAAACTGCTAACTCAAACATTTCGCAGGTCAATGGATTGTTTGTCACAATCCACATGAGCACCCCAGTAGTGTTTCAAGCGTTGTCCATTAACTTTGAATTTGACCCTCCTTTTTAAGTCTTTGATGCTAAAAAATCCATGCGGGTATACTTGAGCTACTTCAAAGGGACCTAACCAGCGATATTTTAATTTACCAGGGAACAATTTGAGCCTAGAGTTGAACTACAACACATGTTGCCCTGATTCAAATTGCTTTGGCATAATTCTGTTATCATGCCAGCGCTTGGTCTTCTCCTTGTACAGTTTAGTATTTTCATATGCTTATGTCCTAAATTCTACCTTTTCATTTAGCTCTAACAATCTTTTATGGCCAGCAACGACCCAATCCATTTTTATCTTTTTAATATCCTAAAATGCTCTATGCTCGAGCTCGACAAGTAGGTGAGATGAATTTCCAAAAACAAGCTTAAAAGGTGACATCCCCAATTGTGTTTTAAATGCAGTACAATAGGCCCACAAAGCTTCATCTAGTCCAGAGGATCAATCCTTACGAGTTGGGTTCACCACTTTTTCTAGAATCTTTTAATTTCTCTATTATAAACCTCAGCTTGTCCATTTGTCTGGGGATTATATGCCATGGCAATATTATGTTTCACCCCATACCGATGCAAGGCATTAGCCACTAGCATACAATCAAAATGAGATCCTTCATCACTAATAATAGCTTTAAGTGTACTGAATCTTGTGAAAATGTTCTTGTGCAAGAACTTCATTACTGATTTTGCATCATTAATAGGAAGCGCAACAACTTCGACCCACTTAGAGACATAGTCCACTGCCAACAGTATGTACAAGTTTCCTAGTGACGGTGGAAATGAACCCATAAAGTCTATTCCCCATGCATCAAACAACTCAATTTCCAAAATATTTTACAGTGGCATTTCGTGTCTCTTAAATAGATTTCCTGTCCTTTGACAACAATCACATGATTGATAAAATTCATGAGCATCTTTGAATAGACTCAACCAATAAAATCCTGGCTGAAGACTTCGGTAGCATTTCTTATTCCTCTAAAGTGTCCTCCGTAAGGAGCTAAATAACAATGCTGCAGAATGCTATATATTTCGCATACATCCTAATTATCTGATTAGCACAATGCTTAAATAGGAAGGGTTCATCCCAATAATAATGGTTGGCCTCATGAAGGAATTTTCTTCTTCTTTGGTTGTTGAAATCAGGTGGCATCACACCACTTACTAAAAAGTTCATTATATCGACATACCAAGGTAATGTCATGGCAACTAACAACTGCTCATCTGGAAAGTCTTCTTTAATAAGTTTGTCATTTCCATCTTCATTTCCAAATTCTAACCTAGACAAGTGATCAGCCATTTTATTTTCAGGCCCCTTTCGATCTCTAATTTCCAAGACAAACTCCTGCAACAAGAGTATTCACCTAATCAATCTTGGCTTGGCATCTTTCTTACTCACCAAATACTTAATAGCAGAGTGATCCATATAGACTATGACTTTGGTATCAATTAGATAAGAGCTAAATTTATCGAATGCATACACCACAGCCAATAACTCCTGTTCTATGGTGGTATAGTTAAGCTACGTATCTGTCAAGGTCATGCTTGCATAATAGATTGTACGTAGTACTTGTAACATCCCAAAATAGGGCCTAAAAGGAACAGTGGTTGTGAAACAGTGAATTCGAGATAGAAAAGTTTATTCCGATTAATTTTTATAATTTACCGAGTGATTAGATACATGTGTTAGAGTATCGATGGAAAATTTTATAGATATTATGCTTAATTTGCCTTCTAGGGTTTAATTGCAAAAGTTGATAAATATGAGTTTTAGAGGCTAAAGGATTAAATTAAAGAGTATAATTGAAGTAGAGGTCCTTAAATGGCAATTAGACCATTAGGTTTTCATGGACAAAAATAGACACACATAGATAAAAATAAGTAAAGTTTTAATAAAGGGTATTTTAGTCATTTGGTAATTAAAAGATTAAAAAAGGGAAAGAGATGGCAAAATGTGCTCATCTTCTTCATTAGGCCGAAATTTCAAGGGTTCTTCATAGCTAGGATTTTTTCAAGCTTCCAAGCTTCATAGTAAGTGATTCCAAGCCCCGTTTTTAATGTTCTTTACGTTTTTGAAGTCCCGGTAACTTGATTTAGCTTATTCTAGAAATAATTTAACCTAGGGTTCATATTTGGAAAAATAGCCATAGGTGAAATGTGTTTATTTTGATGTTTTATGGTAGAATATGAAGCTTGAAATTATGTAAACGACTTGAGCTAAGCGATTTTAAGCTAAAACGAGTAAAACGACAGAATCGGTAAAAATACTTAATGGTCATAAGTACATGTTAGAGTAGGAATTTGATGTTGTTGTAGGTAAATAAATGATCAGCATGTCATAAACATAAGAATTAGGGATAAAGTTTCATTTCCGAGCATTGGGGAAAAAGTGTAAATATGCAAAAGTTTAGAGGTAAAATCATAAATTTGCCAAAGTTAGAGTTAAGGACTGTTTTGATTAATGTGAATATTAAATAAGTTAAATTTGCTATTATAGATCAAAAAGAATGAAATTCGGGGTTAGACCGAGGAAAGAAAAAGGTTGAGGACTAAATCAAAATATTTGATCGTATTTTGTATCGAGGTAAGTTTGTGGTAAATAAATGCAATGTTTTATTATTTATAATTAATGATGTTAATTTTCAAAATCTATATATTTATTTTGTAAATTTATTCCTTGATGATTCAAGTAAGAATTGACGGAGAAATGATACTTAAAAGTTCCAGTTGGACCTTAGGAATGTGTAGGATACAAATGTCATGACATTAGGGTTTAAGGATACCAAATAAGATCATGCCAAGGCATGGCATTGGCAAGTTTTACAAGGCAAGGAAATCATGTAAGACCATGTCAAGACATGGCATTGATAAACTACTATAAGACAAAGATCCCATGTAAGACCATGCCAAGGCATGGCAATGGTGAGTTCATAAGGCAAGGATACCACATAAGACCATGTCAAGACATGGCAATGGTAAGTTTAAAAAGGAAAGGTACCCGTGTATCCTTAGTATTCCAAATGGTTCAACGGAAAAAAAAAAAATTCAAAGAGTGTACTAAAGGGAAGGTAAGATAAGTCCATGTTCGAAAGGTTCAGGTTATCTTGATAACTCATTTAGAATGTTGTTATTTATTTACATGCAAACTTACTGAGCTTTATGCTTACTCCCTTTCTTTTCTCTCTTTTTTATAGTATCGCAAAGCTAACTCGAAAAATTGTAAGGACGTCGGAGATTGCCTCACACTGTCAACGAGTTATCTCGGTATTTTGTGACTAGAAATACTTTAAGTTATGGCATGTATAAGGACTTGGCTATTTTGTGTGTATTTCCTTATGATATGATTAAAGAATGGCATGTGAATACTTGGTAATGATTAGCTTACGATATAGACAAATAAGAACATGTTTTGGTATTATGTATGCCTAAATGAGGTTTGATGCAAAGAAACGATGAAAGAGTAAGAGTTGGCTATAGAATAGTTAGGAAATAGCAGAAGTGCGTGGTTTTGAAAAATAACTAAAAATTTTAGAAATAGAATTAAATGGTGAATGAGATATATAATTAAATATTATTGAGTCTATTTTCATAGGAAAGAAACAGAGCAAGCAAATGAAGTCTATATTCTGAGATATTTAAATTTCTGTAAGACTGGTTTAGAGTGACTTCGTGATCCCCTATTCCAACTTTGGAAAATCACTAGAAATTTTAAAAAAATAATTGTAAGTCAAATTTTATATTTTTATATTCCTTAGTGAGTCTATTTTCATTAGAAACAAACAAAAATATTATCCGATTTCTGCATAATGAGATAATCAATTTTTAGTGAAGAGAGGTCAGGTCCGCTGAACTGTAAAACAAGGGAACATTTAATGAATAAACTGTACTAATTGGCCAAACAAAAAATTTTGGAAAAATTATGGTAAGAAGATATATAAGTCTAGTTTCAGGGAAAATTTATGGATTTAAATTTTGAGTTTCTTAACTCGAGTTATAATTAATTTAGTAACTGTTACGCAGATGGACAGTTTTATTATAAATAGTGAAATAAATTGTTTTGATTTGTGTAAGTAATCAGAAAATTTTTTATGTTCCCGATTTGGTCCTGAACTGTTCCAATTGCATATTTTAGGGCCTCTAGGGCCCTTTTTAGGGATTTATTGGATGAATGTGAGTGAATTAATTTTTTTTAAAACTAAATTTTTTTATGCCCCGAATAGGTAAGATAAGCTTGGTAACGCCTCATGCTCGACTCCGGCGACGGTCTCGGGTAAGGGGTGTTACAGTACTTTGTCTTTTCTTTGCTCCAAAACTGCTCCCAGAGCATAATTGCTGGTGTCACATATGAGTTCAAAAGGTAGTGTCCATTCTGGAGCTAGTATAATTGGTGTTGCTACCAGCCATTTCTTCAATTCCTTTAAAGCTACCAAGCAATGTTCATCAAAATTGAAAGGTCTATTTTGTTCCAGCAAGGTGCACAATGGTTTAGATATCTTCGAGAAATCCTTAATGAATCTTTTATAAAAACCCACATGACCTAAAAAAATTCTAATACCCTTGACATTGGTAGGAGGTGGCAACTTTTCTATTACTTTAATTTTTGCTCTATCCAATTCAATCCCTCGCTGCGATATCCTATAACCTAGAACAATTCCTTCATGAACCATGGAGTGACATTTTTCCCAATTCAAAACAAGGTTTGTTTCTTAACAATGGAACAAAACTAAATCCAGATTTTTTAAGCAATCCTCAAAATCATTACTAAACACAGAGAAATCATTCCTGAAGACTTCAAGGAAGTTTTCCACCATGTCTGAGAATATGGCCATCATACAACACTGAAAGGGTGCTGGGGCATTACATAACCCGATGGCATCCGTCTATATGCAAAAGTTCCATATGAACACGTAAAGGTGGTCTTGTCTTGGTCATTAGGAGCTATGGCAATATGATTATACCCTGAATAACCATCCAAAAAATAGTAGAAAGCTTTCCTAGCTAATCTATTTAAAACCTGATCAATAAATGGTAGGGGAAAATGATATTTCCTAGTTGCCTTGTTAAGCTTGCGATTGTCCATGTATACTTTCCATCCCATGAAAATGCAAGTCAAAATGAGCTCGTTGTTATCATTACTCACTACTATGACACCTCCTTTCTTGGGTACACCTTATACAAGACTCACTCATGAGTTGTATGATATTGGATAGATAATGTCGGCATCAAGCCACTTGATAATCTCTTTCTTGAAAAATTTCATAACTGGATTAGTCTTCTCTACTGTTTAATAGAATTGCTTCGGTATTCCTCCATAAAAAAATTATGCATGTAGAAAACAGGGTTCCCTTAGTATCAACAAGGGTTCATCCTAATGCATTCTTTGATCGCCTGTAACACCCTGATTTTGGGCCTAGTCGGAATAGTGATGTCGGGACCACAAATTCGAGATAGAAATAATTATTTTATGATTATTTTGAGGTCTATGATATGATTGCATTATTGTGTGAAAATTTCGTGAAGAAATTCTATGCATAAAGTGCTTAATTTGAAGTTAGGGACTAAATTGATTAAGTTGCAAAACTTGCATTCTAGAAGTTTCTAGTATGAAATTGCTTTAAAATATTAATTAGGAGGTCTTAAATAGCAATTTGACCAATTTCTAAGTTATGGACAAAAATTGGACGTGGATGGAATTTTTGAAAGTTTAGTAAGTAAGGGCATTTTGGTCATTTGGATATTAAATGAAATAAAATGGGAAAAATCAAGCAAAAATCCATTCATCTTCTTCATGTTGCTGCCGAATTTTACTTGCTACCATAGCTAGGGTTTCTTCAACTTCTAAGCTCAATAATAAGTGCATTCAAGCCCCGTTTTTAATGTTCTTTACATTTTTGAAATTCTCGTAGCTCGGTTTACCTGTTTCTACCATTATTTCGAGTTAGGGTTTATGTTTAAAAATTTACCCATGAATGATATGCATGAATTTTGATGTTTTATGGTAGAATATGAAGTTTGAGATTGTGTTAAACAACTTTTGCTAAGTGATTTTTCAGAAAACGAGTAAAACGGCATAATCGGTAAAAATATCTATTGTTCATAACTATGTGTTAGAGTGAGAATTTGATGTTTCCATAGAAGAGAAAAATGATCAGCATGTCATTAAACATAAGAATAAGGGCTGAAATTAAATTTCCGAGCCTTGGGGCAAAAGTGCAAATATGTAAAAGTTTAGGGGTCAAAATGCAAATTTGTAAAAATATGATTTTTAGACCCATATGAATAGTGTGATTAATTATTAGGCTAAATGTGATATTATAGATCAAGAAAGGCATGGAATCGATCTCGAACGGGGGAAGAAAAATGATTTGGATTAAATTGCAAAATTTCCATATTTTGCACCGAGGTAAGTTTGTATGTAAATAATACATTAACTTCATTTACATTTTTATATTTCAGCCTATTATATATATTTTAGCCGATTTTGAAGCATAAATTGATTATTGGAAGAATGGAAATAAGTAATAGAGAGAGAAATCCCGGTTGAACATTCGGAAGAATTGAATAATATAGATGGAGTGTAGCTAGGTCACATGTATGATGCCGAGTGCACATCATGTGTACAAGAAAGCTACACGATACTATGTAGTAGCTAGGTCACATGTGTGATACGGGAAGTATCCCATGTAGACAAGAGAGCTACTGGGAGAGAGATAAATGTAGATAGGTCACATGTGTGATACGGGAAGTATCCCATGTAGACAAGAGAGCTACGGGAGAGATAAATGTAGCTAGGTCGCATCTGTGATTCCAAGTGTAGGACACCATGTGGACAAGAGAGCTACGTAATAAATTGGCTAGGTCACATGGGTGGTACTAACTGTTCACCATGTGTACAAGAGAGCCGAATTATATGAAATATGATGGTGGAGTGTGTGTTGAAACCATCAAGTATCGGAATTGATCCGAATTGTTCAACGGGATGGATTTATGGTGACATTGTAATTATGGACCTATACTTGTGATGTATGAAATGTGGTGAAAATGATTTGTGATATATATATATATATATAAGCTAAAATGAGGTTAATACAAAGAAAGTGTGAAAGAGTGAATTAGCACCAAAACTGTTGTGGGACAGTAGCAGTGATGTGATTTTGAAAAATCACCAAAAATAGTAATAATTTAATTAGAGGATTAATGAGATGTGAAATTAAATCTTAATGATCCTATTTTCATATAAAAGAAACGGAGCAAGTAAAGGAATTCTATATTTTGAGATATTTATAATTGTGTGTGACTTGCTCAGAATGACTATGTGATCCCCTGTTCCAACTTTTAAAAATCATTAAAAATTGTACAAAACAAATTAAGAAATATATTTCATATTCATAAATTCCTTATTGAGTCTAGTTTTAAATGAAACAGGTTTCATGGTCATTTGAATTGTGTACTGGGAGAAATGCAATTCGTAGTGAACAGAGGTTAGATCAGTCAAGCTGTGTAATAGGGGAAATTTTAACTAATAAACTGTACTAATTTGCTTGAAAAAAAATTTTATAAATAAATTAGTGAATATATACATGAGTCTAGTTCAAGGAAAATTTACGGAATTGGATTTCAAGTTTCGTAACTCGAGTTATGATTTATTTAGTGAACATGACGCAGGAGAGACAGCTTGACCAAAGTGGAGTAAATAGTGAAATTAAACGTAGATACACTTGAGTTATTATGTAATCATACTAAATTCTTTATTCATTATTTATATACTTGCTTACTAAGCGTAAAGCTTACTTCCTTCTTTCCATTTTTTTAGTTTGTCAAAGTCATTTCGGGGTTGGAGATCGTCGGAGGCAAAGATCACACTATCAAGCCATTATCCTTGGAGTATTGGCTAGTATATGTTAAATATTTTCATGTGAGTGGCATGTATAGCAAGTTTGTTTCATGACATGTATTATTATTATGATTTGGTTTATGTATTGGCCTACATTGAGCTTTTGTATATGGCCATGAGATGTGGTCTTTATTCATTGTGGTTTGTAAGTTTTAAATTTTGGGCAGAACTTGGTGACATGATTTTATATGTTTGTGAATGTTTAAGTCTGGTAACGCCTCGAACCCTGTCCCGGAGTCGGATACGGGTGAAGGGTGTTACATCGCCAAAGGACTTCTAAACACTTGACCTTTTGCCCGAGTGTGAACTTCATAAAAATTACTACAGGTAAAGTGTTGTTGTCTCCCAAATATGGATATTTTAAATTATGCCGCAAAGGTTTCAACTCCAGTGCGGGAGGTTCCTTTATAGAAGGTTTAGAAGGATTAAAAGAGCGATATTATAAATCCAAGGATTCAAACTTCTTCCCTAGTCTATCCACAAACTACTTAGCTTCCATAAGTTTACCAATGTCCTAAAAAATTACCACGTCATTCTGCTCAAGTGAGTCTTCATCACTATCAGAATTGCTGTGGAAAAATTTTGTGAATTCTACCTCTATTGTTGTTTCTATCAACTCAATGGCATGGCATTCTTCATTCTCATCAGCACATTTCAAGGCATCAAATACATGGAAAGTAATTTGCTGATCATTTACCATCATGGTCAATTTGCCTTTCTGCACATCAATTAAAGTCCTGCCAGTAGCAAGAAAAGGTCTTCCAAGAATAATTGGCACATCTTGGTCAACTTCACATTCTAAAATAAGGAAATCTGTAGGAAAAAGAAATTTATCTACTATTACCAGCATGTCTTCAATTTTACCTTCCGGATGCTCGTAGGATTGATCAGCCAGTTGCAACGTAACCGTAGTAGGTCTTGCTTTCCCAATTCCTAGCTTCTTGAAAATAGACATAGGTATTAGATTTACACTCAGTCCTAAATCACATAATGCTTTACTAACATAATAATTTCCAATTGAACATGGGATAGTGGGACTCCCTGGGTCCTTCAAATATGGAGGTAATTTATTCATCAACATTGTTGTGCACCCTTCAATGAGAGCAACAGTCTCAAATTCTCTCAATTTGCACTTTTTTGACAATATATCTTTCATAAACTTCACATAATTTGACATTTGCTCCAAAGCTTCTACCAGTGGTATGTTGATATGGAGTTGCTTCAACACATCCAAAAATCTTTTGAACTGAACATCATGTTTACAATTATGGAATCATTGAGGAAAGGTAAAGGTGGTCATCCTTAAAGTTGTTGATATTGTTTTGCTGTGGTATTTTTGTTGGTAACATGATCTGATTTTACTTAACATTCTTCTATTTACCCTTTTTCAGGTGCAATATACTTTTCAGTTGATTCTGAAGTCTTTCCATGGTTGAGTCTGGAGTTGTCCTCTTCTACAATGGTGTCTTGGACAACACCATCCAATTGTGTCCCACTTTTGAGAGTGATGACTTTGCACTGTTCCTTTCCTTGTGTTATCAAATTCTTGGTATCGCTTGGCAATGCTCTTTGTGGCTTCGAATTTAAAGCATTCGCTATCTGCCCCACTTGATTCTCAAGAGCTCTGAAGGACATAGCTTGGATATGAATTACAACATCATTCTTAGTCATATATTCCTTCAGCAATGCTTCAATGGAGGTAGAAGATGATGTTTGACCCTGTTGAACATTTTGCCTGGCATAGGATGATTATAACTAAGCGGTGCACTATTAGCATTCTGTCTTACAACAATGTTTAAATTCCCCGCACATTGATTATTCCAACTAAAGTTTGGATGCTGCTTCCACCTTGGGTTGTAGGTGTTGGAATAAGGTTTATTATTCCAGTTAAAATTACCCATGTAGTATATAGATGTTGGGTTTTATGGGCTTTCATCAAACACATGGTCTTCACCTCAATAAACACATGATAGTTCGACTAATTTCATCTCCTAGACTACAATGGGCCTTTTCATTGTTTTGATCATATTAGCTAAAAGATACCTGGGTTGTCAGCGAAGTGATTGCATCAAGCTCCATAGTACCAATAGCTTTCTTACCCGTCCCAACTCTCGTGGTAGGATATTAATAATCATTGCTGGCAATTTTTTCCAAAATCTCATATGCTTTATTATAAGATTTATCCCAAAAGGTATCATTGGCAGAAACATCAACTACCATTCTCGTATGCGTATTCAACCCATTATAAAATATCACCATCTACGTCCAGTGATGGAATCCACGCATCAGGCATTTTTGAAGTAATTCTTTTAATCGTTCGCAAGCTTCATTTAGCGTTTCATCCTCCACTTGCCGAAAAGATGTGATGGCATTTGTAAGCTTGGCATTCATATTTTTTGGATTATACTATAGGAAAAATCTCTGGCAAAGATCATTCCATGATGCCACTGTTCCCGATGACAAAGCATTCAACCATGCCCTTGCATGATCGCTCAAAGAATGTGTAAATAATTTAAGCCGCAAGGCATCTTCAAGAACACCAAGTTGTCTAAACGAGTCACAGACTTCTAGAAAAAGTCTTAAATGTAGTCTTTGATCTTTAGTGGGTAATCCACCAAGCTGTCATATTGTTTGCAACATCTAAAACATTACTAGTTTCAACTCGCACTGCTGAGCTTGTATGTGTGGTCTTACTATTCTTGGATTCAAATCATCCAAAATTGGGACAATATGTTCCCAAATTGGTCTATCTCGATCATCTATCACATGATGAATAGGAGGATTAACATCCTGACCAATGGGATCGTCATTAAGACCAAGATCATTCAAGCCAGGATCATTTCCTTCCCTAGCCATATTACGTAACTCCCTTATTCTCCTTCGCAAAGTTCTTTCAATCTCTGGGTCAAAAGGATACTCTTAATTAGCAGGAATGCCTCTTCTCATAAACTAACAACAAACCTATAGAAATTACATACAACTAAGTTAAAGAAAACTAAGAAAACAAAAGGGAAATAACAAAACCAAATTTCATCTATTTCCAATCCCCGGCAATAGCGCCAAAAACTTGTCGCGTGTGAAATGATATGCAAATTGTGAAAGTATACACATCGAATCAAGTAATAAAGTACTAAGTAAGATCGTCTCCATAGGGATTAGAATGGTATAATATGGTAAAGTTATGAGAGTGAGGTATGATTAATATTATGACAAAAATAATTATAAGAATGCAGTGGTAATTTGAAGGAATAATGATGCATGTAGTAATGGAGAATGCTATGACATTACCAGAGAAAAGTAAGAATACAATGGCAAATTCGAGAATAAGTACGTGAATATTATGCAAACGAACAAGTAAACAACTAAAAAAAAGGCTATGGCAAAGACATTATGGCAAAGGATAACGGGTCTACGATGTTGACTTCGAAGGTTAGGATTACTAAGAATCTGCCTTTACTAATAGTAATACCTCGACAAAACCATACTCAATCTAGTGCTCGAAAGAGTTCTAAGATGGCCTACTTCTTTCGAGAAGAAGACCTCAAGTTACCTTGCCTTAAGCTATATATGTATATAAGACTTTAGCCTGGTACCTTGCACTGTTTTGTTTTCTTTCCTTATAAACACTGCTCTATGTCTAGAGGCTGCTACAAGTATTCGATCGAACACTTGCTCATATCATTCACTTTCAATCTCATTAACCTAACCTTGTTAGAATTAGATTAATTTAATGAACATGTTGTACATCCATCTATGTTTAGAGTTTGCAAACATGTTGTTTTATATTAAAAAAACCATTGAATGACATAGAGTATTAAAGCAGATCTATGCTTCAGTCATTAAAGAAAATAAGCGTTTCATCAAGTAATCCCAACCCTATGAGATTTAGCTCATGAGTTGGAAATTAAAATTCAAATCCAAAGTATCATTCAACATCGTTTTCATTAAATCAACACAAAGAGTAATCAAGAAATAACAAAATAACTTCAAGAAGATAGCTTCTGCTAATCCAGCTACACTCCAGTGATACAGTGTCTTTTGACGGCTGAGAGAGACTATTTTCGTCTTCCTCTTCTACTCAGTCACTACCCTTTATTTTCTCTCTTTTTTTCTTCGCCCCCTCTAGGTTTTCCTTCTTTGTCTTTCATAATCATTTTCCCTAGGGTAAATCCAATAGTCCATGATTTTATTCCCTCTTTTTTAGGTAGATATATCTAGTACAAGTTTACCTGGGCCTAAGACCAATACACTTTGAGTGTTGACTAGACATCTTCCCAGCATTACCACGGCATTTGGGTTGACAAACTGTTCAACCCTTTGTCCCGACAAACCTTCACTCATTTACTTCTCTTTCCTCAATCTACACTTGCCAATCCACCACCACATGCAACCCTTCCACAAGAAATTAAAAATAACTAACATTTAAGTACAATCCAAGCTCCTAATGTAATGCTAAAACAAGAAAATATTAATAGAATGTCCTAAAATGCAACTAAATGTACCTAACTATAGGCAATTAGCTAGATCTAAAGGCATGAAATATAACTATTTTCAAGAGTTATCACTTACCATAGAGCATAATGATAATTGAGATTTATTAAGTATAATAGTTTAATGGATTTACGTTATTTATTATTAATTAATATATAAGTCATATAAATAATGTTACATCCCAAAATTTAGCTTAGCAGCTTTTGATTAGTAGATTAGGTATTCGATTAAGATTTCAAAATTATTTTAAAAAATTGAGGGCCTAAAATTAGATTTGGGAATGTAGAATTAAGTGACCGAAAATTATTTTCATTAAAATGGTTCTAAAAAATAAAGTCAGATTTAAAAATAATTAAGAAAAAAGTGTTTTAATTAAAAAAAGACTGAATTGTAAAAGGGTCAAACTTGAAAGTTATCCCAAAGCAGTTTCACCAAGTTTTAAAAATTAGTTTTTCCTCAATGTTCTTATCCTTCTCCAAAGGTTTTCTCATCTCCCAAACACCAAATTTTTCTCATCTCCCAAACACCAAATTTTCTCTCAATTTTAAATAAAACACTCAAATTCTTCCTCAATTTCCTTATCCTTATCCAAAGGTTTTTCAAGAAATTAAATTATATTCTGATTCTTAATGATATTTTTATGTATGTTGCTTTTACAAATCAAGATTCGATCACTTATAATGAAATTTCTATGGATATAAAGTTTTAAGTCAAAAATGAGCTTGAAAATGGTGGAATTCATATTTCTAAGTTAAATAACTACTTTTAAATTATTTTTATCTTATGTTGATCTGATTAAAAGGTTTTTAAATACAATTTTATAGATCATTAAATGATTTTATAGAATTAATGAATTTCCCTATCGAATGCTCACAAGCGACGATTTTTCCGAAAAAATTGAATTTTAAGTTTTCATGTGTCTAAATTGGTTTAGATCTATAAAAAAATGATTAATAAGAATTTTAGAATCAATAGAAATCAGAATTGATTAAGGAAAACTAAGATTTTGACAAATTTAGTCAATTTTTTTTGTTAAGAGAGGAGTGGTTGGATCTGCATTTCTGTTGATGTTTGGATGTGTTTATGGTTGTTAATGACCATACTACATTGTGTTCAATGTGTTTGTTAAGTTCTGGATCCTTTGGAGCCCTTAACGAGTAAGGCGAAAGGCAATGAGGAGCTCGTTTAAGCTTCGACAACCAACGGAAAACTAAACCAATGAGTGATCGAGAGTGCTTCTTGTAAGAAAAATTCAGTGAGTTAATTGGGAGCTTAAGTTAGCCTAAACACCTATCCTAAGTTTTGAATGTAAGTCTTCTTACTCGATCGTCCTTTAATTTGCAAATAATGCATTTGTGATGTGATATGTAATGCATGATGAACAATTAAAGTAAGTGTTATGTGTAAATATCTATAACAACCCAATTTTGGGCCTAGTCGGAATAGTGGTTTCAAGACCACAAATCCAAACGTAAGAAAATTTATTTTTATTATATTTTTATGGGCTAAAATTTCACAGAATGATTTCGTGAAAATTTAGTTCAAAAATTTTGACATTTGGGCACTCAATTTAGTCAAAAGGACTAAATTGTAAAAAGTGCAAAAGTTGAGTTCTACATGTTAGCAGTGTCCAGTTGTTATGAAATTTTAAATTGGAGGTCTTTAAATGGTAATTATACCATTGGTTAAGTTGGTGGACAAAAATGGACATGGTTTGATATATTTCTAAAGTTTTTCATTAAGGGTAATTTGGTCATTTGGTAATTAAAATGAATTAAAAATAAAATTAAAAGCCAATTTTTGTCCATATTCAAGCTATGGCAGAAATTACCATGAATAAACCATGGATAGGGTTTTTTAAGCTTCCAAGCTCGATTGTAAGTCTATTTTAGGCCCATTTTTAATGATTTTTACGTTTTTGAAATCCTCGTAACAAGATCTACCTATCTCTACCATTTATTTGTGCTAGGGTTCATGTTAAAAAATTTACCCATGTGTGACATGCATGTGTTTTAATGTTTTATGGAAGAATATGAAAGTTTGGGGGTATGATAAACAACTTTTACTAAGTGATTTTTGATGAAATTGCATAAAATGACCTATTTGTAAAAGTTGTAAAATTATGTGTAGAAAATGTAATTTAGTGAAAAATGTGAGCTGTTATAAGAGGGAATATGAATCGGCTAGGCTTATGATTTGAGAAAAATAAGTGCTTTTCATCTTATGAGCCTAAGGGCAAAATTGTAAATATGTGAAACTTTAGAGGCAAAAATATAATTTTTCCATAGTATGATTTTTGGACTAAATTGAATAATGTGAGTATTAAATGAGTTAAATGTGTTATTATAGATCAAGAAAAATAAGGAATTGACCTTGATTGGGGAAAAAAAAGGTTGTGGACTAAATTGCAAATTCGTCATATTTTGCATCGAGGTAAGTTTTTATGTAAATAATTCATCGTTTTTACTTACATTATCAGATTTTATTATGTTTTATGAAATGTGGCTGAATATTGAATGAAATTGACAAGTATCAAAAAGTAAGAAATTTCCTGGTTGAACATTAGGAAGAGAATAGGATACAACTGACATGTCACTAGTGACTCAAGTGTGATACTATGTGAAGGCCACTTTGAGAAGAGATAGCTTGGTCACAAGTGTGGTACTATGTGAATGCCACTTTGTGAAGAAAGATAGCTTTGGTCACAAGTGTGGTACTATATGAAGGCCACTTTGTGAAGAAGGTAGCTTTGACTACAAGGGTGATACTATGTGTAGGCCACTGGGTATCCGTTATTATTTCGATGTGTTCAACGGGAAATGAGTAGGTGTAATTGAATATGACTATGTAATGAATAATTGCAGGTACATGTATGTAAACTTATGAGCAATGTGCTCTATATGTGATCGAACTTTGGTAAGATTGATATGGAGTAAGTGTTACAATGAAAGTTATTACAAAGAAAACATGAAAGAGTGAAATTTAGTAATAAAACGATTTTGGACAACAGTAGTTGTGTGACTTTGAAAAATCACCAAAAATGGTGGAAATCAAATTAGAGGTTGAATAAGAATGAAATTAAATCTTGTTGAGTCTATTTTCATATAAAGGAAATGATGTAAGCAAAAGAATTTCATATTATGAGATATTTGAATTTTTGTGAGATAGAGTAAGAATGATTTCAGAATCCCCTGTTAAGAATGATTTCAGAATCCCCTGTTCTGATTTGGGAAAATCATTAAAAATTGTACAAAAATAATTATGGATTATAATTTATATGCTTAAAATCCTTAATGAACCTATTTTCAAAAGAAACAAACGGAAACATCATCCGAATCCCGTATGAGGAGATAATTAATTTTTAGTGAAGAGGGGTCGAAACTGTCAGACAGCAAAACAGGTGTGACTTTAAAGAATAAACTATACTTATTGGCTAAACAAAAAATATGGTAAGAATATATGTGAGTCTAGTTTCTGGAAAAATTAGCGGATCTTAATTTGGAGTTCCATAGCTCCAAATATAAATAATGTAGTAACTATGACTCGAATAGACAGCTTGTTCTGAACTTGAGTAAATAGTGGATCTATGTGTAGTTATAATTTTATTATTTTGAAAACATATTTTGAGGATTTATAATAGCATGTTAATAATTTGTTCATTATTTACATACCTACTTACTAAGCTATATGCTTACTCCCCTCTCTTTTCCCGTGTTTTATAGTGTCACCAAGTTAGCTCGGGGTACGGAGATCGTCGGAGATCCATCCACACTATCACCATTCTTTTGGTATTTTGAAATTCATATTTTGAATTATGGCATGTATAGAGGACTTGATTATTTTATTATATGTCATAATTGATTTGGCCTAAAATGTTGGCCTTTAATATTTGATAACTCATTTTGTATAAGGCCATTGATGTTGGCTAATATTTGTTAAGTTATATGTTATGATGATGCATTTTGTGAGAGGCATAAGTTGGTTAAATGAGTGTGTAATGCCTAAGTATGGAAAATGTGGCATGTGAATGGTTGTGTGAAGGACACAGCCTTGGACACGGGTGTATGCCCCTATTTTTAAGAAATTTTCCAATGTTTTCCAAAGTTCTCGGTTTAGTCCCAGACCACTTCCATAGTATGTTTTGGGCCTCGTAGATCTATATCAGGGACTTAGTGATGGAAATTGAAAAGTTTAATTTGGACCAAATTTTATGGCCCAATTTTGTATGAATGTTTATGTTTAAATTCGGTAACGCCTCGAACACTGTCCTAGCGTCGGATACGGGTAAAGGGTGTTACAATATTTGTATATGGTATGAGCTTTGTTGATGTTATGCACGCATATGAGATCTAATGTGATTATGGCTCATTGAGCATAGTGTTAGCACTTGTAAGTGCATTAAATGTGAATGTGATAGTGATGTGGATATGATGAACATGAACATGTGAATATATGCATAAAAACAATAAAAAATTGTGTTTAAATGGATATGTTAGCCTTGTAACCTCTTGAAATCATTGAATATAAATGACATGCCATAGGATTTGAGTACTCAAATATGTGTTTGATATTCGGGACATGTTGGAGAGATAAATGAATGTTGAGCTTTGACTCAATTCAATGGGACATGTTGGTTTGTTGGAGAGTGTTAGCTTTGTGCTACACTTTGACTTTGGACATGTTAGACTATTTGAGTCATTGGTATGTTGGAGATCCATGTATCCAATGAATGTGTTTTCTTATATGTCCATAAGCTACAAGTTGCCAATATATCAAATTTGAATTGTGTAAATAATGCCTAAATGTGCCATAGAGTGAATGCTTTTAGTATACTTTCTTTTAATCTTTGACAATGACTTCTTGTAGCATTCTTGAGCACTCATTGAGCTTAGTAAAGCTCACGCTCATGTTAATTATTTTGCAGAGAGATAACTTTACCGAAGAGGGGGAAGTGAGCACACCAAGTGATCCAAACAAGGCATTACGGTTGAGTATGTGCTTGTGATTTGAATTCTCTTAATAAAGGCAATGTGGGTTACTTTGGTAAGAATAGAATTTTCTTTTTGGTAATATAAAAATGGACTTTACGGACTGTTGTTAAAGACTTTGAATTTTGGGTTGTGTTTTGTTTGATGTTTGTGAATGGTGATTTTGAATATGCATGATATTGGTTGAGGTTTCATGGTAAAGAATTGCATGAATTTTTGTTTAAAATGTGATAAAATGTGTGAACAATATTCAATAAGTTTTAGTATGTTTTAAATAACCAAATAGGTCAAAATAAGCATGTAGAATTCTAAGAAAACCATGATATGCAAATATGGTGTGTTGAGCAATTGAATTGTTGTTAAAAAAACATGTATGCTAGCATGATCGTTTACTTGAGGGGTCAAATCTTGCTATTGAATGTTATCAGGTATTTGAACATGTTTTAGATGATGAATGTATGTTATGTGACTTGTTATAATTGATAAATAGGCCTAAATGCATGAAATGGTATGCTGGGTAGTGTTCAAAGTTGAAAAATGTAGGTTTTGGGTTGTTTCTGCAGAAATATGCAAGTGATGTCGTGACTACGTTCAAGAGTCGTCAGGACGACCAAAATCCCGTCGTCATGACAAGAGGCCCTTCCTAGATCACATCGCAATAAGGTAAGTCGTGTGGTCATGACTTGGCACACTGAGTGTTTAAGTCTTGTTTTGTTAACTTTGCAATTTAGTCCAACATATTTTAAATTAAATTGGAGTCCAAAAACACTATGAAATGCTTTGAAAATTTGCACACTCATGATTTATATGTTAAATTGTGTAATTCCTAAAATGATTTTGAAATATGGTTATTTTGTACATTTTGTTGTTTTTATGATGTAGTCCCTAAAGCTTAGGTTTTAAAATTAGATAAAAAATATTAACTGTTATAAACTTATTCTTTCAAATAATGATATTAATAGAACCCTAAAATAAAAAAGTCCCCTAATTTGTTGTTTTATATGTGTTATTGTATGTTGAATGTAAAAAGAAAAAAAATATCCTTGGATGTCGTTTGAATGTTTTGTTAGCTAAAGCATGTAATTAGGATTCGTTTGTTTATCTTTGTTTACTTTTTGTTGGTTATGCACGATATGTTGTGGTGCCAATGATGGTCTGTAGTGTGGTCACGTAAGTGAAAAATGTAACGTTTTGGATTCAGGTTGGACCGTCCCAACCGAGTTTGTGGCACCAAAAATGATGGAGAATTGGAAGGTGAGACAAGGAGTAATACAAACAATCCACCCAAAGTTGACAAGAAATGAGATAAATGCACTCATGTTTTTTTTTTTTCCAGCAAGCTATGAGTTGAGCTCCACATGATCTAATTGATTATTAATTCTAAGAAGGGAGAGCAAAGGGCAAAGGGAAGTAGGTTGATTGCTGTGAGAAATTGCAATCTTCAAAATACATATATGAATGGGACACAGAGACTAAGTTAGAAAATATTTTTAGGGATCATAATTAAATTATATAACTTTTTAAAGTTAAAATGTAATTTTATTATTGTATTAATTTATATCTTTAAAACGTTTAAAAGATTAAATTAAAATTTTTTTATCTTCAAGATCAAAATAGAATTTGACCATTTACTCATTTATATTTTATAAAATATAAAAGACTAATGTAATAAATTTTCATTTTAGGGAGCTCTACCCCTATGTCATAGTGCAACCTTGTAGTGTCATGATAGGGTAGGTTGTCAAGGGGCCACTCATATATAGGGCATGGCAAAGAATAGAGAAACCTGAGGAAGGGTAAATCTTTTGTATTTAAGGAAGTGTCTTCATTTCAAACATATTTACGTTTCCTGATAGTGTTTCTATAAAAATGTTCTAGCATTTTATAAGGATGGACAGTCTATATTTGTTGGGCTGAGCCACCAGTTATGACTATTGAGATTATTAACTGAGTTGAGTGGGAGCCTCCATCCAAATGTCTCACAAACTTGCATCGAGTGAGCAAAGTCGTATTTGTGACACCATGTCAACCCCTTTCGTGCCGCTCCTGAGGCTGATCGGAGGTAGGTTCTAAGCTAAGGCCCTAATACTGAAAATTAGTAACATCATCTATATTCTACAATAACTGAAGATAGGCCTAGCCAACTTGGCTCTCTGTGGATGACAGAAATCCAACTGTGACAAACACCTTAACACATGAACCACAAACTCAGATTTTTCAACCAAAAAAAATATCCAGAATGAATGGCCCACTTCTAAAACAAGCATCCAACAATCTCTTTGAAACAACATGAAAATGACAAAAACACAAGCCCACTTCATATAAAACTCCCTCAATCACCCAACTCCTTCAGTAGCAACTGATCTTTTCTGCGATTCAAAAGAAAATGGCAGCATTCACTTCAATTACCCCCAACCCAGCTTCATCCTCTTCAGTATACTCCAATTTCAGGACCTCTCCATTAGCTCTCTCTTCCCAGATTACTGCAGACTGTTCTTGCCTTTTGAGTGTAAGATCAGGTCTAGCATCAAAGCGAAGACTGGCTTCCCGGAATCGGCAGTGCCTAATTATCCGAAGTGCAGCAACAAAGCCTGCAAAATCACCAGGTACCACTACTGTTGTAATCCAACCTTAATTTAATCATAAGATGAATGGTCGATTGTACCTCAGGCTCAGGAACAAAACAAATTGACTGAGATGAATGGTCGATTGAACCTCAGGCTCAGGAACAAAACAAATTGACTGACCTGACTTTGATTTTCTTCTCTTCTTTTGGAGGGATTAGCTGAAGAAGACTGGAAGCTCAAGAGGGAACTTCTCTTGGAGAAAAGGGTATTCCATCTCCCACTCTCATGCTTAAGTGCACATTTTGATGCTGCATACATACTTGGAAAATTTAAAATCGTCACTCTCACCTGTTGTTTTAGGACAGAAAGCAATAACAACTTTCAAGCTTAAACAGAACACGTATTGATACAACAAACAACCCGTTCCTCTTATAAGTTGCTACCTAATGATTCTATATTTAGAGGATGGAAGTAAAAAGCTAGAAATATTTATAAATACCATCAACGATCATGAATTGAGAAGAAGAATCCCCTAAGGGGGGATAAAGCTCCTGTACACAGGTGAGTGTCTGTAAGGATGACAACGCAAGCATGACAACAGGATTACCCTTTGCTTGCAGGTAAGAAGTGTGGATGCGAAGGAAGCTTTTCGCCTTCAAAAAGAGAATAACTTTGTGATTCTCGATGTACGTCCTGAAGCAGAATTTAAAGAGGTCAGTCGGCTCATTACAACAGGAAAATAATCATTCACGAAAGGGCGTTTCAGTTAGTGCTAAATTTGATGCCTTTTGATGCAGGCTCATCCAGCAGGTGCTGTTAATATTCAGATATATAGGCTTATAAAGGAGTGGACGGCATGGGATATCGCCAGGCGTGCAGCATTTGCATTTTTTGGCATATTTTCCGGCACAGAAGAGAACCCTGAGTTTATGCAAAGTAGAACCATGTTCCCTAATTTTCTTCTATTGTCCACCACCATTTCCTACTTAGCAGTTACAAAGGAACTAACTGTTTGTTATCTAAGCAGGTGTAGAATCAAATTTTGGCAAGGACGCAAAGATAATAGTGGCATGCACAACTGGGGGTACAATGAAGCCATCCCAAAATCTACCTGAAGGTCAACAATCCAGGTATTTACAGCATTTTGATTTTATACAAGCTTATAGCATGCGTTATAGGCCTAATTAGTAATTACAAGCTTAATGTAGTTCAAATCTGATAGCTAGGTGTGGTGCTTAAATGAGACGTAGATAGGATTAAACTAGTAACTTAACAAACCATCGACTTTGATTAAAAGTGAAGCTCAAAAGGCCTAATTAGTAATTAGGAGTTGATGTATGATGATTTTTCATTTCCCCTCAATCTAAGCAATTAAAGTTATTTATTTGCCGAACTTTTTTTCAACTAGAAGATACAAATGCTTGCTTTTGAATCCTTGCAGATCACTCATAGCGGCTTACTTGCTTGTGCTCAATGGGTACAAAAATGTTTTCCATTTAGAAGGGGGTCTTTATACATGGTTCAAAGAAGGACTGCCATCAGAATCTGAAGAATGAGATATCAAATGATTAGATGGTGCTTCCATTGAAGCTCAAGTTTTGTCCTTAAGACTGATTTCTACCCTTTCCCTGTAGGTTTTGAATGTGATCTCTATTAGGCATTTTAATCCTACTAAGAATCTTGTATCACCTCAAGTTATGTATGATTTTTTTTTTTTTCTGTTAAATCTGAAAAATTGAATGTATAAGTAGTAAAACCGAAGGTTTGCAACTAGTGGCAACAGCCAAATCATCAAATTTAAAGTTATTCACAAAGACCTGTCAATAATCAGTGTACTAGTTTAAACCATTTCATGTTTTACAGGTAATTAAGGGTACCTTAAGACAAGGCCTTCACTCTTTCCTGCTGAGTTTAGTGGTAAAAATCCATGGCCAGATACTTTGTTCAAATCCAAGCTGATGTTAATCGTGACAATATCGGGTGGGATAGAAGATAACTACCCCATTTGGGTAGTGAAAACGAAACCATTTTTGAGTGCTTTTGACTTGTGGGATGCTGTTGAAATAGGTAGAGAAATAACTCTTTAGAGGGTAAATCCTATTATTACTCAAATGAAACAAAACAGAGAGGAAATTGCCAAGAAATTCAAGGTTCTCTCTTGCACTCTCTCTGTTGTCAGTGATGCAATTTTCAAAAGGATAATAATGACCTCTGAAATTGCCAAAAATACTTGGGACAAACTTAAGGAGGAATTTGAAAGAAGTGACAGGACCAAACAAATATAAGTGTTGAATTTAGGGAGGGAGTTTGAAGTTCTCAAGATGAAAGAGTCAAAGATTGTCAAAGATTATGCTGGTAGGTTCACGAAGGTTGTGAACCAATTTAGGTTGCATGGTGAAGACCATCCAGATAAAAGGATAATTGAAAAGGTGCTTGTAGGGGTTCCGGAGAGGTTAAGTAAAAACGTATTCCCATCTCAAATTTGTCCCTCTACAAAAGTTATTTTGTAAAGGATTTTAGCATTTAATATTTAATTAATTTTTTAAATATTATATTTTTAATTACAGTAATTAATTTAAAATAATATTTTTCATTTGATTTATTTAATATAATTAAAATATATTAACTTATCAATTTAAATATTATAATAGAAAATTTTCAAATAATAATTAAAGTATTTTTAACATATTCAACATACAATATAATTTTATTTTATATAATTAACATAAAGTAACATTATTCAAACAAATAATTAATTTACATAATTAACTTTAATATTAATTAAGTGATAATTAAAATACTTAGAATTCTATTCAAGTAATAACTTTATTTCACATCAATACAATTAAGACAACTTTTGTTTACATAAAAAAATTAACTAATAATTATAAATTATAAATTATAATTATAATCATCACAACTTTTTCCTTATATTTTATACTTAGAGATCTATTCAAGAAATAACTCTATTTATTATTTTTAAATGTCTAATTATTACAATTTCTATTAAATTATAATTATTTTTAAATGTATAATTATCACAACTTTTACATTTTTTGAAGTTTTTAAACTAATACTTTTAAATTAAATATTATAAATATTTTTAAATGTGAATTTAGTAATATGATGCAAAATAAAGGGGATTCTCATAAGTTCAATTTTTTTTCCAAACTCATATTTTTATATATATTATAGATAATTAGAGTTGGTGAAATGAAGGTTTTAGAATTTTTATGAAACGAACTTTTAATTGTGATACCAATAGTAATAAATCTGATCAAATTAAGTATTTGTGTTCTGAGGCTTAGGGGAGAGGTTGAAATCATAGATAGCTTCAAAAAGGTGTTCAGATTTGTTGATCAATCCAAATTGAAGTCCAAATCTTTCAAGCTTTCAATCGAATGATCTTCATTGTTCTTGAACTTTCAAATGCTTAGAAAGTAGGCTCTAACTCAAAAAATTGAACACAAGACGAAAACCAAGACTTCCCATGGGGATGTTGTTAGCTCAAATGATCAAACTAAAATTACCAAGAGGGGTGAATTGGCTTTTAAAAATTTAGGAAAGCTAGAGAGAAATGATAGAAAATTGAACACAAGAAGTGCCTACTCCACTACCTTAGCTTTCCACAACTAAGTATTTTTCGAACTTCACTAATTTGATCAACCTTTGAGGATAATGTTTAACCTTACAACTCCCTTAAGATTTCTACCCAAATCTTAAGACACAAACCCTCTCAAAGAGATACAAAGAAGCAAATAAAGAAATAATTAGTAAAATATCAAAATGTTTGCAAATTAAGCTCAATTATAATGAAAAACACTTGAGTAAGAGAATAGAAATAAAACTTATAAGTGTATAAAGGAAAAATATGGAAGTATTTGGCACAAAGGTTGTTTGATTAATGATTTTTGCTTGAATATGTTTTCTTGTTGTTGTAGGATCTTTAGAAGCTAGTATTTATGCCCTTGAATTGAATTCCAACTGTTGTGGTTGTTGGAGATATGAATAGAGCAGTTGGGGATATGAAAACCATATTATTTAATTCATCTGCAACAGCGATTATCAATACCACATAAAAAGATATCAATATTTTTTACAATAAATGCTAAAGTCACTGACTGTTGGAGTTGAAATATCGGTACTGGGCAAATTTTATCGATAATATATAAAAGGTATCGATACCTGTAATGCCGCAAAAAATTGATTTTTTGATTTGTTAAATATTGTTAGGTAAATTGTTTTAGTTTAGTGGTTAAGTGTTGTGGGTAGTGTGTGAGAGGTTCTGGGTTTGATTCCTTCTCTTTTGAATTTTTGTTATTTTTATCCCTATCTCTATCTTTGAGCATTTTTTTTAAATTTTATTTTTGCTCCACTTGTGACAAAATGAGTTTCTTGGTTTAGTGGTTAGGTATCAGTTTATACTTTAGGTTTTGTATTCAAATCCTTGTGGGCGCAAATGAAAATATTTTTGCTTTTCCCCAGTTGTGCCACTCGCATGGTAGAGTTTGAATTGAATTTGAATTCTGAGGGAATTTGATTAGTTATTAGTAAATCTAGTTAGTGGGATAATATTGTGTTTTTTTAAATAATTAGTTTTTTCCCAAAAATTCTTCCATTCCCTCTCACGTTTCTACTATATACCTTTTCCCTAAATTTTCCCCAAAATTTCCTCATATGTTTTTCACTTTCTCACACCTTTCTTTCACTCAGTTTTTTTTTCAATTCTGATGATTGATTTTCTTCTATTGTTACTCCTTTGTGTTATTCTTTTTTTTTTTTTTTGCGATTTCTTTCGAATATATCTCTTCTTCCATTCTTTGGTTCATCTGTGCCATCTTTTTGGGTTGCTGTGCAATTTTGATTGAGGTTCTTCGCTTGGTACGGTGTATATCTCTGTAACTAAGTTTTGTTTAATTTTGGATATGATGTTGTGTAATGCCCCCGTACCCGAGACCATCGCCAGAGTCGAGCACGAGGTGTTACTAACCTTAATTTATCACTTAAACAGCTCAAACAATTTATTTTAAAAAGTTCTAGACAAGCTGATTAACTGCATCATAGTTACTTAAAAATTCATATCTCGAGTTTCGAAACTCAAAATTAAGATCCGTAAATTTTCTCTAAAACTAGACTCATATATATATCTACTAATTTTTTTTTAGAATTTTTGGTCAGGCCAATTAGTACAGTTTATTAGTTAAAATCTCCCCTATTTTAGGGTTTGACTGCTCTGACCTCTGATCACTACGAACCACTTTTCTCTTTTTACAGAATTCAAAAGACCATGAAATTTGTTTCTCTTAAAACTAGACTCAATAAGGAATCTGTACATATAAAGAATGAGTTCTAATTATCTTTATAAAATATTTAGTGAATTTCTAAATTCAGAATAGGAGACCAGAAATCACTCTGGCCCTGTTTCACAAAAATTTAAATATCTCATAAAATATAACTCATATACCTGTTTTGTTCCATCCATATGAAAATAGACTCATAATTATTCAATTCCATATTTTATTCATCATCTAGTTATATCTCTACTATTTTTAGTGATTTTTCAAACTCACGTCACTGCTGCTGTGAAATTCTGTTTTATAGCCAATTTCACTTTACTATAGATTTTCATAGACTAAATAGGATTTTAAACATACATGACATCAAATATTATTTAGATTGGCCATTCCAATGGCTAATCATTTACAAACCCTTTTCTTATCAAACCATAACCATATCATAAGATCGTTTACACAAAGTGAGTATAGTGCTATACATGCCACATTCAAAGTATACAAGCCATTTTACCAATTTAAGTCTTTGGATAGTGTGAACGAGTCTTCGACCTATCCCGATTCTCAAGCTGGCTTGTCAAAACTACAATGAATGAAAAGGAGGGAGTAATCATAAATGCTTAGTAAGTTCACAGGCAAATAGCAAGTAACATAATCATGCAATTCAACATAAACATCATTTGCATAAACAACACCAAGACATTCACATTACATTTGCATTTAATATCTTACTACGATTTCATCATACTAAGTTCTCAACCCGAGGGTTTAAGCACATACCTGTCAAATTTTCTCATTCACCACACTTACCAACATATTACCTTCGTTTTAGGCATTCTCCTTATTCACTTAAGATTCACCCGTTGAACACATCGGAATATAATTCGAATACACAGATTTTATGAACGTAAGTGTCATACCCACAGCTAGACAAACTCAATAGCTTGCGAAACTTATGTAGCTAAGCTACCATGTAACCCGCCCATAAGTGAACTCAAACTCAACTTAACGAGCTCGGGCGTTCACATCCATAAGTGAACTCGGACTCAACTCAACGAGCTCGGATGCCTAGTCACATCTCACGAACTCGGACCCAACTCAACGAGTTCGGAACTCAATATCCTAGTGACATGTCACTTGTATTCTAATCTATTCCCAAGGTTCAAACGGGCTTTTTCCTCGATCACATATCTTTACCGTCTTCCATGGAATATCGAAACCGACACTCGGTAGAAATTCATATTTATCAAGTAGTAAACATAGTTTGCATATTACTCAATAATAACCACAAAGCATAATATTTCATAATAAAAATCTTCATATCATATAAATAACTTTAATGATAATAATAATCATATCATATATATAACATTATATTACTTAAATTGACAATTATGTTACCACATTTACACATGAACTTACCTCGATACAAAATATTAACAATCGAGCCTATTCCTCGTAAACTTTATTTTTCCCTCGATCACGACTTGAATCTCGTTTCTCTTGATCTATAATGCCAAATTAATCTTATTTAATATATACATTCATCAAAACAGCCTTTAATACGAACTTTGGCAAAATTACATTTTTACCCCTAAACTTTTACATATTTGCACTTTTGCCCCAAGGCTCAGAAATTAAACTTCATCCCTTATTCTTATGTTTTATGACATGCTGATAAATTTTCCCTTCTATGGAAACATCAAATTCTCACTCTAACATGTACTTATGACTATTAGGTATTTTTACCAATTAAGCCCTTTTTTCTCGTTCACTTAAAACCGAGTAGCACAAGTTGTCTAACATAATTTAAAACCTCATATTCTAGCATAAAACACCAAAATACACAAAGAACATTAAAAACGGGCATAGAAATCACTTACAATCAAGGTTTAAAAGTGTTGAAACCCTAGCTATGGTGGACAACAAAATTCAGTAGCAACTTATGGAGAAGATGATCATGTTGTGTTATTTTTCCCATTTTATTTCATTTAATATGCAAATGACCAAAATGCCCTTCCTTACTAAACTTTCAAAAATTCCATCCATGTCCAATTTTTGTCCATAAACTTATAAATTGGTCAAATCACTATTTAAGACCTCCTCATTAATATTCCAAAACAATTTCATACTAAAAACTTCTAGAATGCAAGTTTTGCAAATTATTCGATTTAGTCCCTAATCTCAACTTAAGCACTTTATGCATAGAATTTCATCACGAAATTTTCACATAATCATGCAATCATATCATGAACCTCAAAATAATTATAAAATAATCATTTTTATTTCAGATTTATGGTCACAAAACCACTATTTTGATTAGGCCCTAATTCGAGATATTACATGTTGTTTCGTTTCGTGGGCAAGGTTTGGAGGAGTGTGTGTGTGTGTGTTTTTTTTTTGTGAGATTCGGTCTAATTGTTGGTATTAATGTACTGTTAGGGGAAATTCGCGACTCTCATGACGACCTTTCAGTGAGTTAAGGAAATTTTAGGGGTTGCTATTATTTGGGTTAGTTTTCTTGTGTTGAGAGGTTGGTTTGTGAAATTAGAAGCGAGTGATCAATTGTTCATAGTCAAGTTAGTGATTTGGTTTTGTTTTCTTGAGGCTAATTAGTTGTGTTAAATCTTGATTTTAGGTTCAGTAATTGCGAACGATGAGAAGCTGAAAAAGGGATTGTTGACACCACATAACCGTGTGCGCCACATGGCCGTGTGAACCATACGGGTGTGTGGGCTCATTTCTTAAAATTTTACCCTAGGTCCGTATTTGATGTGAAAACCAAAATTAACCCTTTTATGGAGTCCATATGGTATAAATAAGAATGTAAATCATGATGTTTGATGCTCTATTTCTATTAAATGTGACTAATGAACACATGGTATGTATGTTATATGTATTAGCATGACGTGTTTTATGCCAAAGTGATCTAAAATCTTATGTGTATAGCATGTATGTCCTACACGCATAAGTTTTGCATGTACATCGAAATGGGATTATGATTATGGGGGAATTGTTGGCAGTTTAATAATATGCCTTATTTGGTGGTTAATGCCACATATCTGTTCTGGTGGCTTTGACATACCTATCTAATTCTGGCAGCTAGACTGAAATTTTTCTAAAAAGTGGCATACGATCACTTAGTGGTGTGTATGGTTGGATAGGTATTTATTATACTAATTGGTGTGTAGAGACGGTCAGAGATGGTATGTAGCGGATGGGGCTAGGAACTGATTCTGTATCTATTTATACATCAATAAATGAAATGTATCTAATTTTGTATTTAAGCGTATATCTGTATATTATTTGTTAATTCATATGTGGCTAAGTTATTAATTGAAATAAGTTACACATAGCTTGTAAGCTCACTTTTTGTTTGTTTGCTCTCAAGTAATCCAAAAACTTAGGATGGATCAGTGTGACGGAGCTCAGTTATAGAAAAATTGCAATTCTTTTGATTACATCAGTTTTAATATGATTTTTCGTTGGACTGTTTATTGTACTTTTTTGGACTGTTATATGTTTTGAGTTTTATTTTCATTTGAACTGTTATTAACGTCTTTGGTATATTAATTTGAACTGCAACATGTCAAATTTCAAAATCCTGATTGTGTTTTCCAAATCTCAGTTTAACTCAAAATTTCCGCTAAAAAACAAAGTGATTGTATAAATATTCTTCCACAAATTTTAATGAATTAGTAAGAGAAAGTGCTTTCCGAAATAACTGGAAATTTTATCAAAAGCTTTTAGTGTTAATTTTATGGATTCAAATAGGGTTCTAGTTTTAAAGCCTAGGTTCAAATTTTTTTGGGTTCAAATTCTTATGATATGTTTTGAGCAAATTGTTTTTATGATTAATTATGAAAAATGAGTTTATGAGAATTCCGAGTCTTCAGTGCCGTTCCTATAATTACTTTTCGTTTAGCTATACTTTGTAGTTTAGAAAGACACTATAGTGTTAGAAATACTTTGCTTTAGCTAAAGATTGTAACGACTCTATAAAAGTTCTGATAAAATCTTAGACATGAGATTTTTGATAATAAACTTCAATTGATTCATAAAATTTTGGAATTATATATAAGATAAGCATAACAAGTATGTGCAGAAACCATGGATGAGGTATCCATGGGCATGGTGAGCGCCAAAGAGGGGATCGAGTTGAGCCATCTGCAATAGGCAGTATGCCCAATTTAGATACGAGCGAGACCGTTGGGACGCCTACTTTTGAGACTGAGTCTCGGGCTCAGACTATTGAGGATGACGTATTGTCCCAAACTATGTTGAGAGTATTGGAGAGGGTCGCTAGAGCGTATACTGGATCAGGTCATCGTGGGTCGATAATGAAATGACTCCGGTCTAATGGGGTCGAATTATTTAAAGGTGTTGTTGGGGTTGCCCTGTAACACCCTGATTTTGGGCCTAGTCGGAATAGTGATGTCGGGACCACAAATTCGAGATAGAAATAATTATTTTATGATTATTTTGAGGTCTATGATATGATTGCATGATTGTGTGAAAATTTCGTGAAGAAATTCAATGCATAAAGTGCTTAATTTAAAGTTAGGGACTAAATTGAATAAGTTGCAAAACTTGCATTCTAGAAGTTTTTAGTATGAAATTGCATTGAAATATTAATTAGGAGGTCTTAAATAGAAATTTGACCAATTTTAAGTTCATAGACAAAATTAGGACATGGAAGGAATTTTTGAAAGTTTAGTAGTAAGGGCATTTTGGTCATTTAGGGGTAAAATGAATTAAAATACAAAATTAAAAGCCAATTTTGCTCATCTTCTTCATGGAGGCCGAAATTAGCATGGGGGAGGCCATGGCTAGGGTTTTCAAGCTTTCCAAGCTCAATAGTAAGTGACTCCAAGCCCCGTTTTTAATGTTCTTTATGTTTTTGGAATCCCGGTAGCTCGATTAAGCTTATTCTAGCAATAATTTAAGCTAGGGTTCATATTTGGAAAAATACCCATAGGTGAAATTTGTGTATTTTGATGTTTTATGATAGAATATGAGGTTTTAAATTATGTTAAACAACTTGTGCTACTCGGTTTTAAGTGAAAACGAGTAAAAGCAGCATAATCAGTAAAAATACTTATTGTTCATAACTATATGTTAGAGTGAGAATTTGATGTTGTTGTAGAAGAGAAAAATGTTCAGCATGTCATAAAACATAGGAATAAGGGCTGAAATTAAATTTTCGAGTCTTGGGGCAAAAGTGCAAATATGCAAAAGTTTAGGGGTCAAAATGCAAATTTGTAAAAATATGATTTTGGACCCGTATGAATAATGTGACTAATTATTAGGCTAAATGTGATATTATAGATGAAGGAAATCGAGATTCGGGCTTAAATCGGGAAAATACAAGGTTATGGATTAAAATAGTAAATTGCCGTTTTCAATCGAGGTAAGTTCGTGTGTTAATAATAATGCAATACCAGTGCATGAATTGTAATTCTCTATTGATATGGCATAAATTGTATGATTTAATATGTTTAAGAGAAGTTGATGGATGGTATGTATGATATAAAAAAAAATGTAATGCTAGTTGTGTCATGTGAAATTGAATGGAATTATTGTTACAAGAATTGAGTGTTAAATTACTATTAACTGGGTTGTATGAATTGTTGCACTGTTGTTGTTTGATGAGATTTTGATAAGTTTGTACGTAAATAATTTATCGATTTATTTTATTTTATTTTATTATATTTTGTTATCATATGAAATGTGGCTACCTATAGATTGACTATTTGTTTGTAAATTGAAAATTGAAAAAGGACTATGAATAAATTTGTAACATATTGGAAATATGTTTGTTGGTAATTACTTGATTGGTGAAATTGTTAGAAAAGAGAGAGAAATCCCGGTTGAACCTTCGGAAAGATTGGATGATACAGATGGTATGTAGCTAGGTCACATGTATGGTCTTGAGTGCACATCATGTGTACAAGAGAGCTACGAGATATTATGATGTAGCTAGGTCACATGGGTGATACTATGTGTACACCATGTAGACAAGAGAGCTACGGGATATATGTAGCTAGGTCGCATGCGTGGTTCCGGTGAAGGACACCATGTAGACAAGAGAGCTACGAGATAAATCGGCTAGGTCACATGGGTGATACTAAGTGTTCACCATGTGTACAAGAGAGCCGAACTTTATGATGGGTGGAGCTATTTATGAAACCACCAAGTATCGAGGATTGATCCGAAGTGTTCAACGGGGAGACTTATTATGTCTTGCTTTGTGAGTTTTGTGATGAATAAGTGCAGGAATTTGGTTATGTGAATAATGTGTTCATTAAGTGATCAAAGTTGTGGTAAGGTTATAAACAATTAAGTTATACATGAGGATGATTTTATGGTGACCTTGTAATCATGGGCCTATACTTGTGATGTATGAAATGTGGTGAAAATGATTTGTGATATGTATGTTAAAATGAGGTTAATACAAAGAAAGTGTGAAAGAGTGAATTAGCAATAAAATTGTCTTGGACAGCAGCAGTTGCGTGACTTTGAAAATTCACTAAAAATTGTGGAAGTTGAATAAAAATGCAAATGATATATGAAAATAAAGCTTAATGAGTCTATTTTCACATGAAAGAAACAGGGGAAGCAAAAGAATTCTATATTGTGTGATATTTGAATTATTGTGAAATAGGGTCTGAATGAATTCGAGATCCCCTGTTCTGACTTTAGAAATTCATCATAAATTGTACAAAACTTATTAAGAGTAATACCTTACATGCATGGATTCCTTATTGAGTCTATTTTAAGGGAAACAAACGTAATGGTCGTTGGAATTCTGTACAGAGAGAAATTTGGTTCTGTAGTACACAGAGGTCAGAGTAGTCATACTCTGAAACAGGGAGAATTTAACTAATAAACTGTACTAATTGGCCAAACCAAAAATTCTGAAAATTTTATGGGAGAAAGATATATGAATCTAGTTTCAAATAAAATTAACGAAACTAAAGTTGGAGTTTTGTAGCTTCAGATATGAATGATTTAGTAACTGTAACTCAATAACACAGCTTAACCTGAATATATGTAATTGTACAATTATAGTGTTTTATCTTGAAAAGCATGGTAGTAATTGCTTATTATTTTCATATGAACTTACTAAGCGTAAAGCTTACCCATCCTCTCCATTTCTTTAGTATTGATAGGTCGGCTCGGGGTTGGAGATAATCGGAGGCAAAATCACACTATCAAACTATCATTTTTGGGAGAATTAATTCAAATATTGGAAATATCAAGTGAGTGGCATGTATAGGAAGTTGGTTTGTAATATGTATTTTTATTATGATTTTGATCGCACGTATCATCGCATTGAGTTATTGTATATGATTATGAGATGTGGTCCTTATCCATTATGGTTTATAAGTTTAATTAATCATGCTACGTCATATGTTTTGATGTAATGATATAGTTAGCTTTGTTTGTTATGCATGTGTTCGAAAAGTTTTAAATTAAATGAAATTTTATGGCCCAATTTTTGTCTATGTGTTGTTAAGTCTGGTAATGCCTCTTACTCTGTTCCGGCCTTGGATACGGGTAAGGGGTGTTACATGCCCCGACTGTGGCTGAATATTGGTTGGAGGCCACTGAGAGGATCATGAATAACCTGGATTGCACCCCCAAGCAAAAAGTAAAGGGTATAGTATCGTTGCTTCGTGATGAAGACTATTAGTGGTGCAAACTATGAGTAAGGCACCCAGCCAGAATAAGTGACTTGGACTTTCTTTCGTGGCACCTTTCGGAATAAGTATGTGGGGGTGAGATATGTTGAGGCTCATAAACTTTAGTTTATTGGGTTGAGTCAGGGGGATAGATCTGTGGCTGATTGGGAGGCTGAATTCCTAAGATTGAACAGGTATGCTCGAGGTATGATTGAGAATGATTATGAAAAGAGTGTTCATTTTGATAATGGATTGAGATATGACATTAAGGTTCTGATAGCTCTGCAGAGGGAGCAAGTATTCAAAACTTTAGTACAAAAGGCTAAAATAACAGAGGAGATTAAATGTGTGGAGCACGAAAAGAGGGATAAGGGGTGGGTCCATAATAAGTATAATAGGGATTCGAGTCCTTCTAGTTCTGCTCAATGGCTTAAGAAACAAGCCAAGTTTGGTGGCCCTCTGCAGGTTGATGCATCGGTTGTTAATGATGGGGTTCAACTTTGTGGAGATTGTGGTGGACACCATTCGAATGAGTGTTGGAAGAGGTTGGGCGCTTGTTTGTGGTGTGGGTTTGTAGAGCATCGTATTAAGGACTATCCACTTCGAGTTGATCAGGGGTAAGCTCCAGCTCCTGGTTTGGTTTCGCCTTAGAGGGCAGTTAGCAGGCACCTAAAGGCTATGGTCAATCTAGGGGTGGTAATGGCATGGGTAGAGAGCAGAGAGCACCAAATAGAGGTGCTAATTAGGCCAAGGCAAGACAACCTAATTTGGTATATGCGGCTAGGCACCGTGAGGATAGAAACGTGATCCATATGATAACAGGTACATTATTTATCCATTCTCTTTCTTATTTTGCATTGAAAGATATCTGTTCAACCCAATCATACATATCTAGTATTGTTTCTGTTAATTTGGGAATTCTTGTTGAGAGTACTTTTGGTGAAATTTCTGTGATTAGTTCGTTGGGTCAGTCAGTGTGAGTTAATAAAATTTATAGGAAGTGTTTGCTAGAGATACAAGGTGTTGTGTTTCCAACTAATTTGGTGGAGTTACCATTTGGGGAGTTTGATATGACACTTGGTATGGACTGGCTCATGGAGCATCGAGCTAGTTCGGATTATGCTTCTAAGAGAGTAACTTTGAGATCTGAGGATGATGTGAAAATTCTTATGGTTGGTGAGCATATAAATTACCTCTCTAATGTAATCTACGCTCTGGTAACTGAAAAGTTATTCTGAAAAGGGTGTGAGGTGTTTCTGGCATATGTGCATGACATGAGTTCTGTGGAATCTTTTGCTAAGGATATTCAGACAGTTAAAGAATTTTCATATGTCTTTCGCGAAGAATTATTGAGGTTACAACCGGATAGAGATGTTGAGTTCGATATTGAGGTTTTAATTGGATCAGCTTCGGTGCCCATTGCTCCCTACCGCATGGCATCGAAGGAGCTTATGGAATTGAAAGTACAGCTTCAGGAACTTCTCGATCAAGGGTTCATCAGGCCTAGTGTGTCTCCGTAGGGAGCACTGGTTCTTTTTGTTAAAAGGAAACATGGTACTATGAGGATATATGTGGATTACTATCAGCTGAATAAATTGATAGTAAATAATAAGTACCCACTTCCAAGGATTGACGATTTGATCAATCAGTTTCATGGGCATCTGTATTTTTGAAGATTGATTTTCGTTCTGGGTATCATTAGTTAAAGGTGAGAGAGGTTGATGTGCACAAGACAGCCTTCAGTACTCGTTATGGACACTATGAGTTCCTTGTCCTGCCATTCGATTTGACTAATGCTCTGGCTACATTCATGGATCTCATGTATAGGGTCTTCTAGCCGTATTTGGATCAGATCGTCGTGATTTTTATCGATGATATTCTAGTATACTTTAAGACTAAAGTTGATCACGATGAGCATCTTAGAGTGGTTATGAAAATACTCCAAGAGAAAAATCTGTACGCTAAATTGAGCAAGTGTGAGTTTTGGTTAAGTGAGGTCACTTTTCTGAGACATGTGGTTGGAAACATTAGAATATATAGACTTTTTCAGCACCTTTTGAGCACTAATTCATGCAGTTTCTAAGTAATTTTTGTCGAATTTTATACTTTAATTATAAAATAATTAAATATCACTCCATTTATGAAACATATTGAATTTGAATTGTTTTTATAAGAAATTTGTGCAATTTGATTTATTTTCGAAAGTTTTACACAAAGGGAGAAAAATTAGCTCGGTAGTGGATAACTCTTGAAAAGAGTTATATTTCATGCCTTTAGACCTATCTAATTGCTTGTACTTAGGTACATTTAGTTGCATTTTAGGATAATTCATTCGTATTTTCATCATTTCATTAGGACCTTGGATTGTGTTTAAATATTAGGTACTTTTAATTACTTGTGGTAGGGTTGTGTTTGGTGATTTGGCAGGTGCAGGTTGAGGAACAAGAAATAAAGGAGTCCAGTTTCACCCCAACTATACTTGTACTAGAAAAATCTACCTGAAAAAGAGGAGAAGATAATCCTGGGATGTTGGTTTTTATCCTAGAAAAAAAAAGAATTTAAAAAGAGGAGAAGATAATCTTAGGTTGTTGGAAAAAAAAAATTTAAAAGGAGGAGAAGATAAACATGGGTTGTTGGATTTACCCAAGGGAAAATGCTTTAAAAAGCCAAAAGAGGAAAACCTAAACAACGAACAAAAAGGGTGGAGATCCATAAGCGTAACTAGAGGTTAGCAGTTGAGTAGAGACAGAAAGAGGAAGACAAAAGTAGTCCCTTTCAACCATTGCATGTCACTGTGCTGCTAGATTATGATTTGGACACACGAAAGCTGTCTTCCCATTGTTATTCTATTATTTCTTAACTATTTCTCTATGAAATGATTTGATAAAAATGATGTTGAATGGTATTTTGGTTTTGAATTTTATTTGCCAACCCATGAGCTAAATCTTATAGGTGGGGATCACATGATGAAACCTTTATTTTCTTCAATGGTCGAAGCATAAATCTAAATTAATTTACTATTTCATTCAATTATTTTTATTTCTAAATTTTATGCATGTAATCCTTAGACATAAAAGACTATGCAGCATGCCCATAAACTAATTTAATTATGAAAAGGTTTGATTAGTTGTACCGAAATTGAATGATATGAGTAAGTAGTCGACAGATACTTCTAGCAGACTCTAGACATAGAGCAACGTTCATATAGAAGGAAACATTGTTGGGTACCATATTAAATGCCTATAGGCACGAGTAAGGTAACTTGAGGTTTTTTATCTCGAAGAAGCAAACAACTTTAAAACTCTTTTGAACTGTAGATTGATTATGATTTTGTCGAGACAATTCTAACATTAAGGGTAGATTCTTAGTAATTCCAACCTTCCATATCAACATTGTATATCCCTTAACCCTTGCCGTAGTATTTTTGCCATCGCATCCTTAATTGTTTATTTGTTCAGTTACATATTATTCATATAATCATTTTCGTAATTGCCATTACATTTCTTCTCTCATTTTGCCATAACATTTCCAAGTGTTCATTAATTTCACATATTGCATACATCATTATTCCTTTTAATTACCACTACATACTTACCATAGTTTTACCATAGCATTAATCACATTTTATTATAATAACTTGACCAGTTTTGTTCCTGAATTCAATCTTCGTGGGAACGATACTCACTCATCAATTTATTACTTGATACGATGTGTATACTTGCACAATTCGCATATCATTTCACATGCGGAAAGTTTTTGGCGCCATTACCAGGGATCAACATTTTGTTGAAATTTGGTTTTGTTATTTTACTTAGTTCCATTAGTTTTATTTAACTTAGTTGTATTTAATTTCTACAGTCTTGCCATCAATGCATGAGAAGAGACATTCCTATTAACAAATAATATCCTTTTGACTTAGGCCTCAAAAGAACTTTACGAAAAAGGTAGAAATAACTGTGAAAAATGGCTAGGAACGAGAATGATCCTAGCCTCAATGATATTTCGAATGGTCAAGATACTAATCCTCCAGTTCGTAGGGTGATAGATGATCGAGATAGACCAATCCAAGAGCACGTTGTGGCAAGTTTGGATGATCTGAATCCAGGGATAGTTAGACCACAAATACAAGCTCAACAGTTTGATCTGAAATCGATGATGTTTCAGATCTTACAAAAAGTAGGATAATTTAGTGGATTACTCACTGAAGATCCAAAACTTCATTTACAACTTTTTCTAGAGGTTTGTGAATCATTTAGACAACATGATGTTCCTAAAGATGCCCTGTGGCTTAAATTGTTTCCATATTCTTTTAGAGATCATGCAAGAGCAGGGCTAAATGCTTTACCGTCGAGAACAATGGCATCATGGAATGATCTTTGCCATAGATTTTTTCTACAGTATAATCCTTTAAATATGAATGTCAAGCTTAGAAATGACATCACATCTTTTCGACAATTGGATGACGAAACACTATACGAAGCTTGAGAGCAATTTAAAGGCTTAATTCGGAAGTGTCTGATGCATGGATTTCAACACGAGACTCATATGGAAATATTCTATAATGATTTTAATGCGCTTACGAGGATGGTAGTTGATGCTTTTGCCAATGGTTCATTGTTGGATAAATCTTATAACGAAGCATATGAGATTTTGGAAAAGATTGCCAATAATGACTATCAGTACCCTACCACAAGAGTTGGGACACACAAGAGAGTTATTGGTACCATGGAGCTAGATATAATTACTTCGTTGACTGCTAGGTATCTTTTTTAGCTAATATGATCAAAACAATGAAGAAGCTCATTACAACTTAGGATATGAACTCAGCATAACTGTCATGCGTTTATTGTGGAGAAAGTCATGTGTTTAATGAATGCCAATCAAACCCAGCACCTGTATACTACATGGGTAATGTTAACCGAAATAACAATTCCTATTCCAACACTTACAATCTTGGGTGGAAGCAGCATCTAAATTTTAGTTGGAATAATCAAGGTGCGGGGAGTTCACGCAATGTTGCAAGACAAAATATCCACAATGCACCGCCTGGTTATAATCATCCTATGTTGAGGAAAAATGCCCAACAAGGTTAGGTATCATCTTCTAATTCTATCGAATCATTGTTGAAGGAGTATACAACCAAAAATGATGTTGTGATTCAGAGTCAGGCTGCGTCTCTCCGAGCTCTTGAAAATCAAGTGGGGAAAATAGAGAACGTTCTAAATTCAAGGCCACAAGGAGCATTGCCAAGTGATACAAAAAAATTGAGAACTCAAGGGAAGGAGGAAAGCAAGGCCATCACTCTTTGAAGTGGGACTCAGTTGGATGAAGTTATTCAAGATGCCACAGTAGAGAAAGACAAGTCCAGCTACAATCAGGAAAAGATCTCAGAACCTACTAAATAATAGACAACACATGAAAAGGGTACGCAAAGAAATGTTACAGCAAGATCAGATCATGTTGTCAATAGGAGTGCCACATCAAAACAATATCAGCAACCTGAGGGATGACGACATTTACCTTTTCCTCAGCTATTCCAGAATTCTAAATAGGATATTCAGTTTAAAAGGTTTTTAGATGTGTTGAAGCAACTCCATATCAACATATCGTTAGTGGAAGCTTTGGAGCATACGCCCAATTATGTGAAATTTATGATAGATATACTATCAAAGAAGCACATATTGGCAGAATTTGAAACTGTTGCTCTCATTGAAGGGTGCATAGCAATGTTGATGAATAAACTACCTCCGAAGCTGAAGGATCCAAGTAGTTTCACTATCCCCTGTTTAATTTGAAATCATTATGTTGGTAAGGTGTTATGTGATTTAGGAGCGAGTATAAATCTAATGCCTATCTCTATTTTCAGGAAGCTAGGAATTGGGAACTACAGTTACGTTGCAACTGGCTAATCGATCTTACGCCCATTCGAAAGGTAAAATTGAAGACGTACTAGTAAGAGTAGAAAATTTTATTTTTCCTGTTGATTTCCTTATTTTAGAATTTGAAGCTAACCAGGATGTGCCAATTATTCTTGGAAGACCTTTCCTTGCTACAGGAAGAACTTTAATCGATGTGCAAAAAGGTGAACTGACCATGAGGATGAATGATCAGCAGGTCATGTTCAATCTATTTAATGTGCTGAAATGTGCTGATGAGAATGAAGAATGTCGTGGCAATGGATTGATAGAAATAGTAGTGGAGGAAGAGTTTATGAGATTTCACCACAAAAATTCTGATGGTGATGAAGATTCATTTGAGTGGAGACTCTTGTGCACTTTACTGGAGAAAAATAGACCTTTCAATTTTGATGAATAATGCTTGGTAACTCATGTATATTCGCATAGAGCTGTTGATGTCAAGGACATGAAAACGGAGGCCACATTCAAAGTTAATGGACAACGCTTGAAGCACTACTGAGGTGTTTATGTAGAGCGAGACAAGTAGTCCATTGATCTTCGAGATGTTTAACTTCAACGTCTTATTTTTTTTATTTCATTTTGTCAATTTAAATTTCTCTTAGTTATTTCATTTTCTTTGTTTAACAAACTACAAGAGGGGAAATGATTGATGATGTAGAGCCCATTGATATTAATCCTGCCAATAAAGAGAATGCATCCAAAGCACCAAAGGAAGAACTAGAGAAAACAGAGTTTGTCAGCATTGAGAACGACCGTGAGGACAAAGAGGAAGCAGAGGTACAAGTTTGCTGCTTGTCAATCAGTCCGTCAAATAGAATGAAGTATCTACAATGTAGTCCAAGCAAGGAAAGTTTTCTTTTTCTTTCATACATATTCCATTGCATATATTTTTCTGTAACGCCCCTAACCCGAATCCGTCGCCAGAATAGAGTTACGGAGCATTACCGGAGTTACCGATTTATTTATCAGATATTTCATTTCATCTAACGTTCATATTTGGAACTAATTAAAATCAAACATATTGTCCCTTAACGTACTTAATTTTTCTCGATATGTTTTACTTGAATTTATTACTCATCTCAATTTAATTAATTTCCTTGTATCAACGTATCAAAAATAATCACCTATTTACATGTCATAATAAATATCATTCTCTTGCCATTTCTTCATAAACATAAATCAGGTAATTCATTATATCGATATTTCATGCATTTAAAAATACAATTCAAGTTACACTAACTTACCTCGTTGCTTGTACATGTTTATAATTTCATTAATCCGATATTTTTTTTTCCACGTTCAAGTCACGTATTCGAGTCATCCGGATCTTTATAAAGAAATTTGATCGTCGTTTTCATTTATTTCATGTTGTAATACATTCAACTAATGCTCTAAACAAAATTACCATTTTACCCCTAAACTTTTAATTAATGACGATTTCATCGTTAGGTTAAAATAAAATAAAATTCTTGCAATTTAGTTTTTATTTCCAGTCGTTATTCTCAAACAAATTGATAACAACCCATGAATTCTATAAAATATCAGAATTTTCCATAATTTCAACACTTAATTTAATCCTTAAAACATGTTTTTCCCTAATCATGAGCTAAATTAATAAATTCATTCAATTTTGTAATTTTAAATAATAAAATAATCCATTTCATGCAAATTGGTCATTTCTAACATTTTTTACAAAATTGCCCATAAAATTTTACTTTTATTCAATTTAGTCCACGAGCCTAAAATATGCAAATTAGCCATGCTAGCTGAATATTCATACATATTTTCCTCCTCCTCCTCTCCATTCCACATCCTTAATTTATATAACATGCAACAAGTAACATTATCAATAATTTCTCTATTTACTTATATGTATATTCAAAACTGTCCATTTGCGTCATAGTCACTAAATTACTTATATATTAAGCTAAAAAACTCGAAATTAAGATCCGCTAATTTTGCCTGAAACTAGACTTACATATCTTATTACCATAAAATTTTCAAAATTTTTGGGTTTAGCCAATAAGTACAGTTTATTCTTTAAATTTACCCCTATTCTGTTGTCTGACAGTTCTGACCCTTCTTCACTAAGAATTAATTATCTCATCGTACGAGATTCGGATGATGTTTCTGCATATTATATTGAAAGTAGACTCATTAAGGATTTTAAACATATAAATTTAATCCATTAATTATTTTTCTCCAATTTTTTATGATTTTCCAAAGTCAGAACAAGGGAACCCAAAATCATTCTGACATTATCTCACAAAACTTATTATATATCATGTTTTACAATTCCATTGCTTACAACGTTTCTTTTATAAGAAACTAGACTCAATAAGATTTAATTTCATATTTTATTCATCCTTTAATTCGATTTCTAAAATTTTTGGTGATTTTTCAAATTTAGACTATTGCTGTTGTCCAAAACTGTTTTAGTGCAAAATGTTGATTTTCATTTTGCCCCAAATTTCATAGTTCATACAATTCAGTCCTTACTCAATTAACCCCTCAATTAAGATAATTTTCTCAATTAATACTTTTCCTAGACATTATAAGTTACTTCATAACTATTGAAATTCAGAATTTCCACATAAAACTCTAACTTCAAACTCTTTTACAATTTAGGTCCCAAACATTCACTTTCTATTCAATTCTTTCAATAAAATCAGCATCTAAACAATTTAAAGCTCTAATTCCATGCCCAATCATCATATACTTCCATCACATATTCATAGCAACTTTCAATTTCTTTCATAGAATCAAAAACTAATGAATTCAATAAGTGGACCTAGTTGTAAAAGTCACAAAAACACAAAAATTTCAAGAAATAATAAAGAATTGAACTTACTTGCAGTAAAAATATGAAAAACTAGTTTAAGGGAACTCTTCCATGGTTGTTTTGCTGATGAGAATGCAGAAAAATAAAGAGAAATCTAGATAATTCTACTTTAGTCCTAGCTTTATTAAGTAAATTTTGTAATTTTCCAATTTTGCCCTTAATTCCCCTTATTTTCTTGCTGATTTCATGCACTTGCCATCCAGCCCAAATAGACCTTGGGTCTGTTTGCCTTTTAAACCCTCTTTCTTTTATCATTTAAGCTATTTAATCATTTCTCATAATTTTGCATTTGATACAATTTAGTCCTTTTTGTTCAATTAGCTATCGATGACTTTAAAATTTCTTGTGAAACTTTAATACTAGCTTATTAACACCCCATAAATATTTATAAAAATATTTATGGCTCGATTTAAAATTCCTGAGGTCTCGATACCTTGTTTTCGATTCTAATTATTTTAATATATATATTTTTTAGTACACTATTCACTATTTCAAAATTTTTCCTAACTTCACATTTAACTTATACTCACTAAATTAATAAGATTTCCTACTTATTTGTCGGATTTTGTGATCTCGAATCACTGTTCCGACACCACTAAAAATTAGGCTGTTACATTTTCCATGACTTTGTCTGTATATAAATAGTTTTCATATATCTATTCATGCGTTGGGGACAATGCATCCCTTAGGTTTAGGTGTGTATTGTGCATTTAGGTTGTATTATGTATCTAGTATGTATGTTCATCCTAGTATAGTTAAGTTGTTTGCCAATGCCATTCGATGATGAGCTTATATTCTTCAGTTTATCTAGAACATGTGACAGTGGATGAGTCGAGTTTAGCTTAGTTTAGATTGTGTGAAAATTAATTCTTAAAAATGAGATATCTTTCACTCAGTCGTTATTCTTAAACAAATTGATAACAACCCATGAATTCAGAAAAATATTTATGGCTCGATTTGAAATTCTTGAGGTCTCGATACCTTGTTTTTGATTCTAATTATTTTAATATATATATTTTTTAGTACACTATTCACTATTTCAAAATTTTTCCTAACTTCACATTTAACTTATACTCACTAAATTAATAATATTTCCTACTCATTTGTTGGATTTAGTGATCTCGAATCACTGTTCCGACACCACTAAAAATTAGGCTGTTACAACTCTCCCCCCTTTAGGGATTTTCCTCCCCGAAAATCTTACCAGAAGAAGTTGCTTTCAATACTTATAAAACACTTTTACTAACTTCTCAAAATCACAATTTGATTTAACATTGAATATCTTTTTCCAGTCACCTTTAAACTCTAGAGCACGATGTTGGAACATACTGTCAAAATTCTAAATTACCCTCTCAGGGACACATATACTCACCTGACCTATCGAAAAAAAACTCAGACTCTACTCTGAAATGATCATATGATCTTTCTTTGTCAAATGAAAAATCATAAACTAAATAACATTTTCCTTTCCGATGTTAATGACAATCCCAATTCGAAATCTATAGTCATTCTATCTCATAACACACTAGTATTATCACTGACTGCAATAATCCTAAATGTTCTTAATGTTCGGCTTACTTGCTAACAAATAGACATCTGAACATGAACTCAAAAATATTATGTAACGCTCGTGCCATCACTAGTACATCTAACTCACAAGAAGATAATAAAGATATTGATAATTTCTCAAAGAAAGCGGTAAGAAAAACACGCCACAGACTACTGGACTTCCATCATAATTGAGAGATAATATATTTCCCGCATGTATAAAATAAAATCATAATCAGTAGAAACATAAGAATAGTCTCACATAAATTTTTACCATTAACTTCATTTCCAACATATTAAAATAGAATTCCAAAAAGATGAAGAAATGACGATCATAAACCGACCAGACCAATAGGGCTTTCGTCTAACATCATAATTAACTAGCATTCTCAAAACATCAGAACTCCACCAGAGACTAAACAACCACACACATATCTCTGAGGATAAAAGAATATATAGAATACCCAGAAAAGATGATCATATTTGTTTCAAATGTAGCTATCACACACAGACATCTTTACTACTCAATTATCATTTTTCTGACTAATTATGTCATCATGAACCCCGCATCATTCCATTCACTAACGAAAACCAATTCAAGAAAAAATTCAGCAAACACATACTTCAGGCATCATATCTGAATAAGTCAATTAGCCGAGGTTAACTTTTTCTTTAACCGTGACATTACGTAATCTGAATGATCTTTAGAATAATCTGATATCTTTTTTTTTCAAAACTGTATTCACTTGTCAAACTATTTTCAACTCCGTCTGCATTATTAATTATTCCATTACTGTACTCTTTAGTTTCACATTTGTGAACTTATTCAACATAAATTTTTTTTTCATACTTTCAATAGTTCAACCGATCAAATTCATTTGATTTTCTCATTTCATTTATTCAACTGATTTCAATATCAATAATTCGATATTTTAGCAAATTCATGAACCTTTCCAAATCTCGCATTTCATTTCAATTGAGAATTCAACTCATAATTTCTTTCTCATATATATTTTTTAATAGTACGAGTAATCAAATTTATTTAATTTTCTCATTTCAGTTATTCACCCTATTAACAATTCAGACTTTGACGGATACACGGATTCCAACCCAAACACACCAAGATAAACACATAGTGCCTCATCTAAAGTTTGGAGCGAATGATATGATGAGCGATGACGGTACATAAAGTACCTCATCGGAACAAATCCTAACAAGAATAATGATGCTTGATGAGTCACGAAGTACCTCTTGAAATGAATCGAAGCGATGCTTGATATGATGCGGTAACAATATCCGACACATAAAGTACCCAATCGGTAACGGTAACAGTAACAATATTCGACACACAAAGTGCCGAATCGGTGAGTATGAATAAGATAACAATATTCGACACACAAAGTGCCGAATCGAGTAACGGTGATAAATAATAATATTCGACACACAAAGTGCCGAATCGGTAACGAGAGCGATGAGCGGTAATAAAGAACCAACACATAAGTGCCTAAAATACGGCACACATAAAGTGCACGATCGGTAAAGCCTAAATTCTCCGCACTTTTCAATCCTATGGCATGCCAATTATATCCGACTAGCCCGACAAGTTAATAGGGAATTTAGTTCTTATTTCAATTTTACTTAATATTCATATTTACCCCTATTAATAAGACTCGGACTTTTGGCGGATATGCGGATTCCAACCGAACACACCATAATGGCATTAGAGTGCTGAACACTTCAAATCCTATGGCATGCCAACTATATCCGACTCAGTCCGACTAGTTAATAGGGTATTCAAATCTTTTTTCTATTTCAAATTCGCTTTCAATTTAATCACAATTTCTCATATTTCAATATCCAACAAATACACATTTCAATTAATCATAATTCCATTCCATTCAATTCAATTCAATTCAAATTCACTTTTCCACTTTCTAATCAGTATACAATTCAATACCAATACATATTTCAGATATTCACATATAATCATACTTCGATTTAATTCCAACCACTTTTCACATTTCAAATCCATTCATTTCCATATCATCGAATCAAAGCCATTCTAATATTAACTTCTCATGTATTCTATTTGTTTCACTTTTCCAATCAATTCACATTTTAATTTCAATTTCAATTTCAATTTCAATTCAATAACAATTTACTTTAAAATTCACTTTCCAACAACATACTATCAAATATTTATCTCAATTTCATTCAATTCAATATTGATACTTACCTTAAAATTTTTACTTACTATACATATAAATTTAAATATAACATTTATTCATACCTTTATGAGTTCGGACTCATCATAATCATCTTTTACTCATATACTTGAGTATCGCTTTCAACATTATCGGAATTAGCTCGGTTGGGAAACATCTCTATCTTTAAGTAAAACAAATCTCATCAGAGTAAGAAGATATCATACTATCACGGTTATGTAATGTATTTATAAACTTCACATGTACTACATTCGATCCGAGAACCGACTAAACCTTAGCTCTGATACCACTAAATGTAACGCTCCTAACCCGAATCCGTCGCCAGAATAGAGTTACGGAGCATTACCGGAGTTACCAATTTATTTATCAGATATTTCATTTCATCTAACGTTCATATTTGGAACCAATTAAAATCAAACATATTGTCCCTTAACGTACTTAATTTTTCTCGATATGTTTTACTTGAATTTATTACTCGTCTCAATTTAATCAATTTCCTTGTATCAGCGTATCAAAAATAATCACCTATTTACATGTCATAATAAACATCATTCTCTTGCCATTTCTTCATAAACATAAATCAGGTAATTCATTATATCGATATTTCATGCATTTAAAAATACAATTCAAGTTACACTAACTTACCTCGTTGCTTGTACATGTTTATAATTTCATTAATTTGATATCTTTTTTTTTCCACGTTCAAGTCTCGTATTCGAGTCATCCGGATCTTTATAAAGAAATTTGATCGTCGTTTTCATTTATTTCATGTTGTAATACATTCAACTAATGCTCTAAACAAAATTACCATTTTACCCCTAAACTTTTAATTAATGACGATTTCATCATTAGGTTAAAATAAAATAAAATTCTTGCAATTTAATCCTTATTTCCAGTCGTTATTCTCAAGCAAATTGATAACAACCCATGAATTCTATAAAATATCAGAATTTTCCATAATTTCAACACTTAATTTAATCCTTAAAATATGTTTTTCCCTGATCTTGAGCTAAATTAATAAATTCATTCAATTTTGTAATTTTAAATAATAAAATAATCCATTTCATGCAAATTGGTCATTTCTAACATTTTTTACAAAATTGCCCATAAAATTTTACTTTTATTCAATTTAGTCCACGAGCCTAAAACATGCAAATTAGCCATGCTAGCTGAATATTCATACATATTTTCCTCCTCCTCCTCTCCATTCCACATCCTTAATTTATATAACATGCAACAAGTAACATTATCAATAATTTCTCTATTTACTTATATGTATATTCAAAACTGTCCATTTGCGTCATAGTCACTAAATTACTTATATCTTAAGCTAAAAAACTCGAAATTAAGATCCGCTAATTTTTCCTGAAACTAGACTTACATATCTTATTACCATAAAATTTTCAAAATTTTTGGGTTCAGCTAATAAGTACAGTTTATTCTTGAAATTTACCCCTATTCTGCTGTCTGACAGTTCTAACCCTTCTTCACTAAGAATTAATTATCTCATCGTACGAGATTCGGATGATGTTTCTGCTTATTTATATTGAAATGAGACTCATTAAGGATTTTAAACATATAAATTTAATCCCTTAATTATTTTTCTCCAATTTTTGATGATTTTCCAAAATCAGAATAAGGGAACCCAAAATCATTCTAACATTATCTCACAAAACTTATTATATCTCATGTTTTACAATTCCATTGCTTACAACGTTTCTTTTATAAGAAACTAGACTCAATAAGATTTAATTTCATATTTTATTCATCCTCTAATTCGATTTCTAAAATTTTTGGTGATTTTTCAAAGTTAGACTATTGCTGCTGTCCAAAATTGTTTTAGTGCAAAATGTTGATTTTCATTTTACCCCAAATTTCACAGTTCATACAATTCAGTCCTTACTCAATAACCCCTCAATTAATATAATTTTCTCAATTAATACTTTTCCTAGACATTATAAGTTACTTCATAACTATTGAAATTCAGAATTTCCACATAAAACTCTAACTTCAAACTCTTTTACAATTTAGGTCCCAAACATTCACTTTCTATTCAATTCTTTCAATAAAATCAGCATCTAAACAATTTAAAGCTCTAATTCCATGCCCAATCATCATATACTTCCATCACATATTCATAGCAACTTTCAATTTCTTTCATAGAATCAAAAACTAAAGAATTCAATAAGTGGACCTCGTTGTAAAAGTCACAAAAACACAAAAATTTCAAGAAATAATAAAGAATTGAACTTACTTGCAGTAAAAATATGAAAAACCAGTTTAAGGGAACTCTTCCATGGTTTTTTTGCTGATGAGAATGCAAAAAAATAAAGAGAAATCTAGATAATTCTACTTTAGTCCTAGCTTTATTAAGTAAATTTTGTAATTTTCCAATTTTGCCCTTAATTCCCCTTATTTTCTTGCTGATTTCATGCACTTGCCATCCAGCCCAAATAGACCTTGGGTCTATTTGCCTTTTAAACCCTCTTTCTTTTATCATTTATGCTATTTAATCATTTCTCATAATTTTGCATTTGATACAATTTAGTCCTTTTTGTTCAATTAGCTATCAGTACTTTAAAATTTCTTGACGAAACTTTAATACTAACTTATTAACACCCCATAAATATTTATAAAAATATTTATGGCTCGATTTAAAATTCCTGAGGTCTCGATACCTTGTTTTCGATTCTAATTATTTTAATATATATATTTTTTAGTACACTATTCACTATTTCAAAATTTTTCCTAACTTCACATTTAACTTATACTCACTAAATTAATAAGATTTCCTACTTATTTGTCGGATTTTGTGATCTCGAATCACTGTTCCGACACCACTAAAAATTAGGCTGTTACATTTTCCATGGCTTTGTCTGTATATAAATAGTTTTCATATAACTATTCATGCATTGGGGACAATGCATCCCTTAGGTTTAGGTGTGTATTGTGCATTTAGGTTGTATTACGTATCTAGTATGTATGTTCATCCTAGTATAGTTAAGTTGTTTGCCAATGCCATTCGATGATGAGCTTATATTCTTCAGTTTATCTAGAACATGTGACAGTGGATGAGTCGAGTTTAGCTTAGTTTAGATTGTGTGAAAATTAATTCTTAAAAATGAGATATCTTCCACTCAGTTTTTTCCTTTTTAATTATAGCGAATGTTTTCTGATGAACTTAGTGTTTTTGAAGCCAAACTCAGTCATTTTGCCACGACAATACTTAAATAAATGACAGTAGGCACCCCAATGCTTAGAATTGTCGAGTAAGTCAGCACCACTTTGTTTCCTCCATCATGCTGTTGACTAGAAAGGTGAGTCCGAGTAAGAGTGTGTAATAAAAAAAAGGGTCACTCGACTGTAGCAACAAGCCGAGTAGCTAAAGTGGTAGTTCTTTGCTCCATCCATCTTCTAGTTAAAATCCTTAGCTTCAAGAATGATTTATATTTAAATTGTGACATGATTGAGTGCTAGGCAATTCAGTGTATGCACCATTGTGATTATCAAGTCAAATAATTTTGTGACATGCTAAATCCCCTAATGTTATAAAAGAAAAAAAAGAAGAAAAAAAAGAAAAGAATAATAATAAAGAAAAAGAAGAAGAAGACAAAAAAATAAGTACAAATAAATATCTTGAAAAGGCTGTGAGCAAGGGTTACAAAGTAACTTGAGTTTAGGTAACAAATGAACTGAGTGCATTAGGAGATATTTTATACAGCCATAAAGCATACTTGAGTACTTAGGAATTTTTTTTAAGGGTAAATTTTCTATGTTACGTTTTTACGGTAATGCTCTGGAACCCTATTCTGGTGACAGATACGAGTTAGGGTGTTACATGAATGATATGAGCAAGTACTCGACAAATACTTGTAGTAGAGCAGGGTTTATACAGAAGAAAATAGTGCAAGGTACCTATTAAAGGCCTATAGACACGGGCAACATAGCTTGAGGTTTTTGCTCTTGAAAGAAGCCGACCACTTTAGAACTATTCTGAGCAGTAGATTGATTACGATGTTGCCGAGGCATTTCTGATAGTAAAGATTGATTCTTAGTAATTCCAACCTTCCATATCAACATTGTATACTCCTTATCCCTTGTCGTAGTATCTTTGCCATCGCATCCTTAGTTGTTTATTTGTTCAGTTACATATTATTCATATAATTATTTTCATAATTGCCATTACATTTCTACTCTCGTTTTGCCAAAGCATTTCCAAGTATTCATTAATTTCATATATTGCATACATCATTATTCCTTTTAATAGCCACTGCATACTTACCACAACTTTACCATAGCATTAATTGCATTTTATATAATAACTTGACCACTTTTGTTCCTCAATCCGATCCTCATGGGAATAATCTCACTTATCACTTTATTACTTGATCCAACATGTATACTTGCACAATTTGCATATCATTTCACACGCCAGAGCAGTCACCTTGGAAGAATTAATTTATGAGGCACCTTCGGAGCAAAAGAGGTTGAATCAATAGCCATGGAGGACTTAAATGTATGTATTTGGACTTCCTTGAATCAATTGTTATGATTTGATTTTTCTCGAGAAAAAATGGGTAGCTCAAAATAGAGAAAAGGGCCTGAATTGAGAAAATAAAAAGGGAGGATGGACAAGTCCAAAAGAGCAACCAAAACCATTCCATATAGCTGACCCAATGAGGTTATCTTAACTGATTTTTAAACTTGCAAATCAACCTTTGAACTTCTGCTAAATGCCATTCAAACCCCTCCTATTTTCATGCCTTCTATTTTTAGCCACAAGCTAAAAATAACAAATTTGAGTCAACCATTCCTTCCACCTAGCATGGTCGGCCATGGGACGGGGGATTGGTTGCTATTTTTAGCTAATTTTAGCAGCCATCTCCCACTATAAAAAGGCCTTTTCACTTCCTTATTTTTCATTCCTCACTTCACACATGTCTCACACACATTTTTTCTCATTTTCCCTTTTAGTTGCTTTCCAAATTTCTTCTTACCTTTTCTGATTTCCCCTCGTGAAGGCCTTGAGTCAACAGAACAAACAGAGAAGAGTGGAGTGCACTAGTCTGGCTTTAGAAAACCTCCGAGATTTGTTTTTCTAGTTCCCTTATCTTAATCTTTGTTTTAATTTTATTTTGATCATGAACATAAATATTTGTGTTGTTGTTCTTCAATTAATTAAAATGACTTAAATTCCTTTCATGTTAGATTAATTGCATTCTGTTTACTTAAGAGTATTAAAAATGTGTTTGTATTGTTGGTAGGTCTCACTAAATTGTTTAATTAAATAAAACCATACTTATGTTATGCTTGCATTTTAATTATAAGGTAACAATTGAATTAATTATTTAAACGAATTGAAATTGTAATTAATGGAGACAATATTTAATTGGTGCAAGTTTACTCTTCTAAGGTAACTGAGGGTTAAATTAGCGACAATATTGAACAATACATTAGCCTTTCATAACTTGCTAAATTATTGTGATGAAATTGTTTCAATATCAAGATATATTGTTACCTCAATTAATCTTTTACTTGCTGATTAAAATCAAGAGATTATTGAGTTTTAGTAGGTAAGTATGTGTATTACTGAGCAAGTTACCGAGTTGTTGTGCTATTATTCATAACAACATGGTCATGATTTTAATAATTCTAAGTTAAAGAATAAAATTAATCTAACAAATTTATGTCATATTGATTAAACCCATTGTTTAGAAATCGTGCATTGGAATTTTACTTTTTATTTTCTTAGTTAGCACTTAGTTAATTTTTTTTTAGTTTTTATTTCACTACTTCATAAATATTTTCCATCACCAATTTGTTTAAATTTGCATTTCATAAATTTTCTCTTTCACAGTCCCCGTGGGTATGATAACTCGACATTACTTATCACTTTATTACTTTTTGCGATTGTATACACTTGCACATTTCCTTCATTCCAAGGTTTTGGTGCCATTGCCATGTACTGTTATTTTAGTCAAATATTTTTGAAATTAATTATCTTTCAAATTGGTTTAATTTTCTTTTATTTTTAATTTAATAAATTTTGTTATTATTCAGGTGATAATGGATCCTCTACAAAATGTTCAAGGGGGAGCATTTGCTTATAATGCTCACAATTCACTCATTGTTGCTAATGACAGAAATGCACCATTCAACAATATGTAATTCCTCCAATGGGCTCAATCCGGGTATTGTGTGACCTGAAATTGAGACACCACAATTTGAACTAAAGATAGTTATGTTCTAAATGTTGCAAAATATGGGTCAATTTAGTCGGATGCCTACTAAGGATCTGCATCTTCATCTTCGGCTATTCATATAAGTGAGTGACTCATTCAAATTGATCGGAGTAATTGAGGACGCCTTGAGACTAAAATTAAGAGATAGAGCACGAACATGGTTAAACTCCCAATTGTCCGGCTCCATAACTACATGGCAAGAGTTGGTTGAACTTTTCTTGATGAAATACTTTCCTCCCTCTCTGAACGTCAAACTCCAAAATGAAATCACATCATTTCAAAAAATTTGATGGAGAATCTTTATAAGAGGCATGAGAGCAGTTCAAGGAGTTATTATGAAAGTACCTTCATCACGTATTCCTTATTGTGTTCAAATGGAGAATTTTTATATTGGACTTAATGCTCATACTAGAATGATGGTGGGTTCTTCTATGGTAAAGGATATAACTGTTAATGGTTTCAACGGTAATCTGATAGGTCAACAACCGAACCAGTTTGAGAATATTTCTTATGAATATTGTGGAGTTGGCCCTTTCTTTGAAAATTACCCATCGAATCAAGAGTCAAAATATTAGATGGGAAATCAGAATTGGAATGGTCTGCAATAGAATTCTTAGAACTCTTCATGGCAGTATCATTCAAATTTTTCATGGAGTAATCAATGTGTAACAGCCCAATTTTGGTGAAATTGGAACAGTGGTCTCAAGACCACAAATCTGAGCCAAAAAATAAAATTTATTTTTATTTAAATATATGGTCCGTATTATGATAGACATGTCATGTGAAAATTTTGATAAGAAAATTTTATCGATTAAGTGTTTAATTACGGGAAGGACCAAATTGCATAAAATGTAAAAGTTGGATTCTAGTAGCTAGAAGGATCAAATAGCTATGAAAATCAAAACTTAAGGTCCTTATATGGTAATTAGACCATTAATAAAAAGTATGTAGATATTTTGGTGACTCATCCATGCAAATTTAGAAAAAGGGCAAGGACTAAATTGGAAAGTGAAAATATTTAATTAATTAAAAGATGATAAAAGAGATATCATCTTATTTTCTCATCTTCTTCCCCAAAATAATACATGGAAACCCTAGGAGAGAGAGAAGAAACTTTCATGGCCAAATTGGGTAGGTGTCCTTGGCCCGTTTTTAGTAATGTTGATATTTTTAAAACCGAGATAGCTTAATCTATCTATTTGGGGGATCAATTTGAGAAGTTATCAAAGTATGGGAAATGGGTCATGGATGTATATGCTGAAAATTAGAAATTTACGGTAGAAAATGAAAGGTTGTTGATAGATAAACAACTTTTACAAAGTGATTTTTAATGAAAACATGATTTAGGGACTAAAATGTAATGTTGTGAAATTGAAGAAAAATGCTGAATTTTTATGAATACATGTGCTGTAAATTTTATAATGGGATTTTGGTTAGGCTGGGAATAGGGAGTAAATTGCACAAATTTTATTTTCCGAGCCTAGGGACAAAATGGGAATTTATGAAAAAGTTAGGGGCAAAATGGTAATTTTTTCTAGTATAAAAATTGAGTCCACTTGAATATAAGATATGATAAATTTATGTTAAATTTACTCGTATAGATCTGGATAGACCAAATTCAGAGCTAGAACGAGGAAAAGAAGAAAATGTCGGATTAGTAGATTTATGTACACGAATATTTGTCGAGTAAGTTCGTGTAACTAAATTTTATATGTTTTTATGCTTGAATTAAGTGTTGTGTTTGTAAATTGTATAAATGCCATAAATGTGTGAAATGATTACATATCCGATCAAGCCTGATAAATAAGAATGTTTAAATTAAATGATAATGCTCGATAAATGATAAAGGATAAACGATGAGAATGTTACTTATATGCTTGAAATGAATGTGGAATGTGTTTATTTGAATTACATGAATGTTGTGGAGGTATGAAATAAGCACATACCGAAAATGCTTGAAAATGTTAAATCTCATTGTATAAATGAATATCAATGGATATGTGATTTCTCGAAATGAATGAGGTCCTACATTTGTTGCTGACGGGATTTAGCTCAGACGAGTAATCTTGTTGACCTCATTTATGAAAGGATTTAGCCCGGACGGGTAATCCAGATCAAGCTCTTTAGATCATATGTCATAAATAGGATTTATCATAGACTGGTAATCCCGTTGTATACATGTGTAGCTCGAGAGTGTACTCTCTGATACAGTACCTTATGGGTACCATTGGACATGAATTGACGGATTCTGATTTCTACACCTCGAGTGTACTACCTGTGTAACCATTAATATTTCAGACAAATTCAACGGGTAAAAATCTTGATATGAAAAGATATGGATAAGAAATGATTTATTACACGTACCCGGCTAAAATACAAATAAATGATGATACATGACATATGATATATGAATGTAACACCCCAAACCCAGCCCAGATGTTACGGTCGAATTTAGCGTGCCACATCGAAATGTTGCTAACGTTTTATCAAAAATCTCTTTATTAGGGTTTAAAGAATGTTAATGTTTTAAGTTTAAGTGAATGGAAGTCTGCACACGGTAGGAAGCCATAAAAGAGGAGGTGAGTCTGTTGGACTGCTTAAGTACCAAGCTCTTCCCGGATCCAATCCTAGACATGCACACATCCATTGCCACACTTAAAGCATGTTACTTGTTTACGAACATTAAATTAAGTTAGATCTATTTAAAAAAAATATTTGCCTTTTTAAACATTTACTTTGCGGAAGCTTAGCTTGATCATCGTGATATTTTGAAAGCAAGTAGTTTTTATAATACACATCCTAGTGCTAACCCATTTAGTAATCCCAAAATAAAAATAATTAAAAGAGCGGCCTTATTACAGCTTTAAGTAAAATGAAAATAATCAAAAGTAAAAAAAAAAAAATGCGAACTTATTTAAAACCAGAAATTAATCTTCATGGCCACTCTGAATCCCGTCCAGCTCCAAGTCCACCAACTAGGGCTCACCTGCAAGGATGGAAGAGAAAGGGGTGAGTTTGGGAAACTCAATGTGTACAAAAACCCATCTAAAGGCCAAGTCAGCTCAAGCCCATTGGGCCTAAGCCCCAATCAGATAACAGTGTATAGCGGGATCAAGCCCTTTTCGAATCTGAAGAATTGGGCCATAGCCCCTTTTAAGATAACAGTGTGGCCCATAGGCCCAATTCAGTAACACATGTAACAATAGTAGTAATGAATGCAAGCCCATCTGAGGAGACTACTCAACCCACCAACCGCTACACTGCACCCGTACCAGCCCTACACTCCATGTGGGGAATATCTCAACCCACCCAGCCCTACACTCCACGATTGCAGCAAGATTTGCTCGATTATCAGTAAGGTGAGGCAAAGCTCCAAAGATGTGGACAAGCCACTTTCAGTACTTCCTCCATCAATATCCCAGTCCCATGCAACAGATAATAATAATAACATGACATGCAGTAAACAGCAACAGATGTAAACAGTAATCAATCATGCATTTTGGTCAACTTTAACCCTAGGGGTATATCAGTAATTTTGCTCCTAGGGGTAAATCCGTAAACTTTCCCACCTATAAAGGTATTTCAGTAATTTTATCAGTTTTAAGCAGTTTGAATCCACAGTCTAGTAGAACATATTTATTTGCCCCTTTTTTTTTTGTTATCTTACCCATATGGACCCGTAAGCCCATTGAGCCCACTTTTAGTCTATCGAGGCCCAATTACCGAAGTTCACAAAATTTCACATGCGTCTAACTTACCACTTTCCGATGCCAGATCTAATAATTTCTACACGTCTTGTGAGCACTCGCACACTCACAAGCCCATGAAATGCCGAAATTTTGGCATTTCGACTTTTGCCGAATTGTACTATGAAAGGGTGTTCGATACATACCTGTTTCGTGACGACTGCTACTGAGATCCCTTACGATGTCCTACAATTGATTAGCATAGTTCTTAGATTGCAATCCACAACCACCAAACCCAATATTCACTTACCCATATTCAAACCATGTCCCTAAAAGCCTTTAAAACCTTACCCTTTTGCCAAAACCGATAGCTAGCTCCGAATCTGATTGCTCCAACGATCCAAGCCTTCAATCCAACACTTAAGAAGACACTAATCACTGAAAGAAATCATCAGTTAAAGACCCCTGGAGCCCTATGCCCAAATCGACAGCCTCTCTAGATTTTAGGGACTTCGACTTTTCCTAACATTGTAAAATAAGACCAGATCTGAGATGATGAGCACTTACCACTTACTCCTTTTTGATTTCCAAAAAAATCTGATGCAGATTTATCCTTTAAACTACGGTAGAACTCGAATCCAGGAGTTTTTGAAGTTTCGGCTATAAGCCCCCAAATCTATGGTATTTTCGGCTTTTGGGTGATGAAGAAGATGATGATGTGAGGCTATAATCTTGAAGTAACATTGCCGAAAAATATTTAGGGTTTATAAAAGATGATTTTTGATAAAAAAAGAACAAAAATATTGAAAGATATGGCTTTGGAGAAATCGACACAAGAAGAATCAAGTTTTCGGGATTTCAGGATTTGACGCAATCGGCTTTAGTCTTAAAAATAATGGAAGGAAAATGGTGTAGTGTAGGGTGGTTGAAGGATTCGGCTATGGGGGAAAGAAGAAGAAAAGAATAGCAAATGGAGAGAAAAAAAAATAAAAGGAGAGGAAGGGTGATCAGAAAACGGCTCACTTACCCCCTAGCGCCGAATTTATACAAGCACTAACCCTAGCCGAATTTTGCCCTCCTAGAGAAGCCCTTGGCCGGCCACCTCTTGCTCTTCAAGAGTCTACTATTTGGCCAACACAGCTCTCCCCAATCAGCTTCTAAATTCTCTCCCTTATCCCTCTTGCTCAATCTCCTGAGCAACTCAAACTCCTCCTGACGGACTTTTACTTGGATTCCATTTCTTCCCTTTTCTGTACATAAAAATTAATTCCCTTACTTGCTGTCATTGTGACTTGAACCTCAGTTCTCCTTGGTCATCCACACGCCACCTCTAAGCTCCTTAGTGGCGTCATTTAGCCAACTCACCACAGGCTTCCTTGTGTTTTATTTTACACAATTAATACTCAAAAGCCCAGTTACCCAGAACCCCTTTTTCTTATGGATTTAAAATTAATTAAAATTACCAGATTCTAACTTAAACTTGGGTCTTCTAGAGGCCCACTATCCTACTTAAACCTACGCCAAGCAGACAGAACATAAAATTTTAAATTTTACCAACATTTTCAGAATTTTCAAAAATTGGGTACATGAGATGATGATATTTGTACATGGACTCTATTTGATAAATATGTGTCCATTCTTGATTATAGACTTGTACACCTCGAGTTTACTAATCGTTACCTTGATGTTCTGAGTAATATGAGTAAAGTTTTGATGTGAAATGATCTGAACTTGAAATGAACTATTATGAAATTATACTTGAAATAATGAGGTAAACTATGCATGTTGAATGAATACATGTTGTGGAAAGCATAGGTGCTTGGAAACTTGATTGTTATTAAGCCCATATATGTTTTGATGTTAATATGGAATATATGACTAACAAGGGAAATGGGAATGTGTGTAGGGCTTGAGATCAAATTGATTGATTATGCCTTACATAGTTACCTCAAAATAGAATGAATGGTAAGTTAAGTGCCATGTTATACGAACTTACTAAGCATTTTATGATTACTTAGTTTTATTTCCCTAATTTAGAGTAAATTGAAAGCTCATTGGATTGGAAACTTGGTGGAGATCACTCACATTATCCACCGGCCCATGTCGGTACAATATGGTAAACCAATATTGGTTGTAATGGCTTGTATAGGATATATTGGTCATATTGGCATGTAAATGTAAATTGTGCTTGTAATCTAGCCATTGGAATGGCTAGTAATGGTTTGTTTAAAAATACTTGTAATGTCAAACTATGGTAGCTACATATATGTTAAGTAGTTGATCAAGTCATGTTTAATACATGGATTGAACTAAGGTAAGATTGTAGACATGTATGCATGAAATGATATGACATGATGAATGATGGGATTTGCTTGATTTGAATGCTTGAAATGGTTGGTATTTGGATGTGTGATTCAAGTACAGGTCATGGGTGTGATTTTGGTTGAGAAATGAAGCTAGTAATGGCTTTGTTTTTCCCACACGGGCATATACATGGGTATGTGTCTAGACCGTGTGTGACACACGGCCATGTACATGGGCGTGTAGTTAGGCCGTGTGTTCCCTGCACCTTAATTTTTGAGAAACAGAATGCTCGAAATTGAGCACACGGGTAGAGGCACAAGCGTGCATCTCAGCCGTGTGTGCTACACAGCCTAGAACACGGGCGTATGTCTTGGCCATGTGAAACCTGCACCTAATTTCAAATTGAATTATTTAACCACACGGCCTAGCACACGAGCGTATGGCATGGCCGTGTGCACAAGTCAGAGAGTGACACAGGGTCGAACACGGCCTGTAGCACAGGCGTGTCCTAGGGTCACACGGGTGTGTGAGTCCTGTAACTTGGAATAAAATTTAAAAATTTCACGAAAATTCTTAGGGTTTTCGATTAAGTCCCGACTCAATTCTAATGCTCGTATTGGGCCTCGAGGTCCATTTAAGGGAAGTTACGAATGAATTTAGAATTTGAATAGTAACTTGCATGATTTATTTGTAAAATGTTTTAAAAGTTTTGGTAATACTCTGAAACCCTGTTCTGATGAGGGAAATGAGATTAAGGGTGTTACATTTAGTGGTAACAAAGTTACGGTTTAGTTGGTTCTCAGACTGAACAAAGGATATGTGGAGTCTAGAAATACATGTCATTATAGAACCTGTGGTAGTGTGATATCTCCCAGCTCTGATGAAAATTATTTTACAAATAGACAAGGATGCTTTCCAACCGAGCTAATTTTGATACTGCTGAAAGTGATACACACGTGCCTGAGTAAAAATGTTGCTTATGATAAAAAGGGGACTAGTAAAGGTATGAAATAAATGTTTTATAATTGACATGTTAATGATAAATGTTAAGTGATATGTGTGTGTATTTATGAAAGTTGAATTTTGAGGCTTACAATCTCCACCCCTTTCCAGTACAGTTTTATACGATAAAATTCATAAGATTTATATGGATTAAGCTCATAAGTGTGAAAGAAGAGTTCAAAGACTGAATGAATACTGATATAGTCAGAATGACAATGGGTTAGTAAGTAAAGACGGTATTAAAAAGAGATATTAGATTTTTCTAAAAATTATTCTGAATATGTGATGTCATTGTTAAGGAAAAAGTTATTCATGAGTAAATGACTTATCCAGATATGATATTTACAGAATGGATTAGCTGAAAAATTCTTCTGAATTGACTCTTTTAATGAACTAAATAATGTAAGATTATTGATGACTTAATTAGCCAGTAGAATAGTGATGAAATTGCAAAGATATTTGAAGGCAGCTGTTATAATTGAGCATATTACAACAACATCTCCTGGGTACTCTATAAGTTCTGTTATTCTCAGAGGCATATGAAATTGTTCATGTTCAGATGCAATGTTTATCGTATTGAAAAGCTAGTAAATTATGATAGGTGGAACTACTGAAAGTCTGGTTGATTCATGAGCGGTATTGCTCTATCATACTTGGTTTTCTAATTTATCATGATTGATATAAGATTTGATGATAAGGTTCATATGTTATCATTTTCTACTTTTGCTGATTGGAGCTCTGAATTGCGATTATGCAAGTTATATTGTCTTTATCATAGTTGTTTCTACTGAGTATGCGTGATATTACTCTACTGAATTTTCTCTAAGATATCATTAATCTCTTTATTATGTAAACATGGGTTATCTGTGAAAGATATTCTTTGATCGGAGGTAATTACATTTATTACCGTTATAAATATTGACTCGATCATGAGGTATGGTGATAGAGATCACAAATTATAGGAATTGTATTACTACATTGGTTATTATTGGGGCCACTTTCGGTTCTCCCTCGTTTAAGTTGAGGTGCACTATTGTGTTGCTTTATCTACACAGTTGAAATGTCAGGCATATCATTGCACAATGGTTTAAAATCTATTTGATGGTTGTGGCTTTGGAAAAGCTCAAAGCTTTAATGTTAATAATCGAAATAGCTACATTGATGACCCAGTCATTACAGAAAAGAGGTAAGATTTGAATGGACTGACAAATATAAGTAAAGTTTTGACTAGTTAGAAGCTATGTTGATCAAAGTATTGATTCCGGTTTAACCTGAATCGTGTAAGGAATTTGTTATTACTGTGATGTGTTATTGAATGGGATTAGATTATGTTTTGATACAATAAGGCAAGGTAATGGCCTGTACTTTCAGACAGTTAAAAACTACATAGAAAGAGTTACTTGATGCATGATCTAGGATTGACGGTTTTTGTATTGAAATCTGACAACATTACTTGTTTGGTGAAAAATGTCATATATTCACTGATTATAAAAAGTTGAAGTGTCTAATGTTGCAAAAAGATTTGACTTTAAGATAGCGTATATGACTTGAAATGTTGAAAGATTATGATTTGATAATTGAATATCATTTGGAAAGAACGAATGCAGTTGCAGATATTCTGAGTAGAAAATTTATGTTTGCTTTGCAAGCCACGGATACCGATTGCTATTGCATGATAAAAGATTAATTTTAGCTGAGTATAGAGCTAAATCGATGATTCTATAATAGAACAGTGAAACTCAGAAAAGTGATAACGAGTTGTAAGTTAAACAGGTACAGAATGAAATAGTTATTGAATCAGGATAGCAGATTTGAATTTGATGATTGTCTGTCATTCCGAGATAGAGCCTGTGTACTAAAGAATTTGTAACTTTTACAGAAAATTTTACATGAATGATCACAGTGGTACTATGTTTGCTTATCTGGGAAATGATAAGATGCACAACGATTTGAAAAAGATGTATTGGTAGCCCGGAATGAAAAATGGTATCTCTGAATCTATATTTAAATGCTGGATGTATCAACAAGATAGAGATGATACTTTCAAGATGGTTATAGTCAGTGAAAATACCGAAATGGAAATGAGACAAAGTTACTATGAACTTTATATTGGGATCATCCCTGTCTATGAAAAAGAAAGATACTATTTGAGTAATTTAATTGTTTGACGAAGCCTGTACATTTTATTCTAATATGAATGGGTTTCTCACTTGATAGATTGCCCGAATTATCTATTTTTGATATTTTCAGATTATATGAGGTGCTAGTTTTTGTTATTTCTGATAGAGATATTCAGTTTAAATTTTGATTCTGAAACAAGTTACAAGAGACTCTGGGTATACGGTTACATTTTAGCACTGTATTTCATTTTCAGACGGATGATCAATCTGAACATATGATTCAGAATTTGGAAGATGTGCTTCGATGTTGTGTTCTTGAATTCGAAGGTAATTGGGAAAAGTATTTGTCTCTAGCTGAATTTGCTTATTATAACAGTTAACAGTCAAGTACAAAATTTTTACTATACGAGGCTTTATATGGTCACAAATATAAAACTTCGGTGTTTTGGATGGAGTTCATGAGAAACGATACATATAGTAGATTTAAATTTCTTGAACCCAAAGAAGAATGAAAGTGATCTGAGACAGTTTAAAAAAAGCAGTATTTGATCTTTAGAAATCCAATGTGAATAAAAAAAGAAGAAGAAAAGAAATAGAGTTTCAGATTGGCGACAATATTTTTGAAAGTTTCGCCATGGAAGAAAGTTCCCCGGTTTGGCAGTAAAGGCAAACTAACTCTGTGGTTTAATGGGTCATATGAGATCATTGAAAAAAATTAGACTTGTTGCGTATTGATTGGTATTATTATTAGAGTTCTATAGAATTCACAATGTTTTTATGAGTATATGTGTTATGACAGTATCGATCAGACCCATCATCTGTTATTGCTTTGATGAATATTAAATTTAGCCTAACATGACTTACAGTGAGGGACTAGTTGAAATTTTGGCATGTGAAGTGAAAGAAATGAAAAATATAAAGGTAGCTTTAATGAAAGTTCTTTGACAATGGTATGATACAGAGAAAGCTATCTGGGAACCGGATGGAAACATGAGAAAGTAATGTCTGAATCTCTTTACTGGTAAAATTTTTGAGGACGAAACTTCCTTAAGGGGAGAGAGTTGTAACAGCCCAATTTCAGTGAAATCGGAACAGTGGTCTCGGGACCACAAATTCGAGGCAAAAAATAAAATTTATTGTTATTTTAATAAATGGTTCGTATTATGATAGACATGTCATGTGAAAATTCTAATAAGAAAATTTTATCGATTAAGTGTTTAATTACGGGAAGGACCAAATCGCATAAAATGCAAAAGTTAGATTCTAGTAGCTAGAAGGATCAAATAGCTATGGAATTCAAAACTTAAGGTCCTTATATGGTAATTATACCATTAATAAAAAGTATGTAGATATTTTGGTGACTCATCCATGTAAATTTAGAAAAAATACAAGGACTAAATTGGAAAGCGAAAATATTTAATTAATTAAAAGATGATAAAAGAGATATCATCTTATTTTCTC